>OW240921.1:57675485-57696764 GCA_933207985.1 Pelobates cultripes | reverse complement strand
ACCTATGGGTCACTTAGTATAAACTATGTACACAATAGCAGAGACTTGTGAAGGCCTTTTCTCAATGCATCAGGAGTTGAGCTCAGTTTGAATAATAAAAGAGAATACCCTGCACTCCAACCCTCTCTCAAATGGATAATTCTGGTGATCCTCCTGACAGCCATGCTTTAGATTTTGATTTATGTTCTTCCAAAGCTAAAATCAAAGTTTCCATCTAGTGCTATTTTATGGCTCAGCTGTATTTTTTATTTTTATGTTATTTTAAGTGATTTCCCTATCCACATTTGTTTGCGGGGTACTTGTCCTACTCTTACCCCCATTTTACTTCCTTTTGCAGCTTTCTAGCCCTTTCCAGGAGTTTTTTTTGAGGCATTTTTGTGGCCAAAAGTTCGGGTCCCCATTGACTTTAATGGGGTTCGGGGTCAAGTTCGGGCCCGAATCCGGACTTTTTTTCAAAAGTTCGGCCAAAGCCGCCAGACCCGAACATCCAGGTGTCCGCTCAACTCTACTTACAAGATGATGAGGGATCCAACTGTACAACCGGTCTATTTTGACATTTGACACTAACCTTCACAACCCTGCTCTGCCCATGGGTAATAATAGTGGAAGAGATACAGCCGGTGGTAGATGAGAACTGCACAGAATCAGAAACAGTACATATGAACCTGCTGCATGCCCTAGTACTTTTTCTTTATGCTTTTACCCTCAGTAATACACCTTTTTGAAGGGAAACAATATATTTGCATATATTGGTTCTATTGGTACTAGAGAGATGACTCTTCCTCTACTCATGTCATATCCACACAATTTGGGCTTTGCAAACACCTTTTTGAAGGGAAACAAAGTAATCCCAAACTTTGGTTTGATGCAATACATTTGCCTCATCCCTTCAGTTTTTGGCTATTGAAAAATTGGGTGGAATCTACACCAGCACTTGAATGACTAATGCTAACATAAGTGTTTATGGTGTGGTGGTGGTAATAATGATAGTAAATAAGTGTAACGGACCGTTTTGCACAAAAGGGGTAAAAAGGGGTTAGGAGACCTTCCCCTTCCAGAGATACAGGCACAGCTACTGCAGAACACCAAACTCCCGAGCTGGATACAAAATAGCACTCCAACTCCCGAACTGGAACCTCCCAAATAGCTTCTAGCAGACGAACAGGAAAAGCAGACAACCAGCTTACACTCCTGGCAATCAGTCTCTAACAGCATACAGTGAATCCCCCCAAGAACGAGACAAGGCTCCGTGTTGAGGGTCAAGCAGTGGTCTGAGGTGCTGGCACACCCAGCCTGGTTTTTATTACAGTCTTTCAAATACAGGACCGCCCACAGGGAGGTATAAAACAACCAATTACATATCAGTTACATCCCACATCTTCCCTCCCCTTATCCTGAGAGGAAACTCAATTACACATACAGTTAAAACATACTTTCTACCCAACTTTCATAACTCTAAAACCATACATCACATTCACATAAAATTACATATTCACAATCAATCCATTCAGGGGAACAACAAAAATGTCATGAATCAGACCAGGGGTTCAAAAGTTAGTAAAAGTATCTTTTGAGCCCTGGCTGGCACGTGGCTATCTGGCTCAAACAGGTTTTACAGAGCCCTCTAGCCTGGAGACAATGGGGAAAATAATCCAATTATCCAGGGATAGAGGCAGACTCCATTGAGCACATGGTGACACAAAGACAGTAAAACACTTTAAAATACATAAAGTCACCTTTTACACATAACACACAGACATTTCACATATCCCCAGATAGCTGGGATCTGAGCGCACAAAACTACCGAATAGCGCTCAGATCCTATACACACAGTTCAATTGCCATGGAGCCGAAGTCTTTAACTACACGAATGGGCTCCATGGCATAGCTATCTGGGTTAACACATTTACATAAAGTCTGGTCCATAGGGGGCGGAGCTAACCGCGAGCGCGAATGGACGCTTGCTAGCAGAGCTCCGAAAGAGACTCAGGGCAATCCGCATCCATCGGGCACCTACCGCAACATGGGACACCCCAAACGCCTCTCCACTGCTCCTAACACGGCGGGCAAACACTCCGCGGCGAAATCCAGCAACCTCACCAAATTTTTCAAAGATCAGGGCGACCGGCGAAATGAGGCCGCAGGCTCCAATATGGCGCCGGACGACCCGGCGGAGCACTCCTCAGGGCCCTCCAGCCCGGCGGCATCAGACAGCATCTCTCTCACATCTGACATTGATCGGGACAAAGATCTGAAAGCCCTACTCAGGAATCTCCCCTCCAAGCAGGACCTGGCTACTATGCTGCAGAAACTTGAAGTGACCTTTCAAAAGAAGATGGATGACATCTCCACAGAAGTAAGACAGGTCAGT
The DNA here is from genome assembly GCA_933207985.1 of Pelobates cultripes. Classification (NCBI taxonomy): domain Eukaryota; kingdom Metazoa; phylum Chordata; class Amphibia; order Anura; family Pelobatidae; genus Pelobates; species Pelobates cultripes. The sequence goes on along the minus strand of OW240921.1, from coordinate 57,694,393 downwards.
GACAGGGTTAACTCCCTTGAAAACAAACATGACTGCACATGCACACAACTACAAGCCCTGCAAAGTACAGTGACAGCCCATAACACACAAATGGCTGCTATGTACAGAGCACTTGACGACCTGGACAATAGAGGGCGCCGTAACAACTTAAGGGTTAAAGGCCTACCTGAGGCTGAGGGGGAAGACCTCCACTCCACACTGCAAGAACTCTTTAACCTAATCCTCCAACGAGACACAACAATGCCCATCCTGCTAGACAGAGCGCACAGAGCACTCAAACCCAGAAGCCCTGGGGGGGACTCCCCCAGAGATGTGATATGCAGACTGCACTATTACAGCATCAAAGAGGACATCCTAAGGAACCTCCGCCAGACCTCCCAACCACTGCTGTACCATGGGCGACCAGTACAGATATACCCAGACCTTTCCTGGATGACTCTCCAAGCAAGACGGGTCATGAAGCCACTCACTGACCTCCTAAGATCCAGGAATATTCGCTACAGATGGGGATTCCCCCTCGCCATTACGGCAACTCACAACGGGGTCACTGCCACCCTCTCATCAGCCGAAGACACACAAACATTTACCTCAGCCCTTGACCTGCCAGAAGTCCATATCCCTGACTGGTATGGGCCGTTACACCAGCCTCCGCAACACAATGCCCCACGACAGAGAGGACAAACCCCATCGAAGAGACGCTACAACGACCAAACCATTCACCAAGGGGGACACAGACCGAGAACAGGACCCCCCGCCCAATAAAGAACGCCCCATACCATCGCTGTCGGACGCCACCTACCCCTTCAGAACCCAACCTGAGAACACAGACGACACTGTTCAAGGAACGGACCTCATTGCCGGATCTAACCTGGCCCAGTTCGGATTACAAGCACAAACAAGCCTCACACACCTCCCTGGACTCCCACAACCATGGGCCACTATAATAACTCACCTTACCCCGGAGGCCAAGATTCCCTCACACACTCTCTGCAAGAGAACCATCTTGGCATCCCCAACGATGCAACAGACGAACCAGCTCCCCAACTCCGTAACAGAATTAGAGATCCCACCAAACTCCACTTTTTCATCGTACTGCCTCTGCTACGAATCCAAGACTTAACCCCAGCCGCGGTACGAACTCCTACACACGATCCCACGAACTTTAGGTACTCTGCATACTGAACGGCAATAACATGCCGGTGGGAAGTCCAGTAGAAGACCTTCGGACGGGTATCAATCTTACTCCCCAGCTGATTTACAATGTTTGAGCACATCTTGCCTCCTCTAACCTCTTACCCCCCCTTCACCCTCCTCACCTTCAGACACCCCTTCCCCTCCCAGCCCTCTCTATTCCCTCCCCCATCCTTCAACCCTTCCCGAGGCTTGACAGGCTTTTAGTATGTTTCTGGGTAGAGTTGAACCGAATTGCATTATGTCTGAAGGAACTATGATGACTGTTTTACGAGTATGTTCCAAATGTTTTATGTGCTGTTACCCTAACCATAATAACGTGCTGTGCTTCGACCCTTCCCGAAGCATGACAGGCTTCTCGTGTGCTTCTGGGTGGAGTTGAACCGAACAGCATACCGAACTGCATGATGTCTGAAGGAACTATGATGACTGTTTTATGAGTATGTTCCAAATGTTTTTTATGCTGACACCCTAACCATAATACCGTGCTCGGCTTCAACCCTTCCCGAGGCTTGACAGGCTTCTGGTGTGCTTCTGGGTGGAGTTGAACCGAATTGCGCAATATCTGAAGGAACTATGATGACTGTTCCACGAGTATGTTCCTAATGTTTTCTGTGCTGATACCCTAACCATACTACTGTGCTGGAAATTCTAAGCCTTTGCAGAGTTGGAAGATGGCACTCGCGCACTAACTATGACTCAGGTACCGGACCGGCCCTGATGAGCCACTCCGACCCTGGCCATTGAGCGCCCCAGCGCCCACGCCCAATGCGTCCGACACGCACCGAATGGTCCCATAAACTATACATACCTCCTAGCCCGATTTACCACTCCAAATTACCATCTAGCACACCATGGATTGCCCGTCTCTCCCTATGGAAAGACGTGCCGTTACATCACCGAATCCCCCCCACACTGAACTAATTCGATTACCCCACAACTAAGTGGAGAGTCACCTAAAGCCTTAGCGGTGCCGACTCAACTTCCCCTGGACTTAATAGCCACCAAAGGGAAAGCCACCGTCAACCTAGGCTGACTGACTCCACATTTCACAATACCCCAACTTCCAGCTCTGCAAGTATAAGAGCTGCTCTGTATATAGTTTCTTTCACTGTTATATTGTTACTGTTTTTACTTCGTTCTGACTGCTACATACCCACTCAAGACCACCACAACATGACACCCCCCCCTGCAGCCAACATGGCCAGCCTTACAATAGTCACCCTCAACGTCAGGGGCCTCAATTCTCCCATGAAAAGAGCGCTGACCCTCCAAGAGCTACGCAGCCTAAAGGCAGACGTAGCTTTCCTCCAAGAGACTCACCTTAAAATGGGCTCAACCATCACAATTCGTAACTGTCACTACCCCACAGGATACTATGGGTGCTACAAAGAGGCCAAGACTAGAGGGGTAGCCATCCTTATAGGTTCACAAGTACCCTACACTCACATAAGCCACTATGAGGACCCCAACGGCAGGCTCCTCATAGTGAAAGGGAAGATAGGCAACACTGTGGTGACATTTGCCAACATGTATCTACCTAACGCCAAACAAGGCACGCACCTGTCGAAATACATTACCAAAACTGAAAAACACATGGAAGGTATCCTGATAATGGGAGGGGATCTAAACATGTCCCTGGACTCGAACCTAGATACCACATCCATGTCCACATCGTACAACGCCCATACCAGACTCAGGATGACTCAATTACTAGACAAAGCCTGCCTATTTGACAGCTGGAGGATCACCCACCCACACACCAAGGATTACTCTTACTACTCCTCGGTAAAACATACCTATTCTAGACTAGATATGCTCTTTCTCCACCACAGACACCTACACCTAATCCAGTCCTGTAACTACGGCCCCATCACCTGGTCGGACCATGCACCTTTGTCACTGGTTGTTCAGATCCCCTCATTGACACCCAACCGCAACCAATGGAAACTGAATGACACCCTACTAAACGACCCAACCATCATTACATCACTCACTGACGCATTACAGCACTACTTCGAAGAAAATAAACCCACAGTCTCCCCCCCACCAATCATTTGGGAGGCCCACAAGGCGGTAATTAGAGGCCACATCATAGCGCTAGCTTCCAAACTCAAAAAACAGAGAGAAGCGCAGACAGCTGACCTACTAGTGGACATACGCCAATTAGAACAAACCCACAAACAAACCATGTCCCTAGACACGTACAAACAACTAGTGGACAAACGCACGACACTGCAAACACTTCTTAACTCCAAGGTCAAACGAACGCTGCTTCGCACCAAACACACCTACTACACACAAGGAGGAAAATGTGGTAGGCTACTAGCGAGAGCTCTCCAACAAACCAACCAACGGACATACATCACCACGATCAAACAAAAAGATGGCACTCGCACGCACCTCCTACCAAACATACTTAAGGAATTCCATACTTTTTACACAGGCCTGTACAACCTGAGACTAACCCCGCCCTCTGGTGAGGATGTAACCAACTTCCTAGCCACGAGGATCACCCATACTATCCCCCCGAATATCAGACAAACCTTTGACAGCCCCCTGACACCTGAAGAATTCACGACAGTAGTTAAATGACTCCCCCTAGGGAAAAGCCCAGGACCGGACGGTTTCACAGCTAAATACTATAAAGCGTTCGCCAGTGTCCTTAAAACTCCATTTGTAACCGCATTTAACGCCCTTACATCCGGGCATAATCTCCCCACCGAATCCCTAGAAGCCCACATTACCCTCATACACAAACCGGGGAAAGACCCCGAAGAATGTGGGAGCTACCGCCCCATTTCTCTGATTAACGGTGACCTTAAGATATTCACAAAGATCCTAGCCGACCGACTCCAACCGCTAATCCACCCCGATCAATCCGGTTTTGTGCCCGGCCGCGAGGCTTAAAACAACACAACGAAATTGCTTAGCCTCATCTACGCCGCCAAATCGGCGCAAGCCCAAAGCCTCATACTTACCATAGATGCCGAAAAGGCATTCGACAGGGTGGACTGGACTATGCTTACACTGACATTACAAGCGCTAGGCTTCGGCCCAAACTGGAGCAAGTGGCTCTCAGCCATTTACTCCAAACCAGGAGCACGGATCAGGGTTAATGGCCAACTTTCGGACGTGTTTCAAATAACCAACGGCACGAGGCAAGGATGCCCCCTATCCCCCCTGTTATTTATTCTCACAATGGAACGATTTCTGCAGGGAATTAGGGATTGCCCCGATATAACAGGCCTCACAATAGCACGAAGTGAATTCAAGGTCACAGCATTTGCTGACGACCTTCTGTTCACAATCTCAAACCCGACGACATCACTGACCCACCTCATGCAACAAATCGACCTATACCACCAAGTCTCCAACTACAAAATCAATGTTAGCAAAAGCTAAAATACTCCCCCTTAACATATCCTACAACACCCGATCACTGCTCCGCAACACATATCCATTCCAATGGCCCTCAGATTCGGTCAAATACCTTGGAGTCCACCTCACTACCTCCCTAGACCGCACATACGACATCAATTTTCCCCCTCTCCTTGCCAAGATTGCGGCAGACCTTAAGGCCTGGAACAAGCCACAATTCGGATGGCTCTGCAGGACCCACATCCTCAAAATGAATGTACTCCCCAAACTTCTCTACCTGCTACAAACCCTCCCCATCAAAATTCCTACCTCATTCTTTGCACAAGCTAAGCGGACGTTTACAACATTCATATGGGCCGACAACCCCCCCAGACTCCGATATGACTGCCTCACCAAAAGTAAACAGAGAGGGGGCCTAGGTCTCCCTGACCTGGAGGCGTACCACAAGGCTATCACACTTACACGAATTTACGAATGGGCACATCCCCACAACGACACACAATGGGTAAAGATTGAAGCCAGCTTCTTCTCATCACCAATACACCTGGCACCCTGGCTAGGAAAAAAGCCCATCATCACAACACACAACTCAGAGCTACACCCAACAATCCCTCATACCCTACGTACCTGGCACAACATAAGGGGGGACCAACATATAGCTCCACACCCGTCTCCGTTCTACCCACTAACCGACAATCCAGCCTTCCTGCCAGGCTCTAACCCAATCGCTCTCAAAAGCTTTCCTAAACAAACCCACACACTCACCCTAGGAGATGTTCGCAACGACAAAGGGATCATCCCACTTGAGGACCTCACCCCCAACGCCGAACCCTCTAGCATGCTTAGGTTTAGATACGCGCAAATTACACACTTCCTACACTCGGACCCCATACTCCTCCAGGGACACAGAAATCCCACACCTTTCGAAATATTGTGCTCCCACCACACACTACGTAAGGGACTAATCTCATCCTTCTACAAAACGATCCGCCACAGCCAGGACGAAATCCTGCCAACCTACACCACACACTGGGACAAAGAACTGTCCACTCATATACCAGCTAAAAACTGGCACAAAATCTTCCACAACATATTCCACACGTCCAAGAGCAATAGCACCCACGAAAGCAACTACAAGAGAGTTGCTAAATGGCACTACACGCCGACTCGCATCAACAGATTCTTCCCTAACACACCCAAAACATGTTGGAGATGCAAACAAACTGAGGGAACCTCAGGACACATCTGGTGGCTCTGCCCCGTAATCCAGGATTACTGGAGACAGATGGCCAACCTCATACGCACCATCACTGGCGTGCACCTCCCCCTCACCCCTGAAACCATGCTATTCCTATCATACCCCCAACCACTAACCAAGCACAATCGCATCCTACTCAACCACCTCCTAACGGCTGCCAACGCTCTAATCCCCACAATGTGGAAACAGACTACAGCCCCAACTATCAGAGCCTGGATCGCCAGGGTTGACTCCATTAGAATAATGGAGGAACTTTCCTACTCCTTCACTCTCAAATATGACGAATACCTCACTACATGGACCCCTTGGCTCCAATTCCTCCAAGGAAATCAGGGACAAATTGTCTGATACCACTTCCCCAGCCAGACCTAAACCCCTGTCTTCCCTCGCGCATAGCCCACCCTCCAGGCTGATAAGCCGTATAGACTTCCCAAACTGCTATGCACCTGAACATGCCACCATCCAGTGCCCTCACCCATGCACCATTACTCTACTCTAGCCACAGGATAACAAAGTGCGCCTACACACAATGCCCGAGGACCAGCTGGAACACCATCCCACACCACGCACTCGTTATCATGCATTGTACTCAGGCATACTTCCCTTATTGCACGGCTAGGGTAAAAGACGTCAAAGCCGTATGAAACCCACCTTCTCACACCAAACCCCCCCCCCCTTGCAACACAACAAGTGGGAACTTCTCTGTTCTCGCCCCACTATCAATAACGTTGAGGCTCTTGTGCCTGCAAAAGAACCTGTTGTTTTGTTAACTACACTGTGCTGCTGACCTCATTGTAATGCTTTTAATACCTCAATAAAAAAGTTTAAAAAAAAAAAAAAAAAAAGTCTGGTCCATAGTCCAAAGGCAGCAGGCGGGCAGCCAGGCTTCTCCAATGCATTGTGGCGAGATTGGTCTCGTCACAGTAAGTTACTTGTGGCACTGGCAGCAGATGTTACTGTGGTAGAGTGAGATGCAGTGCCTGTGTAAGTCTCAATATAAGTTATTGGCTGGGGGGTTAAATTAAAAAAAAAGTGTGTGTGTCTGTTAGTGAGTGTGTGTGTGTGTGTGTGTTTGTGTGTGTCTGTGTGTGTCGGTTAGTGAGTGAGTGTGTGTCAGTGTGTGTGTGTGTGTCTGTGTGTGTCTGTTAGTGAGTGAGTGTGTGTGTGTCTGTTAGCTAGTGTATCCGTATCTGTCAGTGAATGTGTGTGTGTGTGTGTATTTAGAAGGCAGGGCAGGAGGGAAGGGTGGGTGGCGGTGCCTGAGTTTTGTCCTGCCTAGGGCAGCACAAAACCAGGTTACACCACTGGGTTAGCACTGAAAACATTAGTGATTTTGCATTTAAATTGCTCTTAAAAGATCTAAGAAACAACAGATGTAGCTCCCCTCTTGGTGTACCCAACCTCAGGGGGAGGCAGTGTGTTAATTTAGGGGAGGGAGGTAGTATATTAGATTAAGGAGCAGTGTATTAGAATGGGGGAGGGGCAGTTATTAAATTGGGTCTGCATTGGATTGGCTGTGATCATCAAGTTTGATGATCTCAGCCAAAGTGAAAAACACTTATAGGACTTCAAAATCAACAAGATAATGCCATTTGTTTTTGTTAAGACCTTCAGTGGTTATGGTACTGAGGTCTTCTATTCCTTTCCCAATAGCTGAGCATAAGTGATTATAACTGCAGTTAGGGTGTAGAGGAAAAGTTTAGATCAGGGGTCCTCAAACTCCGGCCCCCCAGATGTTGCTGAACTGGCTATCTATGTAATTCAAAAAATCATAGGAGTTGTAGTTCAGCAACATCTGGAGGGCCGGATTTTGAGGACCCCTGGTGTAGATGAATGCAGCTTCCAAGACGATTCTCCCCAGCAAATAAAATATTCCCCAATCATGAGCCTAGACTTCATGAAGGATACAACAGGAATGATCTTTATTGACGCCACACTGGCTTTTATGGAAATCCTTCTGCAAGAGGACCTCCCACAGTAAACAAAAGTAACAACCAATCATAATACAGAAAACACTCCCTTCCTCTGCCTGGGAGATTCTGAGATAAGTTAAGGAATAACCCAATTATCTCCAAGCAGAGGACAAACAATTTCCCCAAAACTTGCAATACCCCTTTATACACAAGGTATCCCCACAAATGTCCCCTGATCTGGGAGACCAACATATTCAAATTTCAATTTTGAGTTCAGGGTTCTCAAAATATATGGAAGTTTTAGTTCACCGACCACACACGAGGTCAAAAACACTGCCCAAAACAGATTCACGAATTCTGTGTATGCGGTCAGTCAATTCAGAGAACAGTATAAAAACGAATAAAAGCAAGAATGGAGCCTCCTTGCTCATAGCAGCGATTGCTCCCCGTGTTCGTATGAGCCAAACTACCGAATGGCGATCTCCAAGCTGTTTGGCAACAAAAGGAAGCAGGCGTTCGTATGTTTCAGCGGTGGTTCGGGAAGTTGAGTGTCCGATTTTAGTTCCAGACACTCGACGACCAAGTCCTGCTGCCTCCTTTCGTGAAAACAAGATGGCCGCCGTTTTCTCTTCCACATGGCATTCGCATAAACGAACGGCGACCGCCCAGAGAGCGCTTAATAGACGATTCCCTTTGAAGATAATGAGCCAGGAGGGTGGTCGGTGTTCGGTAGTTTAATCTACCGAACCCATAAATCCCAAATAAACTAATACAGCGTAAAGTCACGAATAAAAGAATAAAGTAAGTCTATTTTCTTCAGTTTTTTTTTACAGCTGTGCAACAGCATACATTCACCATTTCAGTCCCATTACCAAACATTTCTTAATTTGTCATGGTAGTTGGACTGAAATATTTCAGTTTGTTTTTTTGCAGCCTACAAAAACTTAAACCTTGTTTATTTGGCACGTGAGTTGGACATGCTTGCATTACAATGACTTAGGAACAGCCAAATATTGCATTTCAAAGCTTGTCTTCCATATCTGAAGGCATACTACATACATTATTGATACAATTAGAAAAAAGTAGCTATTTACAGAGAAGAGAAAGGTGTTGGCTAATAACCAAAAGCATAACTGTCATATCCGAAATAGACAGACATATAATATGGAATGAAATATGAAACTGAGGAAGGGGTATAACAAAAATAATAAAAAATAAAAACAGAATGATGTATAATAAAAATAATGATCAAATTGTATAAAATTGGACATAAACTGAAAAAAATGTGTATAATGAAAATGAGTAAAGAGAATATATATATATATATATATATATATATATATATAATCACACAAAAAAAAAACCACTATGGTGAAATCCATTTTCAGACCTGTTGGGTATTTAGTCTGTAATCTGTAAATAGAAACATAGAATGTGACGGCAGATAAGAACCATTCGGCCCATCTAGTCTGCCCAATTTTCTAAATACTTTCATTAGTCCCTGGCCTTATCTTATAGTTATGATAGCCTTATGCCTATCCCACGCATGCTTAAACTCCTTTACTGTGTTAACCTCTACCACTTCAGCTGGAAGGCTCTTCCATGCATTCACTACCCTCTCAGTAAAGTAATACTTCCTGATATTATTTTTATACCTTTGTCCCTCTAATTTAAGACTATGTCCTCTTGTTGTGGTAGTTTTTCTTCTTTTAAATATAGTCTCCTCCTTTACTGTGTTGATTCCCTTTATATATTTAAATGTTTCTATCATATCCCCCCTGTCTCGTCTTTCCTCCAAGCTATACATGTTAAGATCCTTTAACCTTTCCTGGTAAGTTTTATCCCACAATCCATGAACCAGTTTAGTAGTCCTTCTCTGAACTCTCTCTAAGGTATCAATATCCTTCTGAAGATATGGTCTCCAGTACTGTGTACAATATTCCAAGTGAGGTCTCACCAGTGTTCTGTGCAATGGCATGAGCACTTCCCTCTTTCCCTCTTCCTACTGCTAATACCTCTCCCTATACAACCAAGCATTCTGCTAGCATCTCCTGCTGCTCTATTACATTGTCTGCCTACCTTTAAGTCATCAGAAATAATCACCCCTAAATCCCTTTCCTCAGATGTTGAGGTTAGGACTCTATCAAATATTCTGTACTCTGCCCTTGGCATTTTACGTCCAAGATGCATTCTCTTGCACTTATCCACATTAAATGTCAGTTGCCACAATTCTGACCATTTTTCTAGTTTACCTAAATCATTTGCTTATCCCTCCTGGAACATCAACCCTGTTACCTATCTTAGTATCATCCGCAAAAATACATACCTTACCATCAAGAACTTCTGCAATATCACTAATAAAAATATTAAAGAGAATGGGTCCAAGTACAGATCTCTGAAGTACCCTTATGATGACAAGTCCAAATGTGCATTTTGTATTCTGATTTTTGTTAAGAAATACAACTTTTTAAGTATATTTCTTACCTCTGGTTCCTGACTTGATATCTCATTATATGAGACTGAATAATAATCAGAGAATTTATCCAAGGGAAGAAATTTATTTTTCTACTCCAAATCCCTGGTTCTTGAAAGTCTGGAGATTCCATCCTAAAGAAAAACTCCATATCTATGTCTATGAATGAGACATGTATGCTGAATAAGTTCTGAGCCAACTTCTAATTGGCTCCAAAAATTGTGAGTGGTTTCAGCTCTTTTATATCCACTTTTATTATATTCTATACAGATTACACTATGTTTGTGTTGTTTTATTGTATTTTTATATAGATTATATATACCACCATATACGTCCTGTTCAAGCATATACCAAGGTCATCTACTATTGGTTATCATAATTGTATATATTACAGCACTTCCCTCTTTCTACTGCTAATACCTCTCCCTATACAACCAAGCATTCTGCTAGCATCTCCTCCTGCTCTATTATTCTGGTATTGTGTATGCGCTTTTACCTTTCATCTTTTCACTACATCTTGGTTTTTAAGTATATGTGGTGACAATATACTTTGGTATTTTAGCTGCACCTATTATTTTCCTTTAAGTGCCACCTATATTATTTGTATTATAGCACCTACAGTGTCTAATAAAGTAGAGGTACAACCAAAGCTATTCAAGACAGGTGAGTGTATAGACTGATAAATAAGAAGCACTCACATATCTATGGAGTTGGTCAGGTCTTACCCAACTTGGTACATATATATCTTAACTTTTATATTATAGTCATTTAATCTTGTATGAGTAGACAGAAGGAGGTAAAGCCTCTCTCCTTTGTAAGCTAACTAGATAGACAGAGGAATAAAAAAATAAAAAAAGTAAAGAAAAATTAAATAGCAACGCTAAAAACGGCTTGGCTTAAATCACCTTGTGAGAAAATTATGCTGTTTAAGTGCCCATTAAAATACCAAAATGCCCAGCATGTGCACCTTCTTCAGGGGCCAAAAGTATAATGACCATATCTCTCCTTATAGATTTATATCCCATGTGGGTCCCGTGACTCCAAGCCAATCATGTTCTGTGGTATCAATAAGTAGGCCCTTGTGATGGGTCTCTACGTGTATTGAAAGGCCGTCACCCTTCCGTTTTACCCATAGAAAGAATACTAAACAGTGTATGTGATTTTCATCAATGAAACTTCAAACAAAATAACATAAGGGCAAGTATATTGAAGTTGCTAATTTGACACAATCATATTAATACAAAAATCGTATCCAGATGAGATGGATTACCCTCAGTGAAGCCATATTACCAAGATTTTCACGGAACTAGCATGTCAATATCATGTTCAGTCAGCAAATCAGAGGTTCTTTCAACTATATAATAAAATGATCGAATATTGCTTTAGAACACAGAAAAGTAATCTACATTGTAATTGCTGCAAGAATAATGTCAATTCATCTATATGATAAACATTATCAAATACAGAAACGATAAAAGAGGAAAAGTAATAACTGTGCAGTTTTCATAAACGATACTTGGATACAAGAAACACACGTGTATAAGTGTATTACAGTTGCTTTATGATAATTGGCATTAGTCTGGGTACTGATAGTATCTATTCAAGGTAGATCATTAATAGGAGAGTCACAGTATCTGAGTATTTCAAGATCCCAACTCCTAATAACATGTGATTTCTTAAGATATTATAATTCTTATGGTCACCTCACTTAAATGTTCAGATAGAACTTACTACTGCAGGATTCAATGTCACAGAGATCAAAGATCACGTCTGTGTCCAAGTACAATAACTGAAGATGCATGTAAGGGCCAGATAGTCAAACTACTAGGCGACAATAATGTATATCGATTCATCTACATAATGAATATATATATATATATATATATATATATACACATATACACACACACACACACACACACACACACACACACACTGGGGTGGAAAAAAGGTTCCCCATTGTCATGTTCACGATGAGGTCAGATAGGAGATGATTGCCAGGTTTAACAGTAGTGACTTTATTCGTAGCCTTTGACATATTTACAATTATTTTAGTTTAATAAATAAAAGCAAAAGGAATAAATAGTCATTAAGGCAATATGCCCTGTAACGTAAACAACCAGAAGTGCAAATCAAATTTTCAGCAATGTCCGGATAGTGGGGTTTTGCAGGTTGTATTTATCAAGGTAGTTCTTGTGTAGGTTTGAATCAATTCGAGCAGGGTTGAAGCAATTCAGGCAAGTACAGGGTGGTGCAGGGTTGAAGCAGTTCAGGCAAGTAAAGGGTGGTGCAGGGTTGAAGCAATTCAGGCAAGTACAGGGTGGTGCAGGGTTGAAGCAATTCAGGCAAGTACAGGGTGGTGCAGGGTTGAAGCAATTCAGGCAAGTACAGGGTGGTGCAGGGTTGAAGCAATTCAGGCAAGTATAGGGTGGTGCAGGGTTGAAGCAATTCAGGCAAGTACAGGGTGGTGCAGGGTTGAAGCAATTCTGGCAAGTACAGGGTGGTGCAGGGTTGAAGCAATTCTGGCAAGTACAGGGTGGTGCAGGGTTGAAGCAATTCAGGCAGGTATGCAATACAGGCAAGTACTGGATGGTGCAGGGTTGAAGCAATTCAGGCAGGTATGCAATACAGGCAAGTACTGGATGGTGCAGGTTTGTAGCAATTCAGGCAGGTAAGTACAGGATAGCTGTTAATGATCCGATTTAGGAAGGTAAGAGGATTGTAGTTATTTAAGCAGGATGTAATGCTGTTTAGTATAGGATCTCTCACAGGAGCCAGGATCTGAAATTCTTGATCTGAACACTAGCTTCAATGTAATGGCTATGAAGTTAGTTGGGTGTAACCTTTTGTAGCTTTAAGAATTAGTCCTATGCAGGTGACTAGTGGCTAGGGAGGCCACTAGAGGTGAAAACCAGAACTGCATTTAAAGGAACGGTAACAAAAAGAGAAAAGTCTTACTTGTCATCATAATAATGTGACACCCGTATATAAAATTGAAACAAATCTGATGCTTTTAAGGGATTACATTATTACTAGTTAAATAAAATAAACTGAAACTCCTCACCACTTTCCCCAATCTAATTCACTCTCTCCACTTTGGCAATACATAATAAAACCAGAGAGTGAAGGGAGTGGCTCACATATTGCTTTTTACATAGGTTTCAGCCAATAACTAGCACTAGACAGAGGCTATGCCAATAAGGGTAAGGATTACAAACACTTGACTTTATGCTATTTGGTTATTTAGCAGATGTTACATTACTGAATACTGTAAAGTTCCAGATGACAGTTCCTCCCAACATGCTTTGATAGGGATTGTCGGGGTTATTTATAGATTTGATACTTGTTGGGTTAGGCCCTGAGTGTCTCCCAGGTATAATAGATTCAGTGGAGATTTTTATGTATATGCATGCTACCTACCACTGAATACTATTTTTCTTTTTCTGTTTAGGTGATTTTAAAGGACCACTATAGTGCCAGGAAAACATACTCTTTTTCCTGGCACTATAGTGCCCTGAGGGTGCCCCCACCCTCAGTGTCCCCCTCCCGCCCGGCTCTGGAAGGGGGAAATGGGTTAAAACTTACCTTTTTCCAGCGCTGGGCGGGGAGCTCTCTGGCTCCTCTCCTCCTCCGATCCTCCCCTTCGGCTGAATGCGCACGCGCGGCAAAAGCTGCGCGCGCATTCAGCCGGTCGCATAGGAAAGCATTCATAATGCTTTCCTATGGACACTTGCGTGCTCTCACTGTGATTTTCACGGTGATAATCACGCAAGCGCCTCTAGCGGCTGTCAATGAGACAGCCACTAGAGGATTTGGAGGAAGGCTTAACCCATTGATAAACATAGCAGTTTCTCTAAAACTGCTATGTTTATAAAAAAAATGGGTTAACCCTAGAAGGACCTGGCACCCAGACCACTTCATTAAGCTGAAGTGGTCTGGGTGCCTAGACTGGTCCTTTAAGTAGCGTTGTAAAATTTGAAACAGTATTTTTTTGTGTGTGCAGTGTTCTGTATTTTAATAATAATAATAATAATCTGCATTTTAAGTCTCTGTTGAGTATTTTTATTTTAAATTTATGAAGTGCTCTTTCTTTATCCATTTTATCTGTTAGATATTATCAGGTTTTTTTTTGTTTTTTTTTTAAACAGCTGACTGTTCCAAGTCTTCTCTTTCTTTGGTAACCATATTTAAATTCTCTCTTTTTCAAAATCAGCAATAATTCCCATTAATATAAGAGGGCAAACATGGTGGAACATCCCACCTGGCAGCATGTATTACAATATATTGACTGGCATAAACTCTTTAGTTAAAAGAACACTGAGGATAAATGGATCATCTTCCAACAAATATTACAAAGGTACATTTCTCAGTATGTACTGTTGGGAAATAAATATAAAAGAAACAAATTAAAACCAATGTGGCTTAGTAGAGAAGTAAAACAAGAGATTACAATTAAGAAAAGGGCATTTAAAGCATTTAAATCGGACAAATCAGATGCATCTTATAAAAGATATAAGGATGCAAATAATGCGTGCAAAAAGGCAATTATACTTGCTAAACTTCAAAATGAAACTAGAAAAGCTACAATTTCTGGGAAAATTGTGTGAAGTGTTCTTGCCTCCACCAGTAGTCTACAACTGGAGTGGGCGGAGTAACTGTTATCATTTATATAGCACATTTAATTGCAACGTTGTTGCACAGTTACATTAAACCATACATTTATAAAAACATTAGCAGGTGTTCAAAAGGCCCTGTCTATGACATCACGTGCTGCTGCAGCCTGGCACAGGTCAGAGTATTTTGGCGGTTGCCATCTTCAAACGGTCGTATTTTAAAATCTATAAAGCCTACAGCGAAGAGCTTTATATTGTGAGAATCACAAGACCCAGACCTACATTTTGATGCATAGTATGTCTCTGTAGTATTAAAAATAAAGGCACAGTCGCAGTTTAGAAATTGCACTTCAGATTTGAGCTTTGTAGAGTGAAGTTTCAATGAATGTCAAAGGACAGCGTTAGTTGCAAACAAATGATTATATTGTGAAAACTATCAGGACTATGGCTTAGCCGTGGACATGTTTAGTGGCAGCAGGGATAGCTGAACGTTTTGATATAAGATTTGTGTAGGTGGGCCTGAAAATAAGGGAGTGGTGGCAGTTTGGAAATCATGTCCTGATTTTTCAGCTTTTGCCAGCTCCCACTCTAGCTTTGCCATTCATTCCTATGGGACAAATTGCACCACAAGAACGACGATATTCCGTGAACCATTCGGCGAAACGTTCCACAAAGTAATAGCAATCCGATCGGGAACAATCTGCACGTTTTGGTAATTTTTTGTCTATGTAGTGTAAAAACTGTGGGAGGAGTTAGGGTGGCAAATTTGGCTATAATAAGAATAAGAATAAGAATATATATGTGAGATAACAATAAGTGGTCTTGCTATGCAAGAACACTTAATAATGATAGCTGAAGAGAGCAAAACCAACCCCAAAGCATTTTTTAAGTACATATGTTCTAAAAAAAAACAAAATGAAAGTGTAGGTACACTAAAAACTGAAATGGGGGTGTTAGTTAATGAAGACCAGGAAACGGCAGAAATTTTAAATAACTATTTCTCCTCCGTATATATTAAGGAAGAACCCATGGCAATAGATGTGCATATGATTGCTACTAAAAACTTGCAAAATAATTGTAATTGGTTAACTCAAGACAAGGTGCTGCAGCAACTAAAGAAAGTTAATATAAACAAAGCTCCAGGGCCTGACGGTATCCATCCACGTGTACTTAAGGAACTAAGTGCCGAAATAAGTGAACCTCTGTTTTTAATCTTTCAAGATTCTTTTCTTTCAGGAAGTGTTCCGGAGGATTGGAGGAAGGCAGATGTGGTTCCTATATTCAAAAAGGGTTCAAAATCCTTGCCTGGAAACTATAGACCGGTGAGCTTAACTTCTGTGGCTGGTAAAATATTGGAAAGGTTATTAAGGGATAATATTCAAGAATTCCTTGAGAAGAACATGGTTATCAGCAAAAATCAGCATGGTTTTATGAAGCACAGGTCATGTCAAACTAACCTGATTGCGTTCTACGAAGAAGTAAGTAGAAGTATAGATCAGGGTGTTGAAGTGGATGTGATCTATTTGGATTTTGCCAAGGCATTTGATACAGTTCCACACAATCGATTAGTGTTCAAACTCAAGGAAATCGGTCTAGATGAAAATGCTTGTTCTTGGGTAGAACATTGGCTTAAAAACAAAGAGTTGTCATTAATGGTAAATTTTCAAGCTGGACAGAGGTGGCAAGTGGTGTCCCTCAGGGGTCTGTTCTGGGACCCCTTCTATTTAACCCCTTAAGGACGGAGCCAAATGTACACGTTGTGTACAAAACAAAATGTAAACAAAACCTGGCATTTGCGCTACATGTCTGTCCAACCGTAATACACCTCTTTCATAGTAAATGCACCCACCCTTATTATATATCATTTCATTCAGGGGAAACAGGGCTTTCATTTAATATCAAATATTTAACTATGAAACATAATTTAATATGAAAAAAATGGGAGAAAATACAATTTTTTTTATTTTTTTAGTTCTACATGACATTTTAAAGGTCAGTGTCATAATACTGTTTGCTTTTACTGCAATAAAATACACATATTTGTATTCAGTAAAGTCTCACGTGTAAGACAGTACCCCTTATGTACAGATTTTATGGCGTTTTGGGAAGTTACAGGGTCAAATATAGCACGTTACATTTGAAATTGAAATTCGCCAGATTGGTTACGTTGCCTTTGAGACTGTATAGTAGCCGGGGAATGAAATTTACACCCATAATGGCATACCATTTGCAATAGTAGACAACCCAAGGTATTGCAAATGGGGTATGTCCAGTCTTTTTAGTAGCCATTTGGTCACAAACACTGGCCAAAGTTAGCGTTAGTATTTGTTTGTGTGTGAAAAATGCAAAAACGCCAATTTTGGCCAGTGTTTGTGACTAAGTGGCTACTAAAAAAGACTGGACATACCCTGTTTGCAATACCTTGGGTTGTCTACTATTGCAAATGGTATGCCATCATAGGGGTAATTTTCATTTGTGGGCTACCATAGGGCCTCAAAGGCAACGTAACCAATCTGGCAAATTCTAATGTGAAAAAAATGTAACACAAGCCTTATATTTGATGCTGTAACTTTTGAAAACACCATAAAACCTGTACATGAGGGGTACTGTTGTACTCAGGAGACTTCACTGAACACAAATATTTGTGTTTCAAAACAGTAAAAAGTATCACAGCAATAATATTGTCCGTGTAATGCTGTTTGTGCGTGAAAAATGCAAAAAACTTCACTTTTTTACTGGCGATATCATAGTTGTAATACATTTTACTGTTTTGAAACACTATTATTTGTGTTCAGCGAAGTCTCCCGAGTAGAACAGTACCCCCCATGTACAGGTTTTATGGTGTCTCGTAAAGTTATAGGGTTAAATATAGTGCTAGCAAATTAAATTCCCTTTACTTTTGGCATGGGTTGTCAGGCAGGTCCTGCTAATTGTAATTAATTAAGATACCTAATTATGTAAAAATATTACATAAATATATATGTAGAATTAATATATGTATATATATACGTATGTGTATATATATATGTATATATCTATATAATCTTTTTAAAATATTTTTATTTATATATAGGTATATATATACTGATATATACGTATATATTTATGTATATAGATACAGCCAAAAGTACAAGATAGCACTCCAGGGACTTCCAAGTTGAATGAATAAAACTTAGCTTTTATTAGCTCAAAATAAAAATCAACGTTTCAGTCTGTATCACAGACTTTCATCAGAAACGTTGATTTTTATTTTGAGCTAATAAAAGCTAAGTGAGTGCTATCTTGTACTTTTGGCTGTATCTGTTTGCTGATAAGCACCAGGCAAGTACATCAAGGAAGGTGGAGTGCATTACTATTTTTGTTTTGTATGTATATAGATATATATATTATTTCGTTCTACGTGTATTTTGATATATATATATATATATATATTAATTTCACAATACAGTTAGAACGAAATAACACACATCTATATATTTTTTAATTATTTATTTTTAATTATTTTTTTAATTTAATTTTTTAACATATTTACATTTTTATTTTTTTTATATTATATATATATATATATATATATATATATATATATATAACAATAATTATATATATATTTAATCAGTATCAGTCTACGTGTAATTTGATATTAATATATATATATATATATATATATAATTATATATATATATATTAATAGTAAAATACACCTAGACGGTGTACATGTGTGTATGTATATGTGTATATATATGCTTAGACCATATATATATATATAATATATATATGATCTAAGTATATATTATTATTTTTTTACACTTTTAACTTATTTTAATTTTATTTTCAGCCAGCAGGGGGACCACCTGTCATTACAGGCAGCCCCCCTGCTGGCAATACAGAAGCCAGCTATCCCCGGCCATGTGATTGTGGGGTCCTCGCAAGGACCCCACTCTCACACGGCCGGGGGGCTTCGTGGAGGACGGACATGCCACGGGGGGCTCCCTGGGAGTCCCCCCCACCGCGATCGCCGGCGTGGGACCGCCGGCGACCGGGTAAGTACCGAAAGACCGGAAGGCGTACTATTACGCCCG
>OW240921.1:57646653-57675385 GCA_933207985.1 Pelobates cultripes | reverse complement strand
GCGGCGTTTAGAGCCGCCTATAATAGGGCGTAATAGTACGCCCTCCGGTCTAAAGGGGTTAACATGTTTATAAATGATCTTGAAGACCACATTGAAAGTCATGTTTCAGTGTTTGCAGATGACACCAAACTTTGTAAAACAATACAATGTGAGCAAGATATTACTTTGCTACAGAGGGATTTAGATAGACTAGGGTTCTGGGCACTCAAATGGCAGATGAAATTTAATGTTGAAAAATGCAAAGTTATGCACTTCGGCGTAAAGAATACACAAGCAACGTATAGCCTTAATGGAAGCGAATTAGGGATAACAACACATGAAAAGGACTTGGGAATTGTTATAGACAACAAACTATGCAACAATGTGCAATGTCAATCAGCAGTGGCCAAGGCCAGTAAGGTATTGTCATGCATGAAAAAAGGCATTCATTCTCGGGACGAGAATATCATTTTGCCTCTTTATAAATCACTGGTAAGACCACATATTGAATATGCTGTGCAATTTTGGGCACCTCTTCTAAAGAAGGATATTATGGCACTAGAAAAAGTGCAGAGGCGGGCTACAAAATTAATAAAAGGGATGGAACATATCAGCTATGAAGAAAGGTTAACAAATTTAAACCTATTTAGTTTAGAAAAACATCGCCTGAGAGGGGATATGATAACATTATACAAATATATTCGGGGCCAATACAAACCATTGTGTGGAAATCTATTCACAAACCGGACTTTACATAGGACACGAGGCCATGCGTTTAGACTGGAAGAAAGAAGATTTCGTCTAAGACAAAGGAAAGGTTTTTTTACTTTACATAGGACACAAGGCCATGCGTTTAGACTGGAAGAAAGAAGATTTTGTCTAAGGCAAAGGAAAGGTTTTTTTTTACTGTAAGAACAATCAGGTTGTGGAATTCTCTGCCTGAAGAAGTGGTTTTATCAGAGTCCATACAGATGTTCAAACGGCTACTAGATGCATACTTGCAAGAACAGAATATTCAAGGATATAATCTTTCAATGTAGGGTAATAACTGCTTGATCCAAGGATAAATCTGACAGCCATTCTGGGGTCAAGAAGGATTTTTTTTCCTAGCTTGTTGCAAAATTGTGCTTCAAACTGGGTTTTTTTGCCTTCTTTTGGGTCAACAGCAAAAAACAAATGTGATTTAGGCTGAACTTGATGGACGCAAGTCTCTTTTCAGCTATGTAACTATGTAACTGTGTAACTATGTATTGCGTGTTCAATCACATGGGTGGAATTTTTCTCCATTCTCAATCCTTTTGGGATTGGGTTTAGATATGTCTCCAAATATGAAATCTCCAACCATTTTTTGTTTCCTTAATGGAGAAACTTGCCAATTTGTTGAAATGAGTATCCAAATGATTATTTCTAGCTAAGTCTGGACTTTTATTCTAAAAGAGAGAAACGAACTTTACTTTTCTCAATTGATTCAAATCTGAAAGCATGCTCTCTTTTTGGCCCATTACACTTAGGTGTGATATGTGTTTGAGGAAAAACACTATACTGTAGTAACCCCAAGATTCCTCCACATTTTCTATACCCATAAATACAAAACAAGAAAATCCACAGAACCCCCCCAGCACTCCCCCTAAATATATACACAGAGTAGCACTATAAACATTAATGGTTGGTATTTACCTTTAAAATTAGACTCACAAGATGTAAGAAACAGGCATATCTCCCCCATCTCCCCTTTTGGGAATCCAACATCAGTTAATGGATGCACTTATATATGAAATATGGAAAGATAAATATAACATTCATTCTATGATGAAGAGGAGCTAAATAAAGATAGTTTAGGATTACTTCAGTATGGATGTGTATACGAGGGTAATTTATACTTTGCTCTTCACATATCTCTACTGGTTTTACATTGGAAGTGTATATTTGCATATAGTTTTTTTCCCCATGATGCCTTGCCTGCAGGCCATGGCACTTCTGTTGTAAATGGATTGGGTATATTTATCATTCCTTATTTTCTTCTTTGGATTAGAAGGAAATATTGGTGCTAGTGGGTTTGTTTTTATTAAAATAGTTTGGGATATGAATGTGTAGTGTTTGTGTTGGAAAATGGGCTGATGCTTGTTGGATTTACTGATACTGTAATGTCATTATGTTTGACTTTAAGGTAAATTACACAGCACAACACACAGTGGTCTTCACAGTTATTGCACACTGGATTGAACACATTAGAAAAGAAAAAGGGATTAAAAAAAAATAAAAAAATCAATGACACAGACTACTCAAATCTGGTTTAAATGGCACTGGCAGAAATTAGGTATGCACAGCAGTAACCTTAATCTTTCTCACACTAGGATCAATGACATAGGATATATCCTACTCACACACAACAAGGGTAAAAGCATGCAATCACTGTGTACATTTCTGTATTTTTCAATAGCTGGAGTCAAAGTGTCTAGTAGAATCCTGCCTGGAAGTCTATTTTTTTTTAAATTGTTCCTCCAAAACCCACACCCCCCACCCCCCCACTCCCACCCCTCCGTCCTCTATTGTCAACTTGATCTGTGAATAAAATGAACAATTAGAGGCTCTCAATTAAATCATCATATTGTTTACCCTTCTTGATTAGACAGATGATACAGTCCATATAATTGATCATAGTTCTGGTCTATCGTGTCAAGTTATTTCTCTAGGAAGTGCCTGGATTCTAAATGTTATGTCATAACATTCCTTAGAGATTTTGGTCTATGTCAACATGATAGAATTATGCAGTTGGTGCAGGTTGCCAGCTGCAAATCCAGTTGAACATTTTTCATTCTAACACATCATAAAGGTGACCTGTTGGATTAGGATCTAGTGACTGTTGTTGGAACAGTAAGCCTCAATTTAATAATGTTGGATAAGATGTTCAAATGATTTAAAACTTTTGAATATATGTTTAGAATTTTTTTTTCCTGGCCAATCCATGTCAGCAACACCTGTGGGTTAGCTCCTCCCTCCCAGGAATCTAAATTTCAAATGATGGTATATAAGGAATCTCCCTCTCCAGAATAAGCAGTCTTTTTTTCCTGTCCTCCAGTTTTTTTTATTTTTTTAAATTTGACAATTGCATGTTCGTCATACAACAGGTTAGAGAATAGCTCCCTTATACAGTGTTGACAATAATTATGTAGCTGTCAAGGTTAATACTCCCCAACAAGCAAACCAGAGAACAATAAAGGCAAGCACAGGCAGACGTATTACCGGACCTTAAAGTGGCTGGACTTAACGTAGGAATAAGAGATAAGAATAGTCAAACACGCCAAGGTCAGGGATATAGAGATACGGGAAAGCGAATAGACAGAGCCAAGTTCAGGGAGCCAGAAACGAGAATAACCGAATAACAAGCCAAAGTCAAAAACCAAAGAAAAGACAACTACTCAGAACGCACTCTCGGGCTATAATAAACCACGGCAGGGCGAGGCAGTGATGTCAGAAGGAGGTTAATATAGGGCAAGGTGTATTCTGATAGGCAGGGATAGAAGTGAGGGAGGATATAAATAGATAGTAGCAATAGACTACTATCACTTTAAAAGTTAATGTCACGTCACCCCTGCTGGCTACCGTGTGCGCACGCGTACGTCCTCGGACGCCCTCCAAGATGCGCGCGCGCTTCCAGATGGACGGTGGGACCGGGACCGCACGGGACACAAGGTATGACTGTAACGTTGCATAACTTTGTCATATAAAATAAATAGATTCGTATATCTTCACATGTCGCATGAACCAATTGAATTTTGAGTAATGAACTAAAGACAGAAGAGAAGGAATGAGAAGAAAGAGATAAGAGAGTTGGAATGTTGGTTGAGAGAATCAGCTGTGCATCTAGCGCTGCATGGGGGGGCGGAGGAGGTAACGGGAGAGGAGCACGAAGATGTTTGAACCTTGGGACCATTCTGACCATTCCGGGGGTGCTTCCTGGGCCTACCAACTTCTGAGTTGCCTGTTTTGTTAGTGATTAAACTCCTATGTGTGTTCTTCCTCGCTATTGTGGTTCCCCCCCATTGGTTATTCAGCTCCCTGTCTTGTGTGTATGTGTCCCATATCTTTTTTGCTTTTGCCAAGGTGGGTTTAGGTCCAAACTGGTGTTGGTGCATGGCTTCATTTGTCCAGTTGAGTGTGATTTTGTTTAGTAATTGTGTAAGGTTAGGTGGTTCTTTGAATTTCCAATGTGTCTTGCAATAAGAAGATTCACTAAGGTAATTGTATGGTATGCGAGTGCCTGGTGTGTTTTGGGTAGTCATTCGGGGAACATATGTAGCAGGCATATTTTTGGTTCAGAGGCTATTGGGGATCTATGTAGGTCCGACAGGAGCTTCATTACCTGGATCCAGAAGGGTCTAAAAGTGGGGCACGTCAGCAAAGCAGGACTGAGGGCTGGGATCCACATAATGCTTACACAGAACAGAGTGGCTATTAAAGAAAATTGGTATAAGATGGAACTAGCAAAGACCGGTGTAAGGAACTTAGCCTCACTATTCTGGACGGTTGATACAAACAGAAATATCATGAGAGAGGCATCCAGCAAATCCCGGATACTCGAAGAACTGACGAGATGGTGGAGCAAATTTACAAGTAAGAAAGGCCTTAGAAAAAAAATAACTGCCCTCCCTTTCACAACTATTGAAGATATGTTGGAAAATCTAAGAATGGATTCATGGTCTGAGAAAGGGGTGGGGGATTATGGAGATATCATGGCATAAGGCAAATTGAAATCTTTTTCCCAAATCATGACTAGATTTAACATCTCCTCTAACCAAAGGTTTAACAATTTACGAATTAAAAGCTTTGTAATAAAACATATGTACACAAGCAATGAAGAGGACACTAGCAACCTTATACATTTATTTGAACTAAAGAATTATAAAAACCTAATGACTAAATGTGTAAAAATTATATATGGCTGGAGACATGATAAAACAACAGAAGTGATCAAGAAATGGGAAAAAGAACTACAAACGAATATAGAAGTACAGCAATGGAAAAATTCCTTGAATAAATTGAATAAGAATATTCATTGTTTAAACATAATTGAGACTCAGTTTAAGTTATCAAATAGATGGTATCTAACACCCCAACATCTGAAGAAGATCTTCCCCACAACATCGGGTGAATGCTGGAAATGTAAAACCACTGAAGGGAACTTGATACACGTCTGGTGGCATTGCTCGCCTTTAAACAATTTTGGAAAGGAATAATAAAGTTAATTCAGCAACTAACTGGAATTAAAATGTCTTGTAAGCCAGAAGTTATTTTGCTAAACCTACATTGGCCCACAATGACTCAGAAAACATTAATGATAATACTACACATAGTTACGGCGGCTAAGATACTTCTCACAAGAGAGTGGAAAACAGAGAGAATCCCAAACATAGATGAAGTGACAAAGCAAGTGATCTGGCAAGCAAGTATGGCAAGAGGAATATTAGCAAACCTAGGCAATAGATATACCCAAATAGAGGCTTGGGATACTTGGATAAGTATGCTGAAGGACCATACAAGATTCGGGAATATCTAATAAAGTAATAAATAAGACAGCGATTCCCTGAACCGGGCTGATAACAAAATTAAAAAAGGATACATAGATTAAATATATGGATAGGCTCTCACAATATTAGAGAATTTTTTTGGAAAAAAAAAAAATCAAGGACGAGAAGTTTGACAAGGAGGGATTCGTTCGTGAGGGATAATAGCATAAGATATAAAAGAAAAAAAAAAAGAAAAAAAGAGTGGGGCACGTCCACCAGATGTGAATCATTGACCCTACTTCTTGTTCACAGCGCCAACATATATTCGTAAAGGTTTTGGCCATATATTGTGCATCTTCTCTGGTACTAAGTACCATCGGTATAATATTTTTCTTTGGATTTCTAGATGTTGGGCAAAGGAGGTGAGACCCTTATATATCATGTATGCTCTTTTCCATTGTATTGGGCTGAGCTCACTTCCTACGTCTCTGCTCCATGCTTCTTTGTATGGTTTACGTGGTGATGTTTGGCTGCGTGATAGAATTGGGAGAGGGGTTTCTGGGTGGGTTTGCATGATAGGCATGCCTTTTCAAACTCCAAGATAGGTTCATTAGCTGCCTGCATGGGTGTAGTAGGTAAGTTGTTCGCCAGTAGTGATTTTACCTGGAGGTAGGTGTCACGGCAAGGGTGCATCATTTATTATTACACTATGGAATATTATACATAGTTACATAGTTACATAGTTACATAGCTGAAAAGAGACTTGCGTCCATCAAGTTCAGCCTTCCTCACATATGTTGTTGCTGTTGATCCAAAAGAAGGCAAAAAACCCAGTCTGAAGCGCTTCCAATTTTGCAACAAACTAGGAAAAAATTCCTTCTTGACCCCAAAATAGCAGTCAGATGTCTCCTTGGATCAAGCAGCTATTACCCCACTAATTAGAAATTATATCCCTGTATGTTATGTTTTTGCAAGTATTTATCCAATTGCACTTTAAACATCTGTATAGACTCTGACAAAACCCCCTCTTCAGGCAAAGAATTCCATATCCTTATTGCTCTTACTGTAAAAAAAAACCTTTTTTTTTGCCTTAGATGAAATCTCATTTCTTCAAGCCTAAATGTGTGACCTCATGTCCTATGTATAGCCCTGTTTATGAATAAATTTACAGATAATGGTTTGTACTGGCCCCGAATATATTTGTATAATGTTATCATATCCCCTCTGTAGCGGATAGCCATGACCTGCCCTGGGACTTGTATTATGTGTAACCTGTATTCGTCTATTTGCTAAATGTCTATGCAGTAAGGGAATGCATTCGTGTAAAATAGCTAAGTTCTATGTGTAAAATGTATTGGATTCGTCTGAATGTTAGGTAGTTTCATTCCCTTAGTTTGTTCGAATGAAACTACCGAACAGTCAGACCTCCCCTGTGTGAAGTGTGCCTTCAATTACCAATTGACAAGCTGTGTAGCAATCCTTTGTTCTCAGGGGTGGGCGCCATTCGAGAAACGAACACGTGGCGGCGGCCATCTTAACCTCCCGAACAGCAATGTTTTGCCGTCGAGTGTATGGAACTCAAAACGGACACTCGACTAGGCGAACACCGCTGAGACCTCCGTCAGCCCGGTCCGTTCGGTTCCAAACTACCGAACGGCCCCTCGTTTGGTAGGCATAATCAACCGAACGAGGGGATTCAGGTGAACCCTCCCAAGCCTCTATAGCTGGAGGCTTTCAGGTACTTCATTTGCCTTTTACAGGACCAACCGCAGGGCCCAATCGCATGGAGCCCAATTCGGATAGTTCATCCAGCACGGTCGGTCATTTTATTCCCTCCAGGAAATTCCCGAACTCCTGGTCTGATCTGGGTGATTTTTGGATATCTTGTTCACCCAGATCAGGGCTACCAGGGGATGTATAATTTAAAGTGGTACCCCTAGGTTTAGGGGTACATCCAGAAACGGGGGGAATTGCTGTACTGGATAAGGGGATTATGATGCCGGCTGAGGGGAGGAGATGTGTGGGAGGTTACCAGGACAGGATTGGCTACTGTATTAATGAATGGAAATCCCTCCCTTGCATGGGAGCATGCTATATAAGGCACTGTGGAATAAAGGTTGTCAGTTCTGCTCCTGATCCTGTGTGTCGTCCAGTCATTGGGATTGCTGTGGGGATACTATTGGATTATTTTGCCTGCTGGAAACTTTGCCTGTGGATTTATAATTTACTTGTTCCTGAGCCTCTCTGGGATCTTAAGCGGAGATAACCTGGGGAATATGGTATCTCCGCTACATTGGTTGGCAGCACTGGGATCCAGACTCACAGAGGAACAAGCTTAAATGGAGTACGGATGGAGATTGATTTTGCTACGCTAAAACGCTCCACGCTAAAGGACCTCCTGGAGGCAAGGGGTATCCAAGCCAGCAACAAGAAGAAAGCGGTACTCATTACTGAACTTATGGCAGAGTACCGAATGGATGGCGATTCGGTTCCCGAACAGGGGGATTCGGGAGAAACACAGGAACAGATGGAGTTCCAGAGGAAGCTACAATTTAGGCTGTCTTTTTATGGGGAACACCCTCCAACAGAAATTATTTCAAAGACTATGACAGAGGTCCAGGAATTCATCTTAAGGAAACAGACAACAGCAGCCCCAGAACGCAGCTCTGCAGTAAATATGCCACAAGAAGGTAAGCCTAAAATACCATACCAGGCTTTTAAAACATATGTGGAGGCAGAGGAAGATATAGACGCTTTCCTGCAAGATTTTGAGAGGCTGTGTGCACTGCATAGACTCAGCGCAGAGGACTGGGTACCTATTTTGGCAGGAAGGTTAACTGGGAGGGCAGCAGAGGCATATCGTACTGTGCCCAATGAGGAAATACAGAATTACAGTAAAGTAAAACAAATTATACTGGCCAGGTATGCTATAACACCAGAAGCATACCGGTGGAGATTCAGGGATTTAAAGAAGGTGGAAAAAGACTCACACGCAGAGTGGGCATGCAGGTTACAAAGGGCAGCACTCGGGTGGGTGCAAGCTAGCAAGGCACGGTCCATGGAGGATGTAATACAGATGATGCTGATGGAGCAATTTTATGAGGGAGTAACCAACGATGTCCAGGAGTGGGTAAGGGACAGAAACCCTATCTCCCTCACCAGGAAGGCAGATGAGTACCTGGATGCACGCAGGCAGCAAAAACCTGCAGCTCCAAAAGCCACATTTAAAACCTTTGGGGGAACCAGCTACACCCCAGCTCCACCGAGACCACTACCACCACGACCACCGCCCGCTGCACAGCCATGTTTCCGCCAGCCCACTTCTGGGCCCTGTCATCCCTGGGGACATTATAAAAGGGAATGCCCACAACTACGGGATCGTTCCACCTGGATCCGACCAGGCCCGCCACCACCACCAAGAGCAGCAGCAGCCCACCACTACCAGGACTTAGTGGCAACACCATATGGTTCAGCAGTACCCATTACCACAGTGGAACAGTGGGAAGTACTGCACGAGGCTGATCCAGTCCAGGCCAATGCTGATAACAGACAGCATCACAGACAGACAGTATACCTGGAGGGTAAAGCGATCCAAGGACTATGTGACTCCGGAGCTACTATCACCCTGGTAAAGAGTCACCTGGTTTCGGATCAGGCTAAGCTAAGTAAAACTGTGGCCGTCAGGGTAGCCGGGGGAGCAGTGTACCGGCTACCTACAGCAAGGGTACATTTGCATTGGGGAGCGGGGTCAGGACACGTGGAGGTGGGCTTGATGCCACAGTTACCGGCGGAGGTTTTGTTGGGGAATGATCTGGGGAGGCTCACCACAGGAGAAGCTCACCCTGTGGTCACCTGACAACAGGCCCGCACCCAGGACTACAACACACTCCCGGAGGTTCAGGTAAGAGACCCTTCCCCTTCCTTAGAATGTGTCCCCTGGGCCCCACCTAATGAATTTGCAGCTGAAGTATATAGGGACAAGGTTGTCACGGACTCACCCGGGGGGTTGGGAGAGAGATTTGTCTGGGACAAGCAGCTTTTATACAGGGAGACAGTCAAGCAGATTGCTGGGTCAGACCTGATAGTAATGAGGCAGCTAGTGGTGCCGCAGCGGTACCGAGCAGAATTACTCCGGAAAGCGCATGATATTCCGCTATCCGGACATTTAGGGGTCAGCCGCACTAGGTACAGACTGACCCAAAGTTTCTTCTGGCCAGGGATCAGCCAGGAAGTGTGCAGGTATTGCACTATGTGCGATACCTGCCAGCGGGTAGGGAAAAGGGGAGATCGAAGGAAGGCGAAACTACACCCCCTACCCATAACTGAGGAACCCTTTAGCAGAATAGCTGTAGATTTGATAGGCCCCCTCAAGAAAGCTAGCCCATCAGGCAAAAGGTATATTTTAACTGTGGTAGATTATGCCACTAGATATCCAGAGGCAGTGGCTCTGACCAACATCCACGCTGAAACGGTCGCGGATGCCCTCATGCGGATCTTCTCCCTGATGGGATTACCCAGGGAGATTATCTCGGATCAGGGTACCCAATTTACCGCAGAATTCACCCAACACCTCTGGAGGATCTGTGGCATTAAGCCTATTATAAGTGCCCCTTACCACCCCCAGACTAATGGGCTCTGCGAACGGTTCAATGGTACATTGAAACAAATGCTCCGAACCTTCGCAGAGACCCACAAGGACTGGGAGCGGTTCCTGCCGTATCTCCTATTCGCTTACCGGGAGGTGCCGCAGGAGTCCACAGGGTTTCGCCCGTTTGAACTGCTATTCGGGAGGAGAGTCAGGGGGCCCCTAGATCTGATTAGAGAGCATTGGGAGGGAGACCGGAGCGCAGATGGCACTCCCATCATACCATATGTGTTGGCCTTCCGAGACCGCCTTGAAGCGTTGACTAGGACGGTAAGGGAAAACCTTCAGGCACAGACCCGCCAGCGCACGTGGTATGATCAGGGAGCCAGGGACCATAGCTTTCAGGTCGGGCAGAAAGTGCTAATTTTAAAACCTGTCCGACATGACAAGCTACAGGTCGCCTGACAGGGACCATATAGGGTGGTGGAACAGAGATGTGACACCACCTATATCATAGGCCCCTGCACAGGGACTGGAGGGCGACGCATGTGAACATGATGAAGCCCTACCAGGAGTGCTCTGAGGTAACCGCCATATGTGCGCCCAACTCTGACGAGTTTGACAGCTTACCACTCCCAGATCTGCTGGGAGATGGGCAGTTGTCTGGGGATTTACGGGAGGTTGCACTGGGAGACCGGCTGAGCCTACAGGAGCGTATCGAGGTACAGCAGCTATTGGAAGAGAAACGAGACAGGTTCTCTAATGTACCTGGGTACACCCCTCTGGCCACTCACTGCGCCAGACCATGCGCCAGACCCCCTACCGCATCCCTGAAGCGGTGAGGGAGAATATGCACAAGGAGATCGATGAGATGCTCCAGCTGGGGGTGATTGAGCCCTCAGACAGTCCCTGGGCTTCCCCTGTAGTGCTCGTACCAAAGCGAGAAGAAGAACGAGAAAACCGTGTCGGATGCCTATCCTATGCCACGGATAGATGAACTACTGGACAGGATGGCCAGGGGCCAATACCTCACTACTATTGACTTATGTAAGGGGTATTGGCAAATTCCCCTGGCCCCAGATGCCATCCCTAAGTCGGCCTTTGTCATCTCATTTGGTTTGTACCAGTTTAAGGTCATGCCATTTGGGATGAAAAACGCCCCAGCTACTTTCCAGAGGATGGTGGACCGACTCCTGGATGGGTTCCAGGACTATACCTGTGCCTACCTGGACGATATTGCCATTTTTAGCAATACATGGCAGGAGCACTTGGCCCATATAGGAGCGGTCCTAGACCGGATTAGGGAAGCTGGTTTGACATTGAAACCGGCCAAGTGCAGCATAGGGATGGCCGAGGTGCAGTACCTGAGACATAGAGTGGGGTGCGGCAAACAGAAGCCCGAACCAGCCAAAGTAGTGGATTTATAATTTACTTGTTCCTGAGCCTCTCTGGGATCTTAAGCGGAGATAACCTGGGGAATATTGTGTAACGGCACCCTCGGCATAAAAGGGTTAAACTGCCGTTTAGGAGATCTTCCCCTTCCAAAGACACAGGCACAGCTACTGCAGAACACCAAACTCCTGAACAGGATACCAAGTAGGACTCCAATTTCCCGAACTGGAACCTCACGAATAGCTGCTAGCAGCTGAACAGGAAAAGCACCCAAGCAGCTTACACTCCTGGCAATCAGTCTCTAACAGCATACAGTAAATCCCCCCAAGAACGAGACAAAGCTCCGTGTTGAGGGTCAAGCAGTGAACAGACAGAGCTGTGGGTTTATTGTGCTTATGTACACATTCTTACACATTAGTACCACCCACAGGGTTTTGGAACACAACCAATAAACACATACAATACACTCCCATACAAATTCCTCCCCTCTGCATGTGATTCAATTATCTTACACAATGGGTAATGTAATTTAGCACAAGAGAGAAATACAATTTTTCCACATTATTCACAACTTGAAAAGTATGCATCACATAAAACTTACATTTTCAGAATCAGAATACTCCAAATACAAACATACGTCAAAATCATACAAATTGGTCCAGTGATTCAAAAGATAGATCGTAGTCCTTTGTGACCACAGGAAGCATGGCTTTTCTGCCCAAAACCAGTTCCTCAGAGTCTTCTATCCTGGAGATAATTAGAAGTAATCCAATTATCTCCAAAGACAGAGGCAAAACTCCATTGAACACGTGGCAGGAAAAAGACAGTAAAATACAATAAAATGCACAAGGTTACATTTATGACATAAAATACAGACATGCAACATATGCCCAGATAGGTCTGAGCGCACATTATTACTGAATGGCGCTCAGAGCACACACATACAGTTCAATTGCCATGGAGCCAAAGTCTTTCCCATAGTCTTTCATTATACGAATGGGCTCCATGGCATAGCTATCTGGGGTATCACTGCTCAAACAGGGCAAGTACCAAATGACCCGGCTTTCTTGTCTTTGCAGGGGAAAATCAAGCCTTTTAACATGGGGCCATAATCCAAAGGCAACAGGCGAGCAACCAGGCTTCTCCAATGCAAAGTGGCGAGATTGCTCTCGTCATATATTGTATCTCCGCTACACCCTCTAAGGTGCCGTTTTTCCAAACTAAAGAGATTTACATTTTTTAACCTTTCTTCATAACTAAAATGCTCCATTCCCTTTATCAATTTTATAGCTCGTCTCTGCACTTTTTCTAGTGCCATGATATCTTTCTTTAAAACAGGTGCCCAAAATTGCACAGCATATTCAAGGTGTGGTCTTACCAGCGATTTATAAAGAGGCAAAATTATATTTTCATCTCGAGAATTTATGCCCCTATTTATACATGACAAAACCTTACTGGCCTTAGCAACGGCAGATTGACATTGCATATTGCTGCCTAATTTGTTGTCTATAACAATTCCCAAATCCTTCTTGTGTTTGGTGATCCCTAGTTCACTACCATTTAGGGTGTAAATTGCTTGTGCATTCTTAACCCCGAAGTGCATAACTTTGCATTTCTCTACGTTAAATTTCATCTGCCATTTTAGTGCCCAGTCCCCCAATCTATCCAAATCTCTCTGCAGCAAAGCAATATCCTGCTCACATTTTATTACTTTACAAAGTTTTGTGTCATCTGCAAACACTGATACATGGCTTTCAATGCCCATTTCAAGATCATTTATAAATATGTTAAATAGAAGCGGTCCCAAAACAGAACCCTGAGGGACACCACTTACCACTTTTGTCCAGCTTGAAAATTTACCATTAATGACAACTCATTGTACTCTATCCTTAAGCCAATGTTCTACCCAAGAACAAGAGTATTCATCTAGACCAATTTCTTTTAGTTTGAAGACTAACCTATTGTGAGGAACCGTATCAAATGCCTTGGCAAAATCCAAGTAGATCACATCCACTGCAGCACCCTGATCTATACTTCTACTTACTTCTTCGTAGAATGCAATTAGGTTAGTTTGACATGACCTATGTTTCATAAAACCATGCTGATTATTGCTAATAACACAGTTCTTCCCAATGAATTCCTGAATATTATCCCTTAATAGCCGTTCAAATAATTTCCCAGTCACAGAAGTTAAGCTCACAGGTCTATAATTTCCAGGCAAGGATTTTGAACCCTTTTTAAATATAGGAACAACATCTACCTTCCTCCAATCCTCCGGTACAATACCTGAAACAAAAGAACCTTGAAAAATTAAACACAGAGGTTCACTTATTTCCACACTTAGCTCCTTAAGTTCTCGTGAGTGGATACCGTCAGGCCCCAGGGCTTTATTTACATTAATTTTCTTTAATAACTGTAGCACCTTGTCTCGAGTTATCCAGTCACAAGTTATCTGCAAGTTTGTTGCAGCAATCATTTGCTAATCTCTTGCCATAGGACCCTCATTAATATATACTGAAGAAAAATAGTTATTTAAAATTTCTGCCTTTTCCTGGTCTTCATTGACTAACAGACCCATCTCTGTTTTCAGTGTACCTACACTTTAATTTTTTGTTTTTTTAGAATTGATGTACTTGAAACATTTTTGGGGGTTAGTTTTGCATTCTCTGGCTATCAATTTCTCATTTTCTAGTTTAGCCACTTTAATTGCCTTTTTGCAAGTATTATTGGCTTCCTTATATCTTATATAGGATGCCTCTGATTTGTCCGATTTAATTGCTCTTTTCTTATTTTTAATCTCTTGTTTTACTTCTCTACTAAGCCACATTGGTTTTAATTTGTTTCTTTTATATTTATTACCCAATGGTACATACTGTGAAATGTACCTTTCTAATATTTGTTTGAATAGTTTCCATTTTTCCTCAGTGTTTTTATCACTAAGGAGTTTATGCCAGTCGATATGTTGTAGAGCTGCCTTAATCTTATTAAAATTGGCTTTTTTTAAATTATACGTTTTAATATACCCCACGTGCTTTTGCTTTTTTGAGTTTATTTAAAAAGTTACCATATTGTGATCACTATTTCCCAAATGCTCCCTGTGACGAGACCAATCTCGCCACATTGCATTGGAGAAGCCTGGTTGCTCGCCTGCTGCCTTTGGACTATGGCCCCCTGTTAAAAGACATCTTTTTTACCTGCAGAAAAGCTTCATTCGTGCTTTTCTGCCTGGGGTTCGGTTGATTTGTTTGAATGTGTTATACCCCAGATAGGAATCCCATGGAGCCCATTCGTTTGAAACTGACTGTAAAGACTTTGGCTCCATGGCGATTAAACTGTATTTGTGTGGTCTGAGTGCCATTCACCTAATAATGTGCACTCAGACCTGAGCTATCTGGGGATATGTTACATGTCTGTGTTTATTGTAATAAATGTTACTTTATGTATTTTAAAGTATAATACTGGTTTTGTATCCCCACATGTGTAATGGAGTTTTGCCTTTGTCTTGGGAGATAATTTAATTACTTCCCAATTATCTCCCAGGGCAGAGGGGAGGAAGCCAGGATGCATTGTGGGAATATATTGTGAGTGTGTCCTATTTGTCTACTTGTCTGTCTTTTGTCACAGTCTCCCATTTGGTCCCCTAGGGGAGTGTCCACCAGGTGGGAGACCTGCATAAATACTGGGCAGGTAGCCCTCATTAAACAGACCACTGCTTGACCCTCAACACGGAGCCCTGTCTCGTCTTTAGGGGGATTTACTGTATGCTGCTAATGACTGATTGCCAGGAGGGTAAGCCGCTTGGGAGCTTTTCCTGTTCGTCTGTTAGCAGCTATTCGTGAGGTTCCAGTTCGGGAGTTTGGAGTGCTACCTTATTCCCCCTTGTATGCAGTTCGGGAGTTTGGTGCATTCACTTGTATTCAATTCGTGAGTTTTGGGTGATTCTACAGTAGCTGTGCCTGTCTCTAAAAAGGGATTATCGTCTAAGCGTTTTTTTCCCCTTTTGTGGAAAACGGTCCGTAACACTCCCCTACTTGAATGTTGGTTAAAAGATCAACATTGTTTGTTATAACGAGATTCAGACAAGCATAATTTCTAATTGGTGCTTGTACCAGTTGTGACATAAAGGTGTCATTTAACACATTCAAAAACCGGATTCCCCTTTGCTGGAGTACTAGTCCCTCTATCCCAATTTATGTCCGGTTAATTAAAATATCCAATAATTAACGTGTTACCCCGATTTGCAGCTTTCCCAATTTGCTCTAACAGCAGTTCTTCCTCATTAATATTTACATTTGGTAGTTTATAACATATCCCAACCAATAATTTATTTCCCTTTGTTTGCCCCAAGCAGATATCTACCCATAAAGCTTCCACATTCACCCTTCTTGTTTTTCCTATCCTTCCTAAATAACGTGTACCCATTTAATTTAACTGCCCAGTCATGTGTCTCATCCCACCATGTTTCTGTTATGCCTGTTATATCATATTGTTTAGTGTATGCTATTCCCTCTAGTTCCCCCATTTTGTTATATAGGCTCCATGCACTAGTAAGCATACATTTAATATTACCATGAGTCATTTGTACTTTTTTGTGAATTATCAATATTACATACCTCCTCTGTTCTGAGCTTTCTACTCCCCTCATCTCCACCCCCTTTGTTCTGAGCTAAAGCCCATCTCATTTCTATCCTATCTCCATTTTCTAGATTGCTTTGACCCTCCCCCCCTACTACTAGTTTAAAATCTCCTCCCACCTTCTAGCCATCCTATCCCCCAGCACAGCAGACCCTCTTCCGTTTAGGTGCAATCCATCACGACTATACAGGTTGTACACAAGCGCAAAATCGGCCCAGTGCTCTAAAAATCCAAAACCCTCTTTCCTGCACCAAGACTTCAGCCACGCATTGACCTCTCTAATCTCCCGCTGCCTTTCTGCTGTAG
The DNA here is from genome assembly GCA_933207985.1 of Pelobates cultripes. NCBI lineage: Eukaryota > Metazoa > Chordata > Amphibia > Anura > Pelobatidae > Pelobates > Pelobates cultripes. Next base: position 57,658,981 of record OW240921.1, on the reverse strand, counting down.
CGCGTGGCACAGGTAATATTTCTGAAAATATTACCTTGGAAGTCCTTTTCTTTAGCTTACTTCCTAGATCCCTGAACTCACTCTTTAGGACCTTCCATTTTCCTCTGACTTTGTCATTGGTACCAATATGGACCATGACAGCTGGGTCATCCCCAGCCCCTCCCAATAATCCCTCCACTCTGTCGGCAACATGCCGGACCCGAGCACCCGGGAGACAGCAAACTGTCCTGTTAAGTCGATCATAGAAACATAGAAACATAGAATGTGACGGCAGATAAGAACCATTCGGCCCATCTAGTCTGCCCAATTTTCTAAATACTTTCATTAGTCCCTAGCCTTATCTTATAGTTAGGATAGCCTTATGCCTATCCCACGCATGCTTAAACTCCTTTACTGTGTTAACCTCTACCACTTCAGCTGGAAGGCTATTCCATGCATCCACTACCCTCTCAGTAAAGTAATACTTCCTGATATTATTTTTAAACCTTTGTCCCTCTAATTTAAGACTATGTCCTCTTGTTGTGGTAGTTTTTCTTCTTTTAAATATAGTCTCCTCCTTTACTGTGTTGATTCCCTTTATATATTTAAATGTTTCTATCATATCCCCCCTGTCTCGTCTTTCCTCCAAGCTATACATGTTAAGATCCTTTAACCTTTCCTGGTAAGTTTTATCCCGCAATCCATGAACCAGTTTAGTAGCCCTTCTCTGAACCCTCTCTAAGGTATCAATATCCTTCTGAAGATACGGTCTCCAGTACTGTGTACAATACTCCAAGTGAGGTCTCACCAGTGTTCTGTACAATGGCATGAGCACTTCCCTCTTTCTACTGCTAATACCTCTCCCTATACAACCAAGCATTCTGCTAGCATTTCCTGCTGCTCTATTACATTGTCTGCCTACCTTTAAGATCAGAGTGGCCCTATCTACTCTCTTAATAATAGAGTCCCTTACCACCACAACCTGTCTAGACTTCCTTACCCTCTCAACCCCACCCATACTAGAGGGGCTGTTCCCATGACTGTTAGAAGGAACAGCTTCCTGCAGTACAGCTACTCCTGAGCTGATGCTCCCAACATCTTCACTCAAACGTGCAAATCTGTTAGGCTGCACTAGATCAGGACTAGCTAAACCTTTCCTCTTCCCCCCCCCTCTGCTTCTTCACCCCACTGTTACCCAGCTATGTGCCTGTTCTCCAACTGTCTCATCTCCTCCCACTCCACTACCTGAACCCACTAAACTCTACTCAGTGAGCAGCAGACTCCTCTAAAGATGATCAATCTCCCTCAGTGTTGCAATTTGCCTCTCGCTCACACCCACCACAGAGGTATTGACCCTGGACAGATTTATCCAGGCATGCATACATGCAGTAGGATGTACACTGAGTAAAACTTGTAATCTTGCTAGCACTCATCCCCAGTTACCAAAAAAACACAAGTGAGCAAAAAGAATATTTACCCTCTTGGTTTAAACTCCCTTGTAGGTTTCAACTCCTGTTGTTTTAACTCCTACTTAAAAGAGACTACTTTAAATAGCCTACTTTCAAGCAAACACCAGTGAGCAAGCTCTGTGAGTCAGTAGTGGGTTTATATTGGCAATACAAATCCCACACAGGTGGAAATTAAGGGGCACTACCCCTAATTAGCTCAGCAGCAGCACCCACAGGAAGAGGAATATAAACAGCAAGAGAGGAAGAAAATTATCCTTTAATAGAATTTGTGTAACAGAGATGGTATTGGTGCGGTCAAAAGGGGTTACATCTTTTGAAGCTGGGACCCCCACAGAGGTCAGATGGCAGAAGGGGTAGTATGAATGGCATAGCAATGTGAAAATGGACGTGAAGTAATAAAGGTTTTGCAAGGTGTGAGGTTCTACACTTGGAAAAAGTCTGAATGTCTCTTCATCCATTTGGCATGTAGCTTGTAAGAGATAGTTGATATGGTATTAGTTTCATGAAGACCCTTGTGTTCCAGTATCATATCCAAGAGAATCATTAATACTTACCCACAGCTTAATAATTAAGACTAATTTTTATTATATTTGGAATGGGACAAGCTAAATCTTTTAATTAAGACTAAACATGAGTTGCACAACTTAAACCGTGTGGCAGGAATTTTGATGTCTGTCCTATTGGATCGCGGGTGGGGCGTGCAACATGTCTAAAGAATGGGAAAATAATAACAAATTCATAGGTGCAATTATTATTTCTGTGGCCGGTACATGAGAGAAGATAGAACCAAATGTTTCCATTTGGATTGATGTGGGTCTGGACAGAAGAAGGTTGTCACTTAGTATCTCTATAGGCACGCCTTAACTCCACCTCTGGGTGAGGCGTGGTAATGCACAGGGTATATCTCTAATGATCCTGAAGGGTGCTGGTGTACTTGCTTGGGGGTCAGAATCTAATTCTAAGTGAATCACCATTTTTTCATTGCCAGAGACCCTCTGGACAGAAGTTGTACTTTGAAAACCTAAGTGTGTAATTAGGACTTCTGTATTTTATCCTTTTTGGTTTTATCTGTTGCTGGTGTAAAATAATTTGTTTATCATATATTTTTATATGCACTGTAACTAATTTTTACTCATAATAAACATTCATTTATTAAGTTCTGCCTGGTTAAGAATCACGTTACCTGAAGAGACTAATTAGTATTTTTGCAATTCCTTAAATATTGTACTAAGTAATATTTGGTGGGTTTTATTAGTGATTTACCTGGGGGACCAAGGCACCCCATTTATAAATTGTCTTGGTAGTGGCAGCATAAAATAGTAATAATTATACTATTATGTTTAAGTGTGGGTGGTGTTAAAAGGGGGATTTTGTCATTATTTCTGGTCTAGTGCAGACAAATAGTGAACTTTAACCCTTTCACCACCACAACTACGTCACGCACACTCTTGGAGTAGGGTGCGTTCGTGACAGTAGGTGAACAAGAGTCTGGTGGCAGGTCATATTGCTCTTTGAGGTGTGGAAATGTTTTTAGGCATCTGCCCTGGTATAGGTGGAGAATGTGTGTGATGCCCCTGTCTATCCATTATGTGGTTGAATGTGGGGATTGTTATGCTAATGGTTTGTAGTGGTGTTGCCATTGGTACTTTGGGGTAGCTGACCATTGTCTTTCTCACCTCGTCCCATGTGTTCATAAGCAACCGAGTGGTGGGTAGGCATTCACTTAGTTCGGGTCTACGGTTACTGTCTGTCCAGAATATAGGACTCCATTTCTGGCTCCATTTTTCTGGCTCCATTTTGAACCAGAATGTGTCAATTTCAGTCCATTAAGGGCATGGGGGTGTACCATGGTGTGGCGAAAGTAACCTCGCCACTGGTACTTGGAGGGGACCAGGATTATGGGCCCTACAAAAAGACATGTTAAAAAGTGACTTCCATGGAAAAACCAAACCACTGAACCAATCTGGGTGATTTTTGGATATATTGGTCACCCAGATCAGGGCTATGCGAGGATGTGACTCTTGTAGGTTTTTCATAGATCTTGGGGGTACCTGTGGGGTGTTTGTAAATTGTGTGTTTTTCTGTACCTGGAGATAATTCATTATCTCTGAGACACAGAGGAGGAGTATGTTGAATGTATTGCTTGTCTGTGCCTCTTTCCCTCCCTCTTTTTCCTGTCCTATTGTTTCCCCAGCAGGGCGTTGTCCCAGGGAAACTGGCTGCTTTTTCCCTACTCAATCTCCCATCAATCTCCCTTACTGTTGTCTGACCCCACCCTTCCTTGTACTATAGTGCTCTATGTAACCTATTGTATGTAAATTAGGCTGTTGGGGGTTTAAATGTATATATAAATTGTAAGTGCTGGCTTGCATTAAACAGACCTGCTTACCCCTTCATGAAGTCTTGGCTCATGTTTGGGGGATTGGAAAGCTACACTCTGGGGATTGCTATAATCACTATACTCCCCTGGGTATAATCACTAGCTCTTGTAAGAGCTTGTTCCTGCTACGCTCTCCGGAGTAGGAGAGGTCTGCCTACTGGAAGCTGGACCCTGCTCTTGGGTCCAGGGTGGGTGAAGGACGGCGAGACCCCGGCGCAGCTGTATTGCTGGAAGTGGGGTCTGCAGTACTTATGGTATCTGGAGGAGTGCTTGGAGCCCTCGGAAAGCACTAGGAGCAACGATTGGCAGAGGTACTCGGTTGGAGGGCCGGCGGTCCGTCACACATGTAAGGTAAGCATTGCACTCAGGAGCAAGTGGTTGATAAGGGTATCTGTAGTATCCTGAAGAGATAATAACGACATTTTGATGGCCGCTATTTGGCCCAGGCATGAAAGGAAATTCCCCTCCCACAATTTGAGTTTGTTTTCAAATTCTTTAAGGAGTTTAGTATAGTTTGCCTGGAAAAGTTCAGAAGGTTTTTTTCGTGAGTTTGATTCCTAAATACGTTAAGTGATCTGATCGCCAGTCCAGTGGGAATGCATCTTTTAGTCTTTGTCTCTCCCCACCCTCTATCCTCACCGCCAGTGCTTGCATTTTTGTGATATTATGTTTATAGTATGAGTGTAGGCCAAAGACGTCAATCTGTTTCATGAGGTTGGGCATTGAGATGATCGGTTGTGTCAGTGTGATTAGTATATCGTTCACGAATATGTTTAGCTTATAATCCCTGACTCCTAGGGGTAGGCCATGTATGTTTGGGTCTGCTCTAATTTTTGAGGTGAGCGGTTCCAACGCCAGGACATAAAGTAGCCGGGACAGAGGACATCCTTGCCTGGAGCCGGGCTGAGGGCTAACTGTATAGGGCCTCAACTGTGGTGATAAATTGTTGGAGAAGTTAAACTTGAGGAGCACCCTCATCAGGAATGTCCAGTTTAGCGGTCGAAGGCCTTCTCCACATCTAAAGATATGAAAAGACCTCCGATCCTTAGTTTCTGAGTGCTGTGCATTAGATCCAATACCTTGCGGATGTTGTCTGAGCCCTGTCTGCCCCCCACGAACCCCACCTGGTCATTGTGTTTAAACTCCGAGAGGATGGTTTTAAGTCAGTTAGCCTGGAGATTTGCGAAAAGCTTAGCGTCTCTGTTGAGTAGGGAGATAGGGCGGAAATTTGGCACATCATGGGGGACTTCCCTGGTTTAGGGAGAGTGGTGATATGAGCCTGCAGTAGTTCTGCAGGTAGCTTTTGGTTGTCTATGGCGCTGTTTGTGACGAAAGCAACTTTGTCAATGGTTTTTGGAGAGGATTAATGGCCAGCCTTTTACCTTGTGACTATGGCTCTGTGACAGACTGTCTGCCAATTGATGCTCCTAGTGCAAGGACCATCAGCACCGCACCGGACACCATAGCCACTGCAAACTCCACAAACCGCCGTAGCTTGGTTGGGGTCTCGCCTTCTCCTTCCATCCCTGGTCCAACCTCTGGATCCAGGACCGTGTGAGAAGGACCTCTCCAGGAGGGTATAGCTATGGGAAGGACCTCTCCTCCAGGAGAGTATAGCTGAATAGTTGTAGAGAGCTCTTACAAGAGCTAGCAGTGATATAGCAGGTATAGCTGTTCCCTACAACACGAGACAAGGCTGTGAGTTGAGGGTAAGAAGGTCTGGTTTATTGAGCACAAAGGCATTTATTTTATACACATTTTCAGGTCAGAGGCACACCCCCTGGACCTGATGGAACACAGGGAAAAAAAGGGACATAAACCAATAGGAACAATAATTATCACAGTAACACTCCCACATAGAGTCAGCAAGCCCTCCCCTCTGCCTGTGATACAAATAACTAAGACAATGGACTAACTCAATTAAATCTAAGCAGAAAAAACATACATTTTTACAAACCACAAAAAGTACCCCAAAATACAACATATCCCCACAAAGTCACATTCCCTGATAGCCCCGATCTGGGTGAACAACATATCCAAAAAGCACCCAGATCGGTTTAGGGGTTCAGTAATTTCCTGGAAGTCTTATTTTTGCCCCACCGTGCACATGGTCCGATGTCCGATGTCCAAAACTTTTCCATACACTCGACGGCAAAGCACTGCTGGACAATTTAAGGTGGCTGCCGCCACATGTTTGAATCTGTTCCAGTTAAAAGTCCAAGGGACAGAAACATTACTTTTGAACATGGGTTATCACAGGGCCCATAGTCCTGAGGCAAGAGTGCAGTTCATCACAAATCTTCCCTTTTCGGGGGAGACTAACCAGGTACCTGACCTTGTGTCAGTCAGTGCCTGAGTTAGTCGAGTAACCCACCCACAATAAACAATTACTGTACGTGGGGAGACCTGGTGTCTGGCTCTGGCCTGTATGTCCCAGGTTGCTGAGTGGTTGTTCAGCACCCTTGTTCTTCCTGGTGCAACTAAGCAAGAAGCTGTGAGTACTTGGTGGGCAGAGGCAAGCTGCGCTCTGCCCGGTTGCCAGCACTTCTGCTGGGCTAGCCTATAGGACAAGGGGGAAGGGGAGGGCAGAGGCTAACTGTGCTTTGCCCAGATGCCAGCTCTCCAGGGGAGAGCAAGTTGGGGCAGAGGCCAGCGGCGCTCTGCCCTGATGCCAGCTCTTCTGCTGGGAGGGGGTCAGTGAAGGCTAACATCTCCTCTACTAACCCCAGTACCTGGTTAGGAGTTGGCTGTGGAGGGGAGGGGCTGCTTACCTCCTCCTCCTGGTACTCCTGCTGCCGCTGGGGAGAGAAACCGTTTGTCTCCTCTCCCTGAAAGATGTTGCTGAAGGATAAGCTGCTGCTGGGGAGGAAGAACAGCACCTTCTGCTCCCAGTACTGTACACTGCCGCTGGGGAGTGAGACCGACTGTCTCCGCTCCCAAAAACTCAATCTGCCGTTGGGGAGGGAGACTGGTTGTCTCTTCTCCCAATAACACATTCAGCCGCTGGGGAGGGAGACTGACTGTCTCCTCTCTCTGTAAGACATACTGCCGCTGGGGAGAGAGACCGGTTGTCTTCTCTCCCTGAAATTCACACAGCTCTGGTGGTACCTTCAGGGCAGGGATGGACTGACAGCCTTCTGGGCCCCCGGACGAAATTAGACCCAGGACCCTTCGAAGACAAAATATTAAAGGAGCACTATAGTGTCAGAAAAACAAACTCATATTTCTGGCACTATAGGGTCATAAGGTCCCCCCACCCTCAGGGCCCCTCTCCCGCTGGGCTGAAGGGGTTAAAAAAACTTCAGCCACTTACCTTTCTCCTGTGCCGGGCTCCCTTGGTGCTGGGGAACTCTCCTCCCTCTGCAGACGTCAGATTCAAACCGCCCATAGGAAAGCATTACTCAATGCTTTTCTATGGACGTCCAGCGTCTTCTCACTGTGATTTTCACAGTAACAATCACGGAAGTGCCTCTAGCGGCTGTCAGTGGGACAGCCACTAGAGGCTGGATTAACCCTCAGTGAAAGTTTTCAGCTGCAGGGTTAAAACTACCCTCTTCATTGAGTCGTCTGGGTGCCTATAGTGGTCCTTTAAGGACTAAGTAAATGTTAAAAATAATTTTAAAGTAAGTAGTCAAACTGTTTAAGAACAGTTTGACAACTTATCTGGGGTCTGCTGGGATATGAGGCTGTAGTAGGGCATAGGAGCAGTAGTGTGTGTGAGTGGTGCAGTGTGTGTGAAAGGTTCAGTGTGTGTGGGGGCGTTTAGTAAGTAAATGTGTAGGATGTGTGGGGCAATGTGTGTGTGTTGGCAGTGTATGTGTGTGTGGGGCAATGTGTGTATGGGGCTGCAGTGTGTGAATTTGTATGTGTTGGCAGTGTATGTGTGTGTGGGGCAATGTGTGTATGGGGCTGCAGTGTGTGAATGTGTATGGTGTGTGTGGGGGCAGTGTGTGTATTAGGAGGACAATGTGTGAATGTATGGTGTGTGTGTGGGGAGCAGTATATGTATGCGGGGCAATGTGTGTATGTGAATTGTGTGTGAGGGGGGGCAGTGTATATATTGGTAACCAGTGTATGTGTGTGGATGGCAGTATGTATATGGGTGGGCAGTGTATGCAGTGTGTGTATACATGGGTATGCGGTGTGTGTATACATGGGTGGGCAGTGTGTGTGTGTATATGGGTGGGCAGTGTGTGCAGTGTGTGTGTATATATGGGTGGGCAGTGTGTGTGTATGGGTGGGCAGTGTATGCAGTGTGTGTGTGACAAAGTGCTCTTCACCATTTGTGCCTGGAGAGGACTAATTGCCAGCCTCTTGCCCCGTGACTATGGCCACTGGATGTATTGCCCTTTTAAAAAACTATTTTGGCATATTGAATTTTATTTACACTTTTACTGCCCCTTTAAATCCTATGGAAAAGGATCTGAGTTATTGAAATGGCACTTCGAATACAGCCGAAGTGGCCGCCATTCGACAAACGAACATTGAAGTTTTACCTTCTCCAGACTTCAACACATTCGACAATTCGAACACCGTTCGACAATTCGTTCACCAATTCGAACGGTTGCCGTTCGCCTATTTGAACTATAGTTAACAGGGGAAATAGACCGGTCATACAGCCTGATTCTCTGGAACAGTTTTGGTCATGAAAAATGTGCGTGCAGTCGGTCAAAATATGACTTCCAGCTATCTCCCGAACCACTGGACCAATTCTCACGAATTTTGGATATGTTGTTCCCATAGTAATGCTGGTTATAAAATGTAAGTTTTATTAAGATTGGATGTATATTTTTAAAGTTATAAAAATTGTATAAAAACTGTATTTTCCTACCTGTGATAATTACGTTAACCCATTGTGTTCAGTAATTATATCACAGGCAGAGGGGAGGATTTTTGCTGGAATAAATGGAAGTGTTTAACTGTGTGTTGGTTTATGATTGGTTGGTTGTTCAACAAGCCCCACGTGGGTTGTAACCTTTTGGAGAAATGTGTGTATATAAGAGCAATAAAGCCTCAGTGCATCCAGTCCCTGCTTAACCCTAAATCTAGAGTCTTGTCTCTTATTGGGGGAATTGCTATATCACTACAAGGGATTGCTATGCTCTGCATACTCCCTTAGCTAATCACTACTAAGCTCTTTTAAGAGTTTGTTCCTGCTTCACTCTCTGGGAGGAGAGGTTCACCCACTGGAACCTGGAGCCTTGTCGTAGGTCCAGGGTGGGTAGGAGACGGCGAGACCCCAACCAAGCTGCGGCGGTTCGTGGGATCTGCGGTGGTTGTGGCGTCTGCGGAGTGCTTGGAGCCCTCTGTAAGCGCTAGGAGCATCCTTCAATGGAGGTACCCAGTCGGGGTGCCAGGTGATCCGTTACACCAATCAACATCGTACAATACAGTTAAACACTCTCATTCATACCAGAAAAATCCTCCCAGTTTTTATACAATTCTTATAACTTTAAAAGTATACATGCAATATTAATAAATTACATATTCTAAATCAGCATACTCCATATACAAACATATCCAAAAATTATACAATTCCCTCCAGTGGTTTAAAAGTTAGGTGGAAGTCCTATTTGATGGGGCGCCGTTCGTGCAAATAGCCCGTTATAACAGTGCGCTCAAATCATCGAACGCACTTCGATTTCAGCCGAAGCGTTGAAGTTGCAGAGAAGGTAAGGGTCAGCGGTGTTTGTGCCGTCGTGTAGACGATTTCAGTTCCATGAATTAGACGGCACACACCGCTGACCGCGTTCAACTTAATAAAGATGGCCGCCGCCACATGTTCGACTGTATGAATGGCGTCCACCCAGCGGTCGGCAATTAACCTGTGGTTAACCACCAGCCTGGAAAGGGAAATAGGCTGCACACTTCCCTTTGTGTGTGTGGTCCGCCTGTTGGACAATTGGTTCGGTATGCCCCAATTACCAAACCATATGGGAAAAAGACATGTGTAACGGTTACCCCAGTTGGAGAGGGGGTATCAGCCGTTGGATACGTCCTTCTTCCCTGCAAGCTGCTGTGCAGTAGTGGAGTTGCTTTATCCCATCCGCTGAATACAAGTAGAGAGCAGGGCAGAGCTCTTAAAAGAGCTAGTGATTATGCTGAGGAGGTTCCCTTTCAATAACGAGACAAAGCTAAGCTTTGAAAGGTCAAGAAGAACTGAATTTTAATGGCAGATATCCTCCTTTTATGTGATGCTCCCATGCAAGGGAGACACCCACACAATTATTACAATAACCAAAAAAAACACAAGGTACAACCCACACATCTCCTCCCCTTATATAAGCATTTAACACAATTAACAAGTACACATTTTTCCCCGAGTTTTGGATGCACCCCAAATATCTGGGGTACACTCATAAATCCGATATCCCCTGATAGCCCTAATCTGGGTAAGCAACATATTTAAAAATCACCCAGATCGGGCCAGAGGTTCGGGAGTTATGGGGGTTTAAAGTTTTGACCGACCGCACAGGCACAGTAGTCGAAAACAGTTCCATAAGTTTTGGCCTTGCAGTTGGTCTCTGTTCGTGTAATAAAAAGTCCCGAACGGCTTGCCATCCATGGGTATCCTGGCATTCATATGAATCCCCATGATTAACTAAGTCCCGCCGTTCGGTAGTTTCGGCACAAATTTATGGAAGTCTGGAGGTCTCAGCGGTATTTGCCTATTTGAGTCTCCAATTTTAGTTCCAGACCTCGACGGCAAAACACTGCTGTTCGGGAGTTTTAGATGGCCACCGCCCATGTGTAAAACTCCCGAAATGGCGGCCATCCAGGGACTTGAACAAAGCGTTTGCGGGTTTCAATATGACTACAGAAGCCAAACAGGGAGGTAAACTGAAGCACAATTAGGCATCAGGTTGGTCCGGTGTTCGGTAGTTAATTCGGGATTTTTGAACAGTTTGTATTGTAGTCTATGGCAATCGGTTATACGGTGGTTTCAAACGAATGAACAGTTCACATAAAATACAGATCCCACGAACGAGCACAGAGGGGATCTGTTACATGGCTCCCCTTTGTGGAACACCCCGGCAGACCCGGCTTTATCCTTTTCGGGTCAGCCTGGGGAAGACCGGGCTGCTAGGAGGGGATGAGTTCAGTCTGTCTGGACAGTCCATCCGCTTTGCCGTTGTTCTTGCCAGGCCGGTACTGGATGGAAAAGTTATAAGGTTGAAGGGCCAAACTCCACCTTAGTAGCCGGCCGTTGTCTCCTGCCACTCGAGGCCCAGGGGCTGTCAGATGGCTCTATAACTCCTAGCTTAAGCATCTCCTGTATCTCCTTTCTCATTTCTTCCTTAACTACCTCAGGGATTCGGTAGGGGGGGTTGTCTAAGGGGTGCCTGTCCCGGAGGCTCTACGTAGTGGGTCGCTAGCATGGTGTATGGTGATGGTTCTTGGGAGAAAGTTAATCCCTTTTCTGTTAGCAGCTGCCTAAGCTGACCCTTTTCTGCGGGATTTAAGCGGACAGTACTGAGCAGGTCTGGGATAGGCAGACTGTCGGGGTCCTCTGTAGCAGGGATACATATGGCCGCAATATCCTCCGGCCTCGCCTGATACTCCTTCAAGAGATTAACATGGAAGGATTTCTGAATCCTTTCATCCTTGTTGCTGGCAATAACATAGGTGGTGTCGCAGACTTGCGCCACCACCTTGTAAGGGCCCTGCCAGGAGGCCTGGAGCTTATTCCCTTTAACTGGTCTAAGTACCAGGACCTTCTGTCCCACCCGGAACAATCTCTGTTGGGCACCCCGGTCATACCATCGTTTCTGTCGACCCTGGGACGCACGGAGATGGTTTCGTGCCATCCGAACTAACTGCTCCATGCGGTCATGCATCTCCAGAACGTATGGCACAATGGGGACACCCTCATGTTCCATCTCCCCCTCCCAGTGCTCCCGGATGAGGTCAAGGGGTCCTCGGACCCTTCTTCCATAGAGCAACTCAAAGGGTGAGAACCCAGTGGACTCCTGTGGTACCTCTCGATATGCGAACAAGAGGTGCTGTAGAAATCGCTCCCAGTCTCTATACTCATCTGTAAAGGTCCGCAGTAACTGTCTCAGGGTACCATTAAAGCGCTCACAGAGACTGTTAGTCTGGGGGTGGTAAGGTGAGCTGAGTAGGGGTTTGATACCGCAGACCTTCCATAACTGTTGGGTTAGGTCAGCAGTAAATTGAGTCCCCCTGTCAGACATTATTTCCTGTGGAAACCCCACTCTGGTGAATATCCCGACGGCCTCCGGATAGCGGGTCGCATAGTCCACTACGGTAAGAATGTATTTCTTACCTGATGAATTGGGGTTGGGTCGGGGCCCCACTAGATCGACTGCCACCCTTAGGGTGGTCCCCTCTTTTTCCTACTTGCTGGAAAACGTCACAAGTGCTGCAGTAACGCTGCACATCCATCGAGATCCCCGGCCAAAAGAAGGTCTGGGTGATCCTGTTAGTTGTGTGGTTACCACCCAGGTGTCCTGCCAAGGGAATATCGTGTCCGATTCGG
>OW240921.1:57491195-57639211 GCA_933207985.1 Pelobates cultripes | reverse complement strand
AGCTAAATTCAATACATGAACAGCCCAACGCGCGTTTCGGTGGATTAACCACCTTTCTCAAGGGCAAAAAATAAAGTATAAGAAAAACAAACGAAACATTCCCCCCTCGATCCATTTAAATGCTTAGTGGTACCCAGGGCCGGACTGGCCCACCTGGATACCGGGAAATTTCCCGGTGGGCCGTCGGCACCTGGGGCTGGGCAGACACTTGGGTCTGCTGGCAGCCGCTGGGGGACTTATCCTGGCGGCCGCTGGGGAGCTGCGCTTGCTCTGCTCCCCAGCGCGCAGCTGAATGAGGCCGGCGCCGGAATATGACGTCATATTCCGGAGCCGGCCTCATTCAGCAGCGCGCGAGGGCGGGAGAGCACAGACAGCACAGCTCCCCAGCGGCCGCCAGCAGACCCCAGAAGACCTCCCCAGCGGCAGCCAGGACAAGTCCCCCAGCGGCCTCCAGAAGACCTCCCCCTGGTGGCAGGTACTAGTAATGTGTCTGTCTGTGTTATGGTGTCTGTGTCTGTCTGTCTGTATGTATGTTGTGTGTGTCTGTCTGTGTCATAGTGTGTCACACTGGATGGGAGGTACCATTAAGCATTTAAATGGATCAAGGGGGGAATGTTTTGTTTGTTTTTCTTTATACTTTATTTTTTGCCCTTGAGAAAGGTGGTTAATCCACCGAAACGCGCGTTGGGCTGTTCATGTATTGAATTTAGCTGATCCTTTTTTTTTTTTTTCCTACACTGTGGTTCAGTGACATTGAGCTGCTTTTGGCTCTGGCAATTTTACATAGGGGTGGCTGGGCTGTTTATTGGGCTTTGTGAAATTAGACCTAGCTTATCTATTTAGACTACTTATGAGGTCTTTTTTCTTTATTTTCCTTCTTTTTATGTCCTTCTCTATCCTTTCGATTTCCATTATTATTGTAACCCTGTAGGCATTGTTGCAGGATTTATGGCTGTTATTGTTACATGTATTGTTACCTATTACTCTAATACATAAGAGTTCGTTACATTGTAGACATGTACAATTTAGCTATATTCTGCAGCTATTAGGCTTAAAGTGCAGGACTTATGGCTTTTATATTTGCATGCATTATGACCTATTACTCTACTGCGTAAGAGTTTGCTACATTATATACATGTGTTATTTAGCCATATTCTGCAACTATTAGGCTTTATTCATTCACCTATCGACAGGTGTGTTTCTTTTAGGTTTGTTCCAATAAAGTTGTTTATTATTTTTGAGACGTTGTTTTGGGGTGGCTTGAAGGTGATCAGCCCGTTTCGCCACGAGGTGATCAAGCCTTCATTTCTTTATTCTAATATTAATGTATGTTTTGTTGGTTTGAAATATTGTAAATTTTCTTTACTTGGGAGATAATGTAATTAAAGAGTTGGCATCCCTCAATTATCTCCCAGGTACAGAGAAGGAGTCTGAGAAATGTTACTTTGTCCCCTGTCCCCAGCAAGGTCCACCAGTGGAAAACCTCTGGAATATTATTAAAGAAACCCCTTGCATGTGGAGTTGCATGATAGCCAGCAGTGGTTGAATAAAAATCAGATCCCAAAACGGTGTATCGTCCGGTTATTGGGAAATTGAGATTGCATTGATGAACTGCGCTTCTCTTGGATGTCCTTACAGTCTACCAGCGGAGATATTGATTTTAATATTGCAGCTCCACTACAACAATAAACTCAAAAAAGCAAAAGCACGTGGGGTATACTAAAACTTATAATTTTTAAAAAGCTAATTTCAATAAGATTAGGGAAGCTTTACAATATATTGACTGGCATTAACACCAGTGGGGTACCTCAGGGATCTGTACTTGGACCCATTCTCTTTAATATTTTTTTTAGTGATATTGCAGAAGGTCTTGATGGTAAGGTATGTCTTTTTGCTGATGATACTAAGATATGTAACAGGGTTGATGTTCCAGGAGGGATAAGCCAAATGACAAATGATTTAGGTAAACTAGAAAAATGGTCAGAATTGTGGCAACTGACATTTAATGTGGATAAGTGCAAGATAATGCATCTTGGACGTAAAAACCCAAGGGCAGAGTACAGAATATTTGATAGAGTCCTAACCTCAACATTTGAGGAAAGGGATTTAGGGGTGATTATTTCTGATGACTTAAAGGTAGGCAGACAATGTAATAGAGCAGCAGGAAATGCTAGCAGAATGCTTGGTTGTATAGTGTTAAGACACTCCTGGCACAGAGGAGTGAAACCGGCACTTAGTTGAGCTTCCCCTCTTCAGTAATGCAGACTCAATTCGTATACAGGGAGTGCAGAATTATTAGGCAAGTTGTATTTTTGAGGATTAATTTTATTATTGAACAACAACCATGTTCTCAATGAACCCAAAAAACTCATTAATATCAAAGCTGAATATTTTTGGAAGTAGTTTTTAGTTTGTTTTTAGTTATAGCTATGTTAGGGGGATATCTGTGTGTGCAGGTGACTATTACTGTGCATAATTATTAGGCAACTTAACAAAAAACTAATATATACCCATTTCAATTATTTATTATTACCAGTGAAACCAATATAACATCTCAACATTCACAAATATACATTTCTGACATTCAAAAACAAAACAAAAACAAATCAGTGACCAATATAGCCACCTTTCTTTGCAAGGACACTCAAAAGCCTGCCATCCATGGATTCTGTCAGTGTTTTGATCTGTTCACCATCAACATTGCGTGCAGCAGCAACCACAGCCTCCCAGACACTGTTCAGAGAGGTGTACTGTTTTCCCTCCTTGTAAATCTCACATTTGATGATGGACCACAGGTTCTCAATGGGGTTCAGATCAGGTGAACAAGGAGGCCATGTCATTAGATTTTCTTCTTTTATACCCTTTCTTGCCAGCCACGCTGTGGAGTACTTGGACGCGTGTGATGGAGCATTGTCCTGCATGAAAATCATGTTTTTCTTGAATGATGCAGACTTCTTCCTGTACCACTGCTTGAAGAAGGTGTCTTCCAGGAACTGGCAGTAGGACTGGGAGTTGAGCTTGACTCCATCCTCAACCCGAAAAGGCCCCACAAGCTCATCTTTGATGATACCAGCCCAAACCAGTACTCCACCTCCACCTTGCTGGCGTCTGAGTCGGACTGGAGCTCTCTGCCCTTTACCAATCCAGCCACGGGCCCATCCATCTGGCCCATCAAGACTCACTCTCATTTAATCAGTCCATAAAACCTTAGAAAAATCAGTCTTGAGATATTTCTTGGCCCAGTCTTGACGTTTCAGCTTGTGTGTCTTGTTCAGTGGTGGTCGTCTTTCAGCCTTTCTTACCTTGGCCATGTCTCTGAGTATTGCACACCTTGTGCTTTTGGGCACTCCAGTGATGTTGCAGCTCTGAAATATGGCCAAACTGGTGGCAAGTGGCATCGTGGCAGCTGCACGCTTGACTTTTCTCAGTTCATGGGCAGTTATTTTGCGCCTTGGTTTTTCCACACGCTTCTTGCGACCCTGTTGACTATTTTGAATGAAACGCTTGATTGTTCGATGATCACGCTTCAGAAGCTTTGCAATTTTAAGAGTGCTGCATCCCTCTGCAAGATATCTCACTATTTTTGACTTTTCTGAGCCTGTCAAGTCCTTCTTTTGACCCATTTTGCCAAAGGAAAGGAAGTTGCCTAATAATTATGCACACCTGATATAGGGTGTTGATGTCATTAGACCACACCCCTTCTCATTACAGAGATGCACATCACCTAATATGCTTAATTGGTAGTAGGCTTTCGAGCCTATACAGCTTGGAGTAAGACAACATGCATAAAGAGGATGATGTGGTCAAAATACTCATTTGCCTAATAATTCTGCACTCCCTGTAGACCTCAAACGCACGAACTGAAGCCAGGGGAATACGCCAATCTCCCGAACTGCATCCGTGATAGTCCTCTAAACTCCCGAACAATATGCCCACAAATCGCGGCTAACAGCCGAACGGATATAATCTCCAAGCGGCTTACGTTTCCAGCAATCAGTCGCTAACCGTGTGTAGTAAATCCCCCCCAATAACGAGACCAAGCTCCGCATTGAGGGTAAAACAAGAACTGGCTTTACTGTGGGCTACCCACCCGTATTTATGCAGGTCTCCCACTTGGTGGACACTCCCCTAGGGGACCAAATGGGAGACTGTAACTGTGACAGACCCATCTGTCTGGATTACAAATACTTTGTTCGCCTGTTTTGCCGGTTACATGAATTTCCCCATTCGTATGCTTTATTCAAGGGAATGTCGTTTTTTGTCGAACGGAACTACCGAACGGACGGCCACCCAGAAGAGAAGTGTGCTGCTGGTTAACCTATTGATCCCAATTAGAACGTTGCGGTTAACCACAGACACTTCTCAATTAAAACCGAATGCCGGGTGGTCGTCGTTCGTATGTCGACCACGAGGCGGCGGCCATTTTGTCCATGCGAACGACCAGCGGTGTTCGACGATTATTTCATGGATCTGAAAACGGACACTTTTTCAGCCGAACACCGCTGAAGCCGTCGACCTCCCCTTCTCAATCGACAAAAGTATACGAATGCCAGCCGTTCGGGAGATTCAACCACACGAATGGACTTAACCCAGATAGCCGTCCCATGTAGTCAATCGCATACCGACGAACTGAAAGAGACTTTGACTCCATGGCGATTGAACTGTGCGAATGGGATCTGAGCGCTATTCTCCAATAATGTGCACTCAGATCCAGGCTAATAATGGAAGGAGAAAAGTACCTTTTGCTGCATTTCGGAACTTTGTAGAAGCCGAAGGAGAAATCGATGGGTTCCTGGCGGATTTTGAAAGGCAATGTGCCTTACACCAGGTACCCGCAGGAGAATGGGTCCCCATCCTCTCTGAAGTTATCCGGCCGGGCCAGTGAGGCGTTTCGGGCCATCCCAGAGGAGGAACTTACCAGCTACAGGGCAGTGAAAGATGCCCTTTTGGCCAGATATGCTGTGACCCCGGAGGCATACCGGCGGCGATTCCGGGACACTAACAAGCAGGCTGGTGATTCTTATGTTGAGTGGGCATGCCGAGTACACCGCACCGCAGCCCACTGGATGGCAGGGTGCCAAGCGGTAACTGGGGAAGAGGTGCTGCAAGTGTTTTTGTTGGAGCACTGTTTTGACCGCTTACCTGTAGGAGTCAGAGAGTGGGTTAGGGACCGCAAACCCGCTACCTTACCCGAAGCTGCTCGTCTGGCTGATGAGTACACTGACGCCAGGAAACTGGACCAGACAGCAGCCAAGGTCCCTACCCGAGTGGAGTACAAACCAGCAGCTCCTTCAACCTCTGCCGTGTATCAACACCCAGCACAACGCACCCCCACCATGCCAACAGCGAACAATTACGTTCAGCCAGCCCGGTTCAACGCCCGGGATTACTCACAGCCGATCCGTTGCTATGGGTGTAAGCAGTTGGGGCACAAGCGACCCGAGTGCCCATTAAACAATTCAAGCCAAGCCCAGTCGTGGAGAAGACCAGCCGGCGGGAATCAGCAGCCACCTCCACCTTCCGCTCACTGTCTTGAGCAGGAGGAATTTTGGGGTATACTACATGAGGCGGATCCAGTACAAGCAGCGCAGCAGGATAACCGTCAACAGCACAGACAGACCGTTAAACTGAATGGCAAAGCAGTAACTGGTCTGAGAGACACCGGAGCCACTATGACTTTGCTCCAAAAGAACCTTGTTTCCGAACACCAGCACACTGGAGATACTGTGGCAGTGAGGGTGGCGGGAGGTGCAGTGTTCCGTTTACCGGTTGCCCGGGTTCACTTGGATTGGGGGGTGGGCTCTGGACACGTGAATGTGGGGGTCATGAAAGACTTACCGGCCGATATTTTGCTTGGGAATGACTTGGCCCCTTTGGTGTCCGCTTATGCTCCAATGGGACCTGCCGCTATCAACCCAGTGACTACCCGTGCCCAGACCCGTGCTGCTGGAACCAGCCCACCTGCTGCTGAGACCCAGGTAAGGACCAAAGGCACAGACCTTTGTTAACTGGGATTCCCCAGAGGAGTTTGGGAGGGAAACTCAGACAGATTCGACCCTCCAGAAGTATAGGGACAGAGCAGATACTGGAGAGGAAGGATTAGATGGGGAACGGTATGAGTGGGTGGGGGACAGGTTGTATAGGATCCCCAAGCTTTCCCCGAAGAGTGTTGCCCCTCCGCCGAATCGACAGCTGGTAGTGCCCGCGAAATACCGGCAGGAGATTCTGCGGATAGGGCATGATGTTCCGTTAGCTGGACATCTAGGTTCCCGCCGCACAGCTTATAGGATCATGCAGAACTTTTTTTGGCCAAACTTCAATCAGGCTGTGCGGACATACTGCAGTACGTGTGACACATGTCAACGGATAGGAAAGCGGGGGGACCACCCAAGAGCTAGGCTTATGTCTATGCCTATCATTGGGGAGCCCTTTGCCCGCATAGCCGTTGACATTGTGGGTCCACTGGCCAGGGCTAGTCCATCCGGTAAGAAATATATTCTCACCGTGGTGGATTATGCCACTCGCTATCCAGAGGCAGTAGCGCTGTCTAATATAGAGGCAGAGACAGTTGCTGATGCCCTGGTTAGGATTTTTACCAGAGTCGGGTTCCCTCAAGAGATTCTCTCTGACCAGGGAACCCAATTCACCGCTGTGCTCACCCAGCAACTGTGGAAGGTGTGCGGTATTAAACCGCTGCTTAGCTCACCTTACCATCCACAGACTAACGGTCTCTGCGAGCGATTTAATGGTACCCTCAAACAGATGCTGAGGACCTTTTCTGACACTTGCAGAGACTGGGAGCGATTCCTGCCTCATCTGTTGTTTGCCTACAGAGAGGTGCCCCAGGAATCTACTGGGTTCTCCCCCTTTGAGTTGCTATATGGGAGAAGGGTCCGCGGACCCCTAGATCTCATTAGAGGCCACTGGGAGGGGGAGACAGAGCAGGAAGGGACCCCCATAGTACCATATGTTCTGGAACTCCGGGACCGCATGGAGAAACTGTCCCTAATGGTAAGGGAGAATCTCCAGGTGGCTCAGGGGAGACAGAAGAGGTGGTACGATCGGGGTGCCCGACAGCGAGTTTTCCAGGTTGGGCAGAAAGTACTAGTGCTCAAACCTGTGAAGGCGAACAAGATGCAGGCATCTTGGCAGGGCCCGTATAAGGTGTTAGCACAGATATGTGATACTACCTACCTTATAGCCAGCTGTTCAGATGAAAGGATCCAGCGATCCTTCCATGTGAACATGCTAAAGGAGTATCAGGAGAGACCGGAGAATGTCGCTGCAGTATGTGCCCCTGCTGCAGATGATACAGAAAGTTTACCCTTGCCAGACCTGTTAGAGAGGGACCCCCAGACGGATCTTACTAGCCTAGTACAGCTAGGGGACAGATTGAGCGCTACCGAGAAGGGCCAGGCAAGACAGCTTTTGTGGGAAAAGCAGGCGACCTTCTCCCAAGAACCTGGTTACACTACCCTA
This sequence comes from Pelobates cultripes, assembly GCA_933207985.1. Classification (NCBI taxonomy): domain Eukaryota; kingdom Metazoa; phylum Chordata; class Amphibia; order Anura; family Pelobatidae; genus Pelobates; species Pelobates cultripes. Next base: position 57,631,732 of record OW240921.1, on the reverse strand, counting down.
GCTGTACACAAGGTAGAAACCCCTGGACAGAACCCTCTGCGACAACCCCCTTACCGTATCCCTGAAGCAGTCCGGGAAGGAATGCGGAAGGAGATACAGGAGATGACCCAGCTGGGGGTCATCGAACACTCCGATAGCCCTTGGGCCTCGCCTGTAGTCCTGGTGCCCAAGAATAATGGGACCACCCGGTTCTGTGTGGACTACAGGCGTCTCAATGAGCGGACCACCACTGACTCCTACCCGATGCCTCAGGTAGACGAATTGCTAGATCGCATTGCCAGGGGACGCTATCTGACCACCATAGACCTGTGCAAAGGCTACTGGCAGATTCCCCTGGCCGAGGATGCTATCCCCAAGTCGGCCTTCGTCACCCCATTTGGCCTGTACCAATTTAAGGTCATGCCATTTGGGATGAAGAATGCCCCGGCTACCTTCCAGCGCATGGTGGATAGACTTCTTGATGGATTCCAGGAATTTGCTTGTGCATACCTGGATGACATTGCGATCTACAGTGAGTCCTGGGAAGAACACCTAGTACATGTAGGGGTAGTGCTGGACAAGATTCGGGCCGCTGGCCTGACATTGAAGCCAGAGAAGTGCCATTTAGGCATGGCTGAAGTGCAGTACCTGGGTCACAGAGTAGGGTGTGGGAGCCAGAGGCCAGAGCCAGCCAAGATAGAGGCAGTTGCCAACTGGCCCACACCTATCACCAAGACCCAGGTGTTAGCCTTCCTAGGGACAGCAGGGTACTATAGACGCTTCGTCCCCGACTACAGCTCTATTGCTAAACCCCTGACTGACTTGACCAAGAAAAATCTTCCTAAGCAGGTCCTGTGGTCTCCGGCTTGTGAAGCTGCGTTCCAAGCACTCAAACATGCTCTTGTGAATGCCCCTGTCCTGGCTGCCCCAGTCCCTAACAAACGTTTTCTCGTCCATACAGATGCTTCCATGTATGGACTGGGGGCTGTGCTGAGCCAGGTCGGGGAAGATGGAGGAGAGCACCCTGTCGCATATCTCAGCAGAAAGTTGTTACCCAGAGAAGTGAGTTATGCGGCAGTGGAGAAGGAATGTTTGGCCCTGGTGTGGGCATTGAAGAAGCTAAGCCCGTATTTATATGGACAGGAATTTTCCCTTGTGACGGACCACAATCCCCTTGTCTGGCTTAACCGGGTCTCTGGAGACAATGGCAGACTGCTGAGGTGGAGTTTAGCACTACAGCCATATAACTTCACCATCACTTATCGACCCGGTAAGCAGAATGGGAACGCAGATGGATTGTCCAGGCAAACCGACATCCTCACCCCATCTTAGTCCGGTCATCCCCACGTTGACCCGCTAAAGGGTCAAGCCGGGTCTGCCGGAGTGTCCCACAAGGGGGGAGCCGTGTGACAGATTCATCTGCATTGTTGGTTCGTCTGTTTCCCTTTGTTCGCGGAATTGCCTGTTCATATACCCCCGTTCGTGTATTTGCAAAATGCCGATTGAAACTACCGAACGAACGACCACCCAGGAGAGGAGTGTGCTGCTGGTTAACCTCTTGGCCCCAATTAGAACGTTGTGGTTAACCGCAGACACCTCTCCATTCCATTCGTACGGGTGGTCGTCGTTCGCATGTCGACCACGAGGCAGCGGCCATTTTGGGACATACGAACACAGAGCGGTGTTCGGTACAAACTGTATGGAACTAAAAACGGACACTTAAACTACCGAACACCGCTGAAAAGCTGCTGCCTACCTTCCTTTTCGACAAGGCATGCGAACGTCGGTCGTTCGGGAGTTTTATTCAGTCGTATGGACTTTTACCCCGACAGCCATCCCATGGAGTCATTCGTATACCGAAGGACTGGTGAAAGACTTTGACTCCATGGCGATTCGACTAGATACATCGGATCTGAGCGCTATTCGGTGAAAACATGCCCTCAGATCCAGGCTGTCTGGGGATACGTTACACGAACCATATGCATTCGGTATTTCTGTAGTTATGTATTTTAATGTCTTTTTGTTACTGTAATTTAAGATGGCGATGGTCTCTACCTTGGGAGATAATTAGGTTTCTTCCCCAATTATCTCCAAGGTAAAGAAGACGGAATTATGGGCAAGATGGGAAGGGCTATTATTGAAGCCACTGCGATTGGCTACTGTCCAATATGTGTTACAGTCTTCCACAAGGTCCCCTCGGGGAGTGTCCACCTTGTGGAGACCTGCATAAATACCGGGCAGGTAGCCCCCATTAAACAGATCTTCATTTGACCCTCAAGACGGAGCTTGGTCTCGTTTGTGGGGGGAATTATTATTGGGACAGCGTTTTCGTTATTTCTAGCTGTGGAAGGCGTTCGACTGTTTGGCTGATCGGGAGTTGCCGTGTTCGCGGACTTCGTTCGGGAGTTTGGCGATCAGCTGGATTTAGGCTGCATTTCTGGAGAAGGGGATTGTTGCCTAAACGGCGGCTTCATCTACCCGACGGTACGTGTCGTAACACAGGCTATCTGGGGATATGCAATACGAATGTAAAATGTTCGGCCGTTATGTAGTTATGGATTTTTATGTGTTTCTGTGACTTGTTATCCCCCGAGCAGAGGGGAGGGAACTGCTCGGGAATATTGTGGGGATGTATGTCCAAAATGTCCCCATGTCCCTCTGTACTTTCAGTCTCCCATTTGGTCCCCTAGGGGAGTGTCCACCAAGTGGGAGACCTGCATAAATACCGGGCAGGTAGCCCACAGTAAATCAGTTCGTGTTTTACCCTCAAAGCGGAGCTTGGTCTCGTTATTGGGGGGATTTGGTTACCAGCGACTAAGGACTGCTTATTTGGATTATTTGCCGCTGGGGAGATATTGACGTTCGGTTACTATTTGCCGTTCGTGGATTTACAGCTCGTGAAGGGAATTAGCCGTACAGGTACCGTTCGGGAGTTTGGAGTGTTCCCTGGTTGGCGGTTCGCATGGTTTTACTATACCCGCTACCCGACCACATTATTGCGAACGGGGGATACTCGCTAAACGGCGGTTTGTACATTTCATTACTGGAAGTACCGTAACAGTAACCAAGGACAACTCCCCTCTGCCCTGGAGATAATTGAGAAGTAATTCAATTATCTCCCAGGACAAAGGCTGTAACGGCACCCTCAGGCATAAAAGGGGTTAAAAGCCATTTAGGAGATCTTCCCCTTCCAGAGACACAGGCACAGCTACTGCAGAACCCCAAACTCCCTAACAGGATACCAAGTAGCACTCCAAATTCAAAAACTGGAACCTCACGAATAGCTGCTAGCAGCTGAACAGGAAAAGCACCCAAGCGGCTTACACTCCTGGCAATCAGTCTCTAACAGCATACAGTAAATCCCCCCCAAGAACGAGACAAAGCTCCGTGTTGAGGGTCAAGCAGTGAACAGTTTAATGAGGGCTACCTGCCCGGTATTTATGCAGGTCTCCCACCTGGTGGACACTCCCCTAGGGGACCAAATGGGAGACTGTGACAAAAGACAGACAATCAGCAAAATAGGACACACAGTCACATTATATTCCCACAATGCATCCTGGCTTCCTCCCTTCTGCCCTGGAGATAATTGAGAAATAATTCAATTATCTCCCAGGACAAAGGCAAATCGCCATTATGCACGTGGGGATACTAAAATAATAATTACTTTTAAAATACACTATGTGACACAAGTCGCATTAAAACCATACATTTAACATATCCCCAGATAGCTCAGGTCTGAGCGCACATTATTAAGCAAATGGCGCTCAGACCACACGAATACAGTTTAATCGCCATGGAGCCAAAGTCTTCACAAAGTCAGTTCTCATACGAATGAACTCCATGGGATTCCTATCTGGGGTATAGTGCAGTCAGGTACAACTAACGAATACCGGGCCGTTCATGCACTTCCAACGAACAAGAAGGGAGGTCGGCGGCTTCATCGGTGTTCGCGCCAAACTGTGTCCGTTTTTTAGTTCCATGAGTTAAGCGTCGAACACCGCTGTGCCTTCGCGTGTTTAAAATGGCCGCGACCTCGTGTTCGGTATACGAATGGCGGCCACCCAGTATTCGTCAATTAAGCTGCGGTTAACCGCAGCTTCTGGGAGGCTAATTGCCGGCACACTCCAGCTCCCAGGTGGTCTAGTCATTCGTGCGGTTGTTCGGTAGATTGAATCTACCGAACACCAGGCAGAAAAGCACGAATAAGTCTTTTCTGCAGGGGAAACAAGGTCTTTTAACATGGGGCCATAATCCAAAGGCAGCAGGTGAGCAACCAGGCTTCTCCAATGCAATGTGGCGAGGTTACTCTTGTCACAAAGGCAAATCGCCATTATGCACGTGGGGATACTAGAATAGGAATTACTATTAAAATACACTATGTGACAAAAGGTACAATGAATATATACATTTAACATGTCCCCAGATAGCTCAGGTCTGAGCGCACATTATTAAGCGAATGGCGCTCAGATCACACGAATACAGTTTAATCGCCATGGAGCCAAAGTCTTTAATTCCACGAACAGGCTCCATGGCAGGCTATCTGGGAATTTTCCACCCTATACATTTTCATACTAAAAAGTCCTGAATGCTCCGTTGTTCAGTTCCCGAATGGGCTGGAGTCCCGTAGGCTCAGCGGGGCTCGGAAGAGAAAGTATCCACTTTTGGTGTTCTGCTGCTGGGTAGGACAAGCACCGACTACCCGGGAGGCTTCCATAACACTGCCATCATGTCGCGGCTAGGTGTAACTGCGACCAACCAGTAATTGTCAATTAAGCTGCAGTTAACCGCAGATACTGGGTGGTCAATTGACTGCACATGCCAGCCTCCCGGTGGTCGCGTAATCGGTAGCCGTTCGGTAAATACGTGGGGAAACGGGCAAGGGAATAGCCGAACAAACAGACGAACGGAGGAAGATGAAATATACTCTCAAAGACAGATGGTTCTGTCACATATAGGGAGAGGTATTAGCAGTAGAAAGAGGGAAGTGCTCATGCCATTGTACAGGACACTGGTGAGACCTCACTTGGTGTCCGCACGCAGTACTGGAGACCGTATCTTCAGAAGGATATTGATACTTTAGAGAGAGTTCAGAGAAGGGCTACTAAACTGGTTCATGGATTGCAAGATAAAAAAAACTTACCAGGAAAGGTCAAAGGATCTTAACATGTATAGCTTGGAGGAAAGACGAGACAGGGGGGATATGATAGAAACATTTAAATACATAAAGGGAATCAACACAGTAAAGGAGGAGACTATATTTAAAAGAAGAAAATCTACCACATCAAGAGGACAGTCTTAAATTAGAGGGGAAAAGGTTTAAAAATAATATCAGGAAGTATTACTTTACTGAGAGGGTAGTGGATGCGTGGAATAGCCTTCCAGCTGAAGTGGTAGAGGTTAACACAGTAAAGGAGTTTAAGCATGTGTGATAGGCATAAGGCTATCCTTACTATAAGATAAGGCCAGGGACTAATGAAAGTATTTAGACAATTGGGCAGACTAGATGGGCTGAATGGTTCTTATCTGCCGTCACATTCTATGTTTCTATGTAAGGAGATAGATAATAATGACATGTGATATCATGTAAGGCAATAAATAATGACGTGATATCATATAGGGCGATGGATAATAATGACATGTGATAACATATAGTGTGATAGATAATAATGACGTGATATCATATAGGGTGATAGGGTCATAGATAATGACATGTGATATCATGTATTGTGATAGGGTGATAGATAATATAATAATTGCATGTTATATCATGTAGGGTGATGCAAAATGAGAAAAAAAAATGGTATTATTTAGCGCAGTAACTATCAAATTGGCTAATGTTTTGTCAGGGGCAGAAGACCAGTTTACAGAGGTTGAAAAGTGGATCGCAAAAAACAAACTCTTCCTGAACACTGACAAAACGGTCACAGTGATCTTTGGAACAGTACCTAAATTACACAAATTACACAATTCCCACCTATCCATCAAAACTAATTCAAATAGCACAATGACCGCAGTCCACTCTTTCAAATACTTGGGTATGTTGTTAGACCAAAATCTATCTTTTGGCCTCCACATAGAAAAATTTGCATCTAAACTTTATCCAAAAATAGGTGCCCTGTACAGAAACAAATCCTGCCTAAGCCCTACAGTAAAGGAAAAGATTGTACAGCAAATGCTGATGCCAATCATTGATTATGGGGATGTAGTATATGCACTGTGACAGAACCATCTGTCTGTCTATTGTGGTGGATTCGTCTATTTCTGCCCCCTTTCGTGTAAATGGCTGTTTCTAAAGCCCAGCCATACGAATGACTGTTTTCACTGAACAAATCTGCCGAACGGATGGCCACCCAGGATAGAAGTGTGCTGCTGGTTAACCTCTTGATCCCAATTAGAACGTTGTGGTTAACCGCAGACACTTCTCAATTAAACCGAATTCAGGGTGGCCGTCGTTCGTATGTCGACCACGAGTCAGCGGCCATTTTAAAACACACGAAAGCCCAGCGGTGTTTGGCACTGATTCCATGGAACTAAAAACGGACACTTTTTCTGCCGAACACCGCTGAAACAACGGGTCGCCTGGCTGCCTCAACGAAAGTGTACGAACACCGGCCGTTCGGGAGTTTTACAACACATGAAAGGACTTAACCCAGATAGCCCTCCCGATTGAACTATGTGTGTGGGATCTGAGCGCTCTTTGCCAATAATATGCACTCAGATCCAGGCTATCTGGGGATATGTGATACGAATGGGAAATGTTCGGTTATTTTAAAGTTATGTATTTTTATGTATTTTCTGGTATTTTATTTAAGATGGCGATTTGTCTTTGTCCTGGAGATAATTGAATTACTTCCCAATTATCTCCAGGGCAGAGGGGAGGAATTATGGGAAAAGCTTGTGACGGTATGTCTGTTATGTCCTCATGTCCATCTGTAATTCCAGTCTCCCATTTGGTCCCCTATTGGGAGACCTGCATAAATACGGGCAGGTAGCCCACAGTAAAGCCAGATCCTGTTTGACCCTCAATGTGGAGCTTCTGTCTCGTTATTGGGGGGGATTTCTTATTTGCGCTTAGAGACTGATTATTGGAACCGAAAGCCGCTTGGTGGATATCATTGTTCGGCAGCTAGCAGCAGTTCGTGGATTTCTGTTCAGGAGTTTGGAGCCTTTCACGGATCCCGGTCGGGAGATTACCGCTTCCCCTGATGGTGGTTCGCATACTACAGTCTATGCGAACGGAGTTACTGATATTGCGAAAGGGGAAGGTTAACTAAACAGCGGTTTCTCTTAAAGACACCAGGGGTGTCTTAACATGCACCTGCACCGCAATCCCACATTAATAAACTCAATACATTGTATAACTCGTTCTGCCGATTTGTGCGAAAATGTAATTACAGGACCCACCATTGTGACATGCTAAAAGAACTAAACTGGCTGTCGCTGGAATCCAGACGCACCCTTCATCTTTCCAGCCTTGTGTTTAAGAGCTTTTCTGGGAAGCTTCCACCCTACCTGAGCAGAATGCTCTCCCCGGCTGTTGCCACCTCCTATAACCTCTGATCCAGTACCAGCACTTTATTTAGCCTACCTCAATACAAAAAGAAAGCAGCCCGATCCTCCTTCTCCTACAGAGCACCGCAATTATGGAACGACCTCCCACACACTTTCAAATCTTCCCTAAGCCTAAAGTCCTTTAAGAGATCCCTCTCTACATACCTCAAAACAGAATGCACGTGTCATGGTTGATTATATATTTCCTACCTGTTCTATGTTAAAGTTTGTATTTATTGTGTATTAATATTGTTTTTATATTTTATTTGTACCATAATGTAACAATGCAATGATTTGTGGACCCAGGACATACTTGAAAACGAGAGAAATCTCAATGTATCTTTCCTGGTAAAATATTTTATAAATAAATAAGTAATAATATCTCCGTAATATAGCAGGGTTAGTTGAAGATAAGTCTAGTTTGTCCAAAATATTGCTTTCAGTCTATTTGAAGTAAAGGAAAATCAAGGTGACACAGTGGTTTTAAGAGCTTCTTCTTTTTCAGCAAATCACCACAGATTTAATTCCTGTTTGTCGCGTACTTACAAGCCAACCAATCAGCTAGTGTCTATTTCCTATGGCACGGGAAGCATTAATGGGGCCTTGTGCTATGACACAGTGACGGTAAGGAATCTTTCTTTTACCCAGTAATTCATTTAAAGCTCTAAATCAAATTAGTATTTGTTAGTTCTGTCTATTAGATAATGAAATGCATAATGTGACCGTAGTCTCCATTACTAGGGACGGACACTTTATGTTTTAGTCACTGTGTGCCCATTATAGGTTCAGAGTGTGTATAATGTATTTGTTTGTTGTTAAGTTATTTTCTTGCCCTTTTCCTTGTTTTTTTTTTCCCAGCAGGCCATTGTCCCATTGTTCCAGGACATGTCCATACCAGTTCAAACTGGCTGCCATGCCACTCCTTAAAATCTACTATGTGTGCCTCTGTTATTGTCTGTCCCCATCCTTCCTTGTAAACAGTACTGCAGTCCCACTAAAATAATTCAGCTTTGTAATGTAATTGGTTACTGTGGTGGAACCACCGCTTGTTTGGGTGCTTTTTACTTAAACTGTATGTTTTTCCCTTGCCTTCGTATACTGTTCCCCCTCTCCCTATTCGGGAGTGCCCCTACGAAAGGAACTCCTTCATCTCCCGAATGGGGACCACCCCAATATCCCACTTAGAATGCTAGTTAGAACATTCCAGTAGAACGTTCACACTCGCAACAAAGGTGTGAAACCGCAAGGGAAGCAATTAATGAATGCTCCCCTCGTATAGAAGAACACCAGCCAGGGGAAGCGTTTGTGAATTGATTCCCGACTCGTTCATCTCCCGAACAAGGACCTCCCCGGTGCCCCATTAGAACGTTCCCACCAATTAATCAGAACGTTTGCACTTGCCACATAAGCATGAAACCGCAACTTCACACTGGCAACAGAAGTGTGAAACCACAAGGGAAATGATTAACAAATGCTCCCCTGGCTGTCCGCCATTTCGTATAGACGAACGTCAACCAGGAGGAGCATTTGTCCCCTGAAAGGAGATGCCTCCCTTGCAGATTTTGGCACCAGAACCTCGCGAACAGTTATTAGTTGGGACATTAAGAGGTCACCTGAGGTTGGTGGGGACACTTTTGGGGCACTGGCTAGTTTGGCAGGCTTTTCTGTGCCTGATAAACAAAGGGACTTTTTTTTCCCACGTGCTTTGGTTCCCAGGCACAGAGGCTCCTGGGATGAAGACCTCCCTGTCATCCTGTGTGGGAGACCCCTTACCTGAGTGGCGGGCTTTTCATATTTTGGAGAGGACTACTTGTTAGCCTTTTACCTATGGCCCATGTGACTTATTTTGTTCTAAGGCACTATTTCTACCTATTGTGATTGTGTACAGTGGCTCTTTAAACGTTCTAAGTAGTCGAAATGGCACTTCGGATACAGCCGAAGTGTCAAAGTCGTCGAAGTGGCCGCCATTTGAACACGTGCCGGCGGCCATTTGGTTTAGTCGAAACGTGTTCAGTGGTGTTTTGTCCTCGAGTTAATGGAACTCATATCGGACACGCGACAGCACGAACACCGCTGAACTTTACCTTATCTGGGACTTCAACGGGAGTCGAACGGTGTTCGACGATTCGAACGCCACTTTAAACTTGGTTATTTGCATGAACGGCCCCCGTTCGTGAATTCAAATCGAACTTCGTATTGGAAATAGATGGTCCGCACAGCCAAATTTTCTGGAACTTTTTTGGGCATGAAATCATGCGTGCGGTCAGTCAAAAGAGACTTCCGTGGAACTTTTGAACCCCTGCTCTGATCTGGGTGATTTTTGGATATGTTGTTCACCCAGATCAGGGCTATCCATGGATGTATAACTTATGGGGATATGTTTGAGTTTTGGGGTGTTTCTGAACTTTGGGTAAAAATTGATATTTTCTGCCTGTGGATAATTAAGTTATTCCATTAGCTCTCTTAATTATATCACAGGCAGAGGGGAGGGCTTGCTAACTGTATGTGGGAGTGTTACAGTAATAATTATTGTTCCCATTGGTTTATGTTCCTTTTGTCCATGTGTTCCATCAGGTCCGGAGGGTGTGCCTCTGGCCTGAAAATGTGTATAAAAGAAATGCATTTTGCACAATAAACCAGACCTTCTTACCCTCAACTCGCAGCCTCATCTCGTGTTGTAGGGAACAGCTATAACTGCTAGATCACTGCTAGCTCTTGTAAGAGCTCTCTTCAGCTATACAGCTATACTCTCATGGAGGAGAGGTCCTTCCCACATGGTCCTGGATCCAGAGGTTGGACCAGGGTGGGAAGGAGATGGCGAGACCCCAACCAAGCTACGGCGGTTCATGGAGTCTGCAGCGCTTAAAGTGTCTGGTGTGGTGCTGATAGTACTTGAGAAGCACTAGGAGCATCCATCGGCAGAGGTACCTACGAAGGGTACAGGAAGATCCGTCACAGTTACTATCCCAAGTCTATACTTCTATTGGTTGGCTTGGGATATGTAGTGTGTAACGGACCGTTTTGCACAAAAGGGGAAAAAACCACTTAGACGATAATCCCCCTTTTCAGAGACAGGCACAGCTACTGAATAATCACCAAAACTCACGAACCGCCAATAAGTGAATGCTCCAAACTCCCGAACGGCATACAAGGGAATAAGGTAGCACTTCAAATAAACGAACAGGAACCATACGAATAGCTGCTAGCAGGCGAACAGGAAAAGCTTCCAAGCGGCTTACACTCCTGGCAATCAGTCCTTAGCAGCATACAGTAAATCCCCCCAAAGACGAGACAAGGCTCCGTGTTGAGGGTCAAGCAGTGGTCTGTTTAATGAGGGCTACCTGCCCAGCTTTTATGCAGGTCTCCCACCTGGTGGACACTCCCCTAGGGGACCAAATGGGAGACTGTGACAAGGGACAGACAAGTATACAAAAGGGACACACAGTCACAGTATATTCCCACAATGCATCCTGGCTTCCTCCCCTCTGCCCTGGGAGATAATTGGGAAGTAACTCAATTATCTCCCAAGACAAAGGCAAAACTCCATTACACACGTGGGAACACAAAACCAGCATAACACTTTAAAATGCACAAAGTAACATTTACTATATAAACACAGACATGTAACACATCCCCAGATAGCTCAGGTCTGAGTGCACATTATTAGGTGAATGGCACTCAGACTACACGAATACAGTTCAATCGCCATGGAGCCAAAGTCTTTACAGTCAGTTTCATACGAATGGGCTCCATGGGATTCCTATCTGGGGTATAAGATATTCACACAAAAATACCGAACACCGGGTCATTCGTGTGCTTTCACCGAACGAGAAGGGAGGTCGGCGGCTTCAGCGGTGTTCGCGCAAAACTGTGTCCGATTTTAGTTCCATAAAAATAGAGGCGAACACCGCTGTTCATTCGTATGGTTTAAAATGGCCGCGACCTCGTGTTCGGGATACGAACGGCGGCCACCCAGCGTTCATCAATTAAGCTGCGGTTAACCGCAGCTTCAGGGAGGTTAATTGCCGGCACACTCCAGCTCCCAGGTGGTCCAGTCATTCGTACGGTTGTTCGGATAGATTGAAACTACCGAACAACCGGCAGAAAAGCACGAATACAGCTTTTCTGCATGCAAAAATAAAGTCTTTTTAAAAGGGGCCATAGTCCAAAGGCAGCAGGCGAGCAACCAGGCTTCTCCAATGCAATGTGGCGAGATTGGTCTTGTCACATCTCTCCCCTTTTCCAAACAGACTAACAGGGTATCTGACCTCCTGCCGGTCAGTGCCCTTGTTAGTCCAGCAGCCCACCCACAACAAATAATCAACAGCACAGCCCACCCACAATAAATGGTTACTACACCTGGGTAAAGGGGAAGCTTGTCCATGTCCAGGTGCATCACCACGGCTGTGCTGGGTACGGGTACGCTGACTTGGTGGGTTGCTGCGTGGGCAGAGACCAGCGGCACTCTGCCCTGTTGCCAGCGCTACTGGGAGGGTAGCCTGGTGGAAGCCTGGTTGTTGGAGGGGGAGACCGACTGTCTCCCCTTGAAATACACCGCTCTGCTGCTGCTGCTGGAGACTGACTGTCTCCCCTTTAGATGCACAGTCCTGCTGCTGGAGACCGACCGTCTCCCCTTTGGTTACCCATCTTTGCTGCTGGAGGGGGAGACCGACTGTCTCCCCTTTGGCTAAACAGCCCTGTCGCTGGGGGGCAGGACCGACCGTCCCTACCCCCTGTGCTGGCAGTGTAGAGACTACGGTCCCATCTGCACTGTTGTGGGGCTTACTGTCTCCCCTTTGTACATTAAGCTGCCGCTGGGGAGAGGGGGTAACAAGCTCCTCTCCCATACATACTTCCAGCTGTGGGGGAGGGAGACCGACTGTCTCTGCTCCCAATACAGAGTCCTGCTGCTGGGGAAAGGAGACTGGGCTCTCTATTCCCGGTAGGACACTCTGCCGCTGGGGAATGGAGACTGGGCTCCCAATTCCCAAAGCATCATACTGCCGCTGGGGAATGGAGACTGGGCTCCCAATTCCCAAAGCATCATACTGCCGCTGGGGAATGGAGACTGGGTTCCCAATTCCCAAAGCATCATTCTGCCGCTGGGGAATGGAGACTGGGCTCCCAATTCCCAAAAAATCACGCTGCCGCTGGGGAGGGAGGACACTGCTCTCCTCTCCCTGGACTTCACACTGCCTTCCCGGCATATCACTTGGCTGCTGGGGGGCAGGAACAACTACCTCTGCCCCCTGTAACTCAGCCTGTCGCTGGGGAGGGAGGACACTGCTCTCCTCTCCCTGCACTTCACACTGCCTTCCTGGCATATCACTCTGCTGCTGGGGGCAGGAACAACTACCTCTGCCCCCTGTAACTCAGCCTGCCGCTGGGGAATGAAGCTTGGGCTCCCAATTCCCTGCAATATCTCCCGCTGGGGAATGGAGCTCGGGCTCCCAATTCCCTGCAATACCGGTGGAGAGACCTCGATCCCCTCTCCACCTGCCGCCAGGGGTTCCTCCCAGTAAATTTCAACAATATCTTCCCAGCTGAATGGGTCTGAGACTGGATCTGTCACTCTGCTGTCCTGCGGAGCCTTCCTAATGGAGTGGAAGAGATCTCGGTAGTCCTGCTCCAGTTCCCACTCCAGGGTTGCTAGGTGAGCCAGGTCTTGCTCTACCTCATGGGGTCATCCCAGTCATGCCTAGCCTCCCTCTCGTAGAAAATTTCCTGAAGTCTGTTCTGCGCAGGGCTCCCGAAGTCAGGCTCTGCAAAGGACTCCCATAACAAGCCAGGACCATCAAACTCCTCTCCCTCTGGCTTGTCATGCTCAGCTGTCCAGGGTATATACTGTGCCATATACCACCAGAGCGCCTGGTAGGCATCCTCCAGCCATAGCTCCTGCCATACCCGATGCTCTAGTTCCTTCACCCATTCCTCCAGGGGCTGCTCTCCCAGAAAGGGCATCCGCAGGGCCACTTGCTTCTGCAACCGCTGCTCTTCACTGGGGAGACTCTCACCCCGCTGGTATTGTACATTATCCAGGGCCTGGTACCTGATGCCTTTCCTTAATGCATCCCGGCCATCCAGGTCCTCCTCCTTGTATAACACTGCTGGTTCCATTCTGTTGCTTTTAGGGTCGCTGTACTGGGACATGCGTTGCCCCCACTTGTAAATCCAAAGAAACGGTGTCTCCTGTAGCTGTCCTTCTGGCTGTAGGAACGATCCCACCGCTGCCACCAATTGTAACGGACCGCTTTGCACACAAGGGGTAAAAACCGTTTAGGCGATCGGCCCCCTTTCCAGAGATACAGGCACAGCTACTGCAGAACACCAAACTCCTGAACTGGATACAAAATAGCACTCCAACTCCCGAACTGGAACCTCCCAAATAGCTGCTAGTAGACGAACAGGAAAAGCACCCAAGCGGCTTACACTCCTGGCAATCAGTCTCTAACAGCATACAGTGAATCCCCCCAAGAATGAGACAAGGCTCCGTGTTGAGGGTCAAGCAGTAGTCTGTTTAATGAGGGCTACCTGCCCAGTATTTATGCAGGTCTCCCACCTGGTGGACACTCCCCTAGGGGACCAAATGGGAGACTGTGACAAGGGACAGACAAGTATACAAAAAGGGACACACAGTCACAGTATATTCCCACAATGCATCCTGGCTTCCTCCCCTCTGCCCTGGGAGATAATTGGGAAGTAACTCAATTATCTCCCAAGACAAAGGCAAAACCCCATTACACACGTGGGAACACAAAACCAGCATAACACTTTAAAATGCACAAAGTAACATTTACTACATAAACCACAGACATGTAACATATCCCCAGATAGCTTGGGTCTGAGTGCACATTATTACGTGAATGGCACTCAGACTACACGAATACAGTTCAATCGCCATGGAGCCAAAGTCTTTACAGTCAGTTTCATACGAATGGGCTCCATGGGATTCCTATCTGGGGTATAAGATATTCACACAAAAATACCGAACACCGGGTCATTCGTGTGCTTTCACCGAACGAGAAGGGAGGTCGGCGGCTTCAGCAGTGTTCGCGCAAAACTGTGTCCGATTTTAGTTCCATAAAAATAGAGGCGAACACCGCTGTTCATTCGTATGGTTTAAAATGGCCGCGACCTCGTGTTCGGGATACGAACGGCGGCCACCCAGCGCTCATCAATTAAGCTGCGGTTAACCGCAGCTTCAGGGAGGTTAATTGCCGGCACACTCCAGCTCCCAGGTGGTCCAGTCATTCGTACGGTTGTTCGGTAGATTGAAACTACCGAACAACCGGCAGAAAAGCACGAATACAGCTTTTCTGCATGCAAAAATAAAGTCTTTTAAAAGGGGGCCATAGTCCAAAGGCAGCAGGCGAGCAACCAGGCTTCTCCAATGCAATGTGGCGAGATTGGTCTCGTCACATAGTGTAATCGGTTAGTATCCCAAGTCCATTCTGCTATTGGTTGACTTGGGATGGTAACCAATTACACTACATATCTCAAGTCCATACTGCTATTGGCTGGCTTGGGATATGTAGTGTAATTGGTTACTGTGGCGGTCACCCCAAGAGAGGAGGGGTATCCACCACCAGAGATGTCCTTTTCCCCTAGTGTGGATAACGCTGCAGTATTTGAAAGTCGGTCTCTAAGCAGACCATGGATCCAATATAGCTGTACAGCTCTTATAAGAGCTAATGGTTATAGCAAGTATAGCAGTTCCCTACAATCAGGAAATGAGGCTGCATGTTGAGGTTAAAGTGAATTGACTTTAATGGGACCACACTTGGCCTTTTATGACAATCCCCATGCAAGGGGTACTTCCACCTGGACCTGATAGACTGTATTACAAAGTCACAGACCAATGGCAACAGGGTTACAATACATGACACTCCCATACACATCATACAATCACTCCCCTCTACCTGGGAGATAATGGAGTCAAGTACTGTATTAACTCAATTATCTTCAGGCGAAAATGAACACAATTTGCAGGCCACCCGAAAGTACCCCAAAAACTCACATAAACCCCACAACAAGTACATCCCCCAGACACCATAAGCACTGCAGACCCCACAATCGCCGCAGCTGGACCTACTCACCCTGGACCTACGACAAGGCTCCATGTTCCAGTGGGTGAACCTCTCTTCCTCCAGAGAGTCAAGCAGAAATAGCTCTTACAAGAGCTCAGAGAATCCAAGGGAGTATAGTGATTATAGTGTAGTGATATAGCAGTTTTCCCCAATAAGAGACAAGGCTCTAGATTGAGGGTGAAGTAAGTCTGTATAATGGAAGCCACAGCTGGCCTTTATGCAAGTTTCCCAACAAGGGTGACGCCCAGGTGGACCTTGTTGGGCACAGGGACACAAAGTGTAGAAACCAATAAAAACAATGTGACAATGACTGACACCCCCTGATCTAGGTGAACAACATATCCAGAAATCACCCAAATCAGATCAGGGGTTCAGGAATTTTCTGGAAGTCATAGTTTTGACCCACCGTGCACATGGTCCCATGCCCAAAACAGTTCCAGAGAATTAGGGTTGGTCTCTCTGTCTGGAGTACAAAAGTACATACTTCACATGAACAGAGCCTTTTAAAGTGCATTTGGCAAGGTATATTGCAGGGCCCATAGTCTTGAGGCAAGAGACTGACCAACAGGTCCCTCCAAAAGCCAGTGACGAGGTTACTTTCGTCACAGACCGCCTACCACCCCTACTGGGTGCCTCCGCCAATCAATGCTTCCTAGTATCCACGAGTAATTCCAAGCACTCCACCAGACACCATAGCCACCGCAGCTTGGCTGGGGTCTCGCTGTCTTCCACCCACCCTGGACCCAAGTCCAGCTTCCAGTGGGTAGCTGGACTAAAGTATAGCAGGATGGCTCTTACAAGAGCTAGTGATATAGCTGGTATAACTGTCCCCTACAATCATGAGACAAGGCTCTATGTTGAGGGCAGTGATGTATCCTGGTATTGTGCTGCCCTAGGCAGGACAAAACTCCGGTGCCCCCGTCCCCCCCGCGCCACTCCCACCTTCTAAATACACACACACACACACACACATTCACTGACAGATAAGCATACACTAGCTAACAGACACACCCTCACTAACAGACACAGACACAGACACTAACAGACACTCACACTAACAGACACTCACACTAACAGACACTCACATTAACACATTTTTTTTATTTAACCCCCCCCCCCAGAATCCTTACCTTTGGGAATGCTGGGGGGGGGGGTTCTCTTTCTGCCTTGGGGTCCAGTGGATGCTGGGCGTTCGGGGGGCACTGGCAGGCGGCTGGCGAGGGAGCACTTTCCCTGAGCACTCTGCTCAGCTCCCTCGCAGCCTCACTCTGCGGCGCGCGAGGGAGCTGAGCAGACAACTCAGAGGAAGTGCTCCCTCGCCAGCTGCCCGCCTGCGCCCCCCGAACGCCCAGCATCCACTGGACCCCAAGGCAGAAAGAGAACCCCCCCCCCCAGCATTCCCAAAGGTAAGGAGGCTGGGGGGGGGAGGGTTAAACAAAAAAAAAATGTGTTAATGTGAGTGTGTGTGTCTGTTAGTGTGAGTGTCTGTGTCTGTTAGTGAGTGTCTGTGAGTGAGCAGCTAGCCCATCAGCATGACCGGCATGTCAGTTAGCCGCAAGGCTAACAAGACAATTGCCCTGGGCATTTGGGGGCGGCTTTTTTTGCCGCCCCCTGGAAAATGCCGCCCAAGGCAAATGCCTTGTTTGCCACATGGCTAATACGTCCCTGGTTGAGGGTGAAGTTGAACTGTTTAATGGCAGCCACAACTGGCCTTAAATGCAGGTTCCCGTGCAAGGGATTTTCCATAACATATTCCAGGGGCATTCCCCACTGGACCTGAGAGGGGACTGTGACAAAGTACACACTGTAATTGCATTGGCTCTCAGGTCCAGGACACTCCCACACAAAACAGGATAATCCTTCCCATGTGCCTGAGAGATAATAGAGTCAGGAACTGTACTAAACTCAATTATCTCCAGGCACAGAAAATCATACATTTTAACAACACCCTGAAAGTACCCACAAAACACATGGAAACCCCGGATAGCCCCCAAGATATCCAAAAATCACCCAGATCGGTTCAGGGGTTCGGGATTTCCATGCAAGTCATAATTGTAACATTCACTAGGGAAACCTAGAGAGAATTGCAATACCGATCCTTAGAATGGTCTGGTTATGCAAAAAGGGATAGTCAAAAGACGAGCCAAGAGCCCAGTAGCACCACAGGGGACCGCTGCGAGGTCATTCCAGAATGGGGGGAACCAGGATATAGCAAACAGAGGGTCACCACCCCCGTAAGAAGTGGAAAGAGATGATAGACGTGGAACGTCTCAAGCAGACGCAGAGGTTAGAATCACACCCCCCCACAACCACTAACCACTAACCGCAATAGGGGTTGGGCTCGGAAGGCGATGGCCCTAGAGTGATGAGGGGTACCGGATGACAATACAAAGGAAAATAAAGAACGGTCATTGTGTAACACTAATGTAACACTAATGTAACTAATGTAACACCAATGTAAATTATTGTTCCTGCACTATCCCCTTTCTTTTCTGTACCCTGGCGAGCAGGCGCCGCAAGATACTTGACAACCATACAATAAAACTTAATTTCAAATTGAAAGAAGAAAAAAAAAAAAAAGACGAGCCAAGGGAAACAGAGACAGAATAACAAGAAACAAAGCCAAATATCACTAACCAGGTAATCCAAATAACAAGTGCAACACTCAATAGTAAACCAAAGACCACAACAGGGCACTGAGGCAAGGGAGAGGTTAGCTTATATACACACAGAGTGTGTCTGATTGGCTAACCTCCAATTAGTGTTAACCACAACCCGTGGAAGGAGTTTCTTTCCTCCCTTGTGGTCTCTGAGGTCATCACTGTGTGCCGGGTCACATGACCGGGTGCAGCACACATAAGGAAGCTGCTCTTGAGCGTGCAGCGTCAGACACACTGCCAGTCTGGAGACAGGGACCAGATGACGCTCACTGTGATGAGGTAAGCAAAGTCACTGCGGGGGCAAGGGACCTGACAATAGTTTAGGTGCACATGGTCCTATGCCCAAAACAGTTCCAGGGAATTAGGGCCAACGGTAGGTCTCTCTTTCTGGAGTACAAAAGTACATAAATCACATAAGTTTTTAAAAGGCTCATCGTCTTTTGGCAGGCCCCTCCAAGAACCCATGGCAGATGCATTTCTGCCACATGTAGTATAATTGGTGTGACGAGACCAATCTCGCCACATTGCATTGGAGAAGCCTGGTTGCTCGCCTGCTGCCTTTGGACTATGGCCCCCTGTTAAAAGACATCTTTTTTACCTGCAGAAAAGCTTCATTCGTGCTTTTCTGCCTGGGGTTCGGTAGATTTGTTTGAATGTGTTATACCCCAGATAGGAATCCCATGGAGCCCATTCGTATGAAACTGACTGTAAAGACTTTGGCTCCATGGCGATTAAACTGTATTCGTGTGGTCTGAGCGCCATTCACTTAATAATGTGCGCTCAGACCTGAGCTATCTGGGGATATGTTAAATGTATAGTTTTAATGTAAGGTGTCTTACCTGATGTATTTTAAAGTGTTTTACTGTCTTTGTGTCCCCATGTGCTCAATGGAGTCTGCCTCTATCCCTGGATAATTGGATTACTTTCCCCATTGTCCAGGATAGAGGGTTCTGTAATAGAGAAAATTTATGACAAACTTACCGTAATTTTCTTTTCCTGGCTATTTCTCATGGCAGCATCACTTATGGGTAGCTCCTCCCTTAGCAGTCACAGGACAGGAATTAATTAGATTAATTAATCAGACTGATAGGTATAAGGAGTCCCTCCTCCCCTACACCTCAGTCCAATTATAAAGCTGAAATAAAGAATGGGCGGGAACCCTGATGCTGCCATGAGAAATAGCCAGGAAAAGAAAATTACGGTAAGTTTGTCATAAATTTTCTCTATTCCTGGCTAATCATGGCAGCATCACTTATGGGTAATACCCAAGCTTCACAGAAAAATAGGGTGGGAATAATAATCCAAGAAATTACACAAAACTGAAACTCATGCAGCAAAGAAAAGTTTAATATCAACTGGATAAAGAGACCGTAGACAGGACACTCTTTCCAAAGGAGGTGGAAGGAGACTCCACATCAAGTTTGTAGTGCTTCATGAATGTCATCGGAGAAGACCAGGTGGCTGCTCCGCAAATATCATCGTATGGAACCTCTGCCCAGCTAGCCCATGAAGTTGATAATGCTCTAGTTGAATGAGTTCTTATCTCCCGAGGTGGTGATATACGCCTTCTTAATTATCAGAGAAATCCAACGATTCAACGTAGATAAAGAAGCCGCCTCACCTCTCCTTGCTCCCAACGGCAAAACGAAGAGTTGGTCCGTTTTACGGAAAGACTCAGAACGTTTAAGATATGCAGACAAGCAGTTCATGACATCCAAACGTTGCCATCTAACCTCCTCCCGAGAAGAGGGGTTGGGGTAAAATGATGGAAGAACCACTTCTTGAGAGAGGTGAAACTGAGAAACTACCTTAGGAAGAAACTCTGGTTTTGGATTCAGACACACCCTATCTTGGTAGAATCGTAAACAAGAAGAAGATGTAGAAAATGCCTTAATTTCTGAAATCCTTCTTGCGGAAGTAATTGCCACCAAAAACAAAGTTTTATACGTCAAGAGAGTAGCATCCAAACTTTCAAGAGGAACAAACAGATCCTCAGTGAGATAATTGAGCACCATAGGAAGGTCCCAAGGAGGGGTAGTAGATATAGAAAGAGGCCTCAACCTGAAGGCCGCTTTGAAGAACTTGGAAATCAAAGGATCCGAAGCCCATGAGATGTTGCACAAAGCTGAAAGTGCCGAAGACTGAACCTTCAAGGTGCTGAGGCTAAGGCCCTTGTCCAGGCCCTCCTGCAGAAACTCCAAAACTTCAGTATTGCTAGGATGCCGAAAGTCCACATTATGAGACGATGCCCAAGTTTGGAACACATCCCAGATCCTATGGTAGCATGAAGAAGTGGAAGCCTTCCTGGAGAGCAGAAGGGTATTGATCACCACCACCGAGAGACCTAGTAATTGGAGTCTTTCTTTCTCAAGACCCATACCCCCAGTTTGAGGCGTTCCAGATGAGGATGGAATACAGGGCCCTGCGATAGCAGATCCTCCATCACTGGAAGAGGCCAAGGTTGTTCCTGGCTCATCATGGCCAATAGGGGAAACCACAGCCTCCGATGCCAAATTGGAATTACGGCAATGACTTTCTTGCCTTCCAACCAAACCTTCCGCAGGAACCTGGGTATCATGGGTAGGGGAGGGAAAGCATACCCCAGATCGAACGACCAAGGCAGAGAGAGAGCATCCTGGCCCAGTGCCTGACAGTCCGGATGGAGAGAGAAGTAATTCTCCACCTGGTGATTCTGAGATGAAGCCATCAGGTCGATCTGGGGCATGCCCCACCGATGAGCAATTTCTGCAAAGATCGCCGGGTGAAGTTGCGATTCTCCCGGAAGAATTTCCTTTCTGCTGAGGAAGTCTGCCGTTACGTTCTCCAAACCTGGGAGATAAATCCCCTTCAGGCCTTGAAGATAGGTCATGGCTATAGCCATTAAGGGAGCCAGCTCTTCCAGGAGCAACCTGCTCCTCGTGCCACCTTGGTTGTTCACATATGAGGCCACCGCTCGGTTGTCTGTTTTGATTAGAACCCAAGAATTCCGTAGCCTCGGCAGGAATCTCAAAATGGCCTTGTAAACCGCTCTCAGTTCCCTTAAGTTTGAGTGTAGGCGACTCTCTTCTCGGGTCCAGTTCCCCTTGAAGTGGCCATAACCTTCCAAGGGGGGTCTTCCAACGGGAAGCCTGTTGTCAAATTCCTCTCGCTCTTCCACCAGTTTAAGCCTTTCCTTACGGGAAGGGGAAGAGATATCATCTGTTCCCAATCCGCTTCCACTCTGTTGAACTGGAGAAGGAAGCAGTTCTGGGCCGGACGGAACTTCCACTGGGCCCACTTCACCAAGCCTATTGTTGAAGTCAAGGAACCCAGGAGACTCATGACTTCTCTTGCAGGTGCAGTTTCCAGAACTTGCAGCTTCCTTACTTTGTCTCTGATCTTCGTGACCCTTTCTGGAGACAGGAACACATGTGCAGACACGGTATTCACCACCGTACCCACGAAACGATAGTTTGTGTGGGAACGAGGGAGCTCTTTCCCACGTTCAGGAGCCAACCATGGTCTTGAAGAATGGACATTGCCACCGACGTATGTTGAGCTACAATTCCTTGAGATGGACCCAAGATTGATAGTAGGCGTCCCTTAAGTCTATTGAGGTCATCCAGTCTCCTTTTTTGACACACTTCAAGATGGTCCTTTTTGGGGCCAAGAAGACCGTGGAGTAAATTCTCTGGAACCATTCCTGTATTGGAACTTCTTCCACCACTTTTTGTTCCAGGAGTACAGAAATGCAGGACTTCATGGCCCTTTGTTTGATGCCTACCGGCACCTTTGATCTTCTGAAGAATGCAGTTTTCGGGTAAGATGAGAATTCTATTCTGTAACCTTCTTTTACGATGGAAGTGACCCAAAGGTCTGAGATATTGCTGGCCCATATGGGGTAGAAGAACTTCAGTCTACCTCCCACCGTCTCCGAACGGGCCTGGGGACCTTCAGAAGTTCTTCCCTGAGGTTCTAACACCCCTTCCTCTGGAAGCCTTATTGGAAGATGAGTGCGAATAGGATTTCCATGAAGAATTCCTGGAAAACTCCCTTCCTGGTTTATAGCTCCTGCTGTCCCGAAAGGACCGATCCTTGAAGCGCTTGGTCTTCTAGGAGGAGGGAAAAACTCTTCCTGCCAGCTTGAGGTAAACGCCTTTTTCCCCCCATCAGCACCTTTTTGAATAGCATCTTCCAGAATCTTCCCAAAAAGGAGATCCCCTCGGAACGGAAGTGCACACAGGGAAGCCTTAGAAGCATAGTCAGCACCCCACGAATTAAGCCACAAGGCCCTTCTAGAAGCCACAGACAGGGCCATGCTTTTGGCAATCATGCGAGTGATGTCCAGGGAGGCCTCTGAACAGAATTCCGTGGCTAGACTAAAGTCCTTGAAGCTTTCCAACAGATGTTCCCTACGGACACCCTGATGTCATCCTTCAGATTAGCGAGCCACAGTTTCAAGGCTCTGGAGAGAGTCGTCAGTGCCACTGCCGGATGAAGGGCGGACCTTAGGGCCAAGTAGGCTTTAATCAGGTCTCCATCCATACGCTTCTCCATAGGCTCCCTGAGATATGCCATGGTGTCAATAGGCAGTGTAGTTTTCTTAGCCATATGGATCACTGCAGCGTCAATTTTAGGAACTGAGTTCCACAGGCAGCAATCCACTGTAGAGTAGATAAACCCTCGCAAACTTATTTTTTAAGGTGGACTTCTTTTCAGGCTTATTCCATTCCTGAAGGATCATATCCCTGATTGGCGCATGCACCGGGAAAGTAGGTCTGTTAGGCTATAGGTCCTCAAAAAACCTGTCAGCCTCCTTCAATTCATATCTTTCTTCAGTGAGACTAAGCGTGTCTCTGAGAAGGGTAATAAGTCTATCCATAGACCTGGAGTCAAGAGACGTGGAGGCATATTCAGCTTCCTCCTCACCTTCATCTGATACCTCCCAGACATCAGGGTCCTCATCAGAGCTGGAAGACTGAGGTTCCGCTCTGCGTCTCTTACTTGGACCACTAGATCCCGTGGTAGCCATAAAGCCCTCAGCAATAGCCTGAGAAATCCAGAGCTTAAGGTCGTCTTGTGGAGAGCTCCTACTGGGGGCATCAGCGACTTCCAACAAGCATTCCTTGCAAAGGTTCCTTCTATTCAGAGCAGGCGAAGAACAATTAATGCATTTATTTGACTTTTCCCGTGATTTTCTCGCTGGAGAATCCAAATGAATGCTGGGGCTGGAATGAAGCCATATATGACATATATTACAGGCTCAGTATGGCACTCTTTTAACAACACCCCCCCCCAATAAAATTAAGAAATGGCTCACCTATGTTTTCTAGAGAGGGATCTTGCAGAGGCAGAGGGAGAATCCATACTATAAAGAAGAACGAAAGGAAAATCCAAGACCTAATTCCCCAAAGGGATAAATAGACAAACTGACAAAGCAATACTTCCAATAAGTAGTAAAAACAGCAATCCTACCTTAAAGAGCAGAACATCCACTATGCAGCCAGGCAGCAGATAGGAGTAGCTGGGCACAAACTGGACACCAATGCTTTCCCAGGGGTAAACCAACATAAGGCTAGCAGATATAGCGCCAAGGCAGCTGTATTAGATGCTTTAAAAAAGGTCCGGGCAGCGAACAGCTGATTGCCCGGTTCGCGCAAGCGCAGAGAATGTGTTCCAGCCCCCAATGCCCGGGCGCACAGGGAGCCCCAGGGAGCAGGGAAGCCTGCACAGCCCCACATTTAACCCATCAGAGGCTGGAACAGAGCCAGGGAGCAGGGAAGGCACCAAACAAGAGGCAAGAAACAGATCCTAAAGGACAAGACCCCTAAGCATGGATTCAAATACTGCCAACAAGGTATGGGGGGGGGATATATAACCCCAATTAGTAGGGGCAGGCTGAAAACAGGGGGAATTTTTAAGGCTAACCAACCCCACAATTAAACAGAAAATAGTGTCTCCCTTAAACACTTACTTCCCACGCTGCAGTTCAGTACTTACACTGAACCTGACCCAGTTAGTCCTGCTCATGCAGGCTGTTTACTGGGTCCTTCAAATGAAGAGAGGCTGAACTTCATTTGGAACAAACCCACGACAAACGCAGGAAGGTGGCCATAAAACAAAATGTAAAAAGTCCTGTAGAACTTGCCAAGGACAGGAAAAAAGACTGAGGTGTAGGGGGAGGAGGGACTCCTTATACCTATCAGTCTGATTAATTAATCTAATTAATTCCTGTCCTGTGACTGCTAAGGGAGGAGCTACCCATAAGTGATGCTGCCATGATTAGCCAGGAAAACCTGTTTGAGCCAGATAGTCATGCTGCCAGCCAGGGTACAAAAGATACTTTTTACTAACTTCTGAACCCCTGGTCTGATTCATGCCATTTTTTAATATGTTGTTCCCCTGAATGGATTGATTGTGAATATGTAATTTTATGTGAATGTGATGTATGGTTTTAGAGTTATGAAAGTTGGGTAGAAAGTATGTTTTAACTGTATGTGTAATTGAGTTTCCTCTCAGGATAAGGGGAGGGAATATGTGGGATGTAACTGTGATGTGATTGGTTGTTTTATACCTCCCTGTGGGCGGTCCTGTATTTACAAGACTGTAATAAAAACCAGGCTGGGTGTGCCAGCACCTCAGACCACTGCTTGACCCTCAACATGGAGCCTTGTCTCGTTCTTGGAGGGATTCACTGTATGCTGTTAGAGACTGATTGCCAGGAGTGTAAGCTGTTCGTCTGCTTTTCCTGTTCGTCTGCTAGCAGCTATTTGGGAGGTTCCAGTTCGGGAGTTGGAGTGCTATTTGGTATCCAGTTCGGGAGTTTGGTGTTCTGCAGTAGCTGTGCCTGTATCTCTGGAAAGGGGGCCGATCGCCTAAACGGTTTTTTACCCCTTTTGTGCAAAACGGTCCGTTACAATTGGTGGCAAGCGGCGGGATCGTTCCCACAGACAACAGGACAGCTACAGGAGACACCATTTCTTTGGATTTACAAGTGGGGGCAACGCATGTCCCAGTACAGCGACCCTAAAAGCAACAGAATGGAACCAGCAGTGTTATACAAGGAGGAGGACCTGGATGGCCGGGATGCATTAAGGAAAGGCATCTGGTACCAGGCCCTGAATAATGTACAATACCAGCGGGGTGAGAGTCTCCCCAGTGAAGAGCAGCGGTTGCAGAAGCAAGTGGCCCTGCGGATGCCCTTCCTGGGAGAGCAGCCCCTGGAGGAATGGGTGAAGGAACTAGAGCATCGGGTATGGCAGGAGCTATGGCTGGAGGATGCCTACCAGGCGCTCTGGTGGTATATGGCACAGTATATACCCTGGACAGCTGAGCATGACAAGCCAGAGGGAGAGGAGTTTGATGGTCCTGGCTTGTTATGGGAGTCCTTTGCAGAGCCTGACTTCGGGAGCCCTGCGCAGAACAGACTTCAGGAAATTTTCTACGGGAGGGAGGCTAGGCATGACTGGGATGACCCCCATGAGGTAGAGCAAGACCTGGCTCACCTAGCAACCCTGGAGTGGGAACTGGAGCAGGACTACCGAGATCTCTTCCACTCCATTAGGAAGGCTCCGCAGGACAGCAGAGTGACAGATCCAGTCTCAGACCCATTCAGCTGGGAAGATATTGTTGAAATTTACTGGGAGGAACCCCAGGCGGCAGGTGGAGAGGGGACCGAGGTCTCTCCACCGGTACTGCAGGGAATTGGGAGCCCGAGCTCCATTCCCCAGCGGGAGATATTGCAGGGAATTGGGAGCCCAAGCTCCATTTCCCAGCGGCAGTGTGATATGCAGGGAATTGGGAGCCCAGTCTCCATTCCCCAGCGGCAGTGTGATATGCAGGGAATTGGGAGCCCAGTCTCCATTCCCCAGCGGCAGTGTAAAGTGCAGGGAGAGGAGAGCAGCGTCCTCCCTCCCCAGCGGCAGGCTGAGTTACAGGGGGCAGAGGTAGTTGTTCCTGCCCCCAGCAGCAGAGTGATATGCCGGGAAGGCAGTGTAAAGTGCAGGGAGAGGAGAGCAGCGTCCTCCCTCCCCAGCGGCAGGCTGAGTTACAGGGGGCAGAGGTAGTTGTTCCTGCCCCCCAGCAGCAGCGTGATTTTTTGGGAATTGGGAGCCCAGTCTCCATTCCCCAGCGGCCGAGTGATGTGCCGGGAATTGGGAGCCCAGTCTCCATTCCCCAGCGGCAGAGTGTCCTACCGGGAACAGAGAGCCCAGTCTCCTTTCCCCAGCAGCAGGACACTGTATTGGGAGCGGAGACAGTCTATCTCCCTCCACAGAGGATGAAAGTATGTATGGGAGAGGAGCTTGCTACCACCTCTCCCCAGCGGCGGATCATTAATGGGCAGGGAATAGAGAGCTCAGTCTCCTTTCCCCAGCGGCAGAGTGTTCTATCGGGAGAGGAGCCTGTTGCCCCCTCTCCCCAGCAACATCTTAGAGTATCCAAAGGGGAGACAGTCGGTCTCCCCCTCCGGCAGCAGAGCTGTGCAACAAAAGGGGAGACAGTCGGTCTCCAGCAGCAGATCGGTGTATCTAAAGGGGAGACAGTCGGTCTCCAGCAGCAGAGCGGTGTAGTTAAAGGGGAGACAGTCGGTCTCCCCCTCCAACAACCAGGCTTCAACCAGGCTACCCTCCCAGTAGCGCTGGCAACAGGGCAGAGTGCCGCTGGTCTCTGCCCACGCAGCAACCCACCCAGTCAGCGTACCCGTACCCAGCACAGCCGTGGTGAGGCACCTGGACATGGACAAGCTTCTCCTTTACCTAGGTGTAGTAAACATTTATTGTGGGTGGGCTGTGCTGTTGATTATGTTTTGTGGGTGGGCTGCTGGACTAACAAGGGCACTGACAGGCAGGAGGTCAGATACCCTGTTAGTCTGTTTGGAAAAGGGGAGAGATGTGACAAGACCAATCTCGCCACATTGCATTGGAGAAGCCTGGTTGCTCGCCTGCTGCCTTTGGACTATGGCCCCCTGTTAAAAGACATCTTTTTTTACCTGCAGAAATGCTTCATTCGTGCTTTTCTGCCTGGGGTTCGGTAGATTTGTTTGAATGTGTTACACCCCAGATAGGAATCCCATGGAGCCCATTCGTATGAAACTGACTGTAAAGACTTTAGCTCCATGGCGATTAAACTGTATTCGTGTGGTCTGAGCGCCATTCACTTAATAATGTGCGCTCGGACCTGAGCTATCTGGGGATATGTGAAATGTCTGTGTTTTATGTAATAAATGTGACTTTATGTATTTTAAAGTGTTTTGTGTCTTTTTGCAGCCATGTGCTTAATGGAGTCTTGTGTCTGTCCTGGGAGATAATTGAATTACTTATCTCCAGGATAGAAGACTCTGAAACTAGTTTGGGCCAGAAAGCCATGCTTCATTTAGTCACAAAGGACTTTTTACTAACTTTTGAACCCCTTGTCTGATTTGTGCCATTTTTTAATATGTTGCTCCCCTGAATGGATTGATTCTAAATATGTAATTTTATGTGAATGTGATGTATGGTTTTAGAGTTATGAAAGTTGGGTAGAAAGTATGTTTTAACTGTCTGTGTAATTGAGTTTCCTCTCAGGATAAGGGGAGGGAATATGTGGGATGTAACTGTGATGTGATTGGTTGTTTTATACCTCCCTGTGGGCGGTCCTGTATTTACAAGACTGTAATAAAAACCAGGCTGGGTGTGCCAGCACCTCAGACCACTGCTTGACCCTCAACACGGAGCCTTGTCTCGTTCTTGGGGGGATTCACTGTATGCTGTTAGAGACTGATTGCCAGGAGTGTAAGCTGATTGTCTGCTTTTCCTGTTCGTCTGCTAGTAGCTATTTGGGAGGTTCCAGTTCGGGAGTTGGAGTGCTATTTTGTATCCAGTTCGGGAGTTTGGTGTTCTGCAGTAGCTGTGCCTGTATCTCTGGAAAGGGGGCCGATCGCCTAAACGTTTTTTTCCCCTTTTGTGCAAAACGGTCCGTTACAGTAATGAACAAAGTGAAATGCATGTGCACTCCGGCTGCATGCAAGTGACATAGACTACTTTGTGCATAGAGACGGAGAACTTCCTGGTCAGTGAAACGCATATGTGTTCCACGGACATCCGGCTGAAGTCCATATATGGGAAAGAACAGACAAGGAAATGAAGACAGGTGATCTAAGGGTTGCGGATTGAATAGAGCTTCAGCACTTTATTTCTTGTACCATTTGATTTGATTTTTGTATGGTTTAATTTGATTGCACCTGAGGAAGTCTACATATGGTAGACGAAACGCGTAGAGCTTTTTTTTAACTTTATTTTCATCTATTTTAATTATTGCCTGACATTCCTGTGCCTAACCTCTACCACACACCACCTGGATAGAGGAACGCAGAGACTTATTAATGGGCTTTTTAACTTCGTATATATTGTAAGTGTACCCGAATAAAGCGTTGATTTATACTTTTAGCAGTGCTGTACTATGTCCATTTATATATTTTTGCATGCATCCATGGACACTGAGATCTGAGAGATGACAAATTCCTGAAGATTTAAAGCAATATTGATGGGCTTGAAAAATTCATTCAGTCTGTGAGTGCATTATAGTAATAAGGGGCCAATTTTTGTCATATGGTATTTCCCTATGAGTTTTTTTTCATATTTAGGTGTATCTTATATTTATATTTGTCATTGAGGATTGAAAAAAGGGAAGTAATCACTGCACCTGGGTGGTCTTGATCTATTTGTCTATTGAATAACAGGGTTCTGTTACATGGCTCCCCTTTTGTGGAACACCGCGACAGACCCGATTTGATCCTTTTTGGGTCAGCTTGGGGATGTCCGGGTTTCTGTTAGGGCATAAGTTCCGTTTGCCTGGACAATCCATCTGCGTTGCCGTTGTGCTTGCCGGGCCGGTACTGGATGGAAAAATTGTAAGGTTGGAGGGCCAGGCTCCATCGCAATAGCCGTCCGTTGTCTTCTGCAACTCGGTTCAACCAGACAAGGGGATTGTGGTCTGTAATGAGAGTAAATTCCTGGCCATATAAATAGGGGGTTAATTTCTTTTGAGCCCAAACCAGGGCCAGGCATTCCTTTTCCACTGCCGCGTAGCTCACCTCCCGCGGTTACAATTTTCGGCTAATGTACGCGACAGGGTTCTCCCCTCCATCCTCTCCGACCTGGCTCAGAACTGCCCCCAGTCTGTACATGGAAGCATCTGTGTGAACAACAAAGCGTTTGTTAGGGACTGGGGTAGCTAACACAGGAGCGTTGATCAAAGCGTTCTTTAGGGCTTGGAAGGCTGCTTCACAGGAGGGAGACCACAGGACCAGTCTTGGTAGATTCTTTTTGGTTAAGTCTGTCAGGAGCTTAGCAATAGTGCTATAGTCGGGTACGAATTTTTGATAGTACCCAGCTGTCCCTAAGAAGGCCAGTACTTGAGTCTTGGTGCGGGTGTAGGCAAATTGGCTACTGCCTCAATCTTGGCCGGTTCGGGTCGCTGCTTCCCACACACTATCCGGTGTCCCAAGTACTAGACTTCGGCCATGCCGAGGTGGCATTTTTCAGTTTCAGGGTCAGGCTTGTGGCCCGAATCTGATCCAATACGGCCTCTACATGTTTTAGATGCTCCCCCCATGACTCACTATTGATCGCTATGTCATCCATGTACTCACAAGCGAAGTCCTGGAAGCCAACAAGGAGTCTCTCCATCAAGCGTTGGAACGTGGCTGGGGCATTTTTCATCCCGAATGGCATAACCTTAAATTGGTATAGGCCAAACAGGGTGACAAACGCTGACTTGGGGATAGCCTCCTTGGACAGGGGAATCTGCCAGTAGCCCTTGTACAGATCGATGGTGGGCAGATAGCATCCCCTGGCAATACGGTCTAATGCCCACTCGGGGCATCGAATAGGCGTCTGTCACTGTCCGGTCATTAAGGCGTCTATAATCTATGCAGAACCATGTGGTTCCATCCTTTTTGGGGACTAGAACTATGGGGGAAGCCCAGGGGCTGTCGGAGGGTTCTATAACTCCCAGCTTGAGCATCTCTTGAATCTCCTTTCTCATCCCCTCTTTAACTGCCTCAGGGATTCGGTAAGGAGGTTGCCTGAGGGGTGCTTGTCCAGGGGTTTCTACGTGGTGGGTCACTAGCGTGGTGTACCCTGTGTAACGGACCGTTTTGCACACAAGGGGTAAAAGCCGTTTAGGCGATCGGCCCCCTTTCTAGAGATACAGGCACAGCTACTGCAGAACACCAAACTCCCGAACTGGATACAAAATAGCACTAAAAGTCCTGAATGCTCCGTTGTTCGGTTCCCGAATGGGTTTGCAGACTTCCAGCCTCAGCGGGGCTTGTAAGACAAAAGTGTCCGCTTTTGGTGTCCTGCCGCTGGGTAGAACAAGCACTGGCTACCCGGGGAGCTTCCATAACACCGCCATCGTGTGGCGGCTAGGTGTAACCGTGACCACCCGGTAATTGTCACTTAAGCTGCGGTTAACCACAGCTTCAGGTAGGTTAATTGACGGCACACTCCAGCTCCCAGGTGGTCTATTCATTTGTGTGGTTGTTCAGTAGATTGAATCTACCGAACAACCGGCAGAAAAGCACGAATACAGCTTTTCTGCAGGCGAAACAAAGTCTTTTAACAGGGGGCCATAGTCCAGAGGCAGCAGGCGAGCAACCAGGCTTCTCCAATGCAATGTGGCGAGATTGCTCTTGTCACACCCTGGTTCCTAAGAAAAAGGTTAGCTCTTTCTCTGTGAGTAACTGCTTGAGTTGGCCCTTCTTGGCAGGGCTTAGGCGCTCCCCTAGTTGGACAGTACTAATAAGGCTGCCTGGGACAGGGCGGGCTAGAAGGTCTGTAATAGATAAGCTGTCAGGGTCTTCGGTAGCGGGAATGCATATGACCGCTATGTTCTCCGGCCTCTTCTGAAACTCTTTCAGGACGTTGTCCTAAAAGCATTTGCGAATCCTTTCATGTTCAGTACTGGCAATCACATAGGTGGTGTCGCAGATTTGTGCTACTACCTTGTAAGGGCCCTGCCAGGAGGCCTGGAGCTTATTCCCCTTTACTGGCCTAAGCAACAGGACCTTCTGTCCCACCTGGAATGACCATTGGCGGGGGCCCCGATCGTACCACACTTTCTGTCTGCCCTGGGCCGCATGGAGATGATCCCTTGCCATACGGGCCAACTGTTCTATGTGGTCCCGCAGTTCCAGGATATATGGCACAATGGTCTGTTTCCCCCTCCCAGTCCTCACAGATGAGATTCCCCCCTCCCAGTCCTCACACCCTCCTCCCATAGAGCAGTTTGAAGGGGGAAAACCCAGTTAATTCCTGGGGCACCTCTCGATATGCGAACAAGAGGTGCGGCAGGAATCACTCCCAGTCTCTGTGCTCATCTGTAAAGGTCCGCAGTAACTGTTTCAGGGTACCATTAAAACACTCACAGAGACCGTTAGTCTGGGGGTGGTAGGGTGAACTGAGTAGGGGTTTGACACCACAGTAGTGATGCACCGAACGGTTCGCTGGCGAATAGTTCCTGGCGAACATAGCATGTTCGCGTTCACCACGGCGGGCGAACATATGCGCGGTTCGATCCGCCCCCTATTCGTCATCATTGAGTAAACTTTGACCCTGTACCTCACAGTCAGCAGACACATTTCAGCCAATTAGCAGCACACCCTCCCTAGCAGACCCTCCCACCTACTGGACAGCATCCATTTTACATTTATTCTCAAGCTGCATGCTAAGTGACAGGAGGGAAAGTGTAGCTGCTATTGATTTGACAGGGAAATGGATAGCTAGGTTAGTGTATACAGTGTCCACTACAGTCCTGAAGGACTCATCTGATCTCTGCTGTAAGGACAGCACCCCAAAAAGCCCTTTTTAGGGCTATGACATCAGTCTGCTTTTTTTTTTTCTGTGTAATGTAATTGCAGTTGCCTGCCTGCCTGACAGCTTCTGTGTCAGGCTAACAGTGGATACTGTGCCCACTTGCCCAGTGCCACCACTCACTCACTGGTGTCACAATAGCTTGCATTTAAAAACCAAAAAACTTTTTTCACTGTTATAGATTGAATAGCAGTTAGTTGTCTCAAAGCGGGTGTGTCAGCCCTACAGCGTGTACTATGCCAACCTCTGCCAGTTCACAATGCCACTCATATCTGGTGTCACAATAGCTTGCACGCATAGTACCACTGTAGCGGATGGCACTGGGCTGTCCTGCAAATGTATTGTGAATAACTGCATTCGTGTGATCTGCTGTTGTTATATGTTTTTAAAAGAATTGTATTCCTCTGATTGTTCGGTAGTTTCATTCCCTTAGTTTATTCGAATGAAACTACTGAACAATCAGACCTCCCCTGTGTGAAGTGTGCCCTCAATTACCCGTTGCAACATTGTTGCGAACAGGTAATTGACAAGTTAAGTAGCCGTCCTTTGTTCTCGGGGGTGGCCGCCATTCGACAAACGAACACGTGGCGGCGGCCATTTTAAAACTTCCGAACAGCTGTGTTTTGCCGCCGAGTGCCTGGAACTCAAATCGGACACTCGAGTAGGTGAACACCGCTGAAACCTCCACAAGCCCAGTCCGTTCTGTTCCTAACTACCGAACGGCCCCTCGTTCGGTAGATAGAAAGAACCGAACGAGGGGATTCAGGCGAACCCTCCATAGCCTCTATAGCTAGAGGCTTTCGTGTAGTTTGTTCCCTTATTCCAGTACTGACCGCAGGGCCCATTCGCATGGAACCACATTCGGCTGTCTCAGTTAGTGCGGTCGGTCATTTTATTCCCTCCATACATTTCCCAAACCCCTGGTCTGATCTGGGTGATTTTTGGATATGTTGTTCACTCAGATCAGGGCTACCAGGGGATGTAGGATTTAAAGAGGTGGAGGAGGAGATGGGTGGGAGGTTACCAGGACAGG
The DNA here is from genome assembly GCA_933207985.1 of Pelobates cultripes. Lineage (NCBI taxonomy): Eukaryota > Metazoa > Chordata > Amphibia > Anura > Pelobatidae > Pelobates > Pelobates cultripes. The sequence goes on along the minus strand of OW240921.1, from coordinate 57,598,590 downwards.
ATTGGCTACTGTACTAATGATTGTAAATCCCTCCCTTGCATGGGAGCATGCTTTAAAAGGACACTGTGGATTAAAGCTTTCAGTTCTGCTCCTGAAACTGTGTGTCGTCCAGTTATTGGGATTGCTGTTGGGATATTACTGTTATTTTACCTGATGGAAACCTTGCCTGTGGATTTACTATTTACTTGTTCCTGAGCCTCACTTGGATTATAAGCAGAGATAACCTGGGGAATATTGAATCTCCGCTACAACCACTAATCGAAAAAAAAATTACAGGCAGAGGCAGGCCACCCCTACACTGCGCATTGGGTAAACCTGCTGACTGCTGCCAAGCATGGAATGCATGGCTCTGCAGAGGAGTTGGTGACACCGCCACGACTTGCAGGCAGGCCTGCTGCCACCTCCTCTACTCCTCCTACTCCATCCTCTTCCATAACCTCCTCGGCTGAGTCCTCTTCTGCTGCTGCGTCTTGCTCCACATCAACGGATAGGGGACGTAACAGGGATTAAACCGATAAGAATAGTACTACTTAACACACCACTCCTATCTGGTGGCACATTAGATTGCACGCGCAGTGCCCCAAATTTGAAGTAGGAGGACCGACCAAGCATCTTTTTCCATCTCCCGGTTCCTAAAATCAATGCCATATACACGTCCCCTGATAGGGGACGTAACAGGGATTAAACTGATAGGAATAATACTACTTAACACACCTTATAATAATGCAGAGAGAGGCAACGCAGAGAGAGGAGTCTGAAGAAGAGGAGTCAGAGGAGGAAGGTGGCTTTGAGGAGGTGGAAGACCAAACACAGCAGGCGTCCCAGGGGGCTTGTTGTCACCTTTTGGGGACCCTTGGTGTTGTACATGGCTGGGTGGAGGAAGAGACCTTCAATGACATCAGTGAGGACAAGGAACGGGACATGGCTAGCTTGGTATCCAACCTTGTGCAAATGGGGAGTTTGCGGTTGTGCAAATGGACTGTTTGCAGTTGTTTGCTGTGCGTTAAACGGGGAGTTTGGTCTGTCACTGTGAAGCGGGCGTATCTCTTACACTACCTGATCGATACAACATCATACAGTAGGTTCACCCCCTCATTACTTTTATGGCCCCCACCCACCGCTCACGGGTGGGGGAGGGCGGACAGTAGGTCCCCCCCCATTGAGATTTATGGCCCCCACCCCATTGAGATTTATGGCCCCCCTTATCCTTATTTACTGAATATTCCCCTGTATAAAAATGTTTGGCATTTAGTGAATATTCCCTATTCTGCTCTGTGTCAGTGTGTATCAGGGATCCTGAGGATAGGTGTCAATTCATATCTGCCAAGTGACCCTATGTAGGGGGAACAGTCCCTATTCTGCTCTGTGTCAGTGTGTATCAGGGATCCTGAGGATAGGTGTCAATCCATATATGCCAAGTGACTCTATGTAGGGGGAACAGTCCTTATTCTGCTCTGTGTCAGTGTGTATCAGGGATCCTGAGGATAGGTGTCAATCCATACCTGCCAAGTGACCCTATGTAGGGGGAACAGTCCCTATTCTGCTCTGTGTCAGTGTTTATCAGGGATCCTGAGGATAGGTGTCAATCCATTTTTGCCAAGTGACCCTATGTAGGGGGAACAGTCCCTATTCTGCTCTGTGTCAGTGTGTATCAGGGATCCTGAGGATAGGTGTCAATCCATACCTGCCAAGTGACCCTATGTAGGGGGAACAGTCCCTATTCTGCTCTGTGTCAGTGTGTATCAGGGATCCTTAGGATAGGTGTCAATCCATATCTGCCAAGTGACCCTATGTAGGGGGAACAGTCCCTATTCTGCTCTGTGTCAGTGTGTATTATGGTCTCTGAGGACAGGTGTCAATCCATACCTGCCAAGTGACCCTATGTAGGGGGAACAGTCCCTATTCTGCTCTGTGTCAGTGTGTATCAGGTATCCTGAGGATAGGTGTCAATCCATATCTGCCAAGTGACCCTATGTAGGGGCAACAGTCCCTATTCTGCTCTGTGTCAGTGTGTATCAGGGATCCTGAGGATAGGTGCCAATCCATACCTTCCAAGTGACCCTATGTAGGGGGAACAGTCCCTATTCTGCTCTGTGTCATTGTGTATCAGGGATCCTTAGGATAGGTGTCAATCCATATCTGCCAAGTGACCCTATGTAGGGGGAACAGTCCCTATTCTGCTCTGTGTCAGTGTGTATCAGGTCTCTGAGGACAGGTGTTAATCCATATGTCAAGGTGTCAATATGTCATATGTCAGGTTTTCAATCTATTGTGATTTAGGAATGTTAGGTGATTTATGCCCTTTATGGATTAAGACCAGACTCTGCATCAACTGTGTAATTTTCCATAGGAGTTTTGCAATGGATCCCCCTCCGGCATGACACAGTCCAGGTGTTAGTCTCCTTGAAACAACTTTTCCATCACTATTGTGGCCAGAAAGAGTCCCTATGTGTTTTAAAATTCGCCTGCCCATTGAAGTCTATGGCGGTTCGCCCGTTCGCGAACATTTGCGGAAGTTCGCGTTCGCCATTCGCGAACCGAAAATTTCGTGTTCGCGACATCACTACACCACAGACCTTCCATAACTGATGGGTTAAGTCTGCAGTAAACTGACTCACCCCCCATCAGACAGGATTTTGTTTGGACACCCCACTCTGTTGAAAATTCAGTCTAAGGCACTGGCAACAGTGTCAGCCTGAATATTCATCAGAGCGACGGCTTCTGGATAGCGGGTAGCATTGTCCACCACGGTAAGAATGTATTTCTTACCAGATGGACTGGGGTTTGGTAGGAGTCTACTATGTTGACTGCCACCCTGCTGAAAGGTTCCTCGATAATTGGCATTGGTAATAGTCGAGCCTTAGGGTGATTCCCTTTTTTCTCTACTCGCTTGCAGACATCACACGTGCTGCAGTACCGCCACACGTAATTAGAAATCCCCAGCCAAAAGAATGTTTGGGTGATCCTGTAAGTCGTGTGGTTACCATCCAGGTGTCCTGCCAAGGGGATGTCATGCCCAATTCGGGGAAGTTCCAACCGGTACTTTTTGGGTACCACTAGTTGGCGCTTCTGGGAAGGGGCACATCCTCTCTTTCTATCTTCGGTTAGTCTGTAGAGTCTATCTTTGTCCCAGATAAACCGTTCGTGCTCATCCCCCCCAGTCTCAGCTTTCGCCCTGTATGTTGGAGGGAAGGGTCCTCTCTGGTTCCCCTCTCAAATTCCTCTGGGGTGTCCCAAGCTAGGGGCCTATTTGCTAAAGTCAGGGGAGGGTTTGGTGGGGTGCTGTCTCCTGTCCTGGTGAGGCGTCTTCTGCAACACAGGTCTGGAACCGGGTGGTCACAGGGCAAGCTGTAGCGGTTGTGGTGGGCAAATAAGCGGAAGCCAGGGGCCCAATGTCGTTACTCCACACCATACGAATGCTCCAAACGGCCGAACAGGAGAAACCATACGAATAAATACCCCCAAGTACGAGACGAGGCTCCGTATTGGGTGTCAAGCAGTGATCTGATTTAATGTGGGCTACTTGCCCGGTATTTATGCAGGTCTTCTACCAGGTGGACACCCCCCTAGGGGACCTGGTGGAAAACTGTGACAAGAATAGTACAGTAGCCAATCACAGTGTTACAGACATGATGTGACGAGACCAAACTCGCCACATTGCATTGGAGAAGCCTGGTTGCTCGCCTGCTGCCTCTGGACTATGGCCCCCTTTTAAAAGACTTTATTTCGCCTGGAGAAAAGCTGTATTCGTGCTTTTCTGCCAGTTGTTCGGTAGATTCAATCTACCGAACAACCGCACGAATGAATAGACCACCTGGGAGCTGGAGTGTGCCGGCAATTAACCTCCCTGAAGCTGCGGTTAACCGCAGCTTAATTGACGAATGCTGGGTGGCCGCCATTCGTATCCCGAACACGAGGTCGCGGCCATTTTAAACATACGAATGCACAGCGGTGTTCGCCCCTATTTTCATGGAACTAAAATCGGACACAGTTTTGCGCGAACACGCTGAAGCCGCCGACCTCCCTTCTTGTTCGGTGGAAGTGCACGAACGGCCCGGTGTTCGGTAGTTTTGGTTGAATGTGTTATACCCCAGATAGGAATCCCATGGAGCCCATTCGTATGAAACTGACTGTAAAGACTTTGGCTCCATGGCGATTAAACTGTATTGTGTGGTCTGAGCGCCATTCGCTTAATAATGTGCGCTCAGACCTGAGCTATCTGGGGATATGTTACATGTCTGTGTTTTATGTAATAAATGTTACTTTATGTATTTTAAAGTATAATACTGGTTTTGTGTCCCCACATGTGTAATGGAGTTTTGCTTTTGTCTTGGGAGATAATTGAGTTACTTCTCAATTATCTCCCAGGGCAGAGGGGAGAAAGCCAGGATGCATTGTGGGAATATACTGTGACTGTGTGTCCTATTTGTCTACTTGTCTGTCCCTTGTCACAGTCTCCCATTTGGTCCCTTAGGGGAGTGTCCAGCAGGTGGGAGACCTGCATAAAAGCCGGGCAGGTAGCCCTCATTAAACAGACCACTGCTTGACCCTCAACACAGAGCCTTGTCTCGTTCTTGGGGGGATTCACTGTATGCTGTTAGAGACTGATTGCCAGGAGTGTAAGCTGATTGTCTGCTTTTCCTGTTCGTCTGCTAGTAGCTATTTGGGAGGTTCCAGTTCGGGAGTTGGAGTGCTATTTTGTATCCAGTTCGGGAGTTTGGTGTTCTGCAGTAGCGGTGCCTGTATCTCTGGAAAGGGGGCCGATCGCCTAAACATTTTTTTCCCCTTTTTTGCAAAACGGTCCGTTACAATTGGTGGCAGCGGTGGGATTGTTCCCACAGACTACAGGACAGCTACAGGCAACACCATTCCGTGGATTTTTACAATTTGAGGGCAACGCATGTCCCAGTACAGCGACCCTGACAGCACCAAGATGGAACCAGCAGTGGAGTATGATGAGGGTGCCATGGATGACCGAGATGCAGTACGTAAAGGTGTCTGGTACCAGGCACTAGGTATTACGGAGCACCAGCGGGGCGAGAGATTCCCCAAGGAAGACCAGCGGTTGCAGAAGCGAGTAGCCCTGCGAATGCCCTTCCTGGGAGAGCAGCCCCTGGAAGAATGGGTGAGGAAATTGGAACACCTAGTATGGCAGGAGATGTGGCTAGAAGATGCCTACCAGGCGCTCTGGTGGTATGGGGCACAATACCTGCCCTGGAAAGCCGAGCATGACAAGCCAGAGGGAGAGGAGTTTGATGGTCCTGGCTTGTTATGGGAGGCTTTTTCAGAGCCTGAATTTGGGAGCCCTATACAAGCCCGGTTCAGTGATCTCTTGGAGTGGAGGGAGAGCAGGCATGACTGGAACGACACTCACGACATTGAGCAAGACCTGGCTCACCTAGCAACCCTGGAGTGGGAACTGGAGCAGGACTACCGAGATCTCTTCCACTCCATTGAGAAGATTCAGCAGGACAGCAAGGTGACAGATCCAGTTCCAGACCCATTCAGCTGGGAAGACATTGTTGATATTTTCTGGGAAGAACCCCAGGTGGCCGGTAGAGATGGGACCGAGGTCTCTCAACCGGTCCTGCAGGGAATTGGGAGCCCAGTCTCCATTCCCCAGCGGCCGTATAAAGTGCAGGGAGAGGAGAGCAGCGTCCTCCCTCCCCAGTGGCAGGCTGAGTTACAGGGGGCAGAGGTAGTTGTTCCTGCCCCCCAGCAGCAGAGTGATATGCCGGGAAGGCAGTGTGAAGTACAGGGAGAGGAGAGCAGTGTCCTCCCTCCCCAGCGACAGGCTGAGTTACAAGGGGCAGAGGTAGTTGTTCCTGCCCCACAGCAGCCAAGTGATATGCCGGGAAGGCAGTGTGAAGTCCAGGGAGAGGAGAGCAGTGTCCTCCCTACCCAGCGGCAGCGTGATTTTCTGGGAATTGGGAGCCCATTCTCCATTCCTCAGCGGCAGTGTTATTTGTTGGGAATTGGGAGCCCAGTCTCCAGTCCCCAGCGGCAGAGTATCCAGCAGGGAATAGAGAGCCCAGTCTCCTTTCCCCAGCAGCAGGACTCTGTATTGGGAGCGGAGACAGTCGGTCTCCCTCCACAGAGGATGAAAGTATGTATGGAAGAGGAGCTTGCTACCACCTCTCCCCAGCGGCGGATCAGCGGCGGATCTGCTTGCTACCACCTCTCCCCAGCGGCGGATCATTAATGGAATAGAGAGCGCAGTCTCCTTTCCCCAGCGGCAGAGTGTTCTATCGGGAGAGGAGCATGTTACCCCCTCTCCCCAGCAACAGCTTAGAGTATCCAAAGGGGAGACAGTCGGTCTCTCCCTCCAGCAGCAGAGCTGTGAAACCAAAGGGGAGACAGTCGGTCTCCAGCAGCAGGACTGTGTATCTAAAGGGGAGACAGTCGGTCTCCCCCTCCAACAACCAGGCTACCCTCCCAGTAGCGCTGGCAACAGGGAAGAGTGACGCTGGTCTCTGCCCACGCAGCACCCCACCAAGTCAGTGTACCCGTACCCAGCACAGCCGTGGTGAGGCACCTGGACATGGACAAGCTTCTCCTCTACCCAGGTGCAGTAACTATTTATTGTGGGTGGGCTGTGCTGTTGATTGTGTTTTGTGGGTGGGCTGCTGGACTAACAAGGGCATTGACCGGCAGGAGGTCAGATACCCTGTTAGTCTGTTTGGAAAAGGGGAGAGATGTGACGAGACCAAACTCGCCACATTGCATTGGAGAAGCCTGGTTGCTCGCCTGCTGCCTCTGGACTATGGCCCCCTTTTAAAAGACTTTATTTCGCCTGGAGAAAAGCTGTATTTGTGTTTTTCTGCCAGTTGTTCGGTAGATTCAATCTACCGAACAACCGCACGAATGAATAGACCACCTGGGAGCTGGAGTGTGCCGGCAATTAACCTCCCTGAAGCTGCGGTTAAACGCAGCTTAATTGACGAATGCTGGGTGGCCGCCATTCGTATCCCGAACACGAGGTCGCTGCCATTTTAAACATACGAATGCACAGCGGTGTTCGCCCCTATTTTCATGGAACTAAAATCGGACACAGTTTTGCGCGAACACCGCTGAAGCCGCCGACCTCCCTTCTTGTTCGGTGGAAGTGCACGAACGGCCCGGTGTTCGGTAGTTTTGTTGAATGTGTTATACCCCAGATAGGAATCCCATGGAGCCCATTCGTATGAAACTGACTGTAAAGACTTTGGCTCCATGGCAATTAAACTGTATTCGTGTGGTCTGAGCGCCATTCGCTTAATAATGTGCACTCAGACCTGAGCTATCTGGGGATATGTTACATGTCTGTGTTTTATGTAATAAATGCTACTTTATGTATTTTAAAGTATAATACTGGTTTTGTGTCCCCACATGTGTAATGGAGTTTTGCCTTTGTCTTGGGAGATAATTGAGTTACTTCTCAATTGTCTCCCAGGGCAGAGGGGAGGAAGCCAGGATGCATTGTGGGAATATACTGTGAGTCCTATTTGTCTGCTTGTCTGTCCCTTGTCACAGTCTCCCATTTGGTCCCCTAGGGGAGTGTCCACCAGGTGGGAGTCCTGCATAAAGGCCGGGCAGGTAGCCCTCATTAAACAGACCACTGCTTGACCCTCAACACGGAGCCTTGTCTCGTCTTTGGGGGGATTTACTGAATGCTGATAGAGACTGATTGCTAGGAGTGTAAGCCGCTTGGATGCTTTTCCTATTCGTCTGGTAGCAGCAATTCGTATGGTTCCTGTTCGTCTGTTTGGAGTGCTATATTGGATGCCGTTTGGGAGTTTGAAACATTCACTTATTGTATGCAGTTCCAGTGTTTGGAGCATTCCCTTGTATGCAGTTCCAGTGTTTGGAGCATTCCCTTGTATGCAGTTCGGGTGTTTGGAGCATTCCCTTGCATGCAGTTCGGGTGTTTGGTGCATTCACTTGTATTCAATTCATGAGTTTTGGTGATTCTACAGTAGCTGTGCCTGTCTCTGAAAGGGGATTATCGTCTAAGCGGTTTTTACCCCTTTTGTGCAAAACGGTCCGTTACAATAATCACTCCCCTTTAGCTGTATAGGACCCTCCTCTCTATCCTGGAGATAATTGGGAAGTAACTCAATTATCTCCAAGGATAGAGGCAAAACTCCATTTTATACATGGCAATAAAAATACATAAAAATATATAACTTCTAAACTACCAAATACAATACACACATTTAACGTATCCCCTGATAGCTGGGATCTGAGCGCTATTCGGTTACTTTGTGTGCTCAAATCCCAGCTATCAGGGGATACGTTAAAGATCCTATGTATACAGTTCAATTGCCATGGAGCCAAAGTCTTTCATATAGTCCTTTCATTATATGAATGGGCTCCATGGGATGGCTATATGAGGGTGGCTCCGTTCGTATGAAAATGTGCCCATCGTTCGTATGAATAGGTGAAACAGATGAAGGGAGGTCTGCGGTTTCAGTGGTGTTCGTATGAAAATAGTAGCTGTTTTTAGTTCCACATAATCATCTAACACCGCTGGACGTTCGCATGTCCAGGATGGCCACCGCCTCGTGTTCGTTCATACGAACGACGGCCACCCAGCCGACCACAATGTTCTAATGAAGCCAAGAGGTTAACAAGCGGCACACTTCCCCACTGGGTGGCCGGCCGTTCGTCAAGTCTTTCGGTAAAAAGGGGAAATAACACAGGACCCACACGGACGGGAAAGGCATGAATAAACAGATGAATGAGAATAAAATAAATGTAATCCACAGACATATGATCCACAGACATAACCCCGCTGGGGTTTTTCCAGATCCAACTCACCAGTCCACATGCACTCCGGCAGTAGGGAGGTGAAAGACAGCTCCTCCAGTGACTCGGACAGCAATGGTGCGGTTGGACAGGTGCTCTGGTTTGACCAAGTGTCGTTGCACCAGAGTGATGGTGGTGCCTATGTCCTGCAGACCTTGGGCTACTTGTCCATTCACCCGTACCTCCTGTCGATGCTGCTGTCGATTGTCCGGAGATGCAGCTTGGACAGGATCTGCCTCGTATAATATTCCCAGGCACTCCTCGGTTTCCATACAGTGGGCCGCTGGGGTGCGAGGGGTCATAGTATCTGCTCCCGGAGAGTGACACCTCTAGGTTGGAGTGGAGGGTCACAGGGTGCAGCTCTTAGCGATATGTCCCGTATTGTGGGACCGGTGACATTGTACCTTGGAGTAGTCCCAGAGGTAATTTGGGGACCCTTGGTTGCGAGAGGGTCCAGGGGGTACTGGAGCACAGAACTCCGGGCATGGGGTAGTAGCAGGCGGCACAAGGTTCCAAACGGGCAGACTGTTGGGGGGTACTTTGACTCACTTTTCTGGTTGCTGCATACTCATCTGCTAACCGGGCAACGTCCTTAAAAGTGAGGGGACGGCGGTCTTGTACCCAGTACTGTAAGTCTGTAAACAAATCCCGTAAGAAATGCTCCATCAGGAATAATTGTAACACTTCTCTAAGGAAACCAAGTATATTAAAACCTCATTCGGTAGTTTACTCCTGAACAGCCAGAGCATCAGTGATTATAGCTCTCCATTCGGTAGATAAAGTAGACGAATCGTATAGTAATCCCTATAGCTTCATAAGATGATTCCCTTAGTGAAGCACACAAATCCCCAAACATCAGCCGAAGTCAAGAAGAAGGGTACACCGGAACTAACTTTTAATGAGTGCACACAGGCTTTTATGCAAGTCCCCATGCAAGGGGACATCCCCCAGGGAGGGACAAAGATTAACCAATCAGGCACAGTAAAAACATAACACACACCCACAATTCCCTCCCCTAGCCCTGGAGATAATCAAGTCTGATAAAGTAATAACTTGACTATCTCCAGCCAGAAAAATCAAATTTTTCCCCAATATCTGAAACACCCCTTTATACTTGAGGTATCCCCACAAATAATATGTCCCCTGATAGCCCCGGTCTGGGTGACCAACATATTCACATTTCACCCAGATCGGTTCAGGGGTTCTCAAAAACTGTAGAAGTCTTATGTGACCGGCTCACCGTGGGATGGCTGCCCAAAACAGTTCCATGAGTTTGGTGAGTTTTGCCGGTCACTTTAGTAAAAGGGAAAAAGCGAATAAAGTACCGAATGGATCTCCCTGGCTCTCAGCAGCGATTGTTAGCTATTCGGTAATTAGAGTTCCAGCGTTCGTCTGTTTGAGACCGGTGTTCGGGAAGTCAAGTGTCTGATTTTAGTTCCAGACACTCGACGACCAAGTCAGCCTTTGTTCACATGAAAAAAGATGGCTGTGGTTTTCTCAGCCACGTGGCATTCGGCTCTCTAGCAGATCTTTCAGCATGGGTAGTTTTAGCTTGGCATACTGGTTCTCCATTCAGTCAGCACTTGCTCTGCGGATGAAAGAACCATCCCACCACTACCACCAATGTAACGGCCACCCAGGTTGTTAGAGGGGTGTTTGCCGTTGGAGACGTCCTTTTCCCGGCGAGAGGCTGTGTTGCAGAGTCTTTCCGATATCCCATCCGCTGGATCCTTGTGGAGAGGGATAAGCAGAGCTCTAAAAAGAGATAGTGATTCAGCTGGAAGCAGGTACCCTTCAATAAAGACACAAGGCTACATATTCTGCATCTGGGTGAAGCTAAGTGGTCCTGGAAGTCTCAGCGGTGTTCGGGAGTTTGAGTGTCCGAAAATAGTTCCAGACACTCGACGACCAAACACCGCTGGGCGCATTCGACAAAACAAGATGGTCGCCACCACATGTTCGTACATACGAATCGACGGCCACCCAGCAGCCCTGGAAAATAGAGTCACTTAGAATGCTTGCGGTTTTGCGGTTTGGCACAGAGTCAGGGTTGTAATTGGTGGCACACGACTGAGCTGGGTGGTCTCTCGTTTGGCAGTTTTTTCTTAATACTAACTGGTTACAAATGTCATTCGTTTTCCCATTCGTATGCTTTCAAATAGAAAACTGGCAACAAAATAAAAGTAACGAATCCAGGGGGTTTACAATGTTACAGTCTGTGGTCCAGGCAATAACAGGGTTTTGTTACACTGACATACATAAATACTGAAATACAGAAAGACAGACAAACATTCTAAAATATATACAAACAAATACATACTGACACACATACGCACAGACATACACATACATACACACATACTGACATACATACACATGACGGACTGCCTGGCACCCAAACCGGGTACCTCCGTCAATCGCTGCTTCCTAGTACTGGCGAGTACCATAAGCACTGGACTGGAACAACATAACTACCGTAAAACCCACAAATAGAGTTGAGCGAACCCGAACTGTAAAGTTTGGGTTCGTACCGAACATTAGGTTTTTTGGACCCCGGACCCGAACATATCACTGTATTTTCGGGTTGGAGTTCGGTGTTCGGCGATTTACTGGCGCGTTTTGAAAGGCTGCAGGGCAGCCAATCAACAATCGTTTGACTTGTGTGCCCTTAGAAGCCATCACAGCCATGCCTACTAATGGCATGGCTGTGATTGGCCAGTGCAGCATGTGACCCAGCCTCTATATATAGAGGCTGGGTCACACGCACATGTGGTCTTATTAGTGTAGGGAGAGGATGCTGCCACTGATAGCTTAGGAAAGACAGCTTAGGAAAGAATTCTGCAAACTTGTGCACTAGTGGTGTGGGGTGCACTTCATATCGGAGAGTCAAATAGAATCGTAAAATACTGCTGTCACATTGCAGTTTTAAAACTTAAAAATGTTTGTGTACTAAACTGCTAAATAGTATTTTAGTGGGGTGCACTTCATATCTGAGAGTCAAATAGAAGCGTCCAATAGTGTGCTTACTGCGCAGTTGTAAACATTCTAATTGTTTTGCTGCTAATCTGCTAAATAGTAAATTTTGGGGCCTGCGGTGCACTTCATATCTGAGAGTCAAATTGAAGCGTTTAATAGTGTGCTTACAGTGCAGTGGTAAACATTCTTATTTTCTGGGTTTTAATCTGCTAAATAGTACATTTTGGGGCCTGCTCTTCATATTTAGGAGTCAAACGAAGCGTAACTTTGGTTCAAATTTACTAAATCGGTCACTTGTAATATTGTTTCACACCTACAACACAGATCTAAGTGACAGAAAACAGATTGATATTTTCTACACTAGAAACTACCAGATAACAAGTTGCTATATGTTACAAGAACCCTCAAAACTGTTATAAAGTAACCCCCTTTTGTTAAAACCCATACTATGTTCGGGATTCAGACTGTATGAACTCACTCCACGAACCATTATAACTACACATTCATGTATACGAACTACGGACCACCCAGCCCTTGGCATGTGCCACCACTTAACCCCGGTCACCTCTGAAAGTACCGAATAACCGACCACCCTACAAGCAGAGTGTGCCTCCAATTAACCACCAAAGGATCTGCGGTCTGCTGTTAACCACAAACTAATTGACGGTTGCAGGGCATCCACGTTCGGATACATTTCACTGAAGGGGAAAACTACCGAAAGACTCACGAATGAGGACCACCTACAATCTGGCGTGTGGCCCCAATAAGAATGTTGATCTTGCAGTTAACCGCAGGTTAAGTACCCCCTTCTGGGCGGTCTCCGTTCGTTTCCCGAACGGCTGGGACAACCATACTGAGAGCGGGAATTGTGTAAATATGTAGCCGACACCCGCTCCATGAGTTCTAGGTCGAGGTCCCGCTGTCCATTGACCAGCCTTAAAACATGGCCGCCATCAGGAGTTCATGACAAAAGCACCGAATAAGACTTTATATGGCAGAAACTCTGTTCTGTTCGTGGGATCTGGGCGCAATTCGTATACCTGATGCGCCCAGATCTGAGCTACCAAATGAATAGTCGAATTAACTATATTCCCATTAAAATATTAAAGTTATGTATTTTTATGCTGTTTTCTAGGACAAAATAAAGGTCTTTTGGGTGCTTGGAGATAATTAGATTGTATAACCGTTGAACTCATTATCTCCAAGCTGGGCAAGTACTAGTTTGAATGATACAGTGTAATATGATTGGTTGAATCCTTGTATTGTACCTGTATCCCATCAGGTCCAGAGGGGGCTGTCCCTGGACCTGGGGACTTGCATAAATTGCCATGCCTGTGTGCCAATAAAGCCAGTTCGTTTTACCCTCAACTCGCAGCCTTGACTCGTGTTGTAGGGAACCGGGAATCCTAGCTTTATTATAGCTAGTGGGATATTCTACACTTACAGGTCTCTACCGATTGAAGTACCGTTCGACCCAGGGCCGGACTGGGAATTAAAAGCAGCCCTGGAAAATAAATATTTACCAGCCCCATAATGCGTCGCGCCAGCATAGTGTGCAGATACAGAGTTAGAACAGATAACTTAAAATTAAAAAGTACTTCAACGTAAAAAGCGCACTCATAGGCTTCAAAATAAACAAAAGTGCAGATTTATTTTAAGCAGACGTGCCTTTGCATGTAATCAATGTTTCAGTCCAACTGCCGTGACATATTAAGGAAAGCTTGTTAATGGGACTGAAATGGTGAGTGTATGTAGGGCACAACTGTAAAAAATGTTTATTTTGAAGTCCTGTGGATGTGCTCTTCACTTTAAAAATGTTATTGTGCTTGAGTATGCACCTAGCAACAAGACTGGGCCAATATCTGCTCATTACATATGGTACATATTAATGACATTTCTCTGTGTATTATGCATATATAAATGTACATTAATATGTGTAAATATAATAGGCATAATTATATATATATATATGTATATATATATATATATATAAATATATAAAAATATAACTAATACACACATTAATATACATGTCATTTACCATTGGCGGATCCAGAGCCTGAGCCCGAGAGGGGCACTTGCAGATAATTTTGCAGATAAGAAATATTCCATGCACAATAACCACTACTCCTCTGTGTCAGGACCCCCTCCCAGAGTAAGTAGTCAAACCATTTAAGAACAGTTTGACAACTTACCTGGAGTCTGCTGGGATATGGGGCTGTAGTAGGATATAGGAGCAGTGGTGCAATGTGTGAGGGGTGCAATGTGTGTGAAAGGTTCAGTGTGTGGGTGCGGAGGGGCAGTGTGTGAATGTGTATGGTGTGTGGGGGCAGTGTGTGAATGTGTATGGTGTGTGTGTGGGGGCAGTGTGTGTATGGGGCTAGAGTTCACTTTCACTACTGCAACCACCAGGAAGTGGTGAGAGTGAACGCTAGCCCGTAGCTCCAGGGCTAGAGTTCACCCTCGTGAGAGTCGGAGCGTTGCCCCGGGTCCTCTCTTCCTCCCCTGCTGGCTGCCTGCACGGTGCCTGCGTAACGGGGAGGGATATCTGCCGGCAGGTGAAAGCCTCGTGGGGGGGGGGATTTCCCCGTTGCCCCCCATCCACCAGTGATATATAATGCCCCTATGTGTGTCTCTTTATCTCCAGCCCCTCTGTGTGCCTTTTTGTCTCCCCCAGTCACTCTGTATGTTTTTCTCCCCCTCACTGCTCCTCTGTGTCAATGTCTCCCCTCTCCTTCCCAGTCTTTCTTCCCCCTCTGCCTCTTTATCCCCCTTTCCCTGTGTCTCTCCCTCCTCCAAATCTTTTTTCCCCTGTGTTTCTCCCTCCACCATTTCTCTATTCCCCTCTCTGTTTTATTCCCCCCCCTTTACCTAGAGAAGTCAGAGGGGCCGGCCGAGTTCCAGGCTGGAGCCGCTGGGCCGGGTGGCAGCTTCTCCGGTCCGGCGGCACTCCTGTCACTGACGATGCTGATGGCTGAAGGAGGAGCATGTTCCCACAATCCCCAGCACAATCCCCAGCCTGGAACACTGTCGGCCCCCTCTGAGTGTGCCACTGGACCGGCCACCCGGTGGCACCTATATGCGCAGCCCCCAGGAGCCGCGGCCCACCGGTAAATTTCCCTGTATCCCGGTGGGCCAGTCCGGCCCTGGTTCGACCCCATAACTTCGGGAACCAGGACATCTAAGCGATCCAACCTCCAGCTAGACCGGAGGCAATCGTAACACTATATTTAAACCAGTGATCAATAGCTAAGAGGTACTTCAACAATATTGTAATTCTGGGGAAATACCCTCACAAGTCAAACTGAGAGGTCAGTTTATAAGGAAACATGTTGCCTGGAGGAAATTCTAAAACAATTTCCATATGTCCTTTGCAGAATTTACATGCTGGAAAAACACAGGTGCCAACTGCTGTTGCTTTCTGCAGTGTGCATACCGGCAAGGAGGGCAGGGTTGAGGAGTGGGTGGAAGATGATGTGGAGGATGATGAGGTCTTAGACCCCACATGGAATCAAGGTAATGCGAGTGACATGTGCAGTTTGGAGGAAGAGGTGCTGGTCGCAGAGAGGCACCAGCACAGCATAAGAGGGAGCAGGGTGCAAAAATGGAGCGGCCATCCCCTAGCGCTCGTCGGCATGTATTAGCTTGAGAATAACCAGTTATCCAAGTAATACATGTAACGATCAAAGGATCCATAAACGGGTTGAGCGAACCCGAACTGCAAAGTTCGGGTTCGCACCAGATTTAATGATCCATTTCACAGTGAGGTGGGCAGTCTGGTGACCAAGACCCAGACACTGTCTGGGCAGCAGTCGGATGACCAGGACCCAGTATCCCTGATGTTGAAGTTAGGAGTCACAATGTGGAATGGATTAGCAGGGTCTGGTGTTGAGCACCAGCGTTTGTGCGGCCACATACTAGGACCCTGATGCAGCTTCAGTAAAAAGAGTACTTAATACCAGAAGCCATCACCAGACTGATCCGCAACTTGGAACAGGATGTGACATTCACTGTAGCGGCTGTGCACACTTTTGGCGTTGTCACCCTGCTGCTGCTCGCCTGTCTGCGCTGCCGCGTAACTTCGGCCTTCCCGCTCACCGCCTCATGAGACTGTGCGAGCAGCAGCAGGCGATAGTGGAGTTTCAGCTGCAGCACGCATGGGTCAGTGGCTCTGCACCAGACTTCCCTCCAATTGATCAGAGTTAAAGGATTTCAAGTGGACTCATTACAATTACATCTAAAGAGTCTTGTATTGTTTTTTGTCGTCACTACCTTCCCGTGTCGGGAGTGGGTCATTTGTGCGCCTGCTGCCTTCCTTGCATGTGGTAGCCATTTCTCAGGGTCCCTGTACAGAATGGAACCCTGATTCCCCGTTACCCGTGGTCACCATAGTAGGCACAGAAACTGGCATCCGCATGCAAAGTCGTTGCCACGGGGATGTGCGATTGGCCCAAGGTTCTCTAGAGTCAACAAAGTGCCTGCGCAACTATAATGTCAACAGCTACTCTGTGGAACAGATTTGTCTTTTTTTTATATGTCCCAATATTTTAAGGGCTTCCCCAATTAAAATATATATATATATATATATATTTTTTTTTTTTTTATAAAAAAATAAAGTGTTGGCTACCTTATCCTCCTCCTCCACTGCCACGGTCACCACCTCCTCAACATATGGGTCACTTAGTATAAACTAGATACACATTAGCAGAGGCTTGTGAAGGCCTTTTCTCCATGCATCAGGAGTTGAGCATTTCTCCATGCATTAGGACTGCAAGAAATGCATCGCAGGCCGCAAATGTTTCTTTTGTTGTATGTCACAATATTTTGTGGGCTACCACAATAAAAAAAAAAAAAAACTCCAACTGAAGAAAATTTTAAATGTTTATCGGCAATTAGATCTAAGCTGAGGTCATTATTGACTTATGAGGCCCAAAGAGCGATCCAGTTGACACAAAGTACATTTTATACACATGGGGATAAAAGTGGGAAACTGTTAGCTAAAGCCTTAAAAGTAAAGTTACAAAAAACAAATATATACAAAATTAAAGATAAACAAGGGAAAATTTGTAATACTACTGAGGAAATAGCAAACACTTTCAGTAATTATTATCAAGACCTTTATAATTTAAAGCCCCCTGAGAAGACCCCATACGAAAGAACAATATCTATCTAAAAATATTCCATTAAAAATTTCTAAAGAAACATCAGCCCAATTGGAGGAATTGTTCTCCCTTCAGGAGCTTTCGGCAGTGATAAAGGCAATGCCTCTTAATAAAAGCCCTGGGCCAGATGGCCTATCGGCACGCTATTATAAACAATTCCATAACATCCTTGAGCCACATTTTCTTAGAACTTTTAATGGTCTATCTCCAACTATTGACATTCCGCCACCAATTTTGAAAGCAGTAATTGCTGTGATACATAAAGCAGGTTAAGATCAAGAAATATGTAGTAGTTATAGACCTATTTCTCTTATTAACGTTGATTTAAAAATATTTCCAAAACTCTTGGCAAATAGGCTTAAGCCTATCAAGCTGACTGTCTCTGGCCGTGAAGCCAGAGATAATACTACTAAAATCTTGAATGTAATACATGGAGCTATAACAAATAAATGTCCTATAGCTCTGTTAACTAGAGATGCTAAGAAGGCCTTTGACAGGGTGGATCGGTCCTATCTGCTTGCAATTCTAGAGGCATGGGGACTTGGTCTGAGATTTTGCAATTGGGTACAGACATTGTATAGAGGTCCTTCAGCTAATGTCAGTGTTAATGGTCAACTTTCCAACCCTTTTCTTATTAGCAACGGCACCTGTCATGGTTGTCCATTGTTCCCTCTTTTTGTTTTAGCATTTGAACCTTTCTTCAAAGCCATACGAAAGAATACTGACATTAAAGGATATAAGTATACGGGAGGAGAGGTAAAAGTAACCGCTTTTGCCGATGATGTTTTATTTATGCTCATAGAACCCCGATATACATTTCCTTATGTTCATGAAGAATTGGAGAAATTTGGTGGCTTATCTAATTTTAAAGTAAATGAAGATAAGTCCAAAATACTGGGAGTGGGGATAAATATAGGAATTAAAGAGAAATTACAAAAGCTATATAAATATAAGTGTACAGATACTAGTATAACATACTTAGGGACACAACTGACAGTACATTTAAAGATTTATTTAAATTGAATTATGGAAAATTAATGAGAAAGATTGAAGAAGATCTAAAAATAATGGGCCTCCTTTTCATTGATCGGAAGAGTAAATATCCTAAAAATGATGATACAACCTAAGGTATTATACCTATTTCAGACATTGCCTGTTTCACTGCCGAGAGATTTCTTTAGAAAACTGCAATCTACATTCCTTTCATTCATATGGAATAATAAAACTCCATGTATTGCGTATGATATAGTGACATTACCAGTTGAGGGAGGTGGCTTGGGCCTCCCGCATATTTATAGATACTATGTCACAGTATTATGTGCGCGAATTAGAGAATGGACAGCTATTGATAAGGAAAAGCCATGGTACAAGATAGAACAGGATTTTATAAAGGTTAAGTTGGAGACCCTGCCTTGGCAGAATTGTAAATTAGATTTATTATCACCCTCTAAACATCCAATTATAAACCACACCATACATACTTGGAGAAGGCTTAAAGATAAATGGGGGTTATCCCCGGGATTATCTGTATTCTTCCCAATTGCATCTAACTTGGATTTCCAGTTTGGGCCGGGCCACCAACTACTGGAAAAGTTAAGAGGAGAAGCAGACCCTTCAGTAACAAGTTTAATAACACATGGAACACCCATTAGATTAAGAGAGTTCCCTTCCTGGGACAATATGACAGCTCTTATAGATAGTTATAGGACCGTTTTTCACAAAAGGGGTAAAAGCCGTTTAGGCGATCGGCCCCCTTTCCAGAGATGCAGGCACAGCTACTGCAGAACACCAAACTCCCGAACTGGATACAAAATAGCACTCCAACTCCCAAACTGGAACCTCCCAAATAGCTGCTAGCAGACAAACAGGAAAAGCAGACAATCAGCTTACACTCCTGGCAATCAGTCTCTAACAGCATACAGTGAATCCCCCCCAAGAACGAGACAAGGCTCCGTGTTGAGGGTCAAGCAGTGGTCTGAGGTGCTGGCACACCCAGCCTGGTTTTTATTACAGTCTGTAACGGACCGTTTTGAACACAAGGGGAAAAAAACGTTTAGGCGATCGGACCCCTTTCCAGAGATCCAGGCACAGCTACTGCAGAACACCAAAACTCCCGAACTGGATACAAAATAGCACTCCAACTCCCGAACTGGAACCTCCCAAATAGCTGCTAGCAGACGAACAGGAAAAGCAGAAGAACAGCTTACACTCCTGGCAATCAGTCTCTAACAGCATACAGTGAATCCCCCCAAGAACGAGACAAGGCTCCGTGTTGAGGGTCAAGCAGTGGTCTGAGGTGCTGGCACACCCAGCCTGGTTTTTATTACAGTCTTGCAAATACAGGACCGCCCACAGGGAGGTATAAAACAACCAATCACATCACAGTTACATCCAACATATTCCCTCCCCTTATCCTGAGAGGAAACTCAATTATACATACAGTTAAAACATACTTTCTACCCAACTTTCATAACTCTAAACCATACATCACATTCACATAAAATTACATATTCACAATCAATCCATTCAGGGGAACAACATATTCAAAAATGGCACAAATCAGACAAGGGGTTCAAAAGTTAGTAAAAAGTCCTTTGTGACTAAATGAAGCATGGCTTTCTGGCCTAAACCAGTTTCAGAGTCTTCTATCCTGGAGATAAGTAATTCAATTATCTCCCAGGACAGACACAAGACTCCATTAAGCACATGGTTGCAAAAGACACAAAACACTTTAAAATACATAAAGTCACATTTTACACATAACACACAGACATTTCACATATCCCCAGATAGCTCAGGTCTGAGTGCACATTATTAAGTGAATGGCGCTCGGACCACACAAATACAGTTTAATCGCCATGGAGCCAAAGTCTTTACAGTCAGTTTCATACGAATGGGCTCCATGGGATTCCTATCTGGGGTGTAACACATTCAAACAAATCTACCGAACCCCAGGCAGAAAAGCACGAATGAAGCATTTCTGCAGGTAAAAAAAGATGTCTTTTAACAGGGGGCCATAGTCCAAAGGCAGCAGGCGAGCAACCAGGCTTCTCCAATGCAATGTGGCGAGATTGGTCTCGTCACACAGTCTTTCAAATACAGGACCGCCCACAGAGAGGTATAAAACAACCAATCACATCACAGTTACATCCCACATATTCCCTCCCCTTATCCTGAGAGGAAACTCAATTACACATACAGTTAAAACATACTTTCTACCCAACTTTCATAACTCTAAAACCATACATCACATTCACATAAAATTACATATGCACAATCAATCCATTCAGGGGAACAACATATTAAAAAATGGCATGAATCAGACCAGGGGTTCAAAAGTTAGTAAAAAGTATCTTTTGTACCCTGGCTGGCAGCATGGCTATCTGGCTCAAACAGGTTTTACAGAGCCCTCTATCCTGGACAATGGGGAAAGTAATCCAATTATCCAGGGATAGAGGCAGACTCCATTGAGCACATGGGGACACAAAGACAGTAAAACACTTTAAAATACATCAGGTAAGACACCTTACATTAAAACTATACATTTAACATATCCCCAGATAGCTCAGGTCTGAGCGCACATTATTAAGTGAATGGCGCTCAGACCACATGAATACAGTTTAATCGCCATGGAGCCAAAGTCTTTACAGTCAGTTTCATACGAATGGGCTCCATGGGATTCCTATCTGGGGTATAACACATTCAAACAAATCTACCGAACCCCAGGCAGAAAAGCACGAATGAAGCTTTTCTGCAGGTAAAAAAGATGTCTTTTAACAGGGGGCCATAGTCCAAAGGCAGCAGGCGAGCAACCAGGCTTCTCCAAAGCAATGTGGCGAGATTGGTCTCGTCACAGATAGAATGGGTATCATGTATTTAAAGTTTTTCTTAAACCAAAAAGTGTTACCATATTGGCAGACGAGAGATAGAACAGAGTTCGAGTCACTTTGTGGTCCTGGGATAGAGAAAAAACGGTATCTGTCCAGTATATGTAGTCTAATTCACAAGGGAGCTATGGAGAAGACTATCCCTTCATTTCAATTGAAATTGATGCAAGGTTTGAACATGCAATGATTGGTCATTTGTGTTCAAAATGGGGATGAAAGCCCAGATGAGCATTCCTAGGAAAATTATATTTTTTAAAAGAGTTATTAGATTGTACAATACCCCAGATCGACTTAAAAAATACGGTTTACCAGCCTTGGATGGCTGTTGGAGATGTGGTGAGAGGGGGGCGAATATGGAACATATATGGTGGGAGTGCAAACTTATTAGGAGCTATTGTTTACAGGTATTGAGGGTCATCTATAAAATTTTACCAATGCCTGATCAACTAACCCCATCTAAGATTCTATTAGGATGGCCAGCTTTCTTTAAGGAGAGTAATAAACACACATTGCTGAGTTATTTATTGAATGAGGCAAATGCTTTGATCCCGTTGTATTGGCTTAAACCTAGTATCCCGACTAAAGAACAATGGATTCTTAAAGTGGAAGCTTTGAGGGAACTTGAAGAAGTTCACTGGGCCATTCAGGGGAAGAGAGACGACTATGTTAGGACATGGGAACCTTGGCTAGTGTTTGGGACAGAAACACCATAGCAAGATTACTTTAAGACATACTGATGATGAGTTAATAGACCAATGTTAGAAGTATTGGCAGAACTTTTCTCCCTTTTTTTTTCTCTTTCTTCTTTTTCCCCCTTTTTTGGTTTGCTAAAAAGCATATGATGATATGGGACCTTGATAATGCTACTTGGTAGTGGGGTTTGATGAATGGAGGCAGTAATTAGCCAGCCGGAACGCATGTTGCGTTCCGGCGGCCGGAACCCGGAAATGAATGCCGGCGTCGGAACGCACGTTGCGTTCCAGCGGCCGGAACCCGGAAGTGCCGCATAAAAGCGGCGAAATCAGACAGAATTTTACTTTAGAAAGGAGCAACTAAAGAAATACCACAGAGCCAACTGAGGAAGCCTGTTCATCAGGCGAAACGCTTTTTGGACACTCTTGTTTTAACCTACGCAGGACTTCATCTATACTCAATATCGATTGGTATAGTATTTTTGTTAATTTTTTACTTTTGTCAACATTTTATTTTTGAAAATAAAGAAACACTACTTTTAAAGAACAACCAAAATATTGAGCATTCCTTGGGAGACACCTAAAGGATCATAAGGAGGAGTACCCAGTAACCAACGACAGAAGGGTCTGGACAACCCCCTAATGGTCCAAAGGAGCATACTTCTAGAGTCATATGACGGTATGACTCTAGTCTTGTGATTTTAACTATTTTATTTCTACTTTTCCAGCATTTATCTGTCCAGACATTCTACGCTATTTGTATTCAGTTTTACAGATTATTCAGGACACTATACAGCTCCACCTATTACTTTGTATGCATTGCTGTGCGAATACCATTCATTAGATGGATGTCTCAGCCCTTCGTGGACCGAACGCAGACCACCCTGAAGGGGCAATTAGCCTGCGGTTAACCGCAGCCTCAACGTTCTGATTGAGGACACACGCCGGAGTATAGGTGGTCCTCGTTCAGGAGTTTGAGTACGGTGAAGTCTTATATGAACGAGGCCACCCTGAGGCAGTCAATTAAGTTTGTGGTTAATTGCAAACCGCAGCTTCCCGGTGGTCGTCCGTTCGGTTGTTTTAAAGGTGAAAAAGGTTAAGTGGCGGCACACACCAAGGGCTGGGTGGTCTTAGTTCGCATGCACGAATATATGCTTCTGGTTGTTTGTGTAATTGGGTGTATACAACAATAATACCGAAGAGAACAGCATACAGTAACTTAAAATAAAGTAATCCCTTATTGGTCTGTAGGTCGTCCGTAACAACAGACTCCTCCCCGTAGTCTCTGTGTCTGGGAGATAATTGAGTGTACTCTGCTTAAGCTAAGCAGAGTACAGTGCACAAAATATTAAACATCTCAAAACATACACAATAATGCAAGGGACCCAGACAAGTCCTTTATCCCCAGATAGCCTGGATCTGAGTGCCCAACATATCCAAATAGCTCTCAGATACCACGAACATAGCCGAATCGCCACCAGTGTAAAGTTTTGACCAATCGCACACGTGGCATCTGCCCAAAATGGTTCCATAAGAAAAGTGGTAGCGGTTATACACTTTTTGGAGTCCCAAAATAAAATAAGCACGAACCTTTCTCCTGACTCATAGGTAGCGATTGTTCACCTAGTTCGTGCAAACAAAACTAATGAACAGTGTTCTCCTAGTTCATTTTGAAAAGAAGCAGGTGATGGTATAGTGGGGTTCTCAAGTTAGTCTGTCCGATTTTAGTTCCACGCACTCGACGTCCAAACACCGCTGCCTGCATTCGTGCGTCAAGATGGTTGCCAACAAATTTCCCACGTGTTCATTCATGCGAATGGCGGCCACCCAGCAGAACACTTGAAACAACATTATTTTATTTATATACATATGCATGCATTGCATTTGCATGTACAGTGTAGTGTACTCAGAGCCAGATAAAAATAAGTCTTGGATAAGTGCCCAGGGGATTTAGAATCTGCTACCATCAGGAAGGGTTACTGGTGGCTGTCTGACAGCCATTAGAGGCAGTCCTAGTCCTGCAAGGTAATTATTGCAGTTTCTCAAAAACTATAATGACTTACACTTCAATGAGATGTATGTGAGAGAGTATTCCTTTAAGCATTATATATGATCAAAATCTGCCCACTTTGTTCCCCACATTATTAAAGGGACACTATAGTCACCAGAACAACTACAGCTTATTGCATTTGTTCTGGTGAGTAAAATCATTCCCTTCAGGCTTTTGCTGTAAACACTGTCTTTTCAGAGAAAATGCAGTGTTTACATTACAGTGATAACTCCACTGAACACTCCTCAGATGGATGCTAGAGGGGCTTCCTCTGTAAGCAGACACTGAACTTTTCTCATAAAGATGCATTGATTCAATAAATCTCTTTTAGGAGATGCTGATGGCCAGGGCTGTGTTTGACTTGTATTGGCTCTGCCCCTGATCTGCCTCCTTGACAGTCTCAGCCAATCCTATGGGAAAGCATTATGATTGGCTCAAACCACCACTTCTGATGATGTCAGCAGACAGAGGCAGTTCAGGGGCAGAGGCAGCATCTTAAGACTTGAATAAAAGTAAGATTTTACTATATTTAGGGAGGCAAAGGGGGGCTAGGGAGGCAGTACGTCTAGATGGTGGTTTTAACAATATAAGGTCAGTGTTCCTGACCCTATTGTGTTTCTTCCAATTTTTAAAACAAATATATTATTCATAAGTGGTGCCTTTTTGCCGTTAAATGTTTTTTTGTGCTGATTTGTGTTTTTGGTTATAACTAGAGTTGAGCGAACCCGAACTGTAAAGTTCGGGTTCGTACCGAACATAAATTTTTTGGACCCCGGACCCGAACATGGACATATCACTGTGTTCAGCGAATTAATGGCACGTATTCAAAGGCTGCAGGGCAGCCAATCAACAAGCGTTTGACTCTTGTGCCCTTACAAACCATCACAGTCATGCCTACTAATGGCATGGCTGTGATTGGCCAGTGCAGCATGTGACCCAGACTTTATATATAAGCTGGAGTCGCGTAGCGCCATACACACTGAGCTCTTATTAGTGTAGGGAGAGGATGCTGCAGCTGTGAGGGACAGCTTAGGAAATAATTCTGCAAACTAGTACATTAGTGGGGTGGGATGCACTTTATATCTGAGAGTCAAATAGAAGCGTCAAATACTGCTGTCACATTGCAGTTTTGAAACATAGAAATTTTTGGGGTGCTAATCAGCTAAATAGTACATTTTGGGGCCTGCTCTTCATATCTGAGAGTCAAATCGAAGCATCTAATAGTGTGCTTACAACGCAGTGGTAAACATTCTTATTTTCTGGGTGCTAATCTGCTAAATTGTTCATTTTGGGGCCTGCTCTTCATATCTGAGAGTCAAATAGAAGCATCAAATAGTGCACTTACTGCGCAGTTGTAAACATTCTAATTGTTTTGCTGCTTTTTTTTGGTGCTAAATAGTATATTTGGGGTGATCACTTCATATCTGAGAGTCAAATCGAAGCGTAACTTTGATTCGAATTTACTACATCGGTCACTTGTAATATTGTTTCACACCTACAACACTTGTTACACAGATCTAAGTGATAGAAAACAGATTGATATTTTCTACACCAGAAACTACCAGATAACAAGCTGCTATATTTAAACCAGTTATCAGTAGCAAAGAGGTACTTCAACAATATTGTAATTCTGGGGCAATACCCTCACAAGTCAAACTGAGAGGTCAGTTTATAGGGAAAACTGTTGCCTGGATACAATTCTAAAACAATTTCTATATGTCCTTTGCAGACTTTACATGCTGGAAAAAACACAGGTGTCAACTGCTGTGGCTTTCTGCAGTGTGCATACCGGCAAGGAGGGCAGGGTTGAGGTGTGGGTGGAAGATGATGTGGAGGATGATGAGGTCCTAGACCCCACATGGAATCAAGGTCATGCGAGTGACATGTGCAGCTTGGAGGAAGAGGCGCTGGTCGCACAGAGGCACCAGCACAGCATAAGAGGGAGCAGGGTGCAAAAGCGGAGCGGCTGTCTCCTAGCGCTCATCGTGTGTATTAGCTCGAGAATTACCAGTTATCCAAGTAATACATGTAGCGATCAAAGGATCCATAATAGAGTTGAGCGAACCCGAACTGCAAAGTTCGGGTTCGTACCAGATTTAACAATCCATTAGTAGTTTCACAGTCAGGTGGGCGGTCCCGTGACTAGGACCCAGACACTGTCTGGGCGGCAGTTGAATGACTGGGACCCAGTATGTTGAAGTTAGGAGTCACAGTGTGGAATGGATTAGCAGGGTAACCACACGCCCCCTGGTGCTGAGCACCAGCGTTTGTGCGGCCACATACCAGGACCCTGATGCAGCCTTAGTAAAAAGTATACTGGATACCAGAAGCCATCTTCAGACTGATCCGTAACTTGGAACAGGATGTGACATTCACGGTAGCGGCTGCGCACGCTTTTGGCGTTGTCACCCTGCTGCTGCTTGCCTGTCTGCGCTGCAGCGTAATTTCGGCCTTCCCGCTCACCGCCTCATGAGACTGTGTGAGCAGCAGCAGGCGATAGTGGAGTTTCAGCTGCAGCACGCATGGGTCAGTGGCTCTGCACCAGACTTCCCTCCAATTGATCAGAGTTAAAGGATTTCAAGTGGACTCATTACAATTACATCTAAAGAGTCCTGTATTGTTATTTGTCGTCACTGCCTTCCCGCGTCGGGAGTGGGTCATTTGCGCGGCTGCTGCCTTCCTTGCATGTGGTAGCCGTTTCTCAGGGTCCCTGTACGGAATGGAACCCTGGTTCCCTGTTACCCGTGGTCACCATGGTAGGCACAGAAACTGGAATCGAAAGTTGATATGGATGACATCCGAATGAAAAGTCGCCGCCATGGGGATGTGCGATTGGCCCGAGGTTCTCTAGAGTCAACAAAGTGCCTGCGTAACCATAATGTCAACAGCTACTCTGCGGAAAAGAGTTGTCTTTTGTGATGAGACCAATCTCACCACTGTGCATTGGAAGAGCCTGGTTGCCCGCCTGCTGCCTTTATACTATGGCCTCATGTTGAAACGCTTGATTTTCCCCCTGCAAAGACACAAAAGCCGGGTTATTCGGTGCTTGCCCTGTTTGAGTGGTGATACCCCAGATAGCTATGCCATGGAGCCCATTCGTATAATGAAAGCCTATGGGAAAGACTTTGGCTCCATGGCAATTGAACTGTATGTGTGTGATCTGAGCGCTATTCAGTAATAATGTGCGCTCAGATCTAAGCTATCTGGGGATACGTTAAATGTGTATAATACATTTGTTAGTTTAGAAGTTATATATTTTTATGTATTTTTATTGCCACTTGTAAAATTGAGTTTTGCCTCTATCCTCTGAGATAATTGAGTTACTTCCCAATTATCTCCAGGATAGAGAGGAGGGATTACAATCTGTATGTGGGAGTGTTTACTGTAGTGGTACACTCGGCATCAAATGTACAAACCGTTGTTTAGTGAATCCTCCCCTCTCGCAATAACGCAGGCATCATTCTTATCAACTGCAATCATACGAAGCGCAAGCAGGGGAACGCTGTAATCTCCTGAACGGGACCCGTATGGGTACTTCACTTCACTAGCTCCAAACTCACGAATCGCCGATAGTAGCCGAACGCATATATCTCCCAAGCGGCTAATAATCCCATCCAGCAGTCTCTAGTCGTCGGTAATAAATCCCCCCCAATAACGAGACCAAGCTCCGCATTGAGTGTAAAACATGAACTTGGTTTACTGTGGGCTACCCACCCGTATTTATGCAGGTCTCCCACTTGGTGGACACTTCCCTAAGGGACCAAATGGGAGACTGTAATAGCAGACAGACATATGGCATGTTAGGACACACAGGCACATAATATTCCCAGCATGCATCATGGTTTCCTCCCCTCTGCCCTGGAGATAATTGAGAAGTAATTCAATTATCTCCAGGACAGAGGCAAATCGCCATTTTAAATATAACACAAAAAAACACATTAAAATACATAACTTTATAATTGCCGAACATTTCTCATTTGTATCACATATCCCCAGATAGCCTGGATCTGAGTGCATATTATTGGCGAATAGCGCTCAGATCCCATACGCATAGTTCAATCGCCATGGAGTCAAAGTCTATTACAGTTCTTCAGTATGCGATTGACTCCATGGGAAGGCTATCTGGGTTAAGTCCATTCGTGCGTTTCAAACTCCCATCCGTGGCCGTCCGTTCGGTTGTTTTGTTCAGCGGAAAAGTCAATTCAGTGAACAGGGGCATACGAACGGGTAATTCCACGAAAAGGCAAAACAGACGAACCAGCAATCCCAGTCTATACAGATGGATCTCAAAATTAAGGCAATTTATTTGAACCAAGAACTACAAAGCAACGTTTCAGCCCTAACAGGGCTTTTTTCAAGATGATGTAGCACATAAAAAAAAATACACAATATATAGGTGTATACAACATTCATATAAGGATGCAAATAATGCGTGCAAAAAGGCAATTAGACTTGCTAAACTTCAAAATGAAATAATGATAGCTGAATAGAGCAAAACCAACCCCAAAGCATTTTTTTAAGTACATAAATTCTAAAAAAAAACAAAATGAAAGTGTAGGTACACTAAAAACTGAAACGGGGGTGTTAGTTAATGAAGACCAGGAAAAGGCAGGAATTTTAAATAACTATTTCTCCTCCGTATATATTAAGGAAGAACCCATGGCAATAGATGTGCAAATCATTGCTACTAAAAACCTTGCAGAATAATTGTAATTGGTTAACTCAAGACAATGTGCTGCAGCAACTAAAGAAAGTTAATATAAACAAAGCTCCAGGGCCTGACGGTATCCATCCACGTGTACTTAAGGAACTAAGTGCAGAAATAAGTGAACCTCTGTTTTTAATCTTTCAAGATTCTTTTCTTTCAGGAAGTGTTCCGGAGGATTGGAAGAAGGCAGATGTGGTTCCTATATTCAAAAAGAGTTCAAAATCCTTGCCTGGAAATTATAGACCTGTGAGCTTAACTTCTGTGGCTGGTAAAATATTTGAAAGGTTATTAAGGGATAATATTCAAGAATTCCTTGAGAAGAACATGGTTATCAGCAAAAATCAGCATGGTTTTATGAAGCACAGGTCAAGTCAAACTAACTTGATTGCATTCAAGAAGTAGGTAGAAGTATAGATCAGGGTGTTGCCATGGATGTGATCTATTTGGATTTTGCCAAGGCATTTGATACAGTTCCACACAATAGATTAGTGTTCAAACTCAAGGAAATCGGTCTAGATGAAAATGCTTGTTCTTGGGTAGAACACTGGCTTAAAAACAGAGTACAAAGAGTTGTCATTAATGGTGAATTTTCAAGCTGGACAGAGGTGGCAAGTGGTGTCCCTCAGGGGTCTGTTCTGGGACCCCTTCTATTTAACATGTTTATAAATGATCTTGAAGACCGCATTGAAAGTCATGTATCAGTGTTTGCAGATGACACCAAACTTTGTAAAACAATACAATGTGAGCAAGATATTACCTTGCTGCAGAGGGATTTAGATAGACTGGGGGACTGGGCACTCAAATGGCAGATGAAATTTAATGTTGAAAAATGCAAAGTTATGCACTTCGGCGTAAAGAATACACAAGCAACGTATACCCTTAATGGAAGTGAATTAGGGATATCAACACATGAAAAGGACTTTGGAATTGTTATAGACAACAAACTATGCAACAATGTGCAATGTCAATCAGCAGTGGCCAAGGCCAGTAAGGTATTGTCATGCATGAAAGAGGGCATTCATTCTCGGGACAAGAATATAATTTTGCCTCTTTATAAATCACTGGTAAGACCCCATATTGAATATGCTGTGCAATTTTGGGCACCTGTTCTAAAGATGGATATTATGGCACTAGAAAAAGTGCAGAGGCGGGCTACAAAATTAATAAAAGGAATGGAACATATCAGCTATGAAGAAAGGTTAACAAATTTAAACCTATTTAGTTTAGAAAACGTCGCCTGAGAGGGGATATGATAACATTATACAAATATATTCGGGGCCAATACAAACCATTGTGTGGAAATCTATTCACAAACTGGACTTTACGTAGGACACGAAGCCATGTGTTTAGACTGGAAGAAAGAAGATTTCGTCTAAGGCAAAGGAAAGGTTTTTTACTGTAAGAACAATCAGGATGTGGAATTCTCTGCCTGAAGAAGTGGTTTTATCAGAGTCCATACAGATGTTCAAACGGCTACTAGATGCATACTTGCAAGAACAGAATATTCAAGGTTATAATCATTCAATGTAGGGTAATAACTGCTTGATCCAAGGATAAATCTGACTGCCATTCTGGGGTCAAGAAGGAATTTTTTTCCTAGGTTGTTGCAAAATTGTGCTTCAAACTGGGTTTTTTTGCCTTCTTTTGGATCAACAGCAAAAAACAAACGTGAGGTAGGCTGAACTTGATGGACGCAAGTCTCTTTTCAGCTATGTAACTATGTAACTATGTAATAAGTGAATAAACATGTGATATACAGGGAGTGCAGAATTATTAGGCAAATGAGTATTTTGACCACATCATCCTCTTTATGCATGTTGTCTTACTCCAAGCTGTATAGGCTCGAAAGCCTACTACCAATTAAGCATATTAGGTGATGTGCATCTCTGTAATGAGAAGGGGTGTGGTCTAATGACATCAACACCCTATATCAGGTGTGCATAATTATTAGGCAACTTCCTTTCCTTTGGCAAAATGGGTCAAAAGAAGGACTTGACAGGCTCAGAAAAGTCAAAAATAGTGAGATATCTTGCAGAGGGATGCAGCACTCTTAAAATTGCAAAGCTTCTGAAGCGTGATCATCGAACAATCAAGCGTTTCATTCAAAATAGTCAACAGGGTCGCAAGAAGCGTGTGGAAAAACCAAGGCGCAAAATAACTGCCCATGAACTGAGAAAAGTCAAGCGTGCAGCTGCCACGATGCCACTTGCCACCAGTTTGGCCATATTTCAGAGCTGCAACATCACTGGAGTGCCCAAAAGCACAAGGTGTGCAATACTCAGAGACATGGCCAAGGTAAGAAAGGCTGAAAGACGACCACCACTGAACAAGACACACAAGCTGAAACGTCAAGACTGGGCCAAGAAATATCTCAAGACTGATTTTTCTAAGGTTTTATGGACTGATGAAATGAGAGTGAGTCTTGATGGGCCAGATGGATGGGCCCGTGGCTGGATTGGTAAAGGGCAGAGAGCTCCAGTCCGACTCAGACGCCAGCAAGGTGGAGGTGGAGTACTGGTTTGGGCTGGTATCATCAAAGATGAGCTTGTGGGGCCTTTTCGGGTTGAGGATGGAGTCAAGCTCAACTCCCAGTCCTACTGCCAGTTCCTGGAAGACACCTTCTTCAAGCAGTGGTACAGGAAGAAGTCTGCATCCTTCAAGAAAAACATGATTTTCATGCAGGACAATGCTCCATCACACGCGTCCAAGTACTCCACAGCGTGGCTGGCAAGAAAGGGTATAAAAGAAGAAAATCTAATGACATGGCCTCCTTGTTCACCTGATCTGAACCCCATTGAGAACCTGTGGTCCATCATCAAATGTGAGATTTACAAGGAGGGAAAACAGTACACCTCTCTGAACAGTGTCTGGGAGGCTGTGGTTGCTGCTGCACGCAATGTTGATGGTGAACAGATCAAAACACTGACAGAATCCATGGATGGCAGGCTTTTGAGTGTCCTTGCAAAGAAAGGTGGCTATATTGGTCACTGATTTGTTTTTGTTTTGTTTTTGAATGTCAGAAATGTATATTTGTGAATGTTGAGATGTTATATTGGTTTCACTGGTAATAATAAATAATTGAAATGGGTATATATTTGTTTTTTGTTAAGTTGCCTAATAATTATGCACAGTAATAGTCACCTGCACACACAGATATCCCCCTAACATAGCTAAAACTAAAAACAAACTAAAAACTACTTCCAAAAATATTCAGCTTTGATATTAATGAGTTTTTTGGGTTCATTGAGAACATGGTTGTTGTTCAATAATAAAATTAATCCTCAAAAATACAACTTGCCTAATAATTCTGCACTCCCTGTATTAACAAACACATATTGTTAACAATTAATAATAACTTAATAGATGAAGACTAATTGTCTCTCCAATGGAAATCTTAGTATCTGGGGGTGTCAAGGAGATCAGGAAACATCAGCCAATTACATCTTCAAATTTCCAATAGAGCATTAATTTGATTAATTAAACATCAAATGTATTCAATAATACTTATTACCTTATAATGCAGAAGCAGAAGGACACTGAATAATTGTATTTCCGGATAGAATCACATGATATTGGCCACATGATATCAACTGGCCAATCACTTCCCACTAGTCACATGATCGTGACTCCTAATAGACACCTGGACCAATAAGCGCACATCAATGTGTATGTGAAAAAAAAAAGACAAAATCTAATTGCACATACGTCGGCCTGTCGTCCGACGCTGCATGTCTACGTAAGCCGATCTCCGTGACGCGCATGCGCGGGCGCACAGCGGACTTGCCGCTCAACGCATACTCGCAGAGCCGCGCACCAGATGCGCATGCGCATCACTAGCAGAAGATACGAATCCCAAATAACTCTAATAGAAAGATAATATAATAAAAGCTAATAAATGCTAATAAATGGCTGATGTGTAACATGATCTCAGAGACAACCCCAACAAACAATAATCTGAATATGAATCACCTAATTTATTATAAAGTATATATTTCAAAGCATATATCACATAACTGTCATATCTATATTACATACTTAATAAATCACATGTAATATATTGTAATAGTCACAACACTATATGCCCCAATAGATAAGATAATTTAAAGAAATGTCACGAGCTTATATACATCTATTCCTCATGATGAAGGTATGGCCGCAATGGGCAAGGCCTTTGAAATAATGGGTTTCAGAGACCCGTCTCTGTCATTTCTTCAACTACTAAAATTTGTGATGACTGATAATTACTTCTCCTTTGGAGAGGAATTTTTTGTTCAAACTAAGGGGACCTCGATGGGCTCTAATGTGGCCCCCACATATGCTGGCATCTATATGGCTAAGTTGGAAGAAAACATTATATATCAAAATTATATAAAAAACATATCGTTAAATGGTGGCTCTATATAGATGACGTGCTAGCTTTGTGGTGTGGCCCATTGGAGCCTTTAGAGGAATTCTTTAATTTTTTAAATAGTTGTTCAGATAGCATAGAAACATAGAAAAATAGAAACATAGAATGTGACGGCAGATAAGAACCATTCGGCCCATCTAGTCTGCCCAATTTTCTAAATACTTTCATTAGTCCCTAGTCTTATCTTATAGTTAGGATAGCCTTATGCCTATCCCACGCATGCTTAAACTCATTTGCTGTGTTAACCTCTACCACTTCAGCTGGAAGGCTATTCCATGCATCCACTACCCTCTCAGTAAAGTAATACTTCCTGATATTATTTTTAAACCTTTGTCCCTCTAATTTAAGACTATGTCCTCTTGTTGTGGTAGTTTTTCTTCTTTTTAAATATAGTCTCCTCCTTTACTGTGTTGATTCCCTTTATGTATTTAAATGTTTCTATCATATCCCCCCTGTCTCGTCTTTCCTCCAAGCTATACATGTTAAGATCCTTTAACCTTTCCTGGTAAGTTTTATCCCGCAATCCATGAACCAGTTTAGTAGCCCTTCTCTGAACCTCTCTAAGGTATCAATATCCTTCTGAAGATACGGTCTCCAGTACTGTGTACAATACTCCAAGTGAGGTCTCACCAGTGTTCTGTACAATGGCATGAGCACTTCCCTCTTTCTACTGCTTAAAGTTTACCATGGAAGTGAATCAACATTCCATTGTGTTCTTGGACATCTTGATTGAAAAAAATCTTGATAAATTTGAAACCAATCTATATAGAAAACCATTAGACAGAAATACGTTATTGAGAAATAAAAGTAATTTAGGTCGCGCCACAAAATAAAATAAATAAAAGTGGAACAAGTATAACAAGCATAAAATAAAACAAAATCTCTTGATAAAAAAACGAATAGAAGCAATACAAAAGGTACTTACATATATAACAAAGCAGTATATATAAACGAATCCTAAAATGAACAAGCAGTTTATATGTCCACTTAAGAAGTGATAAAAAAAAAGAGGAGTAGTCCAAACAGAGAAGTGGTCATCAGATTCTTGTTCCGAGTAGCGATATGTGAATAGAACAGAGGAGAATTCCAATAGTGTATACTGTGGTTGGAGTTTTTTTATGGAGATATAAAACAAAAGAATATCTCACTCACCTATTGTGGAGCTCGAACTAGCTCGGGTATACTTCGCAATCAGCGGTATTGGTCCCCCGCTGTTGGGATATAGGTGTATACAAGTGAAGAGAATCCTCGAGAGAAAAAGAAAAAGTGGTACACAATAGTGCTCACTGTATACTATATATAATGTGAGATAAACGTGTGTGTGTGTATATAATAGCTTGGCTATTTTACTATTTTATCTCATATTGATAAAGGATTATTGGCTAGTATACACTCCTTTTTTTCTTTGCCATATACCTTTTTATTTTAGCTCTTTTATATTTTATTTATGTTATTTTACTTCTGGACCTGGTTTTCTATTTATTTCTACATAAGCATTTCTATTGCTCAAGAATCCTAGGTGGGGATGATACCACCTATACCATCAAAGTGAGCAGTTATTTCTGCTCACTAAAATGTGAGTATTTTACACACACATTTATATATATATATATATATGTACACATACACACACACACACGTTTATCTCACATTATCTCTCTCTCCACTGGCCCCACAGAGAGAGGAGAGCAGCGTCCTCCCTCCCCAGCGGCAGGGTGAGTTACAAGGAGTTGGGACAGTTGGTACAGCAGCAGTGTGTATTTCAGGGAATAGAGAGCCTTGTCTCCTTTCCCCTGCAGCAGTGTGTATTTTAGGGACAGGAGTCTGTTACCCCCTCTCCCCAGTGGCAGCTTAACCCACAAAGGGGAGATACTGCACCCCCAGATGGTACAGATGGGAGCGTGGTCTCTGTACCGGAATCACAGGGATGCTGGACGTCCTGTCCAGATTCCCAGCTACCTTCGCAGGGAAAGGAGAGCATCGTCCCCCTTCACCAGCAACAGTGTGTATATAAGGATATAAACAGTCTATGAATACCAATCAAAGGTTACAGAGGAGTGTGTGTAATACAGTGCTTAAAGACAAATAAAGTGATTTGCAAACTGCTCAATACACTTATGTGAAAATATCCTCTATTTCACAAGATACGGTTGAAATTGTTGGTGTGGTTTAAGCTATAAACAAACTTATACCAATAAGTGGAGCGCTCCTAACACAAGTACAGCTTACCAGATGGTATCCCATTCAATGGCACAGTATAAGGTACATGTTTAAAAAGATACAAAAGAATACAATATAGTGTAGACAGTATGGAAAGTGGTAATTTGATAGTAGTAATAATATTGAACACTCACATTTCTCGGAGCCTGTATATAAAAACACTGGCTCCGTATGTTAGCTGATGTGCTTGTAAGGGTAGCACCGCCCGTCTCCTTCAGTGTGGGGTAATTCTCCAAAACAAAAACAGTATAGAGAGAGCAGACCAATGTGTAGAACGTGCTTAAAAAAACACAATATGATGCAGATAAATGGTTTGCTCACCTGGTCCTGAGCCTGTGGGTCCCGGCTCTAGGTGTATAAGTATTGTGTCACTTTTAAATGGGGATGACACTGCCCCTGGGAAGATTCTCCTGAGGTTTCCAAAAGAGGGACTTGAAGGGAATGTGGTAAAAAAAATGATGAATTTATTAAGAACTTAATAAATAAAAACAGTAATAATTAAAAATTCCTCTTTAAAAGTCCTCTTTTAAATAGCCGATACACGTTTCACTCCTTCTATGGAGCTTCCTCAGTCAGCTGTGATAGTGATCCTCTGAATCTTCCATCTTAAGTATTCTTGGGGTCCTCCCCCTTAATGAGTTCAAACCATTGTCCTCCAATCATGAATACCATTCATCTATTATCAACACAGTAATATCACTTTAACAATAGCATTACACTAAGCACTTTAATATTTCACTATTCTTGTTGGTTTTAAAAAACCACTAAGAGCATTACTTTAACAACAGTATTACACTAAGCACTTTAATATTTCACTATTCTTGTTGGTTTTAAAATACCACTAAGAGATAATATAGATATTTTCTATTCCTCACTCTATATGACTCATCTAATATATTCATGTTTTTTTGCTCTACTATTTCAGCGAATTTATATCCATGCCAGGCTCCCCCCCCTGGCCGGACCTGCACTGGATACAATTACAGTGCATGGGATCGGTACCAGGGGGAGGGGCTTCAGGCCGTCATTCAGGCACGCCCCAAGGGGCGGTATTAGAAGAAGTGGCCACACAGTGTGTACACACACAGAATGGTTCCCTCCTCCCCGGCCTGCACGCAGAGATGAAGTGCAGCATGACCGGGGAGATAGGGAACTTTTGGGCGGAAGCGAGGTGACGGTCACGTGGGTTCGTGACGTCACTTCCGCCAACCACCAGAATGGACGCGGACAACTTCCGCCAACCAATCACCACCCACCAATAAGATTATGACACAAAAAAAGGCGCCAAAAACCCGGGCCAATTAAAGGGATATACACAAATTTTACTACATAATGAATATATAACCCTTATCATGATTGGAGGACAATGGTTTGAACTCATTAAGGGGGAGGACCCCAAGAATACTTAAGATGGAAGATTCAGAGGATCACTATCACAGCTGACTGAGGAAGCTCCATAGAAGGAGTGAAACGCGTATCGGCTATTTAAAAGAGGACTTTTAAAGAGGACTTTTTAATTATTGCTGTTTTTATTTATTTAGTTCTTAATAAATTCATCATTTTTTTACCACATTCCCTTCAAGTCCCTCTTTTGGAAACCTCAGGAGAATCTTCCCAGGGGCAGTGTCATCCCCATTTAAAAGTGACACAATACTTATACACCTAGAGCCGGGACCCACAGGCTCAGGACCAGGTGAGCAAACCATTTATCTGCATCATATTGTGTTTTTTTAAGCACGTTCTACACATTGGTCTGCTCTCTCTATACTGTTTTTGTTTTGGAGAATTACCCCACACTGAAGGAGACGGGCGGTGCTACCCTTACAAGCACATCAGCTAACATACGGAGCCAGTGTTTTTATATACAGGCTCCGAGAAATGTGAGTGTTCAATATTATTACTACTATCAAATTACCACTTTCCATACTGTCTACACTATATTGTATTCTTTTGTATCTTTTTAAACATGTACCTTATACTGTGCCATTGAATGGGATACCATCTGGTAAGCTGTACTTGTGTTAGGAGCGCTCCACTTATTGGTATAAGTTTGTTTATAGCTTAAACCACACCAACAATTGTATTATAAGAGTTATGTATTTTTTATGTGGTTTTTGTAACAGTTTTTGACTTAGAGATATTTCCTGTTACTGGATATAATTAGGTTACTAGAGCCACTTAAGCCAATTATCTACAGGATAGAGGAGAAGATAGACCGGCCGCACTGCTTAAATCTGTGGAACTATTTTGGGCATGAAAGCAATGCTTGCGGTCGGTCAAATGAGACTTCCATAAAACTTTTGAACCCCTGCTCTGATCTGGGTGATTTTTGGATATGTTGTTCACCCAGATCAGAGCTATTCAGGGATTTGTGGGGATATGTTGTTTTGGGGTGTTTCTGGACTTTGGGTAAAACTGGATATTTTCTGCCTGTGGTAATTGAGTTAGTCCATTGTGTTTGGTAATTGTATCACAGGCAGAGGGGAGGTGTTAAGACACCTCCAGTGTCTTTAGGCACAACCGCTGTTTAGTAGACCTTCCCCAGCTGCAGTAACAGTCTCCGTTTGCTTAATCTGTAGTATACGAACCAAATGCAGGGGAAGCGGCAATCTCCCGACCGAGATCCGTGAACGGCTCCAAACTCCCGAACGGCAATACACGAACTGCTGCTAACCGCCGAACAACAATATTCACCAAGCGGCTTCCGTTCCATCCAGCAGTCTCTAAACGTGAAGAAGAAATCCCCCCAATAACGAGACAGAAGCTCCGCATTGAGGGTCAAACAGGATCTGGCTTTACTGTGGGCTACCTGCCCGTATTTATGCAGGTCTCCCACTTGGTGGACACTCCCCTAGGGGACCAAATGGGAGACTTAAATGACAGACAGATATGGGGACATTCCAGACACACAGTCACAGATTTTACCCACAGTGCATTATGATTCCCTCCCCTCTGCCCTGGAGTTAATTACCAAGTAACTCAATTAACTCCAGGACAAAGCCAGTCGCCATTTTAAATATAAAATCACAAAAGACATAAAAATATATAACTTCACAAAAACCAAACATGTCCCATTCGTATCACATATCCCCAGATAGCCTGGATCTGAGTGCATATTATTGGCGAATAGCGCTCAGATCCCACACACATAGTTCAATCGCCATGGAGTCAAAGTTCTTACAGTCTTTCGGTATACGAATGACTCCATGGGAAGGCTCTCTGGGTTAAGTCTTTTCGTATGTTCCAAAACTCCCGAACGGCCGGTGTTCGTATGGTTTCGTGGAGGCAGCCAGACGTTCCGTTGTTTCAGCGGTGTTCGGCAGAAAAAGTGTCCGTTTTTAGTTCCATAGAAATAGAGCCAAACACCGCTGGGCTTTTGCTTGGTTTAAAATGGCCGCTGCCTCGTGGTCGACATACGAACGACGACCACCCTGAATTCGGTTTAATTGAGAAGTGTCTGCGGTTAACCACAATGTTCTAATTGGGATCACTTTGTTAACCAGCAGCACACTCCTCACTTGGGTGGCCGTTCGTTCGGCAGGTTTGTTCGGGAAAAAGAGTCATTCGAATGGCTGGGCTATAGAAACCAGCCATTCATACGAACCGGAGACAAACAGACGGATGCAATTAAAATACAAGCAGACAGATGGTTCTGTCACAGGAGGGTATGTGTACATTAACTTGGAGTGTCTAACTGTACAATACTGTGTTGATTGGCTGTTGTGACTTTGTATCCTGTGCTCCACAAGGTCCACGTGGGTGGTAACCTTGTCAGGAAAACTGTATATAAGAAATGCCTTCGTGCTCATTAATCCGGTTCTACTACACCCTCAATCTAGAGTCCTGTCTCTTATTGGAGGGAGTCTGCTTCAAGGGCTTGCTATGCTCTTCACACTCCCTTGCTATAATTACTAAGCACTTCTAAGAGCTTGTTCCTGTTATTGCTTCACTCTCTGGGGAATGAGAGGTTCACCCACTGGAACCTGGAGCCTTCTCGTAGCTCCAGGGTGGGTAGGAGACGGCGAGACCCCAACCAAGCTGCTGCGGTTCGTGGGGTCTGCAGTGCTTATGGTGTCAAGTGGAGTTCTTGGAGCTCTCGGGAAGCTCTAGCAGCATCCAGATCAGGGCTATCCAGGGATGTAGGATTTAAAGAGGTACCCCTACGTTTAGGGGTACATCCAGAAACGGAGGGAATAACTGTACTGGATAAGGGGATTATGATGCTGGCTGAGGGGAGGAGATGTGTGGGAGGTTACCAGGACAGGATTGGCTACTGTATTAATGATTGTAAATCCCTCCCTTGCATGGGAGCATGCTTTAAAAGGAGACTGTGGATTAAAGCTTTCAGTTCTGCTCCTGAAACTGTGTGTCGTCCAGTTATTGGGATTGCTGTTGGGATATTGCTGTATTTTACCTGCTGGAACCCTTGCCTGTGGATTTACTATTTACTTGTTCCTGAGCCTCACTTGGATTATAAGCGGAGATTACCTGGGGAATATTGCATCTCCGCTACAATGTGTAAATGTGTCTGTCAGTGTGTCCCTATGTCCCCAGTTCCCGCCACCCATCCTCAGGGTTTCCCACCTCCGGTGACCAGGGGTCTTTATCCCATGAGCCTCTGTACCTAGGAGTCCCTAGCGTGGGAAAGCTTCCTGCCTCTGTGACTACCAGCTAAAGAAAGCCCGCCAAATCACCATTGTCCCCAAGGAATGTCCCCACGAATCTCAGGGACCCCCACAACAGTGTCAGTGCAAACCTCCGCTGTTCGTGAAGTTCCTGTGTGAAACCAGGCAAGGAAGCATCTCCTTTTGGGATACAAATGCTCCCAATGATTGGCGCTAGTCCATACATACTGTTACAAACCCATTACAGCAGGTTAATTGACGGCGTCCGGGACGGCCTCCTACAGCCTGGTGTGTGGCCTCAATTAGAATGTTGAGTGTTGCGGTTAACCGCAGGTTAAGTACCCCCTTCACGGCGGTCTGCGTTCGTCTCCCGAACAGCTGAAACATCCAGCCAGAGAGCGGGGATTCGTGCACAACTCTGGCCGTTAATTGTTCCACAAGTTTGATGCCGAGGTCCCGCTGCATATTGACTCACTCAAAAACATGGCCGCCATCTCAAGCTCGGGACCAAATATGCGAACGGACTTTGCAACGAAGAAACCAAGCATATGGTTCGTGGGTTTGAGGCGCTATTCGGTGAAATATTGCACACAGACCTGGGCTACAGAATGAATGGTAGAAGTCACGAAGTATAGCTGAAAATAGATTTTATATATTTTTAACCTGTTTTTGATGTGTAATAAAAACGTGGTATTTTGGGTTCATTATCTCCAAGCTGGGCGGTAACAAATTCAAACGATGCATTTCATTCTTATTGGTTGATCCCTTGTATTATTCCTGTATCCCATCAGGTCCAGAGGGAGCTGTCCCTGGACCTGAGATTTTGCATAAATACTGTAACAGAACTATGATTATGCTTATATTTTTGCCTGAACTTAATCAACAATGCTGCTGGAGGGGTTAAACAAAACCGAATGGCTGGTGTTCGTGTGAATATTGCTACTATAACATACAACCCAAAATATTGAACATCAGACCACCCAGGGGAACAGTTAATTGCTATTTTACCTCCCAGTGATTGTGGAACCGTTCGCATGGTTCAGACGAATCCCTTTGTGTTCAGGATAGATGGCCGCCATTTCAGGACTTTACACGTCTTCGCGGCCATCTTACGCACGAACGGCGGTGTTTGCCTGTGAACGCATGGAACTAAAAATGGATACGCAAACAGGCGAACACCGCTGAGACCTCCAGGAGCTCGTAAGTTCGTGCTGGAACTACCGAACGACCGGCCGTTCGGTAGTTTTGTTTAAACAGTCATGGGGATTCAGGCTAACAACAGGATTATTGTGGATGGTAAGGGGTTCGTGGGGTTTTTATGCACGAACGGAGACTGACCGCAAGGCCAAAACTTATGGAACTCTTTTCGGCTGGAAAACCTGTGCGGTCGGTCAAAAGTTCAAAGACCCATAACTCCCGAACCCCTCAACCGAATGACTTGAAAATTGGATATATTGTTCCCCTGAGTGAGAGCTATAAAGTGGTGCTGGACTTAAAGGTGTACCCCCTGTTTTTGGGGTACATCCAGAATGTGGTTAAAATTGTGTCTGTTTTAATTGTGTTTCCTGTTATCTGAGGGTAGGAGACGTGGCCAATGTATGTAATTGGCTGTTGTAGTAATTATGTGGGTGTAGCCTTTCAGAGGGCACCATTGCATAAAAGGAGACCCCCTGTCAATAAACATCAGTTCTACTTGACCCTTTAAAACGTAGCCTCGTCTCATTCTTGGAGGGGATTTATGGTACCGTTACTCTGCCTCATTTTACAGCACTCCTGGATTATACAATTGGATATCGTGGATGGGAATAAGAATTCCATTACTTCAAAGCAGCTTGCCTAGAAAAGGACGTCTCCGACGGCAGGTACCCCTCACCAGCTGGGTAGCCGTTACAAATACCGATCCCTGTGTGCCATTAAAAGCAGTTCTTGTTTGACCTTCAAATCGCAGCCTCGACTTGTTTTGTGGGGAAAAGAGTATCCTAGCTGTACTATAACTAGTGGGATTGTTCTACATTTACAGGATCCTTTTGGTCGTCTAGTCGAAGCGGCTTCTCTCTCTCTCTCCACACCGGGATCCAAATCGTCCAAGCGGTCCAGCTTCCAGCTAGCCTGGGGGTAACCGTAACATTTGGTGGCAGTGGCAGGATAGTCCTCGATTTCCTAGGAGAGATACCGAATGGTATGGAAACGCACAACCTTAAAAGGACTTACTCGAAAGCCGAGGGGGGAACGCCAGCAACCGTCCGAGGAGGGAGCTGATCGCAGAATTAACCAAACTGGATCAGAGCTTCACGATGGCAGAAACCCCAACCACGAGTAGTGACGAAAAGACCAGGATTGTTCGGGAGAGGCTCTCACTATATGGGCCGAACCCCTCTATGGAACTGGTGCAACAACTGATGGCAGAAGCAGACGAGGACATACGGAAAGCTAGAGCCCACAAGCTCAGCCTAGTGACCGCACAACGTCATGCTGAAGCATTACCAATCATAATTCCTACAGAGAACACCGGGAGGCCAAAGATACCTTATGCGGCTTTTAGACCCTTCCTGGAGAACGAGACAGCAATTGACGTATATTTCCGATTTTGAGTGGCAATGCGCACTGCACCAGATCCCCAACCAAGAGTGGCCCACGATATTGTCTGGAAAGCTATCCGGGCGAGCACTGGAAGCGTTTCATACTTTGAGTACTGAGGAAGTGACCCAGTATACGCTGGTCAAGGACACACTCCTACGGCGAAACGCTGTAACTCGTACTGACACGTATCACCGACAATTTCATAGCACGAAAAAGAAGCCCAATGATACGCATATGGAATGGGCGCACCGAATGCAAAGGGCAGCAAACCACTGGATGAACGGGAGTAAAGCTGTGACCGCTGAGGAAGTTTTGCAATTATTTCTGCTGGAACACTTTTATAATGGCATGGAGCAACAGGGAAAAATGACTGCGAGACAGACGACCTGCTACCTTAGAAGAAGTGGCCAAGTTGGCCGATGAGCATTATGATTCCCGTTTACACAAACCGACGAGCTACCCAACTGTAGCACAAGTCGAACACAAGGACAATTACTGTACGTCTCCCCGCACCGAATTTCGAGCTCCGGTACCCGCTGGGTCCATGCGGTACTCCGGACCACCCAGTAACAACCCCTTTGACCTGCCTCGACCGACGTGTTTAAGATGCAAACAACCAGAACATCTCATGGCAAGCTGCCCTCTCAACACACATCAGACCTCCCGGAACTATAACTATCCTCCCGGGTCATCTCATTCTGCCAGGAGGCAGGACCAAGAGGCCCCTATGGAGGAATATTTGGGACCGCTCCACGAAGCTGATCCTGTATATGCCGCTTCAGATAATCACCAACACCATCGGCAGAAGGTATGGCTCGAGGGTCATTCTACCGAGGGGCTACGGGACACTGGTGCTACCATTACACTGGTCCAGAGCCATTTGGTGCCAGAACATAAACGATCGGGACAGACTGTGGCTGTTAGAGTGGCGGGGGGGAGAGGTCTATAAGATTCCTACCGCTAAAGTGCACCTTGATTGGGGAGCAGGGAAAGGGGCCGTGAATGTGGGCATAATGGATAATTTACCTGAGGAAGTATTACTGGGCAACGATTTGGGCCCCATGACTTCTGCCTATGCCCCAGTATACAACAATGAAGTGAATCTGGTGACTACTCAAGCACAAGCTCAGATACAGTGAGAACCCTCACCAGTGCGGGAGACACAGGTAAGACTTACCCCGTGCTGGACTGACCCTTTAGGTCCCATCCCCTGGGACACCCCAGCTACTTTTGAGACCGAGTCTAAGACCGACCCGACTTGAAAAAATACTGAGAAAGGGCAGAGACTGGAGGGGGCGGGCTAGATAATGAAACATTCTTATGGGAAAAAGGGACGCTGTATCGCTTGACTGAGAAAAAGGGACAGAATAGACGACCAATCTCACCACATTGCATTGGAGAAGCCTGGTTGCTCGCCTGCTGCCTCTGGACTATGGCCCCCTTTTAAAAGACTTTATTTCGCCTGCAGAAAAGCTGTGTTCGTGCTTTTCTGCCGGTTGTTCAGTAGATTCAATCTACCGAACAACCGCACGAATGAATAGACCACCTGGGAGCTGGAGTGTGCCGGCAATTAACCTCCCTGAAGCTGCGGTTAACCGCAGCTTAATTGACGAATGCTGGGTGGCCACCATTCGTATCCCGAACACGAGGTAGCGGCCATTTTAAACATACGAATGCACAGCGCACTGAAGCCGCCGACCTCCCTTCTTGTTCAGTGGAAGTGCACGAACGGCCTGGTGTTCGGTAGTTTTGTTTGAATGTGTATAC
The DNA here is from genome assembly GCA_933207985.1 of Pelobates cultripes. Lineage (NCBI taxonomy): Eukaryota > Metazoa > Chordata > Amphibia > Anura > Pelobatidae > Pelobates > Pelobates cultripes. The sequence continues at coordinate 57,554,728 of OW240921.1, read as the reverse complement.
CCCAGATAGGAATCCCATGGAGCCCATTCGTATGAAACTGACTGTAAAGACTTTGGCTCCATGGCGATTAAACTGTATTCCTGTGGTCTAAGCGCCATTCACTTAATAATGTGCGCTCAGACCTGAGCTATCTGGGGATATGTTACGTGTCTGTGTTTTATGTAATAAATGTTACTTTGTATGTATTTTAAAGTATAATACTGGTTTTGTGTCCCGACGTGTGTAATGGAGTTTTGCCTTTGTCTTGGGAGATAATTGAATTACTTCTCAATTATCTCCCAGGGCAGAGGGGAGGAAGCCAGGATGCATTGTGGGAATATACTGTGACTGTGTGTCCTATTTGTCTGCTTGTCTGTCCCTTGTCACAGTCTCCCATTTGGTCCCCTAGGGGAGTGTCCACCAGGTGGGAGACCTGCATAAATACCGGGCAGGTAGCCCTCATTAAACAGACCACTGCTTGACCCTCAACACGGAGCCTTGTCTCGTCTTTGGGGGGATTTACTGTATGCTGATAGAGACTGATTGCTAGGAGTGTAAGCCGCTTGGAGGCTTTTCCTATTCGTCTGCTAGTAGCTATTCGTATGGTTCCAGTTCGTGTGTTTGGAGTGCTGTATTGGATGCCGTTCGGGAGTTTGGAGCATTCACTTATTGGCGGTTTGTGTGTTTGGTGTTCTGCAGTAGCTGTGCCTGCATCTCCACAAAGGGGGCTGATCGCCTAAACGGTATTTTTCCCCTTTTGTGCAAAATGGTCCGTTACAACATGCGATGTGTGTCAGCGAGTAGGGAGGAGAGGTGACCACCCTAAGGCACACTTGGTGAATTGGCTACACCTAGTCCCTCCTGTAAGCGACTACGCTACCAGGTACCCAGAGGCGGTAGCCATATCTAACATTCAAGTGGATACGGTAGCTAATGCGCTGGTTCAAGTGTTCTCTTGGGTAGGATTCCCAAAGGAAATCCTGTCTGACCGATGCACCCAGTTTACAGCCGAATTGACGCAGCAACTCTGGCAAGTCTGCAAGATTAAGTCTCTCCTGAGCTCTCCCTATCACCCACAGACGAATGGGCTTTGTGAAAGGTTCAATGGGACCCTCAAACAAATGCTCAAAATGTTCACTCAGGAGTACAGAGACTGGGAACGGTTTCTGCCGCACCTCCTATTTGCTTATCGGGAGGTGCCCCAGGAAACGACAGGGTTACGGGGACCCCTAAACCTGATCCGAGAGCACTGGGAGGGAGAGATGGAGACTGACGGTGTCCCCACTGTACCATACGTGCTAGAACTCCGGGACCGAATGGAGCAATTAGCCAAATCCATTCAGGCTAACCTCCAGTCGGCCCAGAGGAGAAAGAAGGTATGGTATGATTGGGGGGCACAGAAGAGAATCTTTACCATAGGGCAAAAGGTATTAGTACTTAAGCCGGTTAAGACAGACAAACTCCAAGCCTCCTGGCAGGGGCCCTACCAAGTAGTAGAGAAGAGGGGAGACACCACTTACGTGATAGCTAGCTGCCATGACAACAATCTTAGAGAGACGTTCCATGTAAATATGCTCAAAGAATATTTAGAGCGACCTGAGAACGTGACAGCGGTATGCTACCCCCCCACGAAGACCCAGACAACCTACCCATAGTGATGTCGCAAACACAAAATTTTCGGTTCGCAAACGCGAACTTCCGCAAATGTTCGCGAACCGGCGAACCGCCATAGACTTCAATTCTGGCCACAATAGTGATGGAAAAGTTGTTTCAAGGGGACTAACACCTGGACTGTGGAATGCTGGAGGGGCATCCATGGCAAAACTCCCATGGAAAATTACACAGTTGATGTAGAGTCTGGTTTTAATCCATAAAGGGCAGAAATCACCTAACATTCCTAAATCACAATGGATATGGATTGATACCTGACATATGACATATTGACACAGAGCAGAATAGGGACTGTTTCCCCTACATATGGTCACTTGGCAGATATGGATTGACACTGTCCACAAGGACAAGCTGCAGGCTTCCTGGCAGGGCCCATATAAGGTGGTAGGGCAGGTTTGTGATCGGTGCGGTCACAGGCACAGGAGGCAAGCGCATGCTCCATGTGAACATGCTCAAGCCATACCACGAGCGCACGGAAGAGGTAACTGCCATCTGTGCACCTGCCACTGAAGATTATGATAATTTGCCACTCCCAGATCTCCTAGACCAAGAGAGCCAGAGCGGAGACCCGGGAGAAGTACAGTTAGGAGAACGGTTAGACCTCCAGGAGCGAACCCAGGTCCCAAGACTAATCCAGGACAAGGGGGCCACGTTTTCCAACCTACCTGGGTACAGTCTGTTAACCACTCAAAGTTGAAAACCTAGACCAGACCCCCCTTCGTCAAACCGCCTATCGCATACCCGAAGCAGTTAAAGAAAATATTCAGAAAGAAATTGAGGAAATGATGCAGTTAGGGGTGATAGAACACTCTGACAGCCCCTGGGCCTCCCCGGTAGTACTAGTACCAAAACTAGTACCAAAACTGGCCTGCTTCTGGACGTCCTGTAAGCCTGTGTACTTATGCACAAAGCGTTCAACGATCAGATTACACACGTGTCATGCACGGCACATGTGTCAACTTGCCCAAATTCAATGCCGCCAACAAATTTCTTACGTAGTCACGAACCACTTTGCTGATCTCCAGTTGGTGCGGAGTCAGCCACTTTTCCACCTGTGCGTTCAGGGCGGACAGGAGTGCTTGTGCGGTGTGACTCTCTGCTTTCAAGCAAGTCAAACCCAAGACGGCGTGACACTGCCGTATCCGGAATGTGGAATAGTAGCTGGGGGGGTGCCGTTGATGTGGAGCAAGACGCAGCAGCAGAAGAGGACTCAGCCGAGGAGGTTATGGAAGAGGATGGAGTAGGAGGAGTAGAGGAGGTGGCAGCAGGCCTGCCTGCAAGTCGTGGCGGTGTCACCAACTCCTCTGCAGAGCCACGCATTCCATGCTTGGCAGCCGTCAGCAGGTTTACCCAATGCGCAGTGTAGGTGATATACCTGCCCTGACCATGCTTTGCAGACCAGGTATCAGTGGTCAGATGGACCCTTGCCCCAACACTGTGTGCCAGACATGCCATTACTTCCTTTTGCACAATCGAGGTTGGGGATTGCCTTTTGTGAAAAGAAATTTCGTCCGGGTACCTTCCACTGCGGTGTCCCAATAGCTACTAATATTTGGAACTCCTCAGACTCCACCAGCTTGTATGGTAAAAGCTGGCGGGCTAGGGGGGCGTGTCCTAACTACTGAAGCGAGAAGTCGCATGGCCGCCGAGCTCCGCACCAATACAACCCTAAACATCGATTTTCAACTCCCGACCAAACCTGCCCAGAGAAGACCCCAACACCTACCAGCACACCATGGGGCGGAAAACCAAAAAACTAAAACCTGAAACACAACAGTCGGGAATGCACATTGGCGAGCTATGGAAGCAGGCCGCAGAAGCCTCGAATTCCAAGATGGCGTCCCTCCACGGTGGATGTTCTGATTTTTATGATGGGACGTCGGATGACGAGGAAGGGGATACCACCCCGACCCAGCAGCAACCACCACCGGCTCGAATGCAGCCAAAACACCTGCTACACCCTCCACACCTGTCAGCATGGAGGCCATAAGAGAGCTGATGGCGGATCACCACAGTAAAATAGCGGCAGATGTGGCATCAATCCGAGAGACCTTGCAGGGCTTGAGCGGCCGGCTGGGAGCTGTGGAGGGAACCACAGACACCCAAAAAGGCCAAATATGAGAGCTGCAACACGAGGTCCGAGAACTTAGGAGGCAATATCAACTGAATGAGCTGAGATTTGCAACATTGGAGGATAAGCGCCGCTTAAAACACCTGAAGATCAGGGGTATAGCGGACAGTATTCCGGACGCCGAGAAACCTCACCTCATCAGAAGGCTCCTAACAGCGTTGCTCAACCCGAAACCAGCCAAAGCAGTAGCTCTCGATGGCATATTCCACCTTCCTAAGCCCACAAAAGCCCCAAGCACGGCCACACGAGACGTCATCGCACGGTTCCAGACCCTAACAGACAAATTGGCAGTCCTGCCTGACTGGGACATATCCCTGTTATCTACATCCTCTGTCAATAATGGTTGCGCATCACTCATTTCTTCAGGGAACACCCGACATACCTCTTGGAACAGATGAGCCTCACATTCTACTCAGACATCTCGGGGGCGACTATGGCAACAGTTCACCTCCCTCCTACGCATGCAGAAAATCAAGTACCGTTGGGGCCCAGCGCATACTCTGCAGGTTACCAAGGATGACGCCAAGCATATTGTACGCAACATGCAGGAGGCAGAGGGAATCCTGGGGCAACTGGGTCTCCCCCCGGACTCGCTACTCACATCGAAGCCTCCAACAAACTCCACGCTCCCTCCATATTGGGGCAACGCCGAGGCTCCAACATTTGTCCCTAGAAACCTAGACGGGACATCACCCTCAACTTGAATGGAAAATGGGACTAACAGGTCAACCCTGCTTATGGAGACTCTCAGGTCATTGATCGTGTCAAGAGGAGAGGAACAACTCCAAAAATAGATTCCTGGCAAATTCGGAAAAAAAAAACGTGCAAACATGAATCCTGAAAGTACAGAAAGACAAAACCACAAGAAGAATTTTTTGAAGACGACAAATAGCTGTGTGATATAATGTAGAAACATTTTATTCACCAGATAAAAAGAAAACAACCGACTTAATACAGTTTTTTACAACTTTGCTAGTTTTGCATTGAATTTTTTAGCCGGTACTTCCTTTAGATATTGCACTGAATAAAATAAACTCTGTAGTATGTTAGTTTTAGTTGCCAGAAAAGCTAAATAATAGTTTTCACATTTGGTAGATAGCTTGTGTGTGCTAATATTCATACTTGCATTTTGAATTTTAAGGCAGTATCTCTTTTTTATAAGCAGATTTTGATATTTTTGTATCTTTTTAAACATATATTTTCTCAAGCCGCTTTGATAGATTAACATTTCTTTGTTTTATTAATCAACGTGCTTAATGGTATTGGTGTACTAATTTCCAGTATATCTAAAAAATGTTTTACATATTTTCTGATTTTAATTGCCATGTGTACCTTTCGTATGCCCATGTGAAACGTTTTACCATTTAGGGCCCAGAGTGTGGTCATTTAAACAGATCATACCTCGAGTGCAGAGTGCATTTAATCCGACTCGTTAATGTTAGTTATTCACTAAGCTTAGTGAAAACATAGTTGGCTTAAAGATGTTTTCTATTCAAGTTCTTGTGCCCCACAGTTCAAATTAACATTCAAATTACAATTCATGACAGATCATACAAGTGAATAGCCCTGCCAATGTCGTCTCACAATTTTTTTATCTAAGAAGAAATAAAAATGCTTTTCCTAGCTGTTATGGTATTGAAAGCCAGCTGTGATTTCCCTATGCACAATTAGCAATGCTAACTGCTGTATGACGCCCCCTAGCTGTGTACACAGTTATCTTTTATAAGTATTATTCCAACTAGGTACTACTATACTAATCATCAGTCAGCTGTTACTACTTTTCAATGCTTTTCCTGTGCCTAGTCAGGGTAACAAGATCTTTGAATATTTTATACTATAGTTAGCGATATTAAATTTGTATTCAAGTGTCCTAGATCAGTTAGATAAGCCAGTGCCTAGATTGAATGCTCCATAAAGTTTATAACGCATTGTGCCGCCAAGGTTTCGTTAGACCTGCACAGCTAAACTTTAATTGTATACTCAGTGTAATGTGGACAATCTCGACATAAATAACTAAAAAATGTGCACGGATTTATGAAAACCCCATTGTTAAAAGTGTTGATGATCAGCGTGAGGAATGCTATTGGGGCACCACACGCCTGCTGTTATGATTTTTTGCACTGCAAAAATAAAGGCTAGCGGGCTAATAGTTCGGACAAGCCAGCTGTCGGACGCTGGGCAAGGGGGTGACTTTCTGACATTGGCTTCGTACTCTCAAACATGTCCTTGACAGACACCTGACTGTGGGCAGATGAGCGGGAACTGCTCAAGGCGAGAGACGGAGTGGCGGATGGTTGAGAGGGGGCAAGGAGGACAGCAGTGGTTGACGTGGCTGAAGATGCTGGACCAGGAGGAGGCTGGCGGCTTAGAGTAGGCGAGCTGCTTGTACTCATGTGTTGATCCCATAGGCGTTTGTGATGTGAGATCATGTGCCTACGCAAAACAGTTGTACCTAGGTGGGTGTTGGACTTCCCACGACTCAGTTTCTTTTGGCACAGGTTGCAAATGGCATCGCTGTTGTCAGAGGCAGACACACCAAAAAAATGCCACACTGCTGAGCTCTGCAATGACGGCATTCTGGTGGTGGACACAGCATGCGTTGATTGGCGTGCTGTCTGGCTGACCCTGGGTGCCAGCCAATTAGCAGCACACCCTCCCTAGCAGACCCTCCCACCTACTGGACAGCATCCATTTTAGTTTCATTCTCAAGCTGCATGCTTAGTGAGAGGAGGGAAAGTGTAGCTGCTATTGATTTGATAGGGAAATGCATAGCTAGGTTAGTGTATACAGTGTCCCCTACAGTCCTGAAGGACTCATCTGATCTCTGCTGTAAGGACAGCACCCCAAAAAGCCCTTTTTATGGCTATAACACCAGTCTGCTTTTTTTTTTCTGTGTAATGTAATTGCAGTTGCCGGCCTGCCTGCCAGTTTCTGTGTCATGCTCACAGTGGATACTGTGCCCACTTGCCCAGTGCCACCACTCACTCACTGGTGTCACAATAGCTTGCATTTAAAAAAATAAAAAATTGTTTTCACTGTAATAGATTGAATAGCAGTTAGTTGTCTTTAAGCGGGTGTGTCAGGCCTACAACGTGTACTCTGCCAACCTTTGCCAGTGCACATTGCCACTCATATCTGGTGTCACAGTAACTTGCACGCATAGTACCACTAATCGAAAAAAAAAAAATGACAGGCAGAGGCAGGCCACCCCGCAGGGGCCGTCGTGGTTGTGGTGCTGTGATTCCCTTATGCCCTAGAATAATGCCCAGTTTTCAGAGGCCAGGTACCCTGAACTTGAAAAGTTTGAGGACATAGTTGACTGGCTAACACAGGACACCCAATCTTCTACAGCTTCCGCTCGGAACCTTGACGCAACATCCTCCTCCAGCTTAGCTTCGGGCACCTCTCAAGATACCACTCACCCGCCTGCCGCCACCAACACTAGCACCACAGCCACTTCACTTGGTATGTCATTTACATATCCGTTTGAAGAAATGAGTGATGCGCAACCATTATTAACAGAGGATGTAGATAACAGGGATATATCTCAATCAGGCAGCATTACACATGTACGGTGTGATGATGATGTTGTACCCGCTGCTGCTTCCTTTGCTGAGTTGTCAGATACAAGTGAAGTGGTTGATGATGACGATGCGTCCATGGATGTCACGTGGGTGCCCGCTCGGCAAGAAGAAGAACAGGGTGAAAGTTCAGATGGGGAGACAGAGAGGAGGAGGAGACGAGTTGGAAGCAGGGGTAGGTCTTCGCAAGGAGCTAGTGGCACAGTCAGACAGCATGCATCGACACCCGGGGTCAGCCCGACAGCACGCCAATCAACGCATGCTGTGTCCACCACCAGAATGCCGTCATTGCAGAGCTCAGCAGTGTGGCATTTTTTTTGTGTATCTGCCTCTGACAACAGCGATGCCATTTGCAACCTGTGCCAAAAGAAACTGAGTCATGGGAAGTCCAACACCCACCTAGGTACAACTGCTTTGCGTAGGCACATGATCGCAAATCACAAACGCCTATGGGATCAACACATGAGTACAAGCAGCAAACAAACTCAAAGCCGCCATCCTCCTCCTGGTCCACTATCTTCAGCCACGTCAACCACTGCTGTCCTCCTTGCCCCCTCTCAACCATCCGCCACTCCGTCTCTCGCCTTGAGCAGTTCCTGCTCATCTGCCCACAGTCAGGTGTCTGTCAAGGACATGTTTGAGAGTAAGAAGCCACTGTCAGAAAGTCACCCCCTTGCCCGGCGTCTGACAGCTGGCTTGTCTGTACTATTAGCCCGCCAGCTTTTACCATACAAGCTGGTGGAGTCTGAGGCGTTCAAAACATTTGTAGCTATTAGAACACCGCAGTGGAAGGTACCCGGACAAAATTTCTTTTCACAAAAGGCAATCCCCAACCTGTACTCGATTGTGCAAAAGGAAATAATGGCATGTCTGGCACACGGTGTTGGGGCAAGGGTCCATCTGACCACTGATACCTGGTCTGCAAAGCATAGTCAGGGCAGGTATATCACCTACACTGCGCATTGGGTAAACCTGCTGACGGCTGCCAAGCATGGAATGCGTGGCTCTGCAGAGGAGTTGGTGACACCGCCACGACTCGCAGGCAGGCCTGCTGCCACCTCCTCTACTCCTCCTACTCCTCCTACTCCAACCTCTTCCATAACCTCCTCGGCTGAGTCCTCTTCTGCTGCTGCGTCTTGCTCTACATCAACGGCACCCCCCCAGCTACTATTCCACATCCCGGATACGGCAGTGTCACGCCGTCTTGGGTTTGACTTGCTTGAAAGCAGAGAGTCACACCGCACAAGCACTCCTGTCCGCCCTGAACGCACAGGTGGAAAAGTGGCTGACTGTGCAGCAACTGGAGATCGGCAAAGTGGTTTGTGCCATTTCAGGCATTCCTACACGAGCATGGCGCACTTTGCCGATATCCAGCGGTGAAACAACATGCCAGTGAGGCGCTTGATTTGAGACAGCCCGACACGTTGGAATTCAACACTCCTAATGTTCGACCACCTGCTCCAACAAGAAAAAGCCATTAATGAATATTTGTATAACCAGGGTGCTAGGACAGCCTCTGGGGAGCTGGGAATTTTTTTGCCACGTTACTGGATGCTCATGCGCAATGCCTGTAGGCTCATGCATCCTTTTGAGGAGGTGACAAACCTAGTCAGTCTAATCCGAAGGCACCATCAGCGACATCATACTATTTGTTTTCTTCCTGGAGTGTGCCCTGCGAAGATTGCTGGATCAGGCCGTAGATGAGCGTGAATAGGAAGAGGAAGAGTTGTGGTCACCATCACCACCAGAACCAGCCTTATCAGCATCGCTTGCTGGACCTGCGGCAATGCTGGAAGAGGATTGTGAGGAAGAGGAGTCAGAGGAGGAAGAGGAAGACCAACCACAACAGGCATCCCAGGGTGCTCGTTGTCACCTATCTGGTACCCGTGGTGTTGTACGTGGCTGGGGGGAAGAACATACCTTCATTGAGATCACCGAGGAGGAGGAACGGGAAATGAGTAGCTCGGCATCCAACCTTGTTCAAATGGGGTCTTTCATGCTGTCGTGCCTGTTGAGGGACCCTCATATAAAAAGGCTGAAGGAGAATGACCTGTACTGGGTGTCCACGCTACAGAAAGTGGCTGAAATGTTACCAAATTACAACAAGTCGGAAAGGATGCAGCATTTGCAAAATAAATTAAAAAGTATGCTTTACACAGCGTATAAGGGTGATGTCACAGCACAACGGGAATCTAACAAGGGAAGAGGTGAAAGTAATACTCCTCCTCCCACGACCACGCCGGCAAGGACAAGACGCTTTACAGACGTGTTGTTGATGGAGGACATGCGGAGCTTTTTAAGTCCTACGAATCGCCACAGCCCTTCGGGATCCACCCTCAGAGAACGACTTGACCGACAGGTAGCAGACTACCTCGCCTTAACTGCAGATAGCGACACTCTGAGGAGCGATGAACCCCTTCACTACTGGGTGTGCAGGCTTGACCTGTTTCCTGAGCTATCCCAATTTGCGATAGAACTTCTGGCCTGCCCTGCTTCAAGTGTCCTGTCAGAAAGGACCTTCAGCAGGAGGTATTGTCACTGAGAAGAGAAGTCGCCTAGGTCAAAAAAGTCTAGACTTCTGGCCTGCCCTGCTTCAAGTGTCCTGTCAGAAAGGACCTTCAGCAGGAGGTATTGTCACTGAGAAGAGAAGTCGCCTAGGTCAAAAAAGTCTAGATTACCTCACCTTTATTAAGATGAATGAGGGATGGATCCCGACGGGACTGACAGTGGGGGATACATCCGACTAAAAAAGGCCTGATGAGATGAGCTGCCTTGGGCTAAAAATGGTCCACACGCTACTGTATTTTAGCTCTGAATGCCGGTTGACTTGCGTGACTAATCTGCCACCAACTAGGGTTTAAGCCGCAATGTTTTAGGGCAGTGCTCCCCAACCTTTTTATCGCTGCGGACCGGTAAACGTTTGATCCACATACCGGTACGCGGCCCGGGGGTTGGGGAACACTGTTTTAGGGCACTTTCTGCCTGGGAAACAAACATCAATTCTTCTGGCCGCTGCTACAGCAGCGGCTGCAACAATACCTAATTTTTCGGGCCTCTGGTGCTGCACTGTGGTTTCAAAAACCAAACCAAAAAAAAGGCACATAACAGGGATTAAACTGATAAGAATAATACTACTTAACACACCTTATAATAACGCAGAGAGAGGCAACGCAGAGAGGAGTCAGAGGAGGAAGGTGGCTTTGAGGAGGTGGAAGACCAAACACAGCAGGCGTCCCAGGGGGCTTGTTGTCACCTTTTAGGGACCCTTGGTGTTGTACGTGGCTGGGTGGAGGAAGAGACCTTCAATGACATCAGTGAGGACAAGGAACGGGACATGGCTAGCTTGGTATCCAACCTTGTGCAAATGGGGAGTTTGCGGTTGTGCAAATGGACTGTTTGCGGTTGTTTGCAGTGCGTTAAACGGGGAGTTTGGTCTGTCACTGTGAAGCGGGCGTAACCCTTACACTACCTGATCGATACAACATCATACAGTAGGTCCCCGCCCTCATTATTTTTATGGCCCCCCACCCACCGCTCACGGGTGGGGGCGGGCGGGAGGACAGTAGGTCCCCCCCCATTGAGATTTATGGCCCCCTTGCAGGGGTGGGGGCCGGGGGGGGGAAGGACAGTAGGTCCCCCCTTATCCTTATTTACTGAATATTCCCCTGTATAACAGAAATAAGAATGTGTGTGTTTAAAAGGCGCTTTCAGTTAATAATTGAATAGAATGACAGCAGCTACCACACATAGATTAGTACAAAAAAGATTAGGTGTACACTCAGTATTGGAAATTAATGATAAAAACCACCACTGGTGTGCATATGGAGTGCTTACAAATTTGTTGACTCACCCATATGGGTTAACATACATATGTATGGAAAACGTGACTCATAGCGATATATTTGAAACAAATATAAATGCAAGAAATAGTGCAGTGAGGGAATATTCTATATGGTCTCACTCACATGTAGCAGAGCCCTATAGGATAGGCTCAGATCTCAATGGCCTGCGTGTGCCTGATCTCGTCAGATCTCAGAAGCCATCCAGGCTCAGGCCTGGTTAGTACATGTATGGGAGACCAGCTAGGAACCTACTATTTATATATTTTTTATATATATATTTTAATATTGACATCATCATTGAACGTAAGCTGCTGAAACAATAGAGACCTATTCAATAATAATCAGCATTTCTCCTAAAAGAGCATACTCCTATTCACCACCTGTCTTTATGCATGTACTGTCACTTTGAATGAAAAACACTAGATGTTTTTATTTTTTGATATGTAAATTTTATGAATTAACTTGTAAGCAATATACAATAATACTATTCCCCTTTCTCCCTTCATTTTTTCATTTTTCCGTTTATATATCGCTCAAATTGAGCATCTGGTTTGTAAATAGGAACGGACTTGGTTGAAGGAAGGGCATTTTGCCCAACTTCAAAATGGACGATATGGAACTGTGAGCCCTACATTGAAAACACGCCCAATTTGTGATGCGGCACGTGATGCTTCGAGTCACGTGACTTGTTCCGAAACCGGAGCATTCTCATTACTAACACAGTATAGCTGTTCATGGAAAAGGACGCCAGCGGATTGGAGGGAGGGAAGTTTGAAGGACCACACAGGAGGAAGTACAAAGTATTTAAACAAGTAACAGCAGCAACTATATTACCAATTGAAAAAGCTGTCTGGGTACAGTGAAACATGTTTCGGCTGGAGGATTGAAGATGCCACATTTTATAATTTCTCACAATTTTGTTCATATTTTATTTGTAAGTTTTTACTACTTTATTTAATAAATTTTGTTTTATATTTGGAATCTACCCTCCATTGTTGCTGCTTAAAGAAGGGTAGTTGCCCACTTAAAGGCACAGACACCTACACACCAGGAGCCAGGTATAGGGCTCCACATCAGGTGAGAAGCCACTTTTTCTGCACTATTTGACACTGTATTTTGGGATTGACCGCACTAGGGGTTCTCCTCTTCTCCTTGTTTTCTCTCTCATGTATGCATAAGGATCTCCAGACGCCTAGAGGACCGATTGGGTACTGTGTCACCATAAGCACACGCAGGCCATTGAGATCTGAGCCTATCCTATAGGGCTCTGCTAAATGTGAGTGAGACCATATAGAATATTCCCTCACTGCACTTATTGGTCTCTGAGGACAGGTGTCAATCCATATCTGCCAAGTGACCCTATGTAGGGGGAACATTCCCTATTCTGATCTGTGTCAGTGTGTATCAGGGATCCTTAGGATAGGTGTCAATCCATATCTGCCAAGTGACCCTATGTAGGGGGAACAGTCCCTATTCTGCTCTGTGTCAGTGTGTATCAGGGTCTCTGATTACAGGTGTCAATCCATATGTCAAGGTGTCAATATGTCATATGTCAGGTGTCAATCCATATCCATTGTGATTTAGGAATGTTAGGTGATTTATGCCCTTTATGGATTAAGACCAGAATCTGCATCAACTGTGTAATTTTCCATGGGAGTTTTGCCATGGATCCCCCTCTGGCATGCCACAGTCCAGGTGTTAGTCCCCTTGAAACAACTTTTCCATCACTATTGTGGCCAGAAAGAGTCCCCGTGTGTTTTAAAATTTGCCTGCCCATTGAAGTCTATGACGGTTCGCCGGTTCGCGAACATTTGCGGAAGTTCGCGTTCGCCATTCGCGAACCGAAAATTTTGTGTTCGCGACATCACTAGTCCTGTGGTCTCCCCACTGTGAAGCGGCTTTTCAGGCTCTCAAACATGTACTTGTTAACGCTCCTGTCTTGGTGGCTCCAGCCCTTAAACGTTTTATCGTCCATACAGACGCTTCCATGTTCTTGCTGGGAGCTGTCCTCAGCCAAGTAGGCGAAGACGGAGGAGAGCACCCGGTTGCCTACATCAGCCGTAATCTCCTGCCACACGAAGTCAGCTATGCCGCAGTAGAGAAGGAGTGTTTGGCTCTAGTGTGGGCACTAAAGAAACTGACTCCCTATTTGTACAGACAAGAGTTCACTGTGGTTACAGACCATAACCCGTTGATGTGGCTAAACTGGGTCACTGGGGATAATGGCAGACTTTTACGGTGGAGTTTGTCACTGCAACCTTTTAACTTCACCATTACCTACAGACCTGGAAAACAGAATGGCAACACCGACGGGTTGTCCAGACAAACAGACCTCAGCCCAGCATAACCGTCAGTCTGATCAGCCTTAGTCTGCCCCGAAAAGGGGTCAAACGGTGTCTGCCGGAGTGTTCCACAAAAAGGGAGCACTGTTACAAACCCATTACAGACCAACATTATGTTGTTTCGTTGTTATAATATTGCTTCGGTACTTGAATCCTGTACCCAACTCACGAACAGATTACTTACACCAATTCATTAAACGAATAACGAACCACCCGGTCCCTGGTGTGTGCCGCCACTTAACCCCGGTCACCTTTCAAACAACCGAACAACCGACCACCATGCGAAGGGAGTGTGTTACCACTTGATCGCCCAGAAAGTTGCAGTCTGTGGTAAACCACAGGTTAATTGATGGCCTCCGGGCATTCTTGTTCAGCCTGGCGTGTGGCCTCAATTAGAATGTTGAGTGTTGCGGTTAACCGCAAGTTAAGTACCCCCTTCACGGCGGTCAATGTTCGTCTCCCGAACAGCTGAAACATCCAGCCAGAGAGCGGGGATTCGTGCACAACTCTGGCAGTTAATTGTTCCACAAGTTTGATGCCGAGGTCCCGCTGCATATTGACTCACTCAAAAACATGGCCGCCATCTCAAGCTAGTGGGATTGTTCTACATTTACAGGCTCCTTTTGGTCGTCTAGTCAAAGCGGCTTCTCTCTCTCTCTCTCTCTCCACACCGGGATCCAGATCGTCCAGCTTCCAGCTAGCCTGGGGGTAACGGTAACACATACTATGGCCACCGAGGGGAAGCACTCATTAATTACTTCCCTTGCGGTTTCAAACTTATGTTGCAAGTTGCCAACATTCTAATTGATTGGTGTGAACACTCCAAGGGGAACTGGGAAGGTCCTCATTCGGGAACCAAACGAGATGAGGAGCAATTCGCGAGTACTCCCCTTGGACGGCGTTCAACGAACGGGCTGCCACCCAGGGTCTGCACGCGTTGAGGCTTCTTTTGCAGTTTGAGTTTTCAAACCTTGTTAGCGATGTTTGACTGTTCGAACTAAACATCCTAAATGGGATGGTTCCCGCTTGGGGTGGTCCCCGCTCGAGAGACGAACAGAACCCGTTCGTAGGAGCTCTCACGAATGGGGAGCAGGTAGTTTTACAAGTACAATAAATGAAACACAGGGTCAGGATAGGGAAAACACACAAAAGGGAGGTAAGGACAATATACACAGTAGAGGGTAATATGGCTAGTGCACAGTTTAGCGGGGGTTTCGCTACAGGTGGTTAGTGGGGGTTCGTTGTGGTATGTCAGGGAATGACAGCAGTTGTTGATTATGGAAAAATTGGTACATGCTCAGGAGGTCATTATCCTCAAACCTGGTCAAATGTTGGGGGGTCATGCCCGGGGTAAACGTCTGCATTGCGCAGAACTGGTGTAAGTGGGGAGGGGTTGGATGTCAGGGAGCATGTAGTGGTGATCTTGTCCCAAATCTTAATGGAGTTTTTGAGTGCTGGAGTTTTGGTGGGCAAGTGGGGTCTATGGTGTATTAACAAACTCTATAAATTATGTACACATATTAGCTCTGGTCCGTCTACTTTAACAAACATTTATTCGGAGACAAAACAACAACATATAAATAATAACACACAATCTAACTGACAATAACATCTAAACCTTATAAAGTCATAGGATTCCCATTCATAGTTCACCATGATTAGCCCATGTCTGCTCAGTAGCACAGCCAAAAAGGAACAGGGAGGAATGGATATAGGGGAAGTGGTTATCTCTTTCCTGACTTAAAATGTATTGAATTACCTAATTACCATATCAAAGGGTAAAATTATTCCCCTTTAAGAAAGGCATATCTGAACTTGGTCACATGACCTCTGGTCACCATATTCCCTCACTTTTTCTTCTCTTATGTTGAGCACATTTAAAAATAATAATAATAATAATAATAATAATAATATCCCTCTTATCTATCTAAACTATTAGATCTGAAATAGGAAAGGGGGATACAGGAATTATAGTGAATGAGAGAAATAAAATAGTCAAATAGGGGTTGCATCACCCCACTTCCCCCAATTTCTCTAGTTTTCAGTCGTTCAGTTTTGAAGTTAAAGGTACACTATAGTCGCCAGAACAACTACAGCTTATTGAATTTGTTCTTGAGAGTAGAATCATTACCTTCAGGCTTTTGCTGTAAACACTGTCTTTTCAGAGAAAATGCAGTGTTTACATTAGAGCCTAGTGATAATTTCACTGGCCACTCCTCAGATGGCTGTTAGAGATCCTTCCTGGGTCATGGCTGCCTAGAATGCATCCAAACATTCAGTATATCCTCCCTCTGCATGCAGACACTGAACTTTCCTCATAGAGATGCATTGATTTAATTCATCTATATGAGGAGATGCTGATTGGCCAGGGCTGTGTTTGAATCATGCTGGCTCTGCCCCTGATCTGCCTCTTTGTCAGTCTCAGCCAACCCTATGAGGAAGTACTGTGATTGGATCAGGCTACCACTTCTGATGATGTCAGCAGACTGTTTGTTTGTTTTTTTTAGAGGGAAACAGCATGCAGATCTACAGCTTCAGGCTTGAATACAGTAAGATTTTGCTAAATTTATGGAGGCATGAGGGGCCCAGGGAGGCTAGATGGATGGTTTTAACACTATAGGGTCAGGGATACATGTTTGTGTTACTGACCCTATAGTGATCCTTTAACCACTGCCCCAGTGGGTTGATAAGAACCCTGATATTGTTCATTAATATTCAATGGTCATGTGTCCATGTAAAGTAACATCTAGACGCAATCAACCACATTATCATTAGCTTATGACACAGTATGATGTTTAGTTTTGCCTGGGACTGGAATCTGAATACTGTGCATCTACTACGCAATGACTGATCTGTGTGCTTGATAGCTGTGATTTTAGAATGATCTCTCCTTGAATATTGTCTCATGAGTGTAGGGGAAACTCATTCTGTGACCACCTTGAAATGACACAGACTCTTCTTGCTGTGTTACTTTACCCTCATTCTTAGATGTGTCAATAGTATGACTTGGTAATCCCATCACTTCTTCATTTGTATAGTATCAATTTCCAGGATAATAGTTTGGTTTGGTAATCCCAGCACTTCTTCATCTGTATAGTAAACTGTGACAGGACATCTTAGTTATATTTTGCCTCTCTGGGCCTTCCAGATAAAATGTTCTTTAAATCAAACAAAGACAATGAAAAATGCATGTAACAGAACCCCTGTTATTGCCTGGCCCACAGACTTGAAACATTGTAACCCCCCTGGATTTGTTACCATTGCTCTACTTAACAAACACATGGGAATGAATGACACTGCTAACCTATTCGTATGAATGAACAAACTGCCAAACTGTCACGACACTCCTTAGTTAATATGCCCTCATGCAGTACTCACACTCACCACTGTTTCTGTTTGGCACTGTTTCTCATTTCTTTTCATTTAGCACTACACCTGGCCCTTGTTTAGCACCTATATATTCTGGTTTCTCCCCTCACTCCCTGTCAGATCATTATCCTTTATCTTGTGTCTGCTGTTTCCTGTGATTCTGACTCCTTGCTCCTCTGTCTTGTATCCTGTGTTCCTGTTCCGATGTCCTTATGGTCCTGTGTTCTCATCTCTGCCTGGTCCTGTGTCCTGTGCCTCCCATTCCAGTGTTCGCTTGCAGTGTTCCTGCCTATACTTCATTTCCAGTGATTCTGACCTTGCTGCCTTATTTATGTGTGACCTGCTTTGGGCTTTGCTCCTTGGTGTATTTTATTTAGTGCTTGGTGGCTTAGGATCCATGCTCCACTTATATTCTGTGGTGGCTGCACGATCCTGCCTTAACTATTTACATTTTGCATTAGGCCTATTTACGTGTGCTCTCGCGCTCTCTCTCTCGCGCTCTCTCTCTCGCGCTCTCTCTCTCGCTCTCTCTCTCGCGCGCTCTCTCTCTCGCGCGCTCTCTCTGTCGCGCTCTCGCTCGCGCTCTCTCGCTCGCTCTCTGTCGCGCGCTCTCTGTCGCGCTCTCGTCCTTACACAAACCAGAGATCACCCAGCCTAGGCGTGTCGCCAATTAACTCCTGTTCCAGACTGCAAACCACAAACGTTCTAAGTGGTTCACCGGGTGACCGTCGATTCGTATGTACGAACAAGTGGTGGCGGCCATCTTGTTTTGTCGAACATGTCCAGCGGTGTTTGGTCATCGAGTGTCTGGAACTATTTTCGGACACTCAAACTCCCGAACACCCCTGAGACTTCCAGGACCACTTAGCTCCGCACAGATTCATACGAACGAGGCAGCGTTCGGTAAAAGTATTGCATGAACGAGGCGGCACACAACCAGCAAAAGCACGAACAATAAAAAGAATAACTGTTCAGTATTTTTAACATACGAAAAGGGACCAGCCGCACCAGCTGAATGTATGGAACTATTTTGGGAAGGAGCTTTGTGTGCGGCCGGGCAGGGATGGGACTTCCAGCTATCTCCCGAACCCCTGAACCGATTCGTATGATTTTTGAGTATGTTTGTCCCCAAATTATGCTTGTTCTGAAAATGTAAGTGTAACGAAATCCCGTGTTAAACAGACTATGAGAAACAGCCTTTCGGTTATTTATGCGTGTGTGTGGTGATTTTTTGCAAATACAAATAAGACGAACAAACTGCTGAATCACCTGACCTCCTATGGAGGTCGTGTGGCGCTCATTAACCGCCCAGACCTTGCGGTTAACCACAGAGTAATTGGGGAACAGCTTGGTGGTCCACGTTCGTCTGCCGAACACGTGGCGGTCGCCATTTTAAATTGTTGAACACTCAGCGGTAAATGGCGGCGATGCCCTGGAACTCTTTTCGGACACTTATTCCGCCGAACACCACTGGTGCCTACCAAGGTCCCCGTTCATACGACTGGAAACATACGAATGCCGGGAACATTTTAACGTTCGGGACTTTTTATCTGATACGAAATAGACCGACCCCAGATAGCTACAGTTATGGAATTCTTTCTCGGATACAAACACGCGAACAACCGGTGAAGTCTAAACTTCATTCGACGATATTGAGAACTGTGTTCGTGGGATCTGAGCGCTATTCAACTATAATGTGCGCTCAGATCCAAGCTATCTGGGGGTATGTGGGACTTAAAGTTTATATTCAGTAAATTATAAGTTATAGATTTTAATACTGTTTTGGGAATATAGAAAGACATGTTTTTCTCTACCTGGAGATAATTAAGGTTGCTTTTACTAACTTAAATTAATTATCTCCAGGATAGAGAGGAGGGATTTACCTATGCAAAGGGGAGTGCTTATGTTGGAGCCACTGCGATTGGCTACTGTAATTATTTTGTCCTAGTCTTCCATCTGGTCCCCTAGGGGAGTGTCCACCAGGTGGGAGACCTGCATAAATACCGGGCAGGTAGCCCCCATTAAACAATGTGAAGTCGGTGTAGCGCTATATACATACATATAATAGGATTAGGCCTAATAGAATGGTCAGGCTTCCAAATGAGGGTAATTCCAATATTTTGTATAGTCCACCTAAAATAAGCAAAGAGAACTCTAATAGTGTAACACTGTAAATTAAACTGATAGTGAGAGTCAAATATAATAACAAACTCACATTCTTCTGAGCTTAATGCCAAGCTCAGGAATAAGTGCGTGTAGGTCCGTACAGGCGACCTTCCCCTTCTTCTTATCAGGTGTCTATCTCCAATCGTCTCTAGGGCTCAAGTAAAACAGATATATAGTGTAGAATGTCTGTGTATAATATTACTGCTTAAAGTATATAATATACTCACAAGAATGGAGCCTCTATATCGGCTCTGTCTCTGCGCATTGAATAAAATGTAGAACTTTTCCAAGCAGGAACCAGAAAAAAGCCCATATAATAATTAAAAAGTATATAAATAATTTATTACATTACCAGGGTGTAGAAAAACCCTCTATAGTAAAAAACGCCAAAATCCAAAGCGCAAAAAAATATAAAATGAACAAATAAATAATAAATGGGCATAACAATAACATACACTTCTGTCCAGAACGCGTTTCACCGTAACTCCGACGGCTTCCTCAGCTGGATTCAATAGGTCTCATTGAAATGAAATAAATGAAACAAATAAATAATAAATGGGCATAACAATAACATACACTTCTGTCCAGAACGCGTTTCACCGTAACTCCGACGGCTTCCTCAGCTGGATTCAATAGGTCTCATTGAGACCTATTGAATCCAGCTGAGGAAGCCGTCGGAGTTACGCTGAAACGCGTTCTGGACAGAAGTGTATGTTATTGTTATGCCCATTTATTATTTATTTGTTCATTTTATATTTTTTTGCGCTTTGGATTTTGGCGTTTTTTACTATAGAGGGTTTTTCTACACCCTGGTAATGTAATAAATTATTTATATACTTTTTAATTATTATTATGGGCTTTTTTCTGGTTCCTGCTTGGAAAAGTTCTACATTTTATTCAATGCGCAGAGACAGAGCCGATATAGAGGCTCCATTCTTGTGAGTATATTATATACTTTAAGCAGTAATATTATACACAGACATTCTACACTATATATCTGTTTTACTTGAGCCCTAGAGACGATTGGAGATAGACACCTGATAAGAAGAAGGGGAAGGTCGCCTGTACGGACCTACACGCACTTATTCCTGAGCTTGGCATTAAGCTCAGAAGAATGTGAGTTTGTTATTATATTTGACTCTCACTATCAGTTTAATTTACAGTGTTACACTATTAGAGTTCTCTTTGCTTATTTTAGGTGGACTATACAAAATATTGGAATTACCCTCATTTGGAAGCCTGACCATTCTATTAGGCCTAATCCTATTATATGTATGTATATAGCGCTACACCGACTTCACATTGTTTTATCCTGTTTTCTATATTGATGTAAATAAGAAAGATTACATCTAGGTGTTACAGCAGCTTGGTCTAAATATAACAATTTACGTTAGACTAAAGAGTGTTTAATTTAACTATAGCGCCAGTGTATTACTTGTATTTTTAGGTAGCCCCCATTAAATCAGATCGTTTTACCCCTTCATGAAGTCTCGACTCATGTTTGGGGGATTGGGAGCTATCATCACTTTACTTCAGCTGGATTTTGGGAGAAGCTACAAGGATCAGCGCTGCATGAATAGCAGGATCCTTTACAGTAAGTTTTATTGAAATTGAATGTATAGTTTTGGTGTTATAGAAATTGGATAAAAAGTATATTTTGCGCTTGGAGATAATTGAGTTGATACAGCAATTAACTCAATTATCTCCCAAGCAGAGAGGAGGAATTTACTATAATGAATGGGAGTGTTTAGCTGTGTAACTGTAAATGATTGGTTGTTAAGTTTGTGTCTTCGGTGCTCAACAAGGTCCACATGGGTGATAACCTTGGGGAAACGTTGTATAAAATAAATGCTTGTGTGCCCATTAAAACAGTTCTGCTTAACCCTCAATATGTAGCCTTGTCTCGTTATTGAAGGGAACCTGCATCCAGCTAAATCACTACATAGAAACATAGAATGTGACGGCAGATAAGAACCATTCGGCCCATCTAGTCTGCCCAATTTTCTAAATACTTTCATTAGTCCATAGCCTTATCTTATAGTTAGGATAGCCTTATGCCTATCCCACGCATGCTTAAACTCCTTTACTGTGTTAACCTCTACCACTTCAGCTGGTAGGCTATTCCATGCATCCACTACCCTCTCAGTAAAGTAATACTTCCTGATATTATTTTGAATCCTTTGTCTCTCTAATTTAAGACTATGTCCTCTTGTTGTGGTAGTTTTTCTTCTTTTAAATATAGTCTCCTCCTTTACTGTGTTGATTCCCTTTATATATTTAAATGTTTCTATCATATCCCCCGTCTCGTCTTTCCTCCAAGTTATACATGTTAAGATCCTTTAACCTTTCCTGGTAAGTTTTATCCCGCAATCCATGAACCTGTTTAGTAGCCCTTCTCTGAACCCTCTCTAAGGTATCAATATCCTTCTGAAGATACGGTCTCCAGTACTGTGTACAATACTCCAAGTGAGGTCTCACCAGTGTTCTGTACAATGGCATGAGCACTTCCCTCTTTCTACTGCTAATACCTCTCCCTATACAACCAAGCATTCTGCTAGCATTTCCTGCTGCTCTATTACATTGTCTGCCTACCTTTAAGTCATCAGAAATAATCACCCCTAAATCCCTTTCCTCATATGTTGAGGTTAGGACTCTATCAAATATTCTGTACTCTGCCCTTGGGTTTTTACGTCCAAGATGCATTATCTTGCAATTATCCATATTAAATGTCAGTTGCCACAATTCTGACCATTTTTCTAGTTTACCTAAATCATTTGTCATTTGGCTTATCCCTCCTGGAACATCAACCCTGTTACATATATTAGTATCATCAGCAAAAAGACACACCTTACCATCAAGACCTTCTGCAATATCACTAAAAAATATTAAAGAGAATGGGTCCAAGTACTAGCTTTTGTAAGAGCTCTGCCTCTCTTTCTACCATGCTCCAGCTGATGGGTAATCGAGAATACTCTGCAGCACAACCTCTCGCTTGGAAAAGGACGTCTCCAACAGCATACACCCCTCCAACAACCTGGGTGGCCATTACAATGCACAACAACAATCAGAATATATTATTGTGTCAGAGGCTTAACTAGTTTTGTCTAATAATATCTATTTGGTTGTAGTGTCTAACTTTTAAACATTTACTCCACATCTGATAAAGAGTTGAACTCAAAACCATATGTTAAATTATTATACTTGAATGTGAGTGGGAAAGATGTAAGGGTGAAAAATGTATTTACAATTGAATGTGGGTGCAGATAAATATAAGACAAAAAGAAAGTGAAATAGACACCTTTTCTCAATTCAAGATACACACATGCAGCAAACACAAGTGTTTTCCCAGAACACAAAATTATCATTGTTACAGAGATCCCCTCTGTCTGCTACATACGGGTACTTTTGTTTCTATTTGGATACCTTGTTCTTGTGCGAACACCCTTTTGTAGGCCATTCGTATGCACGAATGACCGACCTCCTGGCCTTTGACTGTACCGCTAGTTAACCCCGTTCACCTTTAAAACACTGAATAAGTCTATGAATGGTGGACCACCCTACCTGAGAAGTGTGTCAACAATTAACCACCTTGGAGCTGCGGTTTGTTGGTTAACCACAGACTAATTGGCTGGCATGAGGGTGATCACCATTCGTGCATAAAGGACCGAACGGGGTGACGAACAAAATACTGAAAGAACTACAGACCAACGACCACCTAGACACTGGTGTGTGTCTTCACTTAACCACCATGAAGCTGCGGTTTCTGTGGTTAACCGCAACATTATCATTTATCACTAAGGTGGTCGCCGTTCGTATGCCGAACACGAGGTGACGGCCATCTTTGGTCATCGAACGCCCAGCGGGACTTGATCATCAAACTCCTGGAACTATTATCGGACACTGGGTTGCACAAATCTCGCTGAGGTGTCTGTTGTGCCATCCGTTCAGGCAAAGAAACACGAAAGCCATATAGACAGACTTTATTTACATGACTTTATCTGAGCACAATTCGTATATTTTTTTGTGCTCAGATCCTAGCTGTCTGGAGAGGGGTCGGATGGGATATTTCAGTAATATAATGTAAAAGCTATGTATTTTTATGCTGTTTTTGTGTGTTGAATAAAACGTGGGTATTTTCATGTACCTGGAGATAATTGAGTTACTGTAACCATTGAGACCATTATCTCCAAAGTAGGGGGAGTGTTTCAGAAAATGCACTTTACTCTTATTGGCCATTTACCGGTGTCAGCACTCCACTGCACGTTCTTCGAATCCCACGGGATACACCAAGAGACTGCTAAACTTTATCATGCTTCTCCCCCAGCTCTGCCAGGAATCGGAAACCTCACCCCATGCGTCCGCTCATGCCAGATGCCGAATCCACCCCTAGGCTTAAGCCTTCATAAATCGCTGCAAAACTGTGTAAAACTAAGTGAAGGACAATGCACTGCAAGGTGAGCTGAAGAGCAAAGTCCAACAAAGGAAAACGGAAAAGAACGGGAAAGAGAAGGGTTAGAGGAAAGGAAAAGAGAAGAAAAAGATAGGTTAAGGGAAAAAATACAAATACAGGAGCAAGATGATGAGGCCGTTGCTGGAGCAAGAGATACTGAGGAGGAGGAGGAGTATGATCATATGCAAGATAATAAAGATGAAGGGCATATTTCTAAGACATTTTTAAAACAAGTACTCCAAGATTTAAGGATAACCATAAAGATTTTGCCAATATTATAACCAGTATACACCAGGAGCTATCTGAATTGGGAGATCGCACTGATCACTTTGAGAAAAAAAAAAAAAAAAAATCGAATGACCTGAGTAAAGCACATAATGAATTAGATGAGAAATTCATTAAATTGGAGGAGGAAAATAGAATGTTATGGCACAAAGTGGCGGACCTGGAGGCCAGTTCACTCAGGAATAACGCAAAATTCAGAGGTGTGCCAGAATCATTTGAGGCTAATAAAATTGTGGAGTACATTACAACACTCTGTACTATTTTGCTCCCATCTATGGATAAGAGCTGTTGGGGGATAGAAAGAGCCCACAGACTGCCAAAACCTGCAAGATTTACGTCGGATATACGACGGGATATTATTGTTTGTTTATATCGATATACTGCGAAGGAAGCATTATTTTCTGCAATACATAAGACATCAATATTACCCATTCCCTATGACGAAGTAACAGTCTATACCATGTGTAGCAGATGGCACTGGGCTGTCCTGAAAATTGCATGTGTATAACTGTATTCGGGTAAATTGCTGGTTTATATGTGTCTAAATAACGTGTATTCGTCTGATTGTTCGGTAGAATCATTCGAAAAAAATAAGGGAATGAAACTACCGAACAGTCAGACCTCCCTTGTGTGAAGTGTGCCTTCAATTACCCACAACCCCGGTCCATTCGGTTCCAAACTACCGAACGGCCCCTCGTTCGGTAGACAAACAACCGAACGAGGGGATTCATGCGAACCCTACCTGATCTCTGTAGCCTTAGCCTTTCGTGCAATTTATTCCCTTATACTGTGACCGACCGCAGGGCCCCATCGCATGGAGCCCAATTCGGCTGTTCTCTCCAGTGCGGTCTGTCTTTTTAGTAACTCCATGAATTTCCCAAACCCCTGGTCCGATCTGGGTGATTTTTGGATATGTTGCTCACCCAGATCAGGGCTACCAGGGGATGTGCCATTTAAAGGGGTACCCCTAGGTTTAGGGGTACATCCAGAAACTGGGGGAATTTATGTACAGTATAAGGGGATTATGAGTCAGGCTGAGCGGAGGAGATGGGTGGGAGGTTACTATTGCCAGATTGGATACTGTAGTAATTAATGGAAATCCCTCCCTTGCATGGGAGCATGCTTTATAAGGCCACTGTGAAATAAAGGTTTTTAGTTCTGCTCCTGATGCTGTGTGTCGTCCAGTTATTGGGATTGCTGTTGGGATATTGCTGGATTATTTTACCTGCTGGAAACCTTGCTTTATGGATTTATAATTACTTGTTCCTGAGCCTCACTGGGATCTTAAGCGGAGATAACTTGTGGAATACTGGATTTCTGCTACACCATGGGTCGTCAACCTGGTCCCTACTGCCCACTAGTGGGCATTTCAGGATTCCAGGTGGGCGGTAGGGATTTCCACAATTTCAGAGATTAGGAGGGCGGGTGCGAGTCGGTAGTACCCCTGCGACCGGGTACCGCCATCACCATTTGCAGTTCCAGCCCGTGCTGTCAGGGCCACCTGATGGATGTGGATTGTAAGGGAACCCGGTCAGCGCTGGGCGCTTTAACAGCGCGACCGGGCCCCCTGTGATTACATCACAAGCTGGGAGAAAGTGACTGCATGTCACTCCTCCCAGCTAACATACAGACTGCACGGGAGGAAGCAGAGGGAGTCAGAGTGGGAACTCTGACTCCCATCCACCTGAGTCACCACTGGACCCCAAGGAAAGTCACCCTCCTGCACCTAAAAGGTAGGAAACAGGAGGGTGACTAACACATTTGGTGTGTGTGTTTGTATGTATGTCTTGTATGTATGTGTGTCTTGTGTTGGTCGGTATGTGTGCGTGTGTGTGCGCGTGTCTGTATGTGTGCCTGTCTGTTTGTATGCCTGTCTGTATGTATGTGTGCCTGTCTATTATAGTGGGCTATAGTAAGTAATAGTGAGTGGGCTACCTAGCTCAGCCTTTCTACTGGGCATTGCTATAAGTAAGGTTAAAAAATAGGAAAAGGGGGAAAAAAAAAGTTGGGGAGGGGAATTGGGGAGGGGAGCTGACGCACAGATGAGAAATCATATTATGCTCAAACCGAGAAGTCGTCTGAATATCACCGAAAGAGGAGACCTTCCTTCGTTCCTTACGAAAATCGAACCAGATATCAAATATTTAGTCTGGCAGCATCAACCTCAAGGATCTCATTAATTACTAGTAAAGGTAATTTCAATTTACATTGTTTTCGCATTAAACTTTATAAAGTTAAAAACACTATAAACATGCATTAAGTAGAAATAAAAAGATAAATGTACGTACATTTATTTTTTTTAAACACCCTCCTTTCTAAAAAATATTCCGCACTTGCGCGAAAACTGGTGGGCGGTAAGGAAATGTTTCCATCAAGAAAGATGCATTAGTGGGTGGTAGGTAGAGAAAGGTTGACTACCACTGGTCTATACAGTCCTATCACCTCTCACTATGGCAAGATGCCGGGAATTCTCTCAGTTTACCCAAGTATTACGTGATAAAAATATAGCTTATCGATGGGGGTTTCCGACAAAAATCATAGTATGGAGGAGTGGGAAGTTGACAGTATTGGAAGATCCAGCAAAGGGTGAGACTATCTTAAAAGAATGGGGTTTTGATTATGAAGGGGAGAAAACATCAAAACAAGTTGCCGCATCTCAAAGTGTACGACCAGAATGGAAGATGGCAGGAAGATCCTCAACAAAACCTTGAGGACAAAATAATATTTCTAAATTTTTCCTCCAAACACTGGAAATAAAAACAATATACTGGCGCTAGAACAAAATTATATAATCTCTGATGGAAAAAACACTTTTTCAGAAACAGCTGCTATAACACCTAGATGCAATCTTTCTTACTTACATCAATACAAACACAAAATACAAAGAAAAGGTGTAGCGCTACATATATTCAGTTTGACTGAGCCTGACCAGAGAAAATGCGTCTCAATGGAAATAGTCGAAATAACATATGGAATAAACCTATAAAATAGGGCTTGTTGGTTCCTGCATAAAAGAGTACAACAATGTGCTGAGAGAGCCGATATAGAGGCTCCACTTTTGTGAGTATATTATGCACTAGAATATATAGGATTCTTTGCATACATTCTACACCATATATTTGTACTGTTTGAGTCCTAGAGGCTATTAGACAAGATTACCCGGCTAGAAGAAGGGGAAGGTCGCCTGTACGGACCTGCATACGTTTATCCCTGAGCTTGGCGTTAAGCTCAGGAGAATGTGAGTGCATTATTGACATTGGTATATTTATTATTAATATTCACAGTGTTACACTATTGGAATCTTTTTTTCCTATTTTATAGGTGTATTCCATATGATAGTTCGACTATTTCCATTGAGACGCATTTTCTCTGATCAGGCTCAGTCAAACTGAATGTATGTAGCACTACACCTTTTCTTTGTATTTTCCTCCCAACACATCTGTATAATCACAAATTATTGGGCAGTGGGATACCAATATTATGTGATTAGGTGAAGCTGGGGAAACACTGCAAGGTTATAGGTTTGTTTAACAATGCTAGTTTTGCATGCATATAGAATATAATAGAAATGTAAGCACTTTAAGGCAGAGGTATGTCTTAAAATGACTTTTGAGTTGGTTCTATAGATTGTTTAACAAATACTCTTATGAAATGTTTATTTGTATGATCCAATGAGTGGGAATTGGTGCAGCTTTGGTTCTGGCTGTTTTAAAGGGACAATAGGTATATCTTTGCTTTTGGATTATAAGTGGTTGTGGTAGTATATGATCATGACTTTAAAGTATTTGATGTAATCTCTGCCCTGTATATGTATGCCCCTTTGGTAGAGGGGAGAAAGGGAATGGAAAGGAAAGAAAAGGGGAAAGTGTGAGAAGTAAGGGAAGAAAGAGGAGAGGGAGAAAGGCACGGAAAGAGGAAAGGAAAGAGAGAAAAGGAAATGGAAAGGAAGGGGAAGGAAGAAAGAAAACAAAAGGGAAGGGCAGAAAGAGATGAGAGGTAAGAGAAAAAGGAGAAAGGGAGGTATTTAGCGCATTTTAATTTAATCTAACTCAGTGACGTGCTGTGTGGGAAGTGCTAGATCCCTAAAGATGGAGGTAAAAGCAGATGGAGTTTAGGCTCAGGTTTTATAGAGATAATCGGACTATTCAGGTCTGGGCCTGGTTAGCGGCTGGGGAAGATTTAAGCCCCGGTCTTAAAGGAATAATACATAGATATTTTGTGTGGTTTTTTTTTTCTCCCTTTCTATATATGTTTAGTTCAATGAAGGGAAGGGAAAGGGATGGGAGAAGAAGGGAAAGGAAAAAGGGAAAAGAAATGGAAAAAGGAAAAGGAAGGGGAATGGATATGCCTTTGGAAATAGCATGCCCAATATCACTAAATAATTATAGTAGGGAAAAGTATTCTGTATAAAATAATAATAAAATAATCATAAGTTAACATTATTAAGGATATTTGTTCCGACTGAGAAACAGGATACTACCCCGGCAACTGCTTATGGAGGGAGATCTGCCTGACATGATCCCTAATGGGATTTAAACTGGAGCATGCTTATTGGTATTATCCAGTTTATCCCCAGGTAAACTCTTAGAGTTATTGTATATTTTGAGTTTTTTTAGTTTTTTGTGTATTTTCTTGTGGTGTGTATATATCTAGTATGAAAATTACCATAAAAATTATAATTATATGAATACCCCCTATAATAGAACAAGATGAGTAGCCACTTTTCGTGTTTATCGCTAAATGTTAATGGCCTTAATAGTCCAATAAAAAGACAATTAGTTAAACAAGAACTGATTAAATCAAAGGCAGCAATAATTTGTCTTCAAG
This sequence comes from Pelobates cultripes, assembly GCA_933207985.1. Classification (NCBI taxonomy): domain Eukaryota; kingdom Metazoa; phylum Chordata; class Amphibia; order Anura; family Pelobatidae; genus Pelobates; species Pelobates cultripes. The sequence continues at coordinate 57,526,085 of OW240921.1, read as the reverse complement.
AAACTCATTTACGTAGACAGAATCCGCAAAATTTTGAGTTGTCTAGATACCCTCAAATATTTCATGCACTTTCACCCCATAAATCTAAAGGAGTTGCAATATTATTCCATTCAGATTGGCTTTTTCAATTAGATAAAATTTACAGGGACGATATGGAAAGACTTGATTGTTGTGGGATTGTTGAATGGGATACAAATTACAACATCCTCGGTCTATGCCACAAATAAAGATCAATTTGCATTTCTGTCAAAAACTTTTGCATTAATTAATAAGTATCAGAGAGGTCATATAATTGTCTGTGAAGACTACAACTCTACATTAGATACTAAATTAATAAAAGGAATGGAACATATCAGCTATGAAGAAAGGTTAACAAATTTAAGCCTATTTAGTTTAGAAAAACGTCACCTGAGAGGGGATATGATAACATTATACAAATATATTCGGCCAATACAAACCATTGTGTGGAAATCTATTCACAAACCGGACTTTACATAGGACACAAGGTCATGCGTTTAGACTGGAAGAAAGAAGATTTTGTCTAAGGCAAAGGAAAGGTTTTTTTACTGTAAGAACAATCAGGATGTGGAATTCTCTGCCTGAAGAAGTGGTTTTATCAGAGTCCATACAGATGTTCAAACAGCTACTAGATGCATACTTGCAAAAACAGAATATTCAAGGATATAATCTTTCAATGTAGGGTAATAACTGCTTGATCCAAGGATAAATCTGACTGCCATTCTGGGATCAAGAAGGAATTTATTTTCCTAGCTTGTTGCAAAATCGGAAGTGCTTCAAACTGGGTTTTTTTTTTTTTACCTTCTTTTGGATCAACAGCAAAAAACATATGAGGAAGGCTGAACTTGATGGACGCAAGTCTCTTTTCAGCTATGTAACTATGTAAAAAAAAAACTATTAATAGAGCTCAAGGTAAAAAACACTTTCTCAGGTTTGCCTCATTATTATTGCCTCATTATTATTATTTAAATACGATTTATATGATACTTGGTGTGACAGACCCATCTGTCTGGATTACAAATACTTTGTTCGCCTGTTTTGCCGGTTATGCCCCATTCGTATGCTTTATTCAAGGGAATGTCGGTTTTGTCGAACGGAACTACCGAACGGACGGCCACCCAGAAGAGAAGTGTGCTGCTGGTTAACCTATTGATCCCAATTAGAATGTTGCGGTTAACCACAGACACTTCTCAATTAAAACCGAATGCCGGGTGGTCGTCGTTCGTATGTCGACCACGAGGCGGTGGCCATTTTGTCCATGCGAACGACCAGCGGTGTTCGATTATTTCATGGATCTGAAAACTGACACTTTTTCAGCCGAACACCGCTGAAGCCGTCGACCTCCCCTTCTCAATCTACAAAAGCATACGAATAACAGCCGTTCGGGAGATTCAACCACACGAATGGACTTAACCCAGATAGCCGTCCCATGGAGTCAATCGCATACCGAAGAACTGAAAGAGACTTTGACTCCATGGCGATTGAACTGTGCGAATGGGATCTGAGCGCTATTCTCCAATAATGTGCACTCAGATCCAGGCTATCTGGGGATATGCAATACGAATGTAATATGTTCGGCAGTTATTAAGTTATGGATTTTTATGTGTTTTTGTGACTTGTGTTTAAAATGGCGATTGCCTCTGCTCGGGGAGATAATTGAGTTACTTCCCAATTATCCCCCGAGCAGAGGGGAGGGAACTGTACTGCATGCTGGGAATATTGTGGGGATGTATGTCCAGAATGTCCCCATGTCCCTCTGTGATTTCAGTCTCCCATTTGGTCCCCTAGGGGAGTGTCCACCAAGTGGGAGACCTGCATAAATACCGGGCAGGTAGCCCACAGTAAACCAGTTCGTGTTTTACCCTCAAAGCGGAGCTTGGTCTCGTTATTGGGGGGATTTGGTTACCGGCGACTAGCGACTACTTATTTGGATTATTTGCCGCTTGGGAGATATTGACGTTCGGTTACTATTTGCCGTTCGTGGATTTACCGCTCGAGAAGGGAATTAGCCGTACAGGTACCGTTCGGGAGTTTGGAGTGTTCCCTGGCTGGCGGTTCGCATGGTTTCATTATACCCGCTACCCGACCACATTATTGCGAACGGGGAATACTCGCTAAACGGCGGTTTGGACATTTTACTCTTGGAGGTACCGTAACACTTGGCGTAACTTATTCCCCGACGGGTAAAGATTATACTTATTTTTCGCATGATCACACATATTCGCGCATAGATATGTGTTTGGTTGATAAACATTACAAACTATTTCTGAGGTAGAGATAGGGGAGTAAAATTTGTTCAGATCATGCCGCCGTAACTGCCATGTTTAGGACCTTATATTCTGTAAGAGGCAGAAGTACATGGCGCTTAAATGAGGCTCTTTTAGATGAAGAATCTTTGTTAATTTTGTTCAGGAAAAGGATTCAAGCATTTTATGATGGACATTTTCAGGACAAATCCCACATCACCACTAAGTGGCTGGCTTTTAAGGCAGTAATGAGTTGGACTGTTTATACAGGTGTGTTCAAGAAAAAAGAAGCAAGACTATGGAGATTAACGACTTTTAGAAGAGCTTAAGGTGTTGGAGGAGGAAAATAAATGGAACCCATATCTTTACAACTTAGTAAGATTGAAACTAAAGTTCAGGAATTGAACTTGAAGCTTTTGGAAAGACAAATGAGAAAACTAAAACTGACTCAGTATACGCAGAGCAATAAAGTTGGGAAAAAGCTAGCTAGGATATTAAAAAATAGAGCCTAACAAAAATACCATATCTGTTAGTGGCAAATTAAGCAAACTTGTTTAATCCTCAAGATATTGTGGAAGAACTTGCCTCTTACTATAAATGTTATATAATTTAAAAAATGGGTGTGGCAAACCTAGCCACTTTAGGTCGTATTGCAGAACATTTAAAGGTTTCTGAAATAGCTGTGTTAACCTGGTGTAAAAATGTATTTGTGTGTTTTAGAATAGAGAGCATGCCTAGGCTAACAGCTAAAAGCCGCTAGCATGCATATGGTAGTTTCACGAACAGTGACTCTAAACACTGTTCGTGAAACGAATAAGGTACTGAACGGGAGCCCACCCGCATAGGGTCGTGTGGCGCCCATTAACCGATTGCAACATCGACGGCGCGAACACCGCTGGACTTCCAGGTCGTTTGGGAGCTCCGGTCTTTCAGTATTTGGGCTCCCAATAGTGGTTCGGTACTTTTAGGGTAATTTGATAGTAAAGTATGTTTTGTGCGGCGTTCGGTTATTTATGCTGGGATTTGAGCGGTACTTTCACGAAGTCTGCGCTCAGACCCCAGCTATCTACCGAACGGTCATTTATTGTAATCCCACGAATAATGTCCAAGTTATATATTTTTATGTCAAAACCCGGTTCTGCTGTACGGAGGGATAATCCACTTAACAGGATAGTGGGAGTATCCCTCCAGTACAGCAGTGCATGGTGGGAGAAATGTCTTGTATTTTTAGTTTCCCATGTAGTCCACTACTGTATAGCCCCTGTATTAAGGAATCCCCTTGCATGGGGAATTGCATAAATACTGGAGCTGTAAATAAACTGGTCAGTTGACGCCCAGAACTGTGTTTCGTCCGGTTACTGGGGGATTTGGGATATTGCCTTACTTTCCAGCGTTTTACTTTGGATCACTTTCTATACCAGCGGAGATCTTGGGATTTAATATTGCAGCTCCGCTACAATTGGTGGCAAGCGACAGGATCCAACCTTACAGCCGAAAAGCGGTGTTCGGGTAATTGAAACTACCGAACAGGAAAGTGAATGGCAATTCGGATGCAGCAAAGAACCGAACACTGATTACACTGCATTGAAACTGCAGAACAAGGGGTAGAGTCAGCGCTAGTCCGGAAGGCAGCAGTCCCAAACAGGGAATCCCTCTAATGTCCCTGGGAATCAGATAGTAAAAACAGAAAAAGTGGGGGGATGGGTCTGCGCCAATGTGCACAATAAATAGTATTTTTAAGTCCAGTAGGATCTATTCTGTCGCATCCAAGGGTCTACTTCAGTGATATCCAAGAGGTGTTGATGGTGTGAAGAATAATCCCAATATGTAAAAAATAGAAGAGATCTTACTTACAATTGGCAGAGCTTAACCCAGCTCTGGCGTGAATGGCTTACAGTGGTATTATCCCCGCTTTCAGGATATGCGGCAAGTGTCCTCTTCTTTGTGGTGGCAGGTAACCAAGTTGAAAAATAAAAGTAGAGACAATAATGGTGCAGTATATTCCACACGTATGGTAAAAATTATAAAATATAGTAGATACACTCACATTCGGTAGAGCTTTGACTAGCTCTAGTTGATTAGGCGTACAGCGGTATTATCCCCGCTTATGGGATATAAGGTGAGTGATCTTGACTTGGACCTCAGGAGCTCGGAGAGAAGATAAAACAGCGATAGTGCTCTCAATAAAATTTAGGTGAATAAATAAAAAAATATACCCACAATATATAGGGCAGGCTAACTGCTCTATGTAACAGCGTGGGTGGTATAATCCCCACCTAGGATTCTTTGGAGTATAGTATCCAGAAAATAAAAAATTAAAATGGATAAAACGTAATTTAAAAGAAAAGAAAAATGCTATATAAAAGGCACATTGGCGCAGACCCATCCCCCCACTTTTTCTGTTTTTACTAATTGAAACTGCAGACATTAAAGGAACTACTGGAAGCCAGGGGTAAGATAGCCAGCAATGAGCCAAAAGCTGTGCTGATCGCCAAATTGATGGAGGGAGACAGAGCTCACAGCCTTACACCCCCACCAACCATGGAAGAAACCCTCTTCCAAAAGGAAATGAGAACCAGGATGGAATTTCTACCCCAGCCAGTACCACTGGAAATATTGACAGTACTGATGGCAGATGTGCAGGAGTATGTGATGGCAAACTGACCACAGGATGCACCTCCCAGAGCAGAGTCTATTACTGCTTCAGTCGTCAGCCAGGTAAAGATGCCAAACCATGCATTTAAAATGTTCTGTGAAGAGAAAGACAAGATTGATGGGTATCTACAAGACTTTGAGAGGCTATGTGACTTGCATGATTTGGAGCAGGCAGTGTGGGTACCTCTGCTGGCAGGCAAACTGTCAGGTCGGGCAGCCGAAGCCTATCGGGCTGTACCCAGGGAGGACAGTAAAGATTATGCCCGGGTAAAACATGCTATACTGGAAAGATACGCCATTACCCCAGAGGCATAGCGGCGCAAGTTTCGAGGGTTGCACAAACCAGAGAAAGATTCCCACGCAGAGTGGGCACACAAACTGGACTAAGCCTCCCAGGCGTGGATACAAGCCAGTCAAGCAACCACCATGGAGGATTTACGGCAATTGCTGCTGCTAGAACAGTTTTTCAATGGCCTGTCCCCAGAGGCACAGGAATGGGTGAGAGATAGAAAACCCCTCACCCTAACAGAAGCTGCAAGACTTGCTTACCAGCACTATGACGCCAGAAAGCATCACAGTAACCTCAACTGAGGGTACCCTAGACCCCCTGCTCAACCTCATACAGCTACCCCTACTGCACCTACAGCCACCCAATTCCAGCCAACCCCAGGGGGGCACACTCCACCATCCAGGTATAATGGCAGAGCGAATATACAGTGCCATACGTGCAAACAATGGCGCCACATTGCGAGAGAGTGTACCCAGAACCAGAGCCGCCAAGCATGGAGCCACATACGACAGAATCCAGCACCCAGAGCAGCCGCTCACCACTACCAAGCGGAGCCAGCAACCCAGACCGAAGAGCCCCTGTGGATACTACATGATGTGATGTCGGTACAAGCCACAGACAACAGGCAACACCATTGCCAGCTAGTAACCCTGGAAGGGAAAGAGATCGAAGGTCTCCGGGATTCGGGAGCCACTCTGACTCTGGTAGCCCCTCATTTGGTTCCAGGCTCCGCACACACCGGCGGATCTGTAGCAGTGCGAGTAGCAGGGGGAGCGGTATACAGATTACCCACCGCAAAAGTCCATTTGAATTGGGGTGTTGGGGAGGGCATGGTAGAGGTGGGCCTGATGCAGAAACTGCCAGCGGATGTCGTTTTGAGGAACGACCTGGGTCGAATTACTTCCGCCTTTATTCCTCAAGCTCCACTCCAAGAGGCACACCCAGTAACCACCAGGCAACAGGCTCGCACCAAGGCTCCAGCAACGCACTCTGAGGCTCAGGTAAGAGACAGTGTCCCTCCTACGACCCGTGTTACCTGGGATACCACGACTGAATTTGAGGCTGAGGTTCAGATAGACCCCACGTTAAACGTATACAGGGATAGGGTGATCTCTGACCAGGCCGGATTAGAGGGAGAACGGTATACCTGGGAAAAGGGGTTACTGTACCACATTTCTGAAAGGGTAGTGGGGGGATCTGTGAATGTGACGACTAGGCAGCTAGTGGTTCCCCAGAAATATAGACAGGAACTTCTTCAGATCGCTCACGACATCCCCTTGTCTGGGCATCTGGGGATGACTCGCACCCGATACCGCTTGACCCATGCCTTTTTCTGGCCAGGTATATCCAAAGATGTACAGCAGTACTGCCAGACATGTGACATCTGTCAGCGAGTAGGCAAGAGGGGTGACCGCCACAAGGTCAAATTATGCCCATTGCCCATCATAGAAGGACCATTTAGTAGAGTGGCCGTAGATATAGTAGGGCCCTTACCAAAACCCAGTCTCTGCGGCAAGAGATATATCTTGACCATAGTAGACTACGCCACCCGGTATCCCGAAGCATTAGCCCTCTCTAATATCCACGCAGAGACAGTGGCCAAGGCTTTAATGAAAGTATTCTCCCGGGTAGGGTTCCCCCAGGAGATCATATCGGATAGGGGTACGCAGTTCACGGCCGAGGTGACCCACCAACTATGGAGAATATGTGGCAGTAAACCTATTGTGAACTCTGCGTACCACCCACAGTCTAATGGGTTATGTGAAAGGTTTAATGGGATATTAAAGCAGATGCTCCGTACCTTTTGGAGAGGCCCATAAGGACTCAGAGCGATTCATACCCCTTCTGCTATTCGCCTACAGAGAGGTACCCCAAGAGTCCACGGGCTTTTCTCCCTTTGAACTACTTTTTGGGAGAAGGGTGCGAGGACTTTTAGATTTAATTAGGGAGCACTGGGAGGGGGAAAGCAGTACCGATAGGACACCCATTGTACCATATGTGCTGGAGTTCAGGGACCACTTGGAGGCACTAACCCAGACCGTACGGACCAACCTCCAGGCGGACCAACAACTCCAGTGCCGATGGTATGATAAGGGAGCCAGAGACCGCAGCTTTCACGTGGGACAGAAAGTTTTGATTTTAAAACCTGTTCGCACTGACAAGCTGCAAGCCATCTGGCAAGGCCCATACTAGGTGGTGGAACAGAGATGTGACACCACCTATGTGATTGGCCCCTGCTCAGGAACAGGGAAGAGACGCATGCTCCATGTGAATATGCTCAAACCCTACCATGAGAGGATAGAGGACGTTCCGGCGATATGCGCTTCAGCCTCTGAGGATCAGGAGAATCTTCTGCTACCTGACTTATTAGAGCGGGAAGATCAGGCAGAGCCCTCCACGGGTGTTCAGCTGGGGGAGCGGCTAAGTCTTCAGGAGCGTGCCCAGGTACAGACAACACCAGGCAACAGGCTAAGGGAGCCACTTTCTCCGATTTACCAGGGTACACCCCACTAGCTACTCACTGAGTTAAGACCCCCGGACAGCTACCTATGCGGCAGACCCCATACCGTATCCCGGAAGCGGTCAGGGAACATATGAGGAAGGAGATTTAGGAAATGTTGCAGCTAGGGGTTATTGAACATTCCGATAGCCCCTGGGCATCGCCGGTAGTGCTGGTACCCAAGAAGGACGGCACAACACGCTTTTGTGTAGACTACCGGAGGCTAAATGACAAAACAGTGTCTGATGTCTACCCGATGCCCTGGATAGACGAGCTGCTAGACAAAATGGCACGAGGCCAGTACCTTACTACAATAGATTTATGCAAAGGGTACTGGCAGATTCCACTAGCCGAGGATGCCATCCCCCAAGTCGGCGTTTGTCACCCTGTTTGGCTTGTACCAGTTTCGAGTCATGCCATTCGAGATGTAAAACACTCCAGCTACCTTTTACCAGCTACTGGATGGATTCCAGGAGTATGCATGTACATACCTGGATGCAATCGGTAGTTAAATGCTTTCCTAGCCACATGGCGGTCGGCCATCTTGGATCTTTTGTTAGCCCAGCGATGTTTGGTTGTTTAGCGCATGGAACTAAAATCGGCTACTCGACGGCGCGAACACCGCTGGACTTCCAGGCCGTTCGGGAGCTCCGGTCTTTCGGTATTTGGGCTCCCAATAGTGGTTTGGTACTTTTAGGGTAATTTGATAGTAAAGTATGTTTCATGCGGCATTCGGTTATTTATGCTGGGATCTGAGCGGTACTTTCACTAAGTGTGCGCTCAGACCCCAGCTATCTACCGAACGGTCATTTTTGTAATCCCATGAATAATGTCCAAGTTATATATTTTTATGTTAAAACCCGGTTCTGCTGTACGGAGGGATAATCCACTTAACAGGATATTCTAGTGGGAGTATCCCTCCAGTACAGCAGTGCATGGTGGGAGAAATGTCTTGTATTTTTAGTTTCCCATGTAGTCCACTACTGTATAGCCCCTGTAAGGGGATTAAGGAATCCCCTTGCATGGGGAATTGCATAAATACTGGAGCTGTAAATAAACTGGTCAGTTGACGCCCAGAACTGTGTTTCGTCCGGTTACTGGGGGATTTGGGATATTGCCTTACTTTCCAGCTCTTTACTTTGGATTACTGTCTCTACCAGCGGAGATCTTGGGATTTAATATTGCAGATCCGCTACAATGAGCAAGATACATATCAACCTACAAAAGAAGAAATTATGTTTTTTTTCAGCAGATACAGATTTGCCTTCCCTATCAGAATCACAATGTCAGTCATTATTAAAACCTTTTGAGGAAGAGTGAGTATTGACAGTAATTAATACTCTTCAGAATAAAATGCCCCGGGCCCGGATGTGTTTTCAAATATTTTTTATAACATTTTTGCAAATTTATTTATCTCATCTTACGGGTGTATTTATTTTTTTAAATATTCAGTTTTTAATGTTGACACACAAATTTATGCAAAATTATTAGCATTAAGAATAAAACCATTATTGATCAAGTTGGTATCTCACGAACATGCAGGTTTTGTTCCTTCAAGACAATTAGGGGATAATACCCGTCATTGTCTGAATATATTGAACTGGGCCAATATTAATAAGCAACAATCACTAATTCTAGTTTTAGATGACGAGAAGGCCTTTGATTGCCTAAATTGGCAATATATGAAAGATGTTTTAGTAAAGATGGCCTTCCCTTCGTCTTTTTTAGAGAGCATTTTTGCCCTTTATACTCATCCATCAGCGAGAATACATAATACAGGGTTTTTATCAACGCCATCACAAATGGTACGAGGCAGGGGTGTCCTCTCTCCCCTTTATTTATATTAAGTTTAGAACCATTAATAAGACATATTAAAAAACAAAATAATATTCAGGGTATATGCACACCTGCAGGAGAATTGAAATTTGAGCTGTTTGCAGATGATGTTTTATTATTTTTAACAGATCCGTTTGTCACTTTCAAATCGTATGAAATTATTGAAAAGTTATGGACAAGTGTCTTATTATAAGAATAATCCAAAAAAATCTCAAGCTATGCCAATACATCTCCCAAAACAGTTAGTAAAAGAACTGCAAGAATTATATCCATTTGACTGGCGCTTTTCATCAATAAATGACTTAGGTGTTAAATTATCTAGCAGTCCAGTCCGTTAATAAAAGATAATCATATTCCATTGATATATACCTGAATAAACAACTTAGAGTATGGGAGGGGAGATAAATATCATTTCTTGGTCATTAACACAATAAAAATGATACTCTCCCTTATTTTATATCTATTTAGAACTTTACCAATTGTGTTAACAAATGCTCTTCTAAAACGGTTCACATATTTGGAAAAGGAAACCACCGCGTATTGCACAGAAATGGCTTTGGAAATCATACATGAAAGGAGGTTTAAATATACGGAATAGTTCCTTTTACTATAAAGCAGTTTTTCTTGCACAGGGTATTTCTATTCTTGAGCAGGGTGTAGCCCCAATTTGGTTGGGGTTAGAGAATGCTTGTATTTAGGATGGTACAGTGGAACAGTTTATCTGGTTTGGTCCAGTGAAACAAGAAAAACTATGCAATATGCTGCCTTCCACAAAAGCATTAACAAAAATTTGGGGACAAGCTATTTTAAAGCTAAAAATTTCCAAAGCCTTGGCATTGGAAGCACCTTCCAGAATGATCACATCCTTTAGCCCTGATTTATTCTTAGATACTTGGATGGAGCGAGGGGTAAGACAGGTGATTTATATAACATAAGTGGAATAAAATCATTTCCAGAGCTCCAGAAGCAATATGCTATGCTGTCACATGAATTATTCACATATTTGTGCATGAAACATATTTTGAATAAAATAAGATGCACATCAAAAGCTCCCCTTTCTTATGTAAATGTGCAGGGAAAATTCCAAACAGAAAGCTCTTTCATTTTGCTAAAACATTTTAGTATCTATGGATGTGGATACTATAAGTTACATGCACAAATGGGAAAGGGACTTAGATAATCAAGTACTGCTGGAAAGTTAGTAAAAGGCTTTAAAAATCACGAAACAAGCTTCTAAAAGCTTATCACATTGGGAGGCATTTAGCAAATTAAATATGAGATGGTATATGGTACCCTCCAGTTTAGCTCAATTATACCCAGGAACATATACAGTCTGTTGGAGATGCCATGAGAATTTAAGCAACTTGCTGCATATTTTTTGGGAGTGCCCACTGATTAAACCACTTTGGCAGGAAGTGGAATCTTTTTTTTAAAATGGGGTTAAGTGTAGATATTAAGTGGCAACCAGAAAGCTATCTTTTTCACATGTTCCAGATAACACCTCAGGAGGAAGTATCAACAATGACTAATAATGACTAATAACTAATACTGTTTATTAGCAATTAAAATAGCTTATAGGTGGAAACAAACTCAGCCACCTTTGCTCAAAGAGGTTATGTCACGCTTAGACTCTTCAAGTAGCTATGAGAGAATGGCAAGTCGTTTGGCAGGAGTGGAAGGAAAATATTTAAAAAATTTGGCAAAAATTGTTTAGTGTCAGGAATTTGTATTTATAGGAGGTAGGCCATGGTTAAGAAGTTGTTACATAAATTTATTTAATTTAAATAAAGTAATTTTATAGTTAGAGGTGAAAGCCAGAGGTATATAAAGGGGATTTATGTTTTCAAATAAGCCTGATATAACGGTTTAAGTAATTTATAAACTTACACATAAGATTACTAGGTAATGTAAAATATGATAGCATTTATGTGTAAGAATGGATTAAGGTATGGATATCCTAGAGATCATGTTTATACACCACTAGATAATGTTTGTTATTGTTTGAGATTTGTTTTTAGGTTTTGTTATCTGTGTTTTTTTTTTCTCGTTTGTTTGTTTGTTTTTTTGTGATGGTCTAATTATGTATATTGGAATCTATAATAAAAACTTATATATTAAAAAGAAAAAAAAAATATATGGGGGCGTGGCCTGGCAGCTCATGGACACAGACGTGTGAGCTGTTAGCTCCGACGAGGGTGCAACAAACCGCAACGAATTGACGAGCGCAAACCGCCCAGACCGACTCACAAACGGCTTATTTGACAAGCCCAAGCCATCATGTCCCAGAGAGCTAAAAAAAAAACGAAATTACGCCCTACAGCCCTCCAAATATCGGCTCTCACACCGCCGCGCAGCAGAGCACAAGATGGCGCCGGAGGCCCTGACTCACCCACAGCATGCTCTGAAGGGAGTGACAGCACATCCATCTCCCATACTAACGCAGCCCCTGCCTCAGAAACGGCTCTGCACCGCATGCTCCAAGAGCTACAGCAAAATCTCCAAGCAGAATTCGCTAAATTGGCCCGGGACGTCCGCGCAGACATTAAAGAGATAGGTGCGCGCACCGCCATATTAGAAGATAAAACAGAGGAAATTATTGACGCGCATAATAACCTAGCCGCAACCTGGGAAACCCTGGAAAGCCGACTTACCTTCCTGGAAGCTAAGATAGCGGACCATGAAGATCGCGACAGACGCAACAATATTCGTCTGCGCGGCATACCAGAAGAAATCAAACCCTCTGAACTAAGGGACTATGCCATAGGCCTATTCAAGGCCCTCTGCCCACAGCTCAGCGACGCCGACCTGTGCCTTGACCGTATCCACCGCCTGCCGCGGCCTAAATTCTTAGCAGCAACTGCGCCCAGGGATGTAATTACACGCATCCACTATTTCACCTCTAAAGAAGCAGTACTGAGAGCAGCAAGGAACCCTGACAGCATCCCAGCTGAATTCCGAGGCATGAAACTATTTGTGGACCTCTCTGCAGCAACCCTGGCTAAGCGCAAAGCACTGTCACCAATCACCCAAGCACTCAGGGATGCAGATATCCTATACAAATGGGGCTATCCAACACGCATCATCGTGAGGCGAAATGGAGTGGAACACCAAATACAATCGGTAGATGAAGGAACCCGACTACTAGGCGACTGGAATTTACACATCAAACCTCCAGACGTGAAAGATTCAGCAAGCAGAACCACCAAGTCGCCCACAAAAATCTCTAAGGACTGGTCCGCTGGGACAAAACATAAGTGACATGAGACTAAGGCTAACATATCAGGCTGCGCAGTCCAGCCTAATGCATCTTCGTACCGACTAGATACGTGAGCATGCTACATGTCTGTATAATTGTTTGCAATGTTTTTTTTGTTATATATGCTTAGTATGTGGTTAACAGAATACCTAGCATAACAGACACATAGCCCTCAGTCACAAACTAATGTGTAGATGATAGACGGTTACCAGTTTCCACTTCCTCAGAGGCGGGCTATATGGCATTCCAAGCTAATACCAACGCCAATATGGGCGGTTAATACCCACAAAGACACCCTCCCCCATTGTGGCTCCATAGGGCCGACAAAGACCTCGTTGTGGTCTGATATACAGTATCTGACCAATCTTTTGTACATAGTTCCCCGATGGGGAGTTATCCCTTTACACCCCCGACCCCCCTCCCATACCCCATTTAATACCAATAACTGTAGGTTGCTAACCTTAGATACTCGCTACCATGATATAGTTAACGTAGGCGAGATCGCACTACATAAAGACTTCCTCAAGGCTATCCAGAACAAGACTCAGACTCGAAGAGCACACCTTACTTTTCCCACATCACACTGCGGGCAGAAGAGGGCCCCCGCTACCTCTCCATGGCGTTAGTAGTTCTCTCACTCAATGTAAAATGCCTAAATACACCTCACAAAAGGAGGCTAGCTCTCGAAGAAGCTAAAAGGATGAGGGCCGCCGTGGCTTTCTTTCAAGAAACCCATTTCCTAACCTCCAAACCAAGTTCTCCTCAAAAGACTACCCGATAGGTTATCACACTGGTTACTCAAAAAAGAAGAGAGGAGTCTCCATTCTCTTTAGCAAAGATGTGGCTTTTTCCTTGCACAAGAAAATTGGGGACAAAGAGGGACGCTTCCTTCTGCTTCAATGCCTTCTAAACAATGTTCCATACACCTTTATAAATGTATACGGCCCACATGATAACCAAAAAGCATATCTAGACAAAATCCTAACACTAGCAAACACATACCAATTTGGGACGACAATCATAGGGGGAGACACAAACTTTATTTTAGACGAACAATTGGATACCTCCTCTACCCTCCACGTTACGCAAAGAACGAAGACTAAACGTACCACATCCTCGACAACTGCCAAAACACAGTTGACCAACTCGGGATATGTGGATATATGGAGAATCCTACCCCCTTCCGAAAAGGATTTCACTTTCCATTCCCAAGTACATAACTCTTACTCAAGAATAGATAGATTCCTCATACACAACACAACAATCCCAACAATACAATCCACCAACATAGCAACCATTACGTGGTCGGACCATGCACCGATTACCCTTACCATGTCAACTCGATTCCCCACCAAAGGGCGCGGTTCATGGCGCCTGAATGAATCTCTACTGCGCGATCCCCAAATTACCAGACAAATAAAAACAGAACTAGAAGCATATTTCAACACAAACACTACCGCAGATATTTCCGTAGATACTCTGTGGCGTGCACACAAAGCCGTGCTCAGGGGCTTGTTCATCAAACACGCTAGTTACGCCAAGAAGCAAAGACTACACACATATAATACCCTGATCCAACAAATAACAATCCTCACACACACAAACAAGACGAACCCATCGCCAGAACATTATAACAAGTTGAGAACTTTACAAGCACAACTGAATGAATTTGAACTAGACAAAACCAACTACATCCTCCAGAAGTATAAGCATAAATTCTTTGCACAAGGGAATAAATCGGGCAAACTTCTTGCGTCCAAGTTAAGGGCCCGTACGGCCAACACTAAAATAGCTTACATTAAGACACAAGGGAACAAGAAAATCATGAACCCACAGGACATAGTAGAGGAATTCGCGCAATACTATAGCTCATTATACAATCTCAAAGATGATCCCACAACAACCACACCGACCAAAGCACAAGTTCGAGAGTACTTAGATACAGTAACACTACCTACATTAACCCAGACAGAAATTGATACAATTACTAAACCAATCACGGAGGAAGAACTGAGAAACACAATATTGAAATTACCCCCTCACAAGTCCCCAGGCCCTGATGGTTTCACCAATTTGTACTACCAAACTTTCTCAGAAACCCTCACCCCGCACCTCTCCAAGCTCTTAAACCACTACTACACCATAGGCGAAATGCCCCCTGAAATGCTACAGGCACACATATCAACACTCCCGAAGCCAGGCAAACCAGCGACGATCTGCCAGAATTTCCAACCCATATCTCTACTCAATTGCGATACAAAAATTTACGCAAAAATTTTAGCTAACCGCCTTACAAACATACTAAATCGCATAGTTCATAACGATCAATCAGGCTTCACCAAAAACAGACAAGGGTCAGACAATACGAGGAAAATTCTTAATATCCTAGCCCACATGGAAACACGCAAAACAGAGGGCCTCCTGCTGGCATTAGACGCCGAAAAGGCCTTTGATAGGCTCAATTGGGAATACATGGAACAAGTACTTCTAAAATTTGGCTTCCCAAGCTCGTTTACTACGGGCATAATGGCACTATACTCCAAGCCATCCGCTAAAGTCACGAACACAGGCTTTATCTCGAACCCCTTCCACATCACCAATGGCACTCGCCAAGGATGTCCACTCTCACCTCTATTATTTATACTCTCCCTTGAACCTTTGGCCTACAAGATTAGAACCCACATAGACATAGAGGGAATCCCTGTAAAACAAGCAAACTACAAATTGTCCATGTTCGCTGATGATATCCTTATTTCCCTTACGAGACCAGAGCATTCCCTACTAATAATTTCCTATTATAAATTGAATCAGGCCAAAACCCAAGCACTTCCCATACGTCTTCCTGTCACAACCATACAAGCGCTAAAAAAACGATACTTGTTTGACTGGAGACAGACCCATGTAACATACCTAGGGGTGAAAATAGCCGCCACATATAGAGGAATTAACACACTAAACTACTCCACAATGCCACACATGTGCAAACAGATCTTGCACAAGTGGAAAGATGTCATGCTATCATGGCTAGGCAGGATTAATGCCATAAAAATGATTGTACTCCCGAAACTGCTCTATGTATTTAGGATGCTTCCAATACCTCTCTCCCCTACATTGAGCAAACAAATCCAAACGATAATGACAAACTATATATGGGAGAACAAGAAACCCAGAATACCATCGATTCTTCTACAAACACCCACTAAGGAAGGCGGACTAGGTTTCCCTAACATAGCAACTTACCACAAAGCAGCGATTCTCGAAAACGCGATAAAATTACACGCACCACCCCACACACTACAATGGGTGGATCTCGAAAACAATTATGACCCCGCGGGGTCAGCGGTAAATTATATGTGGACGCCTAAACAAATTCGGGACAAACGCAAAGACATGTTACCACTTACCAAATACCTGATACAGACCTGGGACCACTTACACCGTACACGGACAACGGAGAGCAAATTTTCACCCTGGGCTCCCATCACAGCTCTCACCACTGTGTCACCCTGGCTATCCCTAGATAAATGGAGAGAACTTGGAATAACCCGCATTATGGACATATGCCAACAAGGAGCTATACTACCCTTCCCGGAAATTCAAAAAACGCATAACCTACCAGCATCCTATATCTTCCCATATCTCCAACTTAAAAGCTTACTTGCTAATAAAGTAGCACCCCCAACATCGCAAGTAAGCCCCACAGACCACGACCTACTATTACTGTACCATAGGTGCCACAACTCACCGATTAAACCGAAGATGCTCTCATTGAGCTACACAGCTTTAAGAAATCAAATTCCGCCTCCAGAGTTCAAATACAGATTGCACTGGGAACAAGAATGCGCACTGTCATTCACAGACAAGCAATGGACAGCGTCGCTCCAAGCCCTAAAGGGTATCACTGCTTGTTATTCACATGTCGAAGCACATAAAAAACTACTCTACAGGTGGTACTACACACCTGACAAACTCCACAGGATCTACCCCCACACCTCGGCCAAGTGCTGGAGATGTGGGATGGAACGAGGCACAATGACCCATATCTGGTGGAACTGTCCGAGCATTACGCCCCTATGGAAGGAAGTCCATCAGACATGGCAAGAACTGGGGATCAAACAACTATCACTCACACCCCTGCTGACTCTCTTCCTCCAATACCCCAACTCAATACCCTACAAGGACAAACACCTGACAACGATGATGATCCTAGCAACCCGCAATCTCATAGTGTGTCACTGGAAACAAACAGAATGTCCTACCACCACAATGCTACACCACAAAATTAGGCAATACCTCCGATATGATCTGCTCACAGCCCACACTCACAAACAGACCTCCACCACACTCCTTAATTGGCGAAGATGGACAGAATGGGTAACTCTTAAGGGGAACGCAGACGAGGCCATAACTACTACTGCTAATAGAGATTAACTACTACTGCTACTAGAGATTGACACAATAGATTGAAGCCAACGACCATAAGTTGTTGTCACCCTAATCGCTCGAGGCCCGTAAACAGACTTACACCACGATGAGAGGGCACAAAATAGGACATATTGTACCACTCACAACAAAACAAATACTCAGAATAACAACACAGCATAAATTAGCGTAAAAGTACTCAAGCGACAACAAGCTACGGTACTATACAACACACAACAATGTAACCAACTGCACCCTTGTATCTCTGTACCTATGTAATATGATACCTTAGATCAAATATGTATGCGTGCCAAGCTAAACTGTGTCTATATACATGTGTACTTAAGAAGATCTAACAAGCAACCTGAAAGAAATTTGTATTTGATTATCCTCCACCCCCCCCTCCCCTCTTCCTTTCTGTACCCCACCCTACCCCAGACTTTGTTCAATAAAATAAAATACGAATTGAAAAAAAAAAAAAAAAGAAAAAAATACAAACTACGGTCCTCTAAGTTACGAGATAATGGTGAGACAGATAAAATATAGAAGCAAAAGACAAACAAATATTCATACAGATGTAGAGGACAACAAAAATTAAGGGAGTTATTAATTGCTGGTGACCCTCAATTGATCAGTCTTTCCCTCCTCTCTCATCTGTTCTCTAAGCGCTTTCACGTCTGCCTCCAATCTCTCAGTCTGTCTCTTCAGATTCCAGCATTCTCTATTCCCTTCTTTCCATTGATATATAAACTGAATAAACAACTTAGAGTATGGGAGGGGAGATAAATATCCTGGCTTGGTTGTATTAACACGATAAAAATGATGATACTCCCCCTTATTTTATATCTATTTAGAACTTTACCAATTGTGTTAACAAATGCTCTTCTAAAACGGTTCCAAACTACTATTAATGCACATATTTGGATATTTTGATCTGATGCTCATCCCATCTATGGTTTCTTCCCCAATTATTCTCCTAATAACTGTTTCTATTGTTTCTCCATTTTTCTCCCCAACTGTGATTTTCCCAGTTTTTATCTCTCCTTTTTAGCCTCTCCCAGTTATTATTCCAATTATTGTTGATTACCTGAGGCTCCTCCCATCTATTTATCCAATTATCTCCCATTACATTGCTCTCTTTAGCACTATCCCTATTCCTATGGTCCCTCTGGGGATCTCTCCATCTTTTGTCCTATTTTGGTCTCCATTTCTCATTATCCCTCTTGTTCTGGGGTACATCACACCTCTGCTTTCTCCATTTACCATCTATATCTCTACCAGAGTCGACCTTGAATGTTCTTATGGCTGAAACAGAGCAGGCCTGTTCTGTAAAAGCATATTTGATCCACCACTTGTCAGCTCTAGTTAGTACTATTTCTAAGTCTGTTGGTGTTGGATCAAAAAGCCTGACAAATTCTTCACACTCCCAGGGAAGGGCATCCATTACTTTAGTTATGTATTTTGGTGAACCCAACATCATAGGGTGCTGTGGCTGGCGCAATGTAGACCAGAAAAATAACCATTGGGCTACCTCTCTAGGACCATCTGTTGGCCTCATGGTAATATTCTCTATTTCTTTCTCTATGCTGAGTAGATATAATTTAGTTGAAGCACTTCTTCCTGCCTGATCAGACACACTGTTATTAACTCCCAATAGTCTACTAGCCAAAGAACCCATTGTATATTCTAACAGTTCTATTTATTCTTCTAAGTTAAGACCTACTTTTTTAGCTCTATTTGCTCCCCTCATAAACCAACGTGTAAAGGTATTAAAAGTTATTTGGAATACCTCCCCACCATTTCTGGAAATGTTGTTTGTCTGTTATTTACATAGGCCTTGTCTGCCTAAAGAAGCTAGTAGTCATTTCTTGCATTCAAATGTTCAGTTATTATTATAGGTGCTTGTGGGACACATAGTTACATAGCTGAAAAGAGACTTGCATCCATCAAGTTCAGCCTTCCTCACATATGTTTTTGCTGTTGATCAAAAAGAAGGCAAAAAACCTAGTCTGAAGCGCTTCCAATTTTGCAAAAAAAAATAGGAAAAAAATCCTTCTTGACCCCAAAATAGCAGTCAGATGTCTCCTTGGATCAAGCAGCTATTACCCCACTAATTAGAAATTATATCCCTGTATGTTATGTTTTTGCAAGTATTTATCCAATTGCAGTTTAAACATCTGTATAGACTCTGACAAAACCACATCTTCAGGCAGAGAATTCTATATCCTTATTGCTCTTACTGTAAAAAAAACAAAACAACACTTTTTTCTTTGCCTTAGATGAAATCTCCTCTCTTCCAGCCTAAATGTGTGACCTTGTGTCCTATGTATAGCCCTGATTTTGAATAGATTTCCAGAAAAATGTTTGTACTGGCCCCGAATATATATTTGTATAATGTTATCCTATCAGGCGCCTTTTTTCCTAACTAAACAGATTTAAATTTTTTAACCTTTCTTCGTAACTAAAATGTTACATTCCTTTTATCAATTTTGTAGTTTGTCTCTGCACTTTTTCTAGTGCCATAATATCTTTCTTTAGAACAGGTGCCCAAACTTGCACAGCATATTCAAGGTGTGGTCCTACCAGTGATTTATAAAGAGGCAAAATTATAGTTTCATGCCGAGAAATTATGCCTCTATTTATACATGACACAATTTACAAGTGGCACATTCCCATTGTGTTTTGTTCTCAGCACTGGTTCTGTGCTTACAGATATACAATAAGACTGGCTGGAGCATACTTTAGGAATCTCCTCATCCCATTTATTTGTGTTTTCTTTAGTTTTCGTTTTATATTCCATGACTCAGTTTTGGAGTTCAGTGATTTTAGCACTATATGCATATTTCTGTTTTTCCATTTCCTTTAATTCCTTCTCCAACATCTCAATCATTTTGTTTGTTCTTAGGGCAGCTATTTTAAAACAATCTCTCTCATCTAAAGCATCTTCGTTTTTATTAGTGGTTACTAAGTTATCTTGCTGCAAATCGAGTACCATCCAGTACTGGAGGCTGGACATGCATTGAGTTTCTCCGGTCTCTCATGATACACCTGATGATGGTCTCATTAGCCAGGTATAAAACACTGCCTCTCCCAGAAGGCAGTGTCAGTTCCTTGACTCTGGTGATCATACTGCTGTTTCGTGTTCTCCAGTTTACTCTTGACCTTGGCTTGTTGTTTCATTTATTCTGATTTCTGGCATCCTCTGACCTTTGGCTTCCCATGACAATTCTCCTGCTTTATCCGTTCCTGTACTGCGACTTGGAGAATTATCCTGCCATGCACCGACTCACAGGCCAGGTGAATTCTTGCCTGACCACCTCGGCCTGTGTTTACTTGCAAGGGTGAGCATACATCTCTGCCTGCCGGACTCCCAACCCAGGAAAGCCCTGACAGCACCTAGAAATGACATTTTAAAACAGAGCTCTCCCTGAGTTTTTAACCAAAATAGACCAACAGACTAAGTTAAAAAAAAAAAAAACTAAAAGAGCTTTTAACAATGGGAACTAATAAAAAAAAAAAGAAAGAAACTGGTGTCAAAGTGATTGAACCACTTCAACAGCTTAATTAAATTAACCTTAAAAAAAAAAAATAGTTTACAGTCTCAATACAACAAATGTCCACAGATAGCAAAACACAAAACCACCCTTCTGCCTTTGTTACAAATAAGCAGAATGTTTCAGAGGAAGATCATGGAAACTGAAAATACCGGTCTGTAACTTCAACACAATGATAATTCCCAACCATATAACAATCTAACATAGGAACCTTTACTTCATAATACTATTTACCCCAAATACAAACCGTTCATTTGCTATAAAACACACTCCAGTCTGAAAATGGAAATGTTAACCTGGCTAAACAATACCCACCACACTGTATTAGTCCAGGTAACTTTATCATGTAAACCCAGTGCTCCTACACATAATTCAATAGTTAAAACAGACAAAAGATAACCAAAAACAAAAAATAACCTGTTATTTAAACTTGGAATACAGTGAAGTCACACAATTTACCATCTAAGAAACAAGTAAAATAGATTCAGTTTCATTCCAGCTGAATGCAACAAGAGGGACAATGCAGCACACGGGCAATTAAAAATGTTAGAAACATCAAAAGTACAAATGCAGCACAACTATTCAATCTTCCCCTACTATTAACAATCATTTAAAACTGTGCAGAAACAAAGTTAAACCTATAAATGCTACAATTTGGAACAAAATATGTTCTGTCAGTCACAATGCACAACATATATATTCAATAAAACACATATGTATATTTGTTTCAACAAAATGAATCCTATGCTATAAACTCACTAGCTCTTAGATTATGCATTAATATAGTAGTTATTGCGTCTGACAAACATTTGTTGTAGAAGTCTCCTATTTAGTGGTCAACAAAATGTGCTATATTCCCAAACTTTACAAATTATGTACGCTGTAAAATCTTGTTTGGATCATTAATGTTGATTGATATATAAATATATATATAAACGTTTTTTGTATATACAGTCTTGGGCCAAATGCTCGCCACAATAATATATGTCTATATTATTGAAAAGTACTAATACGCAATCTGACTTATGGTTTCTTCAGGTTTATTCTATTAGGATGTTACAGGATAATGGATTTCAACAGCAGATGGTAATTGCTGTACTTCTGATGGAAGAGTTACATCGTTGTACAGAGCGAAGAGCCAAGAGAGAGCGACCTCGTGTCCCTCTGTTACTATATAGAAGTGCCATAATGACATCAGACCATAACTTTAGCCATATAAGGACAAGACCCCCAAATCCACATTCCAGAGCTCTCTGACAAAGAAAGCCTTGTGACTTAGACCATATGTTACTTATGTCAATCCACACATCCTTATATAATCAATAGAAACATAGAATATGCAATATTCTACATTCCCTCTGTTTATGGTTTGTCTTAAAACCATAACACAATGTCACTAACCTGTCCATTCATACATCACTCGTTTCACAGTCATTGAACATAGAACAAGATGTAGTCACAACTTAAATTATATGAGAGTTCTTAGAAGGTCGAGTTTCTATCCCTCATACTGCTTACTTTACTTCAAAACTCCCTCTGTTTCAGCTATGTATTGATATCCATATCCATGTTATATCATAACTACTTGAAAATAATATATGCATATATAACAATAATAAATGAATAAAATAAAATATTTACAAATATTGATCCAATAAACAATGTAAAGCAATGAGAAAGATCAACCTGCTCAGGTACAGTCATGTCTTTTGTAGACAACAAAATCAAGATAACTTTCTAGATAATAACTATGTATCACTATCATATTCCTACAGACATATATAGTATAGTATTTTCATTCTCAATACCTGATATTACTTAAGTACTAATACATGTATTGCTTGTATATCCTGTCCAATTATATTTCCATGAATCATATGGTTTCTAGCAACCTTAAAATCTTTGTCATTTGTAATCATGAATTACATTCCTATACCATTAATTCCACCTAGTGATTGTATCAGTACTTTACAATCATAGTATTTAATTTGTATATTCAGTAGGCTCTAACTACCTGAAATATATCAACACTACTTATAAGACTCATTCAAAGGATGTGTTATCAACCATGAAGTTCTATAATAATTCTTCAAATAATGTTCATGGTGTTGACAATACTTATTGTTCTAGAAATTCTCCACCCAGAAATCTATCATAGATTTGTTTTTGTTTACATAATTATAATTTTCACTAAATTTCCACCTTGTAGTAACTAATTTTTCATTCAACAAAAACATTGTTTACTTAAAAAGAACTTGGAAAGAATAATATAAATTCATTAGCATCACTCTCTTCATTAGCATTGTGATGACTTATTAATGAAATACATCTTAAAAGCAGGATTGCCCTAATGTTCTGACCAATCCATATTCCTTAGTACACTTCAACTGACTAAAATAAAATAAACAAAACTTGGGGTCATACTGCCCAGAAACTCTTATTCCTAGTCTGTGTCCAACAAACTCAGGGTAATCATAAAACAACTTATAACAACTTATTCAATTCATTGGATATCGTCATATCCAGAAACCTATTCTCCCTAGTCCATACATTTATAGACTTAGTTTAAATATAATTGTGTACTATACTCTTAACTAAACTTCAATTCAATTCCTCTTGGATCTCTGAACTCTTAAATCCAAGGCATTCTTAATGTATATAATTACTTCATATTAATCAATATAAATTATCCTTAATATAAATTATCCTTCCTTAGTTTTCTTCCTTATGTTACCATTGTTTGTTTTACTTCACCTCGATTATAAACAAAATATTTATTCTAGTGAATCTATGAAATACCATTGCACTCAATCTTTGTAGTATTAAGTAACCATGATCCTTATTTTATCAACTTCATATTTTTTCTACCTCTGATACTTCTCATCCTATGTATAGGTCATAATATAATAGTTCTTTTCATAATACTACCCTATCATAATTTTACTCCATGTGTGATATAGTTATAAGTACTCTCTTTTGGTATTAATACACTCATAACTGTTAAATAACTTTTCATTGTCTCTTTTCTTCTTCATTAATATTTAGGAATTAATTTGTATGTTAGTGCCAATCTTTTATTTCTTTGTAAGTCTGTTAATCTTCTGTATCAAATTAACTCTGTAGAATCTTCCATCACAGTTTGCAGATCAGATGAAAAATCTCTTTCCAACAGTCGATGTCCAGTTGTCTAAAGGAATTCTTTCCTAATTTACTGCCACAAGGATCTGTCACGCTTTACCTACATTAAAACAAAAAACATGTGCAGCATCAATACAGTGGCTTACAATGTTTATATTTCATTATTATTATTATACAGTTTAACCCCTTAAGACCGGAGGGCGTACAATTACGCCCTATTTTAGGCGGCTCTAAACGCCGCCGGGCGTAATAGTACGCCCTCCGGTCTTTCTATACTTACCCGGTCGCCGGCGATCCCACGCCGGCGATCGCGTTTGGGGGACTCCCAGGGAGCCCCCCGCGGCACGTCCGACCCCCTGGCAGCCCCCCCGGCCATGTGAGAGTGAGGTCCTTGCGAGGACCTCACATTCACATGGCCGGGATAGCTGCCTGCTGTATTGCCAGCAGGGGGGCTGCCTGTAATGACAGGTGGTCCCCCTGCTGGCTGAAAATAAAATAAATAAAAGTTAAATAAGTGTAAAAAAAATATATATACTTAGATCATATATATATATATAATATATATATATATATGATCTAAGTATATATATATATACATATACATACACACACATACACTGTCTAGGTGTATTTTACTATTAATATATATATATTAATATCAAATTACACGTAGACTGATACTGATTAAATATATATATATATAATTATTGTTATATATATATTTATATATAATATAAAAAAATTAAATATGTAAATACGTCAAATAATTTTATTAAAAAAATAAAAAAAATAATTAAAAAATATATAGATGTGTGTTATTTCGTTCTAACTGTATTGTGATACTAATATATATATATACATTTATATCAAAATACACGTAGAACAAAATAATATATATATCTATATACATAAATATATACGTATATATCACTATATATATACCTATATATAAATAAAAATATTTAAAAAAAATATATATATATATACATATATATTCACATATGTATATATATATATATATACATATATTAATTCTACATATATATTTATGTAATATTTTTACATAATTAGGTATCTTAATTAATTACAATTAGCTGGACCTGCCTGACAACCCATGCCGAGAGTAAAGGGAATTTAATTTGCTAGCACTATATTTAACCCTATAACTTTCCAAGACACCATAAAACCTGTACATGTGGGGTACTGTTCTACTCGGGAGACTTCACTAAACACAAATATTAGTGTTTCAAAACAGTAAAATGTATTACAACGATGATATCGCCAGTAAAAGTGACGTTTTTTGCATTTTTAAAGCACAAACAGCACTTACACAGACGATATTATTGCTGCGATACTTTTTACTATTTTGAAACACAAATATTTGTGTTCACCGAAGTCTCCTGAGTACAACAGTACCCCTCATGTACAGGTTTTATGGTGTTTTCTAAAGTTACAGCATCAAATATAAGGCTTGTGTTTCATTTTTTCACATTAAAATTCGCCAGATTGGTTACGTTGCCTTTGAGACCCTATGGTAGCCCAAGAATGAAAATTACCCCCATGATGGTATACCATTTGCAATAGTAGACAACCCAAGGTATTGCAAACGGGGTATGTCCAGTCTTTTTTAGTAGCCATTTAGTCACAAACACTGGCCAAAATTGGCATTTTTTGCATTTTTCACACACAAACAAATACTAACGCTAACTTTGGCCAGTGTTTGTGACCAAATGGCTACTAAAAAAGACTGGACATACCCCATTTGCTATACCTTGGGTTGTCTACTATTGCAAATGACATGCCATTATGGGTGTAAATTTCTTTCCTGGGCTACTATAAAGTCCCAAAGGCAACGTAACCAATCTGGCGAATTTCAATTTCAAATGTAACGTGCTATATTTGACCCTGTAACTTCCCAAAATGCCATAAAACCTGTACATAGGGGGTACTGTTTTACACGTGAGACTTTGCTGAATACAAATGTGTATTTTATTGCAGTAAAAGCAAACAGTATGACATTGACCATTAAAATGTAATGTAGAACTAAAAAAATTCAAAATAAATCTTATTTTCTCCCATCTTTTTCATATTAAATTATGTTTCATAGCTAAATATTTGGTATTAAATGAAAGCCCTGTTTCACCTGAATAAAAGGATATATAATAAGGGTGGGTGCATTTACTATGAAAGAGGTGTATTACGGTTGGACAGACGTAGCGCAAATGCCAGGTTTTGTTTACATTTTGTTTTGTTCACAACGTGTACATTTGGCTCCGTCCTTAAGGGGTTAACATTGAATTACATGGACTCCAAAACATTCTCATTTCTTCTCATGAGATCTACCATCTAGTGGTCATTGCATTTATGTCATGTGATGTATAATCTGTAAATTTATTTTATATCAAAATATTTCTGAACATTTTAATTTGCCAAACCTTTTATTAATCATACCCCCCTTTTAAACTGTTTAATAATCTGGAGGTATAACCTAATCAAATGTCACATGGTTTTCCACTATACTTTAGAATAGCAGCCATCCTGTCTTAAACTGGCACCATTTTGTCACATGAAACAAACTGCAAAAGACATATTGTTTCCTACATCAAATGTATTTGCAAATCTAGGTTTTATCCTATTAAAACTTTTGTCTTCTATATAGTCAAAACATATGTATGTCCAGGCTTTGCAAAATATAGTAATCCATTATCAGTCATGACATTAAATTCTCATTCATTTTAAATCAACCTCAGAAGCAACAACATTGTTTTTTTCTTCTGTAAAATGATTGGAGTTACTGTATAATCGCATACACCCAATATAACATACATTGCATGTTCCTAACTGCTACATTAGTGTATTTCATTCTGCCATATTTTAAAAACTTGATGTAAATTTTTATTTTAATTAATTAACCTAATACTTTCTTATAACACACATAAAAACAATGAAAAAACAGTTCAGACTAACAATTCATTTAAACAACAAACTAACACAGATCTCTATTCTTGTGCTGTTCTTAATTCTGGAATCGGCCTGTGCACATCTGTTGGCACACATATCCTTGCTCATTCCCTAAACTGTTCATATCTCTTGAAGTTATCTGATTCTTATAACTTTCTGTGTTACACTGCATTGCTTGTCTGTCTCCTAATTTCAATTTAGCTAAAATTGCTCTTATTTGTCTGAGTATCAGTTTACAAGGACAGGCCCTTATTGATTTATCTCCACATGTATTTTCTCTGTCAAAATTTGCAATCAACAAATTTAATTTCTCATTTGCTTTTGATTTGATATCTCGGATAAAATATCTGCAAGACCTTAAATAATGTTGTTTATTGCACCAAAAACAAATAACTTTAGGAGTTATATTCTGCCTTTTATTGTTAACTCTTCAGTTTTTAGTTGAGCAAATTGGGAGGGGCTCAGCTGTCTGTATCACTCTTTTACACTCTGTCCTAGAAAAAGGAGGAGGAGGGGGATGAGGGTGTCAGGTCTGCACTTCTTTCTCTGCCTAATTCCACAAGTCATTTTAACCCCTTCATTTCTGTTTTCTCTTCTTAAGTTATCTAAGAATAAAGCAATGTCATTCAAAGTGCTTTTTTTCTCTAGCAATTACAATTGCAGTTGGATCTAGATCTTGACATTTTTTCACAAATTCATTAACTGATCCTCAAGAAAATTAGCAACAAGTCTATATGCATTTTCAAATTTTACAAGAAAACTAAAAATATCCTCATCAATGTGTGGTTTTAGTTTTTCCAACATTTCAGTGTCTGCAAAATCATTCCCTATGGTTAATTTTATTAATGGTGCTAATCTGTCTTGCTTATTTCCATATATTATTTAATCATTGTCCTCAAATCTTAGCGGCATGGTCAGCCTACATGCTATTTGAGTCGGCAGCCATATTTTAAATAGTCTATTCCTTTGTTCGTCATTTAGGCTGTATTTGTCTAAATTAGACTCAAACATTTCAGCATTAGTAAATGCATCCACTGACGTGTCATAAACTGGAATACATTTCACAATTTTCATTAATTATTCATGGATTTTCAAATTAAGTTTTGCAGCTCTGTCTTGAAATTTACATTTCTGCAAATCACTGTGAGGATACATTTTCAGTATCTATTGGTTATTAACACACACTTGCTTTACTTCATTTCTAAGCTGGCAAAAAAGAGCATTTCTTAATTCAACTCTATCCTCTAGTTCACAGACTGTTTCTGACATTCTCTCAAAGTTACAGCATATGCTCTCTGTTACCTTGTTGCACTGTTCATTTAAATCTGATTTGTCTTCTATTAACCCATTCTAATCTACTTCTTTTTCTGCCAATTCTAAATTTTGCATTGTAAGTACAGACTAGTTTCATAACATTTCTGATCTTTTGTTTTTTCTTATTAACAAACAATTTCTTGTCAATTTCAGTATTGGCAATTTCCCATTGTGTGTATAAAGATTGCCACAAAACAGCATCTGAATAGCTGCTATTAAATGCAATCAGCAATTTACTTTTCTCTGCAATATCGTTTATGAATTCCATGTTACTCACCAGATCAGTTATTTCTGTCTATTTAGTTGCTTCATACACACAGCTGCGCAGTTCTGGATTTGGAACTGGATGCTTGCCAATCTCTGCCATGTGCTTTCTTCTAGAATTAACGTATCTTGTGCTTTTTGTTTTGTAGGAAATAGTCTTGTACAGTCTTTCTAGTTTGAAAACTCTCTTACAAACCACAGTTCTTCTGTGACAGTCAAGATTCTTTTTTTCTCTTCAAGTTTGTTTTCCCAGTTCCAAAATAGCTTTGTAACTCTATTCTTCTCTCTCCCCCCTTGAAGCTGGCCAATGTAAAATCTGGTTGGAACGATGTGACTGTCCGTCAGAATTACAAGTTAAAAGACTGTTCGCATGTTTAAACTGCCTGTACATTGGAAATTGCACATACATTCGTATGTTAGTTCGGTAGTTTCCTTCATAGTTTATACGAATGGAAACTACCGAATGCATAGACAACCTTAGAGGAGAAGTGTGTCCCTGGTTAAACTCTTATTCCCTTTCTAACCACAGTTAAATGATGTTGTATTGCTGTATCTGGGTGGCCGCCATTCGAGTGTTTTAAAGTCGTTAATGGAGATTGGGATGGGTAATGTCTGGAACAGGTAGAGGAATCTAGGTAGTAGGTTCACCTTTATAGATGGCGTTTATCCCAGCCATGATATTGGTAGTGCCGTCCACGTTTTAAGGTCCTGTGTTGCTTGTTGGAGTAATGAGGTGTAGTTGAGTTGGTATCAGGTCTTTAGGAATGCATGTCCCCAGATATCTAATATCCGTGTGCTGAAAGTGTAATGGGTATAGACGTTCTAGGATCTGCAAGGATTGAGTATCTATGTGGATTGGAAGCACATCTGTTTTATCGATGTTCAGTTTATAACCTGAGATCACTGCATAATCGTTCAGGGCCGATAAGAGTGGTGGCGTGGAGCCTATAGGATTGGTGATGGTCAGCAGTATGTTATCTGCATATGCTGCTGTTTTTATATCATGTGCATATCGTAAGTCCATGGATCTCTTTATTGTGCGTAAGCACTTGCCGTAGCGGCTCCAGGGAGAGGGCAAAGAGAATAGGGGACAGGGGGAATCCCTGTCTTGTGCCATTGTGAATTTCAAATGTGGGAGTGGTAGCAAAAGGTTTGCGGTTGGGTAGACGTATAGGGTCTGTAATATGAAGGGTTTTGGGAATCCGAGTCTATGTAAGGTCACGTATAGAAAAGACAAGAGAAGTCGGTCAAAAGCCTTCTCGAAGTCAAAGTGACCAAAGTGGGGATGTGTGTGTGTGTGTGTGTGTGTGTGTGTGTATATGTGTATATATATATATATATATATTTGTGTTCGGGGCATTCTCATATGATATGGAATACTCTGGTGGAGAGTAATACAATAAAAGGAAAAAGTCGGTTGAGGTGTGCCGAAAACCGACGTATGCTGTAGGCCGGTAAATAAAGTGGGCAAAAAGATAAAGCAAGATAACATTTATTCGGTAACATAAATACAAAGAAAAATACAAATACATTATTAAGTAGACATATTAATGAAAGCCCTCCTAAGCTCTTGGACTGGGTGCGGAATGTAGGTAGCGTAAGCTGAGGACTTCCATCGACCCAGTGTTTTAATGACATGCACGGGAACATTTTGGCTAGAGGCTGTGGAGGCCGCACCAATTCTGAAGGAGTGCCCCGAGTAGCTACTAGGGTTCAGACCAAGCCTGGTGATAAGCATTCGAACGTAAAGCATGAATTTTGACGTGGTGAGAATGGTATCGTGCAGCATTAGTAGAGGCCTTGTGGGCTGTGTTTGTTTCGTGGTTAAAAAAACGTCTAGTGCTTTTACTGGGCACCAATTGTTACCCGTGGGGTAGTAGTTAATGTGAACTGGTTCCCCCCTCTGACTTGTCTTAGTCTTAGGTAGAGACAGGACGTAGTAGTCTGTGTGTTTCGTGAGATGTGACGTGAGGAGGCACCCTTGGTTATGCAGTTGGCCACTAACGGTGAATTCTCGTGGTCTAAGAAATCCGTAAAAGACCAGATACATGGCGGCTTTAATAACCGCGTTTGTATTGGGTTCAAAAGGTGCTTGGTCGAGTAGATTGGACAGGGATTTGAACATTCCTATGTCAATAGCCAATCTTTTGGGCGTAGCTGGACCGTCTGCCTTTGCTATACCCTTCAGTAGCGTGCGGATGGGGTATGAGGTTAAGAACCCTTTGTGGTTAGGGAGTGAGTAGTACATGTGGTGTTGTATCCCCGTGAGATAAAGCTTAATGGTGTTATGTGTGAATTTTAACTTAAGGTGGCAAAAGGATGCAAAAGTCATTAGTGATGATACTTCGAACCAGTTGGTTAGATGATGGTCAGTCATGAATCGTTTATATAGGTGAAATGCTCTGTTATATGAGTGTTGAGTGCTAGTGGACAAAGGCTGTGATGAAGTGAGGCTGTGATGAAGTAGTTCATCTATTCCATGACAAGGTCTTGGAAGGTTGGCGCTGGGGTTGCCATACGAGCTGCCGAGGGTAGGGACCATCTGAAAGCCTGAAATTGAAAGCGAGATAGCTGGTCAGCTGCCGTATTGTATATGCCGGGAACATGGGAGCATACAATGTGGAAGTGATGGGTGGCTGCCAGCCAAGTCAGTTTCCTAATGAAATTCATAATTATCAAGGAGGAAGATCGGCCTTTGTTGATAATGTGGCATATTGCCATGTTGTCAGAGAAACAGCGTACTGACTGACCTTCCCACAACCTACACCAAGTGACAGCTGCGGCAACTATTGGGTATACCTCAAAAAGGGCAGAGTTAGTGTGAAACCCCTCGATGCCCTGTGTTTCTGTTGGCCACGTCCCCCAGAGCCAATTTGTGCCAAAAATGGCCGCATATCCCGCGGATGATGCTGCATCTGTCCAAATGACAGGTGACTGAGAATCCAGCTGTGGAAGGAACATGCTCCTACCATTCCAGTCAGAGAGGAATCTGTACCACATCTGAAGGTCGGCAGTCGCAGGGCCGTTCAAAGATATGCGGGCATAGTCGTTGGTGAAGGTGGGGAACAGGGCGAGGAGCCTGGAAATGAAAGCCCTGCCCTGGGGGATTATGCGCATGGCGAAATTTAGTGAACCCAACAGAGATTGTAGTTCTTTACGGTTGCATGAGCCCCTGTGCATGTAGTGGTTAATGTCGTGTAGAATGTTATCAATCTTAGTTCTAGGGAGGCTGGCCATCATAGCTGCTGAATCGAGCAGAATACCTAGGAAGTTGATGACTGTGTCTGGACCTTCTGTCTTGGTGGGTGATACGGGGACGCCGAGTGCGGTGAATAGTTTGACAGCTTTGTGTAGGCTACACGGGGGGTTGGTGTTGGCTTCGATGAACAGAAAATCATCCAGATAGTGTATCACATTTTGGCACCTACTGGTATTAAGGAGGAGCCAACACAAAGCCTCAGCGAACGTGTCAAAGATCCTTGGACTACTCTTGGCTCCAAAAGTGAGTTTTGTAAAAAAGTAGTAGGCTTCTTGCCACTTAACTCCGTGTAGGTGCCATAACGAGGGGTGTATAGGTAATAGTTTAAAAGCATTGACTATATCCGTCTTGCTGAGCCAGGCCCCCACCCCCGCTGACCTGATAGCTGCAATAGCGTGGTCAATAGTGGAGTACTGTAAGGAAAATTCTTCCGAAGGAATCAATGAGTTTAGGCTGGGGATGGCTGAAGAGTGGGGAGCGGATAGGTCAATGATGAGCCTTTGTTTGTCTGAATTTTTACTTGCGACCAGCCCGATAGGGTTAGTTCTCCAACTGGAAAAGGGGGGATTACCAAAAGGACCGATGACAAATCCCTGGTCCACTTCCAGTTGTAGCAAGTTAGTGACTGCGGTAGGGTTATTAGAGGCTGACTGCAAATTGTGACATTCTAACACTCCTGTTGGCATGTAAATGAGCCCCGTGTGAAACCCGTGGGTGAGACCTGTGCATAAAAATTCCACCAGGTGTTTAGAGGGGTGAGTGGACAGCATGTGTTCAAGTACAGGAACGTTCACTGGAGACAAATAAGGTTTCTGTAACATTTTATTTGTGCACATGGATCTCGCATGTGCCCGAAAACAGTGTGAGCATACATGTAATAAGCGGCAAGCGCTGTAACCACAGGAGCCTTCATTGAAGTTATTGCAAATTTGTGACTTGCCTAGGTACACAACCGGACGACCCAATTTGTCTCTGGTCTGTTTCTCAGTTTTAAGGGGGTGTTGTAGGGACGTGCTGGGAGCGTTGTCCGGGCAGAGGGGGCACAAATAAGCTGTGTGAGCGGGTGATGTACATATGGCACAAGCTGGTGTCCTGAGCCCCGCAAAGTGCCTGAGGAACAGTTCATTGTCCAGTTGGCTCCAATCCATCTGGATGCCATACTGGGACAATGTGGCTGACACTTTAGATGAAAAAGACTTGTGATAGTCATAAAAAGTGTAACCACCATATTTGTTACCCAGGTCCACCAGTTTGTGCAGATATAAGTCCAGTTCCTCTCTCCTGTGTGGATGAACTGAGCACAGGATGTCCTTATAGATACCAAAAGACAGGACAAAATCGTGAATGGTCAATTTCTTACTGAGTCTGGGGTCTCTGGCTTTTAAAACAACAGAGATGTCCCCGTAGTCGTAAGAGCGGTTTTCCACTACATCCTGGGAGGCAATGAGCAAAGAGACCAAGTTTACGTCCTTGCCCTCCAGGATGTCTTTTTTAAGATTGGCCGGAACCATGTGGGCAGGGTTAATAACATGTGCCGCTGTCTTATTAGGTATAGGATTACCCGCTGTTGCTGTGGATATGACCGGGGCTGTACCAGCGAGAGGCACAGGTGACTCTATGGCGGAGCTGCGTGCCTCCAGCCTTTCCAGTCTGTCGTTGACCTTTCCCATAGAAGAGATTAGGGAGGCAACCATAGCATGGAGAGTCGGGTCTTGGGAGTTACTAGTGCCTTCCCCCGCGTCTGTCATAAGGGTGTTTGTTTTAAGCAGTTTAAACAGTTCTGCTTTCCTGGCCGTGGCCGGGAAAGGGATACTGCGTTTGCGTAATTCCGCCGTGATGCGAGGGATAGTCCACAATCTGATGGACGAGGGACTTCCTATGTCGTCCTTACGTGTCGGGGTAAGTGACCTAGCCCGGGTGCTAGGGACTGACATGTCGTCGCCATCATCTGGGAGCAGGGACATACTGAAAGTAATAACAGGCATAGTTGGAGGCTCGTTGGAATAGCCGGTAGCTAGTTAGTGCCAGATGGCGAAAAACTTAACTCTAGGTTTTGTGGCAGGTGAGGCCCTACTAGTGCCAAGTGGCTAGAGAGGCTCTATCTGTGAGTTGGCGCGAGGGGTATGGTAGCCTGCCCAGTGAACCGGGATGTTTGCCTCTCCAAGGGTAAGTATGGAGGAAGAAAAAGGGAGGGGGGGTTTGGTAGTGACAGGTGTCGCCCTCTCTGTATAATTGCGAGGCGGCTAACTATGATTTGGCCCGAGGGGCGTAAAGTACCTCGAAGTGGAGGATGGGAGTTGGCCTTGCGGACCTCTATGATTAAGGGGCAGGGAATTAACTAACGTGGCGTTGTAGAAAAAGAAGCGTGTAACCGACATACCTGCAGAAAATTGAGCACTGGTTCTGTAAGAGAATTCAGGTGTCTCTTGAGTAGGGGGGGGTTAGTTTAGGTGACCCGTCCGAGGTATGCGGATTCCTGGGGGTATGAGAATTAAGATAATGAACCCTTAAGTGGAACATATATAAATATGGCGTAGTAAGAGTCCTGGGGGGGGTTGCCGCGTATTACCACCCCCCCCCCCCAATGTATATGATGTTAGTTAAGATTTAACGTTACCAATACTTGCAGAACATTCTTAACATATGTTAACCAGCAATAAGTAAACATATATGCATGTATCACATTTTAACAAGCAAGTCATACCTTATATATATATATATAATAACAAAAAAAATAAATTGTGTGAGGTTAATACAACCAGCATCTTATTTAGCAGTATAAGTGTAAAAACACAGCTGTTTATGTATAACAGTACTTAAAAATAATTGCTATTAATTAGATATAAATAACCATTGTAACCATAATGACCAGAGGGTATATGCATAATGAATGCTGGAGGCTGGCTGAACTAAGGGTCAACCAGCAGCAAAGAATGACCCCCTTTAAGCCAGGTGCACCCCCCCCCCTTCCCAAGTGTGTAGTTGGTGGGAAACAGGGTCCCCTAACATTATAGGGGTCTGGTTGTGGCTTGTGAGAGCCATACCACTTCCCCCTTCCACCCCCCCCCTCCCCTCCCCTTCCCTTCGAAAAAGATTCCTCCCTGGTGGCCGAAAACAGAGACTCCTAGGTAGTAATGGAGTCTCTGTTCTGTGTGTGGGAGCTCCTCTTACTGCCCGG
>OW240921.1:57480542-57491095 GCA_933207985.1 Pelobates cultripes | reverse complement strand
AGTCCCGAATTTCGGAAGTGCCGAACCATAGTGCCGAAGTCTCAAATTGCAGAAGTCTCGAATTTTGGAAGTGCCGAACCATAGAGCCGAAGTCTCAAATTGCAGAAGTCTCGGATTTCGGAAGTGCCAAATCAAATTTTTTGCCCATGCACATCCCTAATACATAGACAGCCGATATTTTTTAAGCTATCGACGGAGCTCCATGTTTGTATTAATGGATCTGTAATGTGAAATTGGATACATAGCCTTGCTCTGGGGTTACTCTAGATTAACATTTTTTGATAATTCTAATTGTATTAATGTCTCAGTTTCCCTTTGCTCATATTTCCAGCACATTATAATTGGTATAGAAAGTAAAATATATATTAAGACATCAAATGGTAATCATATTGTTGATTTTTACCCAGGAGAGACACCGAGCAAGATGATTGGTTAAAGAAGATACATTTAAAGATTTGAACAACCAATGAGAATGTAAAGTGAAATACATTATGAGACATTTGAATTGAAAGGTAGCAGAATTTATTATAAACTGAACACATTAATATTAAACGTGTCAAAAAAATCTATTCAAGGGTTAAAATAACTTTATTGATGTTAGTGGGTTGAATTAAAGACAATCTGCATAAAAAAACACACAAATTCTATTCTAATGTTAACAAAATAAAACAAACTCCTCAATGTGGTTTCACGTGCTGTTTCTTTGTGCCTTACCCGAATGCATTACGAATGTTTTCCAATAATGATGTGACTTCATTCTTTGCAGTAAACGTAAAGTGATCACTCACTGCAGTTTTCAAACAGAACCGAGAATTATTATTAATTGGGTTTTTTTTGTCAGTAAGTTTCAACCGATAATTGTTTCATAATGTTTCAAACATTATTTTGACTTTTTGGCACAATATTTGGGATTACTGTTATACATTTAGTTATACCTCCATGATGCCAAAATCACAAAACCATCGATCTTTCACTTCTTTCTTGGTTCACGTTGCTCACAGTTGTGTCGATCACATGGCCGGAATAGCCGGCTTATAGAGTGCCTGCAGGGGGACTGCCTGAGCGGAATAAGTGGGCGCTATATAAATTCTTTATAACTTTGTCTACTCCTCCAGTAAAACTTTCATTCTAGCACAAGTCAGGCTCAGTTAGTCTCTATAATTCTGCCAAATTTCAAACATTTTTATATAGCCCTTTGTTTTTATAGGCATTCGGAAAAAGTGGTTGAATAATATTTATAATAATAATAATAATAACATTAATACTATATAACATGAATAATAATAATATTAATACTAAATAACATGAATAATAATAAAAATAATCTAACCAAACACAATAGGTTTTGCTGAGTAACTTTGTTGTTTGGCCTCCTAATAAATTGACTAAAATGTACCCTCCCATTAAATGAACGTTTGTTTTTTCCTTATGTATTTCCTTCTCCATATAATGACATATATAGCACCAACATATTACGTAGCTCTGTACAATAGGTAAATAAGACAAACAATTAATTGTAACAAAATATATTGTGATTCTTACATTGTATATAAACCGTTATAAGACTGGATCTAAATGAGTTCATTAGATAGGTCTATCGGAAAACAATAATGGACATGCTACATCCTTGGTGTATTCATTCAGCTTCCAGGATATCATACTGGTAACCTAAGAACTTATTGCCCATCACTTTTGCTGTCATTTTTGGGTAATCGAAAATGTGTGTTATCCGGAAACCCATGCTTTCATACACTCACTGGCCACCAACTTGAGCTATTGAGGTCTCCAAGATAACAGCTTGGAAACCTTTCTTCCGAGCAAAGTCAATAATTGTCTTGCATAAGGCTTTGGCAATCCCTCTACCCCGGTGACTCTTAATCACCGCCATTCTTCTGAGCTCCACATGCTTCTTCCCGCCAACATGTGTTAATGGAGCAGCGGCCACAGTGCCCACAACTTTCCCCCCACACTCAGCCACCCAAAACCCATAACCTTCCCTCTGCAAATAATATTTCCCAATATCCAACATGTCATTTGAGAATGTAACATGGACGTAGGAATGGAAAAACTCTCTACTGCACATCCAGAGTACAACCATCACCAAGATAATACCCAAGACAGACACAAGGAATGATCCAGTGGTTAACAACGACAGCAGGAAAATGGCCAGCATGAACAGTCTGATATGGGAGAATCGCAAGGCTTGATAGAATCCGTCTGGGGTTAGATCCTTCACGCACTGAGCATACACCTCTCTGACCATCCCATAGTCTGACTCCTGGTACAATCGAATACGGCAATCCGTCATGATCTCCTAGAGAGGGTGAAACATATAATAAAAAAGAGGATTTTCTAAAGTCTTGAAAGAGAAATTAATTGGTTTATTTATAAGAAAATTAGTTTCTTGTGCATATGGAAGCCCAATACATCAATTACTGAGAGAAGGTACCATTCCTTGAATGTGTACAGGCAGAAGGGGTATCTTGTAACATTATCTGTTACTCTATCTTTAATATAACAACTTCAAAAGAATAACAATGTAACAACGGGAGACTCCCGCATGTATAATGCGGCTCCTTGACACCCGCATACTGTTGGGTAATTTAAGGTTTTATATGTATGGAATATTGATTGAATAATATCTGATGATATTCACACACACATAGAGCCTTCATGGGCCCTGTAGTTCTTTGTTTTAAGCGGTGATATAAACACCTATGAACGGCAGATGGCCAATAAACAGACTTTGCTTAAAATATATATAAATTTAATAATACACACTATAAAATGCAAAGCAACAAAACAATACAACTATAAGCAATTTGCTATATTATATATGAGTTTCTATCAACAAGTCAATGAATTTACTTGACAAGCCTAAGAGTCAACATTACACTTTGTCTCATCTATAATCTTATCAGCAAAGGACATTAAAAGCTATTACAAACTTCACAGCAATACCAGTATACAGAATTAATCATATGACAGCCCTTGCATTAATGATACAATTGTCATTATATTAATTAGTTAAATATCAACCAACCCTGCCAAGTATAAACCATCAGTTTAACTAAAGTACGCTTATATAAGGTTTCTGATAGCCTTAGTATATATATATATATTTGTGTTCGGGGCATTCTCATATGATATGGAATACTCTGGCGGAGAGTAATACAATAAAAGGAAAAAGTCGGTTGAGGTGTGCCGAAAACCGACGTATGCTGTAGGCCGGTAAATAAAGTGGGCAAAAAGAGAAAGCAAGATAAACATTTATTCAGTAAACATAAATACAAAGAAAAATACAAATACATTATTAAGTAGACATATTAATGAAAGCCCTCCTAAGCTCTTGGACTGGGTGCGGAATGTAGGTAGCGTAAGCTGAGGACTTCCATCGACCCAGTGTTTTAATGACATGCACGGGAACATTTTGGCTAGAGGCTGTGGAGGCCGCTCCAATTCTGAAGGAGTGCCCCGAGTAGCTACTAGGGTTCAGACCAAGCCTGGTGATAAGCATTCAAACGTAAAGCATGAATTTCGACGTGGTGAGAATGGTATCGTGCAGCAGTAGTAGAGGCCTTGTGGGCTGTGTTTGTTTCGTGGTTAAAAAAACGTCTAGTGCTTTTACTGGGCACCAATTGTTACCCGTGGGGTAGTAGTTAATGTGAACTGGTTCCCCCATCTGACTTGTCTTAGTCTTAGGTAGAGACAGGACATAGTAGTCTGTGTGTTTCGTGAGATGTGACGTGAGGAGGCACCCTTGGTTATGCAATTTGCCACTAACGGTGAATTCTCGTGGTCTAAGAAACCAGTAAAAGGCCAGATACATGGCGGCTTTAATAACCGCGTTTGTATTGGGTTCAAAAGGTGCTTGGTCGAGTAGATTGGACAGGGATTTGAACATTCCTATGTCAATAGCCAATCTTTTGGGCGTAGCTGGACCGTCTGCCTTTGCTATACCCTTCAGTAGCGTGTGGATGGGGTATGAGGTTAAGAACCCTTTGTGGTTAGGGAATGAGTAGTACATGTGGTGTTGTATCCCCGTGAGATAAAGCTTAATGGTGTTATGTGTGAATTTTAACTTAAGGTGGCAAAAGGATGCAAAAGCCATTAGTGACGATACCTCGAACCAGTTGGTTAGGTGATGGTCAGTCATGAATCGTTTATATAGGTGAAAAGCTCTGTTATATGAGTGTTGAGTGCTAGTGGACAAAGCTAATTTTGTGAGAGTGAGGCTGTGATGAAGTAGTTCATCTATTCCATGACAAGGTCTTGGAAGGTTGGTGCTGGGGTTGCCATACGAGCTGCTGAGGGTAGGGACCGTCTGAAAGCCTGAAATTGAAAGCGAGATAGCTGGTCAGCTGCTATTGTATATGCCGGGAACATGGGAGCATACAATGTGGAAGTGATGGGTGGCTGCCAGCCAAGTCAGTTTCCTAATGAAATTCATAATTATCAAGGAGGAAGAGCGGCCTTTGTTGATAATGTGGCATATTGCCATGTTATCAGAGAAACAGCGTACTGACTGACCTTCCCACAACCTACACCAAGTGACAGCTGCGGCAACTATTGGGTATACCTCAAAAAGGGCAGAGTTAGTGTGAAACCCCTCGATGCCCTGTGTTTCTGTTGGCCACGTCCCCCAGAGCCAATTTGTGCCAAAAATGGGCGCATATCCCGCGGATGATGCTGCATCTGTCCAAATGACAGGTGACTGAGAATCCAGCTGTGGAAGGAACATGCTCCTACCATTCCAGTCAGAGAGGAATCTGTACCACATCTGAAGGTCGGCAGTCGCAGGGCCGTTCAAAGATATGCGGGCATAGTCGTTGGTGAAGGTGGGGAACAGGGCGAGGAGCCTGGAAATGAAAACCTGGGGGATTATGCGCATGGCGAAATTTAGTGAACCCAACAGAGATTGTAGTTCTTTACGGTTGCATGAGCCCCTGTGCATGTAGTGGTTAATGTCGTGTAGAATGTTATCAATCTTAGTTCTAGGGAGGCTGGCCATCATAGTTGCTGAATCGAGCAGAATACCTCGGAAGTTGATGACTGTGTCTGGACCTTCTGTCTTGGTGGGTGATACGGGGACGCCGAGTGCGGTGAATAGTTTGACAGCTTTGTGTAGGCTACACGGGGGGTTGGTGTTGGCTTCGATGAACAGAAAATCATCCAGATAGTGTATCACATTTTGGCACCTACTGGTATTAAGGAGGAGCCAACACAAAGCCTCAGCGAACGTGTCAAAGATCCTTGGACTACTCTTGGCTCCAAAAGTGAGTTTTGTAAAAAAGTAGTAGGCTTCTTGCCACTTAACTACGTGTAGGTGCCATAACGAGGGGTGTATAGGTAACAGTTTAAAAGCGTTGACTATATCCGTCTTGCTGAGCCAGGCCCCCACCCCCGCTGACCTGATAGCTGCAATAGCGTGGTCAATAGTGGAGTACTGTAAGGAAAATTCTTCCGAAGGAATCAATGAGTTTAGGCTGGGGATGGCTGAAGAGTGGGGAGCGGATAGGTCAATGATGAGCCTTTGCTTGTCTGAATTTTTACTTGTGACAAGCCCGATAGGGTTAGTTCTCCAGCTGAAAAAGGGGGGATTACCAAAAGGACCGATGACAAATCCCTGGTCCACTTCCAGTTGTAGCAAGTTAGTGACTGCGGTAGGGTTATTAGAGGCTGACTGCAAATTGTGACATTCTAACACTCCTGTTGGCATGTAAATGAGCCCCGTGTGAAACCCGTGGGTGAGACCTGTGCATAAAAATTCCACCAGGTGTTTAGAGGGGTGAGTGGACAGCATGTGTTCAAGTACAGGAACGTTCACTGGAGACAAATAAGGTTTCTGGAACATTTTATTTGTGCACATGGATCTCGCATGTGCCCGAAAACAGTGTGAGCATACATGTAATAAGCGGAAAGCGCTGTAACCACAGGAGCCTTCATTGAAGTTATTGCAAATTTGTGACTTGCCTAGGTACACAACCGGACGACCCAATTTGTCTCTGGTCTGTTTCTCAGTTTTAAGGGGGTGCGATAGGGACGTGCTGGGAGCGTTGTCCGGGCAGAGGGGGCACAAATAAGCTGTGTGAGCAGGTGACGTACATATGGCACAAGCTGGTGTCCTGAGCCCCGCAAAGTGTCTGAGGAACAATTCATTGTCCAGTTGGCTCCAATCCATCTGGATGCCATACTGGGACAATGTGGCTGACACTTTAGATGAAAAAGACTTGTGATAGTCATAAAAGTGTAACCACCATATTTGTTACCCAGGTCCACCAGTTTATGCATATATAAGTCCAGTTCCTCTCTCCTGTGTGGATGAACTGAGCACAGGATGTCCCTATAGATACCAAAAGACAGGACAAAATCGGGAATGGTCAATTTCTTACTGAGTCTGGGGTCTCTGGTTTTTAAAACAACAGAGATGTCCCCGTAGTCGTAAGAGCGGTTTTCCACTACATCCTGGGAGGCAATGAGCAAAGAGACCAAGTTTACGTCCTTGCCCTCCAGGATGTCTTTTTTAAGATTGGCCGGAACCATGTGGGCAGGGTTAATAACATGTGCCGCTGTCTTGTTAGGTATAGGATTACCCGCTGTTGCTGTGGATATGACCGGGGCTGTTCCAGCGAGAGGTACAGGTGGCTCTATGGCGGAGCTGCGTGCCTCCAGCCTTTCCAGTCTGTCGTTGACCTTCCCCATAGAAGAGATTAGGGAGGCAACCATAGCATGGAGAGTCGGGTCTTGGGAGTTACTAGTGCCTTCCCCTGCGTCTGTCATAAGGGTGTTTGTTTTAAGCAGTTTAAACAGTTCTGCTTTCCTGGCCGTGGCCGGGAAAGGGATACTGCGTTTGCGTAATTCCGCCGTGATGCGAGGGATAGTCCACGATCTGATGGACGAGGGACTTCCTATGTCGTCCTTACGTGTCGGGGTAAGTGACCTAGCCGGGGTGCTAGGGACTGACATGTCGTTGCCATCGTCTGGGAGCAGGGACATACTGAAAGTAATAACAGGCATAGTTGGAGGCTCGTTGGAATAGCCGGTAGCTAGTTAGGCCAGATGGCGAAAAACTTAACTCTAGGTTTTGTGGCAGGTGAGGCCCTACTAGTGCCAAGTGGCTAGAGAGGCTCTATCTATGAGTTGGCGCGAGGGGTATGGTAGCCTGCCCAGTGAAACGGGATGTTTGCCTCTCCAAGGGTAAGTACGGAGGAAGAAAAGGGGGGGGGGTTTTGGTAGTGACAGGTGTCGCCCTCTCTGTATAATTGCGAGGCGGCTAACTATGATTTGGCCCGAGGGGCGTAAAGTACCTCGAAGTGGAGGATGGGAGTTGGCCTCGCGGACCTCTATGATTAAGGGGCAGGGAATTAACTAACGTGGCGTTGTAGAAAAAGAAGCGTGTAACCAACATACCTGCAGAAAATTGAGCACTGGTTCTATAAGAGAATTCAGGTGTCTCTTGAGTAGGGGGGGGTTAGCTTAGGTGAAACCGTCCGAGGTATGCGGATTCCTGGGGGTATGAGAATTTAAGATAATGAACCCTTATGTGGAACATATATAATTGGCATAGTAAGAGTTCTGGGGGGGGGTTGCCGCGCATTACCATCCCCCCCCCCCCAATGTATATGATGTTAGTTAAGATTTAACGTTACCAATACTTGCAGAACATTCTTAACATATGTTAACCAGCAATAAGTAAACATATATGCATGTATCACATTTTAACAAGCAAGTCATACATTATATATATATAAAAAAAAAAATTGTGTGAGGTTAATTCAACCAGCATCTTATTTAGCAGTATAAGTGTAAAACACAGATGTTATGTATAACAGTACTTAAAAATAATTGCTATTAATTAGACATATAAATAACCATTGTAAACATAATGACCAAAGGGTATATGCATAATGAATGGTGGAGGCTGGCTGAACTAAGGGTCAACCAGCAGCAAAGAATGACCCCCTTTAAGCCAGGTGCATCCCCCCCCCTCCTTCCCAAGTGTGTAGTCGGTGGGAAACAGGGTCCCCTAACGTTATAGGGGTCTGGTTGTGGCCTGTGAGAGCCATACCACTTCCCCCTACCACCCCAACCCGTCCCCCTCCCCCCCTCCCCTCCCCTTCGAAAGAGATTCCTCCCTGGTGGCCGAAAAAACAGAGACTCCTAGGTAGTAATGGAGTCTCTGTTCTGTGTGTGTGGGAGCTCCTCTTACCGCCCGGACCAGTGGTAGGCGAGGAGGGTAGCCGAGACCTCCGTTCGGGAGCCGGTGGAGCCGCCGGAAGTTGGCGCGTGACGTCAGAAGAGGGCGCCGCGTCTCACCGGAAATGACGATTTCGACCCGGAAGTCGGGAGCGACGGAGGCCTGCGAGACAAGGCTGTTCGTCTGGACCAACGTAGGTAAGTGAGGGAAGGGGGGAGTCCCCTTTTAAGTAGATCTATTGCCCCTCCCACAAATTCAGGCCCTGCCTTCAAACATGTATATATATATATATATATATATATATATATATATATATATATATATAGAACTGATCTAAGAAGGAATCAAGAATGTTCCAACTTAAGAAGTTATAGCTGACGCATGCTGCAGGAAGAAGGAGATATAACTGTTCTATCAATAGGGATCAGTTCACAATATAGACACACAGGGCATTCAATAGTCCAGTTTATTTAAGATAAAGTAAAGAGAAACTTTTATACATTACCAAGAGTCTAGGATGAATTAATTCAATTTGGGATTCTTCTCTCTGGGTGCTCTGGTCTGTAATTCAGTCTATTGCCCTTAGTCAGTCAATCTCCTTCTTTCTTAGCCCTCTGTTTTCTCCTTTGATCTTTTTTTAAGATGATCTGAAGATATCGATCCTCTCTCTTATTTTTCTCCCTATTTAACCATTATTTCCCTCTTATCAGTTCCTGCCCTTTGTTTGTAAATGGGCGGTACCTGGGACTTAAATCTGGCTTTTGATTGGTTATGGGCGTATCTTAATATTTAATTATTAATGTAGCCCTTAGGGACTTTCATCAATAGATGGCACTATTTCCCTAGGTATGAAGACCTGAAGTAGATCATTGATGACCTGGTTAAATAAATGAATTGACCTTTAATTCACCTATACTGGGGATATTTCAAATTACGTTAAATATCTGTCTTTGGTTATGTATATTCTTTAATTGAAACAGGGTTGGTTATATTAATCATCATGCAATATTTCTATATCCTGTATCTATCTAACCTGTATGATTAACTGATTGATACATTTATCTTTACAAAGAAAAATAGAATCTAATTATATTAGTATATCTATATTACCTTTTACCCCTAAATCAGTCAAGGATGCAGTTATAGACATTACTGTAGCAATCACACATTTAGTTTACATTTGTATATCATGCATGATTCCAATAGATTCATTTAAGTTCTAATATCCTGAAAATATGGAAGCGACCTCAGACTTTGTGTTCGTATGGCTGACAAACACTCTGGAT
Source organism: Pelobates cultripes (assembly GCA_933207985.1). Taxonomy (NCBI): domain Eukaryota; kingdom Metazoa; phylum Chordata; class Amphibia; order Anura; family Pelobatidae; genus Pelobates; species Pelobates cultripes. The sequence continues at coordinate 57,481,612 of OW240921.1, read as the reverse complement.
TGCCTGTGATGTTTATGCACAAACAATTGCATAGTTTGTATACCCCTTTGAAGCTCTGTGAGTTTAAGTATCTCGGATTGTAAAGTCCCATTGAGTAATAAACCATTGTTCTCATTACCCTTGTACACCTACAGCTCACAAATTAAACTGTAGATAAGTATTCCTCCTGTTTACTTCTTAAGGTTACAAAATACAAAGTTCCTTTGACCTGTGTTGAAACAGTATTACGTAATGTCCAGGCCAAGCTCACCAGAATCCATATTGTTTTCTTTTAATATTAAAAATTATGGGGCACCAAATAGCACAACAATACTATATGTAATATCCCGGAAATCACACACACACACAGTATACAATATATGTCAGATTGTGTGTGTTTGATCTCCAGGATATTATATATGATAAATGCCCACATAAATTCCCCCTACTGATTACCCACCCGATAAGTATTATAACAGGGGCCCGCTGCCGTTTTCACATCCTGTCTGGGCCCCTGCAGTATCTGCTGGCTGGGAGGAAGTGATATGTTGTCACTAGTGATGTACCGAACGGTTCGCTGGCGAACGGTTCCTGGCGAACATAGCATGTTCGCGTTCGCCACGGCGGGCGAACATATGCGCGGTTCGACCCGCCCCCTATTCGTCATCATTGAGTAAACTTTGACCCTGTACCTCACAGTCAGCAGACACATTCCAGCCAATTAGCAGCACAGCCTCCCTAGCAGACCCTCCCACCTACTGGACAGCATCCATTTTAGATTCATTCTCAAGCTGCATGCTTAGTAAGAGGAGGGAAAGTGTAGCTGCTGTTCATAAGATAGGGAAAAGCATAGCTAGGTTAGGGATAAGGGTATGCTTTTTTTTTATTTTTTTTTTCTATGTAATGTAAATGCACTTAGTTGTCTGCCACTGCTGCCAGCTTCTGTGTCAGGCTCACAGTGCATACTGTGCCCATTTCCCCAGTCAGTGCCACCAATTACATCTGGTGTCACAATAGCTTGGATTTAAAAACAAAAAACTTTTTTCACTGTTATAGATTGAATAGCAGTCAGCAGTCAGTTGTCTTCAAGC
>OW240921.1:57462162-57473803 GCA_933207985.1 Pelobates cultripes | reverse complement strand
AGATGGCGTTTGTCCCAGCCATGATATTGGTAGTCCCGTCCACGTTTTAAGGTCCTGTGTTGCTTGTTGGAGTAATGAGGTGTAGTTGAGTTGGTACGCCTGTATCAGGTCTTTAGGAATGCATGTCCCCAGATATCTATTATCCGTGTGCTGAAAGTGGAATGGGTATAGACGTTCTAGGATCTGCAAGGATTGAGTATCTATGTGGATTGGAAGCACATCTGTTTTATCGATGTTCAGTTTATAACCTGAGATCACTGCATAATCGTTCAGGGCCGATAAGAGTGGTGGCATGGAGCCTATAGGATTGGTGATGGTCAGCAGTATGTTATCTGCATATGCTGCTGTTTTTATATTCCTCTGTGCATATCGTAAGTCCATGGATCTCTTTATTGTGCGTAAGCACTTGCCGTTGCGGCTCCAGGGAGAGGGCAAAGAGAATAGGGGACAGGGGGAACCTGTCTTGTGCCATTGTGAATTTCAAATGTGGGAGGGTGAGTGGTAGCAAAAGGTTTGCGGTTGGGTAGACGTATAGGGTCTGTAATATGAAGGGTTTTGGGAATCCGAGTCTATGTAAGGTCACGTATAGAAAAGACAAGAGAAGTCGGTCATGTAACGGACCGTTTTGCACAAAAGGGAAAAAAAAACGCTTAGACGATAATCCCCTTTCAGAGACAGGCACAGCTACTGTAGAATCACCAAAACTCACGAACTGAATACAAGTGAATGCTCCAAACTCCCGAACGGCATACAAGGGAATGGTCCAAACACTCGAACTGCATACAAGTGAATGCTCCAAACTCCCGAACGGCATACAATGGAATAAGGTAGCACTCCAAATACACGAACAGGAACCATACGAATTGCTGCTACCAGACGAATAGGAAAAGCATCCAAGCGGCTTACACTCCTAGCAATCAGTCTCTATCAGCATTCAGTAAATCCCCCCAAAGACGAGACAAGGCTCCGTGTTGAGGGTCAAGCAGTGGTCTGTTTAATGAGGGCTACCTGCCCAGTATTTATGCAGGTCTCCCACCTGGTGGACACTCCCCTAGGGGACCAAATGGGAGACTGTGACAAGGGACAGACAAGTAGACAAATAGGACACACAGTCACAGTATATTCCCACAATGCATCCTGGCTTCCTCCTCTCTGCCCTGGGAGATAATTGAGAAGTAACTCAATTATCTCCCAAGACAAAGGCAAAACTCCATTACACATGTGGGGACACAAAACCAGTATTATACTTTAAAATACATAAAGTAACATTTACTACATAAAACACAGACATGTAACATATCCCCAGATAGCTCAGGTCTGAGTGCACATTATTAGGTGAATGGCACTCAGACCGCACGAATACAGTTTAATCGCCATGGAGCTAAAGTCTTTACAGTCAGTTTCATACGAATGGGCTCCATGGGATTCCTATCTGGGGTATAACACATTCAACCAAAACTACCAAACCCCAGGCAGAAAAGCACGAATGAAGCTTTTCTGCAGGTAAAAAAGATGTCTTTTAACAGGGGCCATAGTCCAAAGGCAGCAGGCGAGCAACCAGGCTTCTCCAATGCAATGTGGCGGGATTGGTCTCGTCACATCTCTCCCCTTTTCCAAACAGACTAACAGGGTATCTGACCTCCTGCCGGTCAGTGCCCTTGTTAGTTCAGCAGCCCACCCACAAAACAGAAACAGCAGTATAGCCCACCCACAATAACTGGTTACTACACCTGAGTAAGGGAGAATCTTGTCCATGTCCAGGTGCCTCACCACAGCTGTGTGGGGGACTGATAGGCTGCCTTGGTGGGTTGCTGAGTGGGCAGAGACCAGCGGTACTCTGCCCTGATGCCAGTACTACCGCGGGAGTAGTCTGGTTGAAGCCTGGTTGCTGGAGACCGACTGTCTCCCCTTTAGTTACCCCGCTCTGCTGCTGGAGACTGACTGTCTCCCCTTTTGTTGCACAGCTCTGCTGCTGGAGGGGGAGACCGACAGTCTCCCCTTTGGATACTCTAAGCTGTCGCTGGGTAGAGGGGGTAACAGGCTCCTCTCCCGATAGAACACTCTGCCGCTGGGGAAAGGAGACTGAGCTCTCTATTCCCTGCCCATTAATGATCCGCCGCTGGGGAGAGGTGGTAGCAAGCTCCTCTCCCATACATACTTTCATCCTCTGTGGAGGGAGACCGACTGTCTCCGCTCCCAATACAGTGTCCTGCTGCTGGGGAAAGGAGACTGGGCTCTCTATTCCCGGTAGGACACTCTGCCGCTGGGGAATGGAGACTGGGCTCCCAATTCCCTGCTGTATCTCCCGCTGGGGAATGGAGACTGGGCTCCCAAATCCCAATAAATAACACTGCCGCTGGGGGATGGAGACTAGGCTCCCAATTCCCCAAAAATCACGCTGCTGCTGGGGGGGGAGGACACTGCTCTCCTCTCCCTGGACTTCACACTGCCTTCCCGGCATATCACTTGGCTGCTGGGGGGCAGGAACAACTACCTCTGCCCCCTGTAACTCAGCCTGTCGCTGGGGAGGGAGGACACTGCTCTCCTCTCCCTGTACTTCACACTGCCTTCCCGGCATATCACTCTGCTGCTGGGGGCAGGAACAACTACCTCTGCCCCCTGTAACTCAGCCTGCCGCTGGGGAGGGAGGACGCTGCTCTCCTCTCCCTGCACTTTACACTGCCGCTGGGGAATGGAGACTGGGCTCCCAATTCCCAATAAATCACACGGCCGCTGGAGAATGGAGACTGGGCTCCCAATTCCCTGCAGGACCGGTGGAGAGACCTCGGTCCCATCTCTACCGGCCACCTGGGGTTCTTCCCAGAAAATATCAACAATGTCTTCCCAGCTGAATGGGTCTGGAACTGGATCTGTCACCTTGCTGTCCTGCTGAATCTTCTCAATGGAGTGGAAGAGATCTTGGTAGTCCTGCTCCAGTTCCCACTCCAGGGTTGCTAGGTGAGCCAGGTCTTGCTCAATGTCGTGAGTGTCGTCCCAGTCATACCTGCTCTCCCTCCACTCCAAGAGATCACTGAACCGGGCTTGTGTAGGGCTCCCAAATTCAGGCTCTGAAAAAGCCTCCCATAACAAGCCAGGACCATCAAACTCCTCTCCCTCTGGCTTGTCATGCTCGGCTGTCCAGGGCAGGTACTGTGCCCCATACCACCAGAGCACCTGGTAGGCATCTTCCAGCCAAATCTCCTGCCATACCCGGTGCTCCAATTCCTTCACCCATTCATCCAGGGGCTGCTCTCCCAGGAAGGGCATCCGCAGGGCCACTTGCTTCTGCAACCGCTGCTCTTCACTGGGGAGACTCTCGCCCCGCTGGTATTGTACATTATCCAGGGCCTGGTACCAGATGCCTTTCCTTAATGCATCCCGGCCATCCAGGTTCTCCTCCTCGTATGACACTGCTGGTTCCATTCTGTTGCTGTCAGGGTCGCTGTACTCAGACATGCGTTGCCCTCAAATTGTAAATCCACGGAATGGTGTTGCCTGTAGCTGTCCTGTAGTCTGTGGGAACGATCCCGCCGCTTGCCACCAATTGTAACGGACCGTTTTGCACAAAAGGGGAAAAAAACGCTTAGACGATAATCCCCTTTCAGAGACAGGCACAGCTACTGTAGAATCACCAAAACTCACGAACTGAATACAAGTGAATGCTCCAAACTCCCGAACGGCATACAAGGGAATGCTCCAAACATTCGAACTGCATACAAGGGAATGGTCCAAACACTCGAACTGCATACAAGGGAATGGTCCAAACACTCGAACTGCATACAAGGGAATGGTCCAAACACTCGAACTGCATACAAGTGAATGCTCCAAACTCTCGAACTGCATACAAGGGAATGCTCCAAACTCTCGAACTGCATACAAGTGAATGCTCCAAACTCCCGAACGGCATACAAGGGAATAAGGTAGCACTCCAAATACACGAACAGGAACCATACGAATTGCTGCTACCAGACGAATAGGAAAAGCATCCAAGCGGCTTACACTCCTAGCAATCAGTCTCTATCAGCAGTCAGTAAATCCCCCCAAAGACGAGACAAGGCTCCGTGTTGAGGGTCAAGCAGTGGTCTGTTTAATGAGGGCTACCTGCCCGGCTTTTATGCAAGTCTCCCACCTGGTGGACACTCCCCTAGGGGACCAAATGGGAGACTGTGACAAGGGACAGACAAGTAGACAAATAGGACACACAGTCACAGTATATTCCCACAATGCATCCTGACTTCCTCCCCTCTGCCCTGGGAGATAATTGAGAAGTAACTCAATTATCTCCCAAGACAAAGGCAAAACTCCATTACACATGTGGGGACACAAAACCAGTATTATACTTTTAAAATACATAAAGTAACATTTACTACATAAAACACAGACATGTAACATATCCCCAGATAGCTCAGGTCTGAGTGCACATTATTAGGTGAATGGCACTCAGACCGCACGAATACAGTTTAATCGCCATGGAGCTAAAGTCTTTACAGTCAGTTTCATACGAATGGGCTCCATGGGATTCCTATCTGGGGTATAACACACTCAACCAAAACTACCAAACCCCAGGCAGAAAAGCACGAATGAAGCTTTTCTGCAGGTAAAAAAGATGTCTTTTAACAGGGGACCATAGTCCAAAGGCAGCAGGCGAGCAACCAGGCTTCTCCAATGCAATGTGGCGAGATTGGTCTCGTCACAGGTCAAAAGCCTTCTCGTAGTCAAAGTGACCAAAGTGGGGATTCTCCTGTGAGTCTAATATTGTCGCATGCTTGTCTGGAGGGGATGAATCCCAGCTGGTCAGGGTGAATAAGTTTGTAAAGGTATGGGTTCAATCGTTCTAGCAAAATCTTGGTGAATAGTTTGTCTACGTTCAGTAGGGAAATAGGGTGATAGTGGAACAATTTTAGATGGGATTTGTTCGGTTAAGGGAGGAGGCAAATGTTGGCTTGCAACATCTCTTTCGGTAGCGGATCGCCATCCAGAATTGTGTAAAGAGGTTGCTGAGATGTGGGGTGAGGATCGCTGTGAAGGTTTTGTAGTACAGCCCAGAAAAACCATCTGGGCCGGGGCTTTTGTTTGGTTAACAGTCTTGAGGATCTTGGCTACATCCTCTGGGGTGACGGGGGACACGATTGCATCCCCAGCTGCCTGCATGAGAGCAGGGATTCTTACTGAGTTCAGGTATTTTTTTCTCTGAGGTTCCCTAGGGTGCCTGGCTCCTGGCGGGCCAGTGGGTTGTGGTCATTGTAATGGATCACCTGGCACCCTGACTGGATACCTCCATTGATGGATTCTCCTAGTGCTTCCCGAGGACTCTAAGCACTCTACTGGACACCATCAGCACTGCAGACCGAACCTCTCTTCCTGCAGAGGGCCAAATATCTCCAGGTACAGAAAATCTCAATTCACAACAGCAGCAAAAATCCACAAAAATACATAATTCCCATTACACTGTACAGAACCTCCACATTCAACATATCCCCAGATAGCTTGGATTTGAGCGCTCAATATATCCGAACAGCGCTCAGATACCACGAACAGAATAAAATCACCATGGAGTTAAAGTTTAGCATTGGTTGATGAGAGGTTGAGGAGGGACAAAGCAGCCGGTTTCATTTAAAGGGCCAGGACAGTCTTTTAAACACCAATAAGTTCAAATAGTGTTTTTAAATGGCAATACTTCCCAAGGGCCATGAGGCAGGAGGCTGGCAATCAGGCTTCTCCATAAGCCAGGGGAACAGGGCAATTTGTCACATAAAGAACCAGTTACAAAAGGCAGTTTGTAACAGTTGTTTAGGACTGAGAACTAGTTTTGGAAAACCTCAGCAATTTATTCAGGGTTCAGGGAGGTCAGCAGTTTGTCCATCAGGGGTGGAGATTTTGATGATGTATTTGTATATGGAGAGTTGGCTTAGCAGGGTGTCGGACTTGTTTGATTTTTCAAAGCATAATTATTTCGGACATTGAAGTGCTTTGGCTGCATCTTTGGCCATGAACTCTTTGAGGTCTGTCTGGTATTTAGTGATTTGTCAATTCAGAAGTCTTAAATATCACTGGTATACAAATTCTGAAGGTACAAGAGAAACAATGTACATAGTGTAAATCCTATGTTTATTAAATATAACTTATAAAGAGATACAGTACACTTACAAGCATGGAGCTATAAACCCAGCTTCGGTATGGATGGCTGCAGGTCCGTATAGGCGACCCCCCTTTCACACTGATTAGGTGGTCCTTCCTAGGGTTGATAAGAAATACTATAGCACTGTAATAAAATTTCCAAAGAAAGTTGTAAGTAAAATTTATACTTACAAACCCAGAGCCCCTGTGGCTCTATAGTAGCACGCTGTGCAGTTTGGGACTGCACTCCCTTAATCAAGTGTATCCGGCAACCAGGATGTAGGTTTGAAAATAATTTATTATAACATATAGAAATAAAAATAAAATAAACCTACAATAATTTAAGATAAGACAAATGTCTATAAAAAGTCCCAGGACGCGTTTCGTTACCGATGTAGCTTCCTCAGCTGGATAAAAAAAAAGTGATAATCCATGGTTAGCCGGCTTCCAGGTTTATAGTTTAATAGATTGTAAAATTATTTGCAGGTGTGTTTGGTCTGTATATATTATAAATGATGGACGAGAATTTCTTCTGTATAAACTGAACAAGCATATAAGATCAATACAAAAGACCATGAGCACGTATGGATTCGGATATCCTCCAGCATTTATGATGTATGTACTATATGAAATCCCTTCTTTAAGATGACATCACTATCCCACATTCAGTCTTGACCCGCAAGGAAATCTACGGTGTGCATCACGGACAGAACTTTGAGTGATAGTTCTGGTCTGAACATGCAGCCACCGTCACATAGAGGCTTGGAACACTTGCGTATTACTGATAGGAAGATGACGGGGAACAATTACACACATCTGCAAATAATTTTACAATCTATTCAACTATAAAACTGGAATCTGGCTAACCATGGATTATCACAATTGTTTTGGTTGTATGAAATCTGCCCCTTCCTACTGGAAGGAAGAAGCGAAAGGCGCACCGCTTATGTTGACATTAGACGCTCTGTAGTCAGCCCATCTAATACAGGTGGTTTGGGTCAGACTGAATCTTGGTGTAAATAGTTCATGTCGGACACTGGTGTCCTGTCTTGACTAGCTTGTGTAGGTGTCAATTTTGGTCTCTAGGTCGGGGGGACCGGGAGACTAAGCAAATTCTGGTGTACATTCTGTCTGCTAGATCTCAACCTATCTTGGCTAAGTGGGAGGCGTGTAAATTCAACCACTAGACTATTGATAGAGTAAATAGACTAAATGAGTCCTGTTGTAAATTCCGCTCATTAGTTCGCTATATGTGGTGCTTGGGCAGCGTAGACTAACCGAATCCTGGTGTAAATAGTTCGATAGTTCTCAAGGTGCTGGCCAATTAGAATAGTTGGTATTATTGTAAATATTGTTAGATATACTGTAGTTGGTGAATTGGTTAAATTGTATGTCATGCTAGAAAGCATGAGCTCTGCCGTCTAGTGGGAGTGTAAATTGTGTGTATAGTGTAAAATAGCGCACAGTACCATAACCACTGACTTGTACCATAACCACTGATATTATATGAAAAATACTACATTTACTGTTTAACATTGCATGTGTACTAACTGATATTGTAACTTTAAAACCATAATTGTCTAAACTGTACAATAGTTACTAACCGTACCATAACCACTGACCGTAGAGACGAAATTGTTGAAATGTTATGTGATCGGTTAGTTTATGTGGATTGATAGTGTGGATAATTGTATGGTTTGAATAATAGTTACATTGATAAGTGTATAGTCTTTGGTGGGTTTTTAATTTTTGGAAATTTAATTTCGTGTGTGCGAAGCTGTAATGTTGTTGAGCGTGTGAGGATCCTGTGCGTGTGTGTATGTTTGGGCCTAGTAACCATGCCGCATGGTGCTGTTGCTATGGTAACTGGTGTGACTGTTGAAACTGTTTGTATATTTGTACTGCTTTGAATCAGATGCTCTGTTGAAATCATGGGTGCTTCTGATTCACAAATGGTCCTTTATCTTGTATGTTTTCAAAATAAATAAATTTTTCTAAGGAATATGCTGTTTGTGATTATGGTGTAACACTGTCCCCCAAAAGATTAAAATACTCTGTGTAGCAGAGGACGGCCTGTTCTGGTAACCAGTGTTCCTGTGGATCCTTGATCCAGATTTAATACAGCAGCAGGTTTACAGTGTTATAAATAATATGCTGGGGCTATACGAGTAGTTTCTGTATACAGATTGTTGAAACACTGCTAAATGGAACAAGCTGTGCTAAGAGGAACAATGGAGTCCATGGTAGCCAGAACCTGTTTGTCCACTAAGGCCTTAATTCCACCTAGTTTGGACACCTCCCCCCTTGCATCTGATTGCCAACCCCCTTATTCATCCTCCAGAGCCAGAGTAGCCATTCCCCCACTCTTCCTCCCAAGCTAAAACTGGTATAGCTGGTATTTGCACTCCCCCTGCTCTATTGTCCCTGCCTACCCACATACCTATCTGTTCTTTTGTTTCAAACTCTTGTATTTCTGTACAAACTGGTTCTTTGTAATTTGAACTGACTTCCTTTTTGGTAGGAGTGTATTTTAGCATTGAATTTTATTAACAGTTAAATTGTGAGGAGAATTCTTAATAACAGTAACTGAGTCTATTGGATCAGATAATTCTCAGCAATGACATTGTACCATAATCATTGAAATAGCACTAAAACTACTGAACACTGTGTGCATTCAGTGACAGTCTAAAATACAACTGGAAGAAATGATCAATGGTATAAGATGCTAGAGTACACTTTTATCCTTTTTTTAGTTACTGGATGGGCCCCTCCCAGCTTTGTTCAAAATATCCCCTTTACTAAAATACAAACTGAGATGTTTAATTTACCATAGAACTAAAGCTTTACTCAAGCCTAGATATCAGGGTGAACAGTGATTAAAATAAGTAATAATAAAATAAGCACATAATTAAAGTCTATCTGCTTCATTAGACTTTAGGGAAGCACTCTAGGGCCACCTACTGGCCATCTTCGGGAGTTACATTGATATTACATTGCTTAATCATCTTTAACTCTATACTGGCATATAACAGACAGAAGTAGGATTGCTTACCCTATTTTAATATATTTATTGCTATAAGGTTTTATTTTATGTATAAATATATTAAAAGTTAAGTTTTATTATTAGACCCATAAAGATTATTTTGATACAATTACTTACCCTCTGGTGACACCTACTGGTAGGTTTTTGGTTTAACACTTTTTTTTATTTTTTTCATCCGCCAAATGCTGACTAGTAAAATTAGCTCACCCCCTTCCACCTATCTTACTACTCTCAGACCGGAACCTATTACTGAGCAGCCTTGCCGAAGCCCCATACTAACCCGACAATTGACTGGCACCCTTCCATCCCGACATTGCCAGATGCCTCTCCGACTTACACCGGGCCCAACACACGTTGATGAAAATGGCCAAATACAACGGGCAGATCCAGTGTTTGTCTATGTCCCCTTCACCACAACTGATCTATTCAATTGGAAGACTCATAACTCTTCGTATACCGACAAACCTCAAGTCATGACAGATTTGGTTACCTCTATTATACAAACACACAATCCCACCTGGGCTGATTGTCAGCAATTATTACTGACCTTTGGAACGTAAATGGCGCTGACATGATCCATCTAAAGGCCTATCAACAAGCCATTATTGCTGGCATGAAGGCAGGAGGGAAAAAGGCAATTAACATGTCCAGGACGGCTGAAGTGTTACAAAAAGCTAATGAATCACCCAGTGCTTTTTATGAGAGACTGCTTGAGTCAAATAGATTGTACACTCCTTTCAATCCTGAAGCCCCTGAAAACTTCCAAATGATTAACTCAGCATTTGTCAGCCAGGCCCAGAGAGATATTAAAAGAAAGCTACAAAAATTAGAGGGATTTGCAGGGATATCCATACCACAGCTAATGGAGGTTGCAAATAAGGTGTATATGAATAGGGAAACTGACAAAGCGTGAGGAGGAACGTAAAATGAGGAAGTAGGCTAGCGGTAGCTGTCACAAGTGTAGAAAGACAGGGAAGGGAAGTGAATAAAGGAATCGAGAATAGGCTGAGTAAGGGACCTTTAAGTAGGAATCAAAGTGCATATTGTAGAGAGGAAGGGCATTGGAAGAGTGACTGTCCACAGAGGGGATATATTGCAGGTGGTAGACAAGAAGAGAGAAGAGGGTGAGGAAGTTATGGTAGTAGCTATAGAGGACAAGGTAGAGGAAGTTTTGGAGGGAATAATGGGAATAGCAGAGGGAGTGTGCAGGGAGGTAGATATTATCCCCCTACCCAGAGACCTAGGGATAGGGAAGATAGAGATTTTTGTAGGTCTGGCTGACACTGTCATGGAAGACTATTGATACCGACTGGGCTCCATTCCCCTTGGCCGTGCGGATCCTATGGTCGATGTAACAATAGGGGGAAAGAGAAGTCCTTTCATGATTGATACAGGTGCTGAACATTCTGTGGTGACTAAGTTGGTAGCTCCTCCTTCTGGAAAGACTGTAACTGTAATAGGAGCTACTGGGACAAGCACTGCTAGACCGGTTCTCAGGAGTCGCACTTGCATTTTAGGAGGCCATTTTGTGAAGCACCAGTTCCTATATATGCCAGAGTGTCCAATTCAACTTCTAGGACAAGATCTATTATCAAAGATTCAAGCTCAGATAGCTTTTCTACCTAATGGATCAATGTCTCTGAAGTTTAATAAATCACTAGGCATGATAGCAGTATTGGTACCAAAAGAAGAAGAATGGAGCTTCTACTCTGTAATAACGAATGCAAACCCAAAGAGTGATGGATCTTTATTTGACATTCCAGGAGTATGGGCAGATATAATATCCCACCGATACATATTGAGTTAAAGCTTGGGGTGAATCCTGTTAGCCTTCGTATGTTGTTCTTTTATCTAACCCAACAGCTGTAAAGGTGGCAGAAGTGACTCCGTGGATTCATCACTCTAGGGTTAAACCAGTGGCAGATTCTTGGCAAGCTACTCCAGATCGTGAGAATCCTTGCAAGATCCAGTCGAAGTGCATGACCCGGTCGAATTAAGCGTGGCTTGAGAAGTATGAGGTGATTTTTGAAGAATCGTGGTTGAAAGTTGCAGAGATCAACAAGTAGGTGTTTTGAAGGCCATAATAAAGCCTGACCACCTGCCTACATTTCATAGTCAGAGTATCTCGAAGGGACCTCTGTAAAGGTAAGTGAGGATCAGAAGTACTACAATCCTTGCAGCCCTCACAAGCGGGAAGCTGAGGTGCCATCGCACGGTCAAAGAATTAAGATGAGGATCACAAGAATAATGTGTTTAATTATGTGCTTTAGTATTTTTATGATTCTTCATGAGGGTAAAGGTAAGGATATTCCAAGCGGTGTTAGTTGTTTTAAGACTACGAAAACAGGTAACCAAATATCCCAAACTCTCATTTGGAACTCACAGTATGAGTGTAGGGGATCTGTATCTAAGTGTAGATATAGATCACAGTGTGTGCAAATCAATATCAGGTGAGCCCAAGTGTTTCGATACCCAATTCCA
>OW240921.1:57403155-57462062 GCA_933207985.1 Pelobates cultripes | reverse complement strand
CCCCCGTACAATTTGGTTGGTAATTCGGAACAGTAACTCCCAGGGGACCTTAATAAATAAGACTGATAAGCACCATACATTCTATGGGCATTCTACTATTTGATGCATGTAAGGCTATCTCGGGTAGTGGAAAACCTTGGAATGTATGTGGTAATCTTAAATGGGAACAAACTTATGGGTTTAATGATAAATATTTATGTCCCAGTAAAAGATCTACTGATCCTGACTGCCCAAATAGAGACTAACTTCTGCCTCTTTTGGTTATGTATAGGTTGGAAGACCTGGGGAAAGACAGTAGATCAAGATATGATTATCCAAAGGTTGCCCACTGCACCGTAAAACTATGGAGAGTAACCCTGTGCATATGACCATTTCCAATCCACAGCACTTTATTGACAAGTTTGGGGAATCTCTTTGGGTTTCAAAATACATGGTACAGGAGTAGATCCAGGGACCATAATACATGTAGGACTTGTGTAATTGCAACCTCAGCATAAAAGGGTTAAACCGCCATTTAGAAGATCTTCCCCTTCCAGAGATACAGGCACAGCTACTGCAGAACACCAAACTCCCGAACTGCATACAAGGGAATGCTTCAAACTCACGAACTGCATACAAAGTAGCACTCCAAACTCCCAAACTGGAACCTCACGAATAGCTGCTAGCAGACGAACAAGAAAAGCACCCAAGCTGCTTACACTCCTGGCAAGCAGTCTCTAACAGCATACAGTAAATCCCCCCCAAAGACGAGACAGAGCTCCGTGTTTACGGTCAGGCAGTGGTCTGGTTTAATGAGGGTTACCTGCCCAGTATTTATGCAGGTCTCCCACCTAGGGGACCAAATGGGAGACTGTGACAAAGGACAATGACCAATGACACAGAGGTAAAACATCCCCACAATGCATCCTAACTTCCCTCCCTCTGTCCTGGAGATAATTGGGAAGTAATCCAATTATCTCCCAGGACTGAGGCAAAACTCCATTAACCACATGGCAGTAAAAGACATAAAAATGTATAAAGTTACAACTGTTGCACAAAACATATACATTCTACCTATCCCCAGATAGCTTAGATCTGAGCGCACAAAAGTACCGAATAGCGCTCAGATCCTATGCACACAGTCCAATCACCATGGAGTTAAAGTGTTAACAAAGTCTATTCTCCATACGAATAGATGCCACGGGATGGCTATCTGGGGTAATGCTGTTCATACGGTTTAACTACTGAATGAACAGGCATCCGGTTAAATGACCGAATGCAGCAGCAAGAAGACTTTTAACATGGGGCCATAGTCCAAAGGTAACAGGCGAGCAACCAGGCTTCTCCAATGCAATGTGGCGAGATTGGTCTCGTCACAACTTGAAACAGCTTCTCAAACTCATCAGGTTTTTCATTCCTTCTATGAGGAGATGAGTGTTGAGGATAAAATTCCCCATAATGTTAAGAACTTATGTATTGATTTGGCAGAGAGTATTGCAGGTAGCCTTAATATAACTAACTGCTTTGTATGTGGAGGTACTAATATGGGAGACCAATGGCCATAGGAGACAGATGAAGAACAACAGATGCTTTCTCAGTCTGATCATCAAGTAAGTACTAGAGGTAAATCAGAATGGTATTTAAAAACCATCTATCATAGGTCATGTATGTTTAGATAGAAGAGCTAAACATACATCTGATGGAGAATTAACCTGCTTAGGACAGAAGGCCTATAATGCTGATACAAGAGATACTACTTGGTGGTGAGCTTCAAATGTCTCAGAGCTTACTAATCCTTTTGCCAATTACACAAATTTAAAAGAGGTATGGTTTGACTTATTTGCTACATCCAATTGGAAAACTTCAGCGCATTTGTACTGGATCTGTGGTAAGAAAGCATATTCAAAGTTACTACAAGATTGGGAGGGAGCATGTGTACTAGATACGCTCAAACCATCCTTCTTGTTGCCAATTGAGACAGGAAAGACCTTGGGAGTTAAGGTTTATGATGTTATTCATAAAAAGAAGCAAGCATCCTTGAATATAGGTAGTTGGGAAGATGAGTGGCTGTGACAGAACCATCTGTCTGCTTATTTTAGGTGTATTCGTCTGGTTTATCCTGTTCGTATGAATGGCTGTTTTCTAGAGCCCAGCCATTCGAATGACTGTTTTTTCCCGAACAAACTAGCCAAACGGACGGCCACCCAGAAGAGAAGTGTGCTGCTGGTTAACCTATTGATCCCAATTAGAACGTTGTGGTTAACCGCAGACACTTCTCAATTACACGAATTCAGGGTGGTCGTCGTTCGTATGTCGACCACGAAGCAGCGGCCATTTTAAAACCACGCGAAAGCCCAGCGGTGTTTGGCTCTATTTTCATGGAACTAAAAACTGACACTTTTTCTGCCGAACACCGCTGAAACAACGGAACGCCTGGCTGCCTCCACGAAAGCATACGAATACCAGCTGTTCGGGAGTTTGGGAAGCATAAGAAAGGACTTAACCCAGATAGCCTTCCCATGGAGTCATTCGTATACCGAAAGACTGTAATAACTTTGACTCCATGGCGATTGAACTATGTGTATGGAATCTGAGCGCTATTCGCTAATAATATGCACTCAGATCCAGGCTATCTGAGGATATGTGACACGAATGCAGAATGTTCGGTTATTGTAAAATTATGTATTTTTATGTCTTTTTGGGTTTTATGTTTAAAATGGCGACTGGCTTTGTCCTGGAGATAATTGAGTTACTTGGTAATTATCTCCAGGGCAGAGGGGAGGGAATCATAGTGCATTGTGGGTAAAAACTGTGTCTGTGTCTGGAATGTCCCCATATCTGTCTGTCATTTAAGTCTCCCATTTGGTCCCCTAGGGGAGTGTCCACCAAGTGGGAGACCTGCATAAATACGGGCAGGTAGCCCACAGTAAAGCCAGATCCGTTTGACCCTCAATGCAGAGCTTCTGTCTCGTTATTGGGGGGATTTCTTCTTCACGTTTAGAGACTGCTGGATGGAAACGAAAGCCGCTTGGTGGTTGTTATTGTTCGGCGGCTAGCAGCAGTTCGTGTATTGCCGTTCGGGAGTTTGGAGCCGTTCACGGATCCCGGTCGGGAGATTACCGCTTCCCCTGCATTTGGTTCGTGCACTACAGGTTAGGCGAACGGAGTTACTGATATTGCAGACGGGGAAGGTGTACTAAACGGTGGTTTTGCCTAAAGATACTGGAGGTGTCTTAACAATTGGTGGCGAGCGACGAGATGAATCCCACAGCACTGGAGGTCAGCTACAAGACATGCAGTACGAGGAATTAAGGTGTGCTACACTTAAGGATATATTGGAACGCTGAGGAAGGTCAGCAAGCAACTTAAAGAAACGGGAGATTATTGCTTTGCTGGTAGAAATGGATGCGACACCGGGAATGGAGAGAGCTAATGTGCCCAGTACTTTGGATTTAACACCCGAGGAATTACAATTTAACCGGGCAGTGCAAATAAGGCTGGCACATTTTGGCCCCAACCCCTCAGCAGACATCGTGGAGTGTGTGCAGGCAGCAGTAACAGCACACCAGGCGCTCCGGGAAAGAGGAGCTGCAGTAGCAGAGGTACCCAATAACAATTTTGCTAGGAAAAAGGTACCCTTAGCTGCATTTAAAAACTTTATTGAGACAGAGGGCGAGATTGATGGGTTCCTGGCGGATTTTGAGAGGCAGTGTGCCCTACACCAGGTACCAGCAGATGAATGGGTCACCATCCTCTCTGGGAAGTTATCCGGCCGGGCTAGTGAAGCATTTCAGGCCATCCCAGAGGAGGAGATCACCAGCTACCGGGCTGTGAAGGATGTACTCCTAGCCAGGTATGCGGTGACCCCATAAGCTTACAGAAGGTGATTTAGGGAAACCAACAAGCAGGTTGGGGACTCTTATGTAGAATAGGCCTGCAGGGTTCACCGTACCGCAGCCCACTGGATGGCAGGATGCCAAGCGGTAACTGGAGAGGAGGTACTACAAGTGTTCCTGCTGGAGCACTGCTTCGATAGACTACCTGCTGGGGTCCGGGAGTGGGTCAGAGATAGAAAACCCTCTACCCTACCTGAGGCTGCACGTCTGGAGGATGAATATACGGACGCTCGTAAGTTAGATAGTACGGCTAACAAAGCCCCTGCTAGACTGGAGTATCGACCAGCAGTACCTCCAGCTCCTTCAGCCTACCAACCCCCAGTACACCGCACCCCAGCCGCACCGCCAGCTAACAACTACGTGCAACCATCGAGATTTAATGCCCAGAATTATTCACAACCAATCCGGTGCTTTGGGTGCAAACAGTTGGGGCACAAGCGTCCAGAGTGCCCACTGAACAGTGCCAACCAAGCCCAGTCCTGGAGGAGACCAGCCAACGGGAATCAACGGCCACCTCAGCCTGCTGCTCACTGCACAGAGCAGGAGGAGTTCTGGGGCATCCTACATGAGGCCGACCCAGTGCAAGCAGCTCACCAGGATAATCGCCAGCAACATCGGCAGACGGTGAAACTGAATGGCAGGGTGGTGAATGGGCTAAGAGACACAGGAGCCACCATGACACTGCTCCAAAAGAACCTGGTCTCGGAGCACCAGCACACAGGGGACACTGTGGCGGTGAGGGTAGCAGGGGGTGCCGTATTTCATTTACCTGTTGCCCGGGTCCATTTGGATTGGGGAGTGGGCGCTAGACATGTGGATGTGGGGGTGATGAAAGACTTGCCCGCAGATGTTCTTCTGGGGAATGATTTGGCCCCTTTGGTTTCAGCCTATGCTCCGATGGGCCCTGCGGACGTGAACCCAGTGACCACCCGTGCTCAGACCCATGCTGCCGGAACCGGCCCACCTGCTGATGAGATCCAGGTAAGATCTCCTTCCCCAACTGGTACCCTAGATCAGGTCCCCTTAAGCTGGGATTCCCCAGAGGAGTTTGGGAGGGAAACCCGGACAGATCCGACCCTCCAAAAGTACAAAGACAGGGCAGATGCTGGAGAGGAAGGAATAGATGGGGAGCGGTATGAGTGGGTGGGGGAAAGGTTATATAGGATCCCTAAGCCCTCCCAGAAGAGTGTTGCCCCTCCGCCGAATCGACAGTTAGTGGTACCCGCAAGGTACCGGCAGGAGATTCTGCGGATAGGGCATGATGTTCCGTTAGCTGGACATCTTGGGTCCCGCCGCACAGCCTATAGGATCTCACAGAATTTCTTTTGGCCAAACTTTAACCAGGCTGTGCGGATGTATTGCATGTCAACGGGTAGGGAAGCGGGGGGACCACCCTAAGGCTAGGCTATTATCGATGCCTATTATAGGGGAGCCCTTTGCCCGCATAGCTGTTGACATTGTGGGTCCACTGGCCAGGGCTAGTCCATCAGGTAAGAAATACGTTCTTACCGTGGTGGACTATGCCACTCTCTATCCAGAGGCAGTAGCGCTGTCTAATATAGAGGCAGAGACGGTTGCTGATGCCCTGGTTAGAATTTTTACTAGGGTCGGGTTCCCTAAGGAGATCCTCTCCGACCAGGGAACTCAATTCACCGCTGTGCTCACCCAGCAGCTGTGGAAGGTGTGTGGCATTAAGCCATTACTGAGCTCACCCTACCACCCACAGACTAACGGTCTCTGCGAGCGTTTTAACGGTACCCTCAAACAGATGCCGAGGACCTTTACAGACACTTGCAGAGACTGGGAGAGGTTCCTGCCTCATCTGTTTTCTTACAGAGAGGTGCCCCAGGAATCTACTGGGTTCTCCCCCTTTGAGTTGCTGTATGGGAGAAGGGTCCGCGGACCCCTAGATCTCATTCGAGGCCAATGGGAGGGGGAGACAGAGCAAGAGGGGACCCCCATCGTGCCATATGTTCTGGAACTCCGGGACCGCATGGAGAAAATCTCCAGGCGGCTCAGGGGAGACAGAAAAGATGGTACGATCAGGGTGCCCGACAGTGGATCTTCCAGGTTGGGCAAAAGGTATTGGTGCTCAAACCTGTGAAGGCCAACAGGATGCAAGCATCTTGGCAGGGCCCGTACAAGGTAGTAGAACAGATCTGCGATACTACTTACTTGATAGCCAGCTGTGCAGATGAGAGGGTCCAGCGATCCTTTCATGTGAACATGCTGAAAGAGTACCAGGAGAGGCCTGAGAATATTGCAGCAGTATGTGCCCCAGCTGCAGATGATTCTGAGAATTTACCCCTTCCCGATCTATTAGAAAGGGATTCCCAGACTGACCTTACTACCTTGGTACAGCTAGGGGACCAGTTGAACCCCACAGAAAGGGTACAGGCGCAGCAGTTGTTATGGGAGAAGCAGGCGACGTTCTCCCAGGAACCAGGTTATACCACCCTAGCTGTACATAAGGTAGAGACCCCTGGACAGACCCCCTTATGACAGCCCCCCTATCGTATCCCTGAAGCAGTCCGGGAAGGAATGCGGAAGGAGATACAGGAGATGACCCAACTTGGGGTCATTGAGCACTCCAACAGCCCTTGGGCCTCGCCTGTAGTCCTGGTGCCCAAGAAAGATGGGACCACCCGGTTCTGTGTGGACTACAGGCGGCTCAACGAGCGGACCACCACTGACGCCTACCCAATGCCCCGGGTAGACTAATTACTGGATCGTATTGCCAGGGGGCGCTATCTGACCACCATAGACCTGTGTAAGGGCTACTGGCAGATCCCCCTGGCCGAGGATGCTATCCCCAAGTCGAAATTTGTCACCCCATTTGGCCTCTACCAATTCAAGGTCATGCCTTTTGGGATGAAAAATGCACCGGCTACCTTCCAACGGATGGTGGATAGACTCCTGGATGGCTTCCAAGAATTTGCCTGTGCATACTTGGACGACATTGCGATCTACAGTGGGTCCTGGGAGGAACACCTGGTTCATGTAGGGGTGGTACTAGATAAAATTCGGGCCGCTGGCCTGACATTGAAGCCAGAGATGTGCCATCTAGGTATGGCTGAAGTACAGTACCTAGGTCACAGAGTGGGGTGTGGGAGCCAGAGACCAGAGCCAGCCAAGGTAGAGGCAGTGGCTAACTGGCCCACACCTACCACTAAAACCCAGGTACTGGCCTTTTTGGGGACGGCAGGATACTACAGACGTTTTGTCCCTGACTACAGCACTATTGCTAAGCCCCTGACAGACCTGACAAAGAAGAACTTGCCTAAGCAGGTCCTGTGGTCTCCGGCTTGTGAAGCTGCGTTCCAGGCACTGAAACAGGCCCTTGTGAATGCCCCTGTCTTGGCTGCCCCAGTCCCTAACAAACGTTTTCTCGTCCATACAGATGCTTCCATGTATGGACTGGGGGCTGTGCTGAGCCAAGTCGGGGAAGATGGAGGAGAGCACCCTGTCGCATATCTCAGCAGAAAGTTGTTACCCAGAGAAGTGAGTTATGCGGCAGTGGAGAAGGAGTGCTTGGCCTTGGTCTGGGCATTGAAAAAGTTAAGTCCCTATTTGTATGGGCAAGAGTTTTCCCTGGTGACTGACCATAACCTCCTCGTTTGGCTTAACCGGGTCTCAGGAGACAATGGGAGACTACTGAGATGGAGCTTGGCATTGCAGCCCTACAATTTTACCATCAGCTACAGACCCGGCAAGCTGAACGGGAATGCAGATGGGTTATCTAGGCAAACAGACGTCTCCACCACCTCTTAGTCTGGTCATCTGTCTGCTTATTTTAGGTGTATTCATCTGTTTTATCCTGTTTGTATGAATGGCTGTTTTCTATAGCCCAGCCATTCGAATGACTGTTTTTTCCCGAACAAACTAGCTGAACGGACGGCCACCCAGGAGAGAAGTGTGCTGCTGGTTAACCTATTGATCCCAATTAGAACGTTGTGGTTAACCGCAGACACGTCTCAATTACACAAATTCAGGGTGGTCGTCGTTCGTATGTCGACCACGAGGCAGCGGCCATTTTAAAACCACGCGAAAGCCCAGCGGTGTTTGGCTCTATTTTCATGGAACTAAAAACTGACACTTTTTCTGCCGAGCACCGCTGAAACAACGGAACGCCTGGCTGCCTCCACGAAAGCATACTAATACCGGCCGTTCGGGAGTTTGGGAAGCATAATAAAGGACTTAACCCAGATAGCCTTCCCATGGAGTCATTCATATACCGAAAGACTGTAAGAACTTTGACTCCATGGCGATTGAACTATGTGTATGGGATCTGAGCGCTATTCGCTAATAATATACACTCAGATCCAGGCTATCTGGGGATTTCTGACACGAATGCAGAATGTTTGGTTATTGTAAAATTATGTATTTTTATGTCTCTTTGGGTTTTATGTTTAAAATGGCGACTGGCTTTGTCCTGGAGATAATTGAGTTTGTAACGGATCGCCTGGCACCCCGACTGGGTACCTCCGTTAAAGGATGCTCCTAGCACTGCAGCAGACACCAAAACCACCGAACCGGAGCAACAAATAAATTCTCCCAAGCATATGAATGCTGTAGACAGTTGAATAGGAACCATACGAATAGGTTTACTCTCCTAGCAGTCAAACTGGAACAGCATACAATAAATCCTTCCCCCAATAATGAGACGACACTTCACTTTGAGGGTTAAAACAGGAACTTCCTGTACTGTCACATACAGTCTCTTTTATTCCCAATCCACAAACATAGTACAGCCCACAGGGCATTACAAAACAACCAATCACATCACAGTTACATCCCACATATTCCCTCCCCTTATCCTGAGAGGAAACTCAATTATACATACCGTTAAAACATACTTTCTACCCAACTTTCATAACTCCAAAACCATACATCACATTCACATAAAATTACATATTTACAATCAATCCTTTCAGGGGAACAACATATTCAAAAATGGCACGAATCAGACCAGGGCTTCAAAAGTTAGTAAAAAGTCCTTTGTGACTAAATGAAGCATGGCTTTCTGGCCCAAACCAGTTTCAGAGTCTTCTATCCTGGAGATAAGTAATTCAATTATCTCCCAGGACAGACACAAGACTCCATTAAGCACATGGTTGCAAAAAGACACAAAACACTTTAAAATACATAAAGTCACATTTACACATAACACACAGACATTTCACATATCCCCAGATAGCTGGGATCTGAGTGCACATTATTAGATGAATGGCACTCAGATCACACAAATAAGCCTTTCTGCAGGGGAAATAAACTGTTTAACCTGCAGGGCCATAGTCCAAAGGGAGCAGGCGAGCAACCAGGCTTCTCCAGTTCACAGTGGCGAGGTTGGTTTCGCCACAGAGTTACTTGGTAATTATCTCCAGGGCAGAGGGGAGGGAATCTTAGTGCATTGTGGGTAAAAACTGTGTCTATGTGTCTGGAATGTCCCCATATCTGTCTGTCATTTAAGTCTCCCAACGGAGTTACTGATATTGCAGCCAGGGAAGGTCTACTTAACGGCGGTTTTGCCTAAAGACACTGGAGGTGTCTTAACAGTGGCCTCCCCAACGTATCATAATTTACTATGGACCTGCTACTTGGGCAGAAGATGGTACTTATGGATATAGAACCTCAATATATATGTGTGGCGAAACCAACCTCGCCACTGGGCATTGGAGAAGACTGATTGCCCGCCTCCAGCCATGTGACTATGGCCCCTGGGATGTATTGCCCATTAAAGACATGATTCGGGCATAATGGATTTGTGTTGTGCTGCTGATGGCCCTTTAAGAACCATCTGGGGACATACTGTGGAGTTACTGGGTGGCCAACATTTCATGTATTAGAGGCACATGGTGAGAACAATGGATGAAGCACATGGTGAGAACAATGGATGTGGACTTTTCTTCACGGTGCCATCTCGCCGGTATTTGGTGCACAGACACATCGTGCAGTGGTTTTGGACTATACAACAGGGGACACATTAGTTTTAGTTTTTCATATAGCCTGTATATGTTCTGTGGAATCTGCATTAAACTGTATCTTCCAAACTACTGAATGGATCTGGGTGAATTTTTGGATATGTGGTTCACCCAGATCCCCCAGTTCCGAGGATATACTTTTTATGGTGTTATTGCATGTTTTGGGGTCCCTGTGATGTTTTATTATACTGCATTTCTCTGCCTGTCATAATTATATTAACCATTGTGTTCAATAATAATATCACAGGCAGAGGGGAGGATTTTGTGTGGGAGTGTCTGTGTGTATTGTACAGATTGATTGGTTGTATTTCAAAACCCTATGGGCAGTACTATGTTTGTGAATAAAAGATTCTGTATGTGCCAGTACAGTCAGTTCTACTTCACCCTCAATCTGAGTCCTGTCTCTTATTGGGGGAATCTTCTACAAGGGATTGCTATGCTCTGCATATTCCCTTGCTATAATCACTGAGCTCTTGTAAGAGCTTGTTCCTGCTTCACTCTCTTGGAGGAGAGGTTCACCCACTGGAACCTGGAGTCTTGTCGTAGGTTCAGGATGGGTAGGAGACGGCGAGACCCCAACCAAGCTGCGGCAGTTCGTGGGGTCTATGGTGGTTGTGGTGTCTTGCGGAGCGCTTGGAGCCCTCTGTAAGCGCTAGGAGTATTCTTCAACGGAGGTACCCAGTCGGGGTGCCAGGTGATCGTTACAATATGCTCAACTGTATTATAAGACTACAGGCGGTGGTTGAGATTATCACCAATGAAACAGTGCAAGCACTTAATCTTCTAGCTAAGCAAAATACTCGGATGAGTTCAGGCATCTATCAAAATAAATTAGCTCTGGACTACTTATTAGCAGTAGAGGGAGGTGTATGCGGAAAGTTTAATCTTAGCAACTGTTGTTTGCACATCGATGATGAAGGGCGGTCAGTGGCTGAACTTACAAGCCACATGGTTAAACTGACGCATGTACCGACTCCGGTCTGGAATGGGCATAACCCAAGTAGTTGGTTTGGAAGTTGGTATGAGCAGCTTGGAGGGATTAAGGCGTTAGTAGGAGGAATAATATTCATTATATTCTTATGTCTCTTTCTGCCTTGCCTAATTCCAATAGTGGTCAGATCTATACTTAGTATCATAGAGAGTACTATAGAAAGAAAGACAGCTGCTCATGTAATGGCTGTCTGGAAGTATGAATCTCTAGCCCAGAGAGAGAACATATTCAGGATGAGGAATGCTGAAGGAGTTTGTGATGATGCTAAGATGCTTACAATGTCTGCTCTGGTCCATGGCTACTTGAGTGGTGTAATAAAAAGAACAGTTTCAGCAAAGACTTGTGGATTAAAATGCAGTTTGGGACTTTACAAGCATTCTCCATGCGAATGCTTGCTAAGACACCTCTAGTGTCTTTAAGCCAAACCGCCGTTTAGTAGACCTTCCCCGGCTGCAGTACAGTCTCCGTTCGCTTACTCTGTAACACACGAACCAAATGCAGGGGAAGCGGCAATCTCCCGATCGAGATCCGTGAACGGCTCCAAACTCCCGAACGGCAATACACGAACTGCTGGTAACCGTCGAACAGCAATATTCCCCAAGCGGCTTTCGTTCCATCCAGCAGTCTCTAAACGTGAAGAAGAAATCCCCCCAATAACGAGACAGAAGCTCCGCATTGAGGGTCAAACAGGATCTGGCTTTACTGTGGGCTACCTGCCCGTATTTATGCAGGTCTCCCACCTGGTGGACACTCCCCTAGGGGACCAAATGGGAGACTTAAATTACAGACAGATATGGGGACATTCCAGACACACAGTCACAGATTTTACCCACAGTGCATTATGATTCCCTCCCCTCTGCCCTGGAGTTAATTAAAAAGTAACTCAATTAACTCCAGGACAAAGCCAGTCACCATCTTAGACATAAAATAATAAGACATAAAAATATATAACTACATAAAAACCGAACATTTCCCATTCGTATTATATATCCCCAGATAGCCTGGATCTGAGTGCATATTATTAGCGAATAGCGCTCAGATCCCACACACATAGTTCAATCGCCATGGAGTCAAAGTTCTTACAGTCTTTCGGTATACGAATGACTCCATGGGAAGGCTATCTGGGTTAAGTCTTTTCGTATGCTCTCAATCTCCCGAACGGCCGGTGTTCGCATGCTTTCGTGGAGGCAGCCAGGCGTTCCGTTGTTTCAGCGGTGTTCGGCAGAAAAAGTGTCCGTTTTCAGTTCCATAGAAATAGAGCCAAACACCGCTGGGCGTTCGCTTGATTTAAAATGGCCGCTGCCTCGTGGTCGACATACGAACGACGACCACCCTGAATTCGGTTTAATTGAGAAGTGTCTGCGGTTAACCACAACGTTCTAATTGGGATCACTTCGTTAACCAGCAGCACACTCCTCACTTGGGTGGCCGTTCGTTCGGCAGGTTTGTTCGGGAAAAAGAGTCATTCGAATGGCTGGGCTATAGAAACCAGCCATTCATACGAACGGGGGACAAACAGACGAATGCAGTAAAAATCCAAGCAGACAGATGGTTCTGTCACACTAACAACCCACCCTGACTCTAAATTGAGAGTAATTTACCTCCCTGCTTGATGGGCATTTTCGTGGAAAAACCTCACGAACGCTATGGGAACTGTATGCACGGCCGCCATTTCGGGACTTCCACGTGTTTGCGGCCATTTTAACTCCTGAACAGCGGTGTTTGCCATCGAGTGTCTGGAACTAAAATCGGACACTCAAATAGGCGAACACCGCTGAGACCTCCATACCTTCGGGAGAGACACGCCAAAACTACCGAACGACAAGGCATTCGGTAGAAAGACTCAGCAACAGATGGGGATTTCAGCGAACCCAGGATGGCATACGGATGGCCAGCCATTCGGGAGTTTTTACACACGATCTAAGACCGACTGCAGGACCAGCATTCATGGAACTGTTTTTGGCTACTCTGCCCGTGCGGTCGGTCAAAACTTTCAAGTCCCATATCTCCCGAACAGCTGAACCGAATGGGCTGATTTTTAAATATGTTAGTCCCCCAGAAACAAGCTATCTGGGTACATCCAAACTTTGGGGAAAATATGTTCCTTTTTAATTATGTTATTTAGTTATGTAAGGGGAGGAGATGTACGGAATGTATATTGTCTTGATTGGTTATACTGTTAATTATGTGGGTGTCTCCCTTGCATGGGCAGAATCCCATAAAAGAGAGTGTCTGTCAATAAATCTTTAGTTCTTCTTGACCCTTCAAAACGTAGCCTCGTCTCATTCTTGAAAGGGGAATCTCTGCAGCATAATCACTCAGCTCTTTTCAGAGCTGCACTTGACTTCTACTCCTGATCCAGCAGAAGGAATAGGCGACTCCATCACTACACAGTGACTTGCCAGGAAGAAAAGGATGTCCCCAACGGCTGATACCCTCACCATAACAGGGTAGCCGTTACAAGTGGTGTTGGCAAATTATGATTAGTGATGCAGCTGGAATAACTTTGTATCAGAAGCAAAGGGGGGAATGTGATGGGATTTTAACATGTTTCAAAATTTAGTAGGCCTGAAATCTCCATGTGACAAATACAAGTACAGGTGTTTGTTGTATATGTTAGTTAGTTACATGTAGCTAAGATACTGTCATCAATGTACTGAGCATGTGCATCAACTGTAGTCACATTCCTTTGTCCTTAAAATGAGTCATACGGTCTGCCCATATTAGGTGATCCTGAATAGCCTGTTCACTGATTGGTTTAAGGGTATGTGTGAGTGGAGCTATGAATGGGAGGAGTTATTATTAATAAATAGCCTGTTCAAACTATGCTCTGTGCTTTTGAACACAAGTTCGGTGTGAGACCCGATCGGTGTGTAAATAAAAGACCTGTTACTTCCTGAAGACTTGTGTCCATATCTCTATGTGTGGCTTCTGCGGTTTGTTCCGGTTATTCCTCCGGTAACAATACCTTAAAAAAATTCCCCTTGTGTGCATCAGATAACCCCCTCTGATCCCGGGTCAGAGAACTTGGAGAAGCCTGGTTAAGTGTTTTAATCTCTTAGCCTAATAATGTACCTGATTCATGGGGCTTTCAATGTGTATCAAGAGAATGTAAGATGGGCATGCTGCTTGTGGCTCTCTAGGAGCAAAAATTTGTGTTTTTGCCAGCTTCTCTGGTCTTTTCTGATCTCGGGATGTGGAGCATGCACAGTAGCGTCGGCGTCCTGAAGATCCCTTTACGCATGCGCGACCTGCCGAGTCCTTAAAGAAACATTGCGCCAAAAGGTAAAAATACCGGCAACCACAAAGGAACATTTCTTTTTCAGTAAACAGTAACTCTACAGAGATTGGAACCTGTATAGTTTACTGGAAGGCTGCCCTAGAGAGAAAAATGATTTAATAAGGTAAAATTATACTTTTTAATTTTTTTAAAAACTTTTTTTCATTTCTTATGGAATTTTAAATTCCATAATAATTCTCTGCATGATTTTTATAGCTGGCTTCTCACTCTGTCTCAAAATCTTCATCTATAAAACATAGGTGAGCCTCAATAATTATTATATATTCGGGGGGTAAAAGAGTGCCATTATGGGCCCATAATATATTATTATATTGGCCTCTTTCAACCCAAGTAATCCACGAGAGGATTCTCCAAGAAAACACAAAGACAAATCCAATATAAGAGTAAACTGCAATCAACTAGCACCTAGTGGAAGAAATCTTTGTAAAGAATGCCTGACAGAAGTTGCTAAAGTAATGGATAAAAGACATTCACCTCACACAGATTTGAGGAAGTGGATTACAGAGGCAATAGCAGAAGGATTCAAGTCCACAACATGTAAGATGATCTCATCCAAAATTGCCTAATTCTGGAAGAATTTTTGGAGTGCCTGGATCATTTTCTACATTTATATTCTACAGTTGGTCCTTTTTTGGTACTGGGACCATTCCGGTTAGCACCTAAGGATTCCTGGGAGGGTCTGAGTGCAGTTCCACTACTTATTATGGATAACCTAATCAATATCATAAGGAAGACTCAGATTCCCAGAGGAGAAATCAGAGTTGAAAGAATCAGACAGATATTTTGATGGTCTGAAAGTGAATAGGCCAAAGTTTCCTGTCCACTCTACCATAAAGAAAATAATTCCCCAGGAATGGAAAAAAACAGAGAGAAAAGTAACTCTTAAGAATAAAACAGTCAGAATATATCCCTATTCGAAGGATGATTGCAAATCATGGAACTTCGTAGCTTTAACCACTTTGTCAAGAGAATTTAAAGTTTGGTCAGTTTTTATGTTTTATGGTCTTTTCATGCGCTTGGAGATAATTAGGTTACTGTAACCGTTGAAGCCAATTATCTCCAAGCTAGGCAGGAACATTTTCAAGAGATATATCTTGTTCTCATTGGTTTTGACATTGCATTGTTCAGTGTACCATCAGGTCCACAGGGGAAAACTGTGGACCTGATGGCCCTTGGCCTGAAAACTGTATAAATTGTCATGCATGAGTGCCATTAAAGCCAGTTCGTTTTATCCTCAACTCGCAGCCTCTACTTGTGTTGTAGGGAACAGTGAATCCTAGCTCTACTATAGCTAGTGGGTTATTCAACACTTGCAGGTTTTGCCGATTGAAGCAGCGTTCGTCTCTCCGAGTTCGGGAACCAGGATATCCAAGCGGTCCAACTTCCAGCTAGCCTGGAGGCAACTGTAACATTTGGTGGCAGCTGCGGGATTATCCTGGAATTCCTGGGAGAGATACAGAGCGGATGGAGAACACTTACGATAAACTAAAGGATTTACTCGAAAGCCGAGGTGGAAACGCAAGTAACTGTAACGGACCGTTTTGCACACAAGGGGTAAAAACCGTTTAGGCGATCGGCCCCCTTTCCAGAGATGCAGGCACAGATACTGCAGAACACCAAACTCCCGAACTGGATACAAAATAGCACTCCAACTCCCGAACTGGAACCTCCCAAATAGCTGCTAGCAGACGAACAGGAAAAGCAGACAATCAGCTTACACTCCTGGCAATCAGTCTCTAACAGCATACAGTGAATCCCCCCAAGAACGAGACAAGGCTCCGTGTTGAGGGTCAAGCAGTGGTCTGAGGTGCTGGCACACCCAGCCTGGTTTTTATTACAGTCTTGCAAATACAGGACCGCCCACAGGGAGGTATAAAACAACCAATCACATCACAGTTACATCCCACATATTCCCTCCCCTTATCCTGAGAGGAAACTCAATTATACATACAGTTAAAACATACTTTCTACCCAACTTTCATAACTCTAAAACCATACATCACATTCACATAAAATTACATATTCACAATCAATCCATTCAGGGGAACAACATATTAAAAAATGGCACAAATCAGACCAGGGGTTCAAAAGTTAGTAAAAAGTCCTTTGTGACTAAATGAAGCATGGCTTTCTGGCCCAAACCAGTTTCAGAGTCTTCTATCCTGGAGATAAGTAATTCAATTATCTCCCAGGACAGACACAAGACTCCATTAAGCACATGGTTGCAAAAAGACACAAAACACTTTAAAATACATAAAGTCACCTTTTATACATAAAACACAGACATTTCACATATCCCCAGATAGCTCAGGTCTGAGCGCACATTATTAAGTGAATGGCGCTCAGACCACACGAATACAGTTTAATCGCCATGGAGCCAAAGTCTTTACAGTCAGTTTCATACAAATGGGCTCCATGGGATTCCTATCTGGGGTATAACACATTCAAACAAATCTACTGAACCCCAGGCAGAAAAGCACGAATTAAACTTTTCTGCAGGTAAAAAAGATGTCTTTTAACAGGGGGCCATAGTCCAAAGGCAGCAGGCGAGTAACCAGGCTTCTCCAATGCAATGTGGCGAGATTGGTCTCGTCACAGTAACCATCCTAGGAGGGAGCTGATTGCTGACCTGACCGAGCTGGACCAGAGTTTCACCATGGCAGAGACGAAAAGACAAGGATTGTTCGGGAAAGGCTCGCCCTATATGGGCGAACCCTTCTATAGAACTCTTTCAGCAGCTGATGGCTGAGGCAGAGGTGGACATACAAAGAGCTAGAGCCCATGAGGTCAGCGTACTGCAGCAACTGTATCCAGCAACCATACCGAGCTTGCGGGGCAACAAAAGATTCCGTTTGCAGTGTTCAAGCCATTCGTGAAAGTGAGATGGGAATCAACAAATTTTTAGCCGACTTTGAGAGGCAATGTGCGCTTCATCAAATTCCCACCGAGGAATGGCCTTGTATCTTGGCCGGGAAACTAGCAGTGCAAGCTATGGAAGACTTCAGAACCCTTAGCACAAAGGAGGTGGCCCAATACACACTGGTAAAAGACACACTGCTGAGATGATACGCAGTGACCCTGACACCTATCGAAGGCAGTTCCGTAGCACGAAAAAGAAACCGAATGACAACATGCCAAATGGGCACACCGAATGTTGAGGGCTGCCACCCATTGGATTAACGGGTGTCAGACAGTCACTGCACCCGAGATCTTGGAATTATTTTTGTTGGAACAGTTTTGTTGGAAGCCGCAAAATTGGGCAACGAGCACCACGACTCCCAACTACAGGAGTTCACTAACTCCCGAACGGTGAATCTTACCGAACCTAGGGACAATCACCAAACAAGCCCACGAATGGAGTTTTGTACGCCTGTGCCAGCAGGACCTACCCAATACACGGGACCACCTAACAACTACTCCCAAGACCGCCCACGTCCCACCTGCTTTAAATGTAAACAGCCTAGGCATCTCATAGCCAGCTGCTCCCTCAACAATAACTATCCTCCCCGGAACTAAAACTCGTCCTCGTCTGGACCTACTCGGCCAGCCAGAGTACTTTGTGTCATTAAGGAAATTCCCATGGAAGAGTACCTGGGACCTCTACATGAAGCGGACCCAGTGTATGCAGCAACAGACAACTATCAACACCACAGACAAGAGGTATTGTTGGACGGCCGCACTGCTCAGGGGCTAAGGGACACCGGGGCCAACATCACTCTGGTACAAGGCCGCCTAGTTCCAGAACACTCTGGAAGCACCGTGGCTGTCAGGGTAGCTGGAGGGGATGTGTACAAACTACCAATGACTAAAGTATATTTGGACTTGGGTGCGAGTAAAGGACTTGTGAAGGTGGGGATTATGGACAACTTGCCCACTGAGGTTTTACTGGGCAACAATCTGGGTCCCATGACTTCAGCTTATGCCCCCTCGTATAACACTGAGGCGCATCCTGTAACCACCCAGTCGCAAGCAGGGAGACAACAAAACCCTTCACCAGTGGCCAATCCCCATCCCTCGGTACCCTGGGATCATCCTGCAGCCTTTGAGGTGGAGACTAAGACTGACCCAACCCTCCAAAAATATAGGGAAAGAGCCGACACTGGATCTGGGGGGTTAGACCATTTGACATTTGTGTGGGAGCAGGGCAGGTTATATAGACATACCGAGAAAAAGGGTCACCGTAAGAGGCAGTTAGTCATACCCCACAAGTATAGACGAGAAATCCTCCGGGTGGGTCACGATATTCCCTTAGCTGGTCACCTAGCTGTGACCTGTACTCTTCACGGCATTACCCACGCCTTTTTCTGGCCAGGGGTACATGCAAATGTGAGGACCCACTGCAATACTTGCAAGGTCTGCCAGTGGGTAGGAAAGAGAGGAGACCACCCCAAGGCGCACCTCGTCAATATGCCACATCCCATTTGTTCCCTATTAAGGGTTCATAATATATAGGGGTGTATATAAAAGATACCCCTTTCTGTCTCAGAGATCTTTGCCAAAAGCTCAAGGAGGCAAGGTGAATGGTTAGAGTTAAGACCCACCTGGCTTATCCTCTCATGGCCATTGGAGGTAACTAAAAAACCTCCATTTGTTTAAAAATACATAAGGATTAAGGAGAGAGCGCAGGTAACTTGTTGTTTTTTTGGTTTTTACTATATATTGGGGCTGATGTGTACTGTAGTCATTGCTGCCGCCCAGAGATGGGAGTGAGCGCAGGACTTATCTTTCTGTATTTGCACCTCGTCAATATGCCCATTATCAAAGAGCAGTTTAGCCAGGTAGCCACTGATTTAGTGGGGCCACTCACCATCCCCCATTCCATCCAGGAAAAGATATATTCTTACCGTGGTGGACTATGCTACTCATTATCCAGAGGCAGTGGCCCTATCTAACATTCAAGCGGACACCGTGGCTAATGCGTTGGTTCAGGTGTTCTCTCAGGTGGGATTCCCAAGGGAAATCCTATCCGACCGGGACATCCAGTTTACTGCCGAACTAACGCCGCAGCTATGGCATGTCTGCAAAATAAAATTCTTACTCATCTCCCCCTATCACCCACAGACCAATGGGCTCTGTGAGAGGTTCAATGGAACCCTCAATCAGATGCTTTCACCCAGGAATATAGGGACTGGGAGCGATTCCTTCCACACCTCCTGTTCGCTTACCGGGAGGTGCCCCAGGAAACGACAGGGAAACTCTCCATTCGAGCTGCTAGGGTGCAAGGTTTGCGGACCCCTGAATTTAATCCAGGAGCACTGGGAGGTAGAGACTGAAAATGCCAGAGTCCCCATCATACCTTACATGCTGGAACTTAGGGACCGTATGGAGCAGTTGGCCCGGTCGGTCCAGGCTAACCTCCAGACGGCCCAGAGGCGACAAAATATGGTATAACAGGGGGCACGGAAGAGGAGTTTTTATATAGGACAGAAAGTTATGGTCCTCAAACCCGTTAAAGCAGACAAGCAGCAAGCAGAATGGCAGGGACACTACCAAGTAGTGGAGAAGCGCGGGGGAACTACATATGTGATCGCTAGCTGACACGATGAAAGCCTGCAGAAAATCTTCCACGTGAATATGCTTAAGGAGTAGCTTGAGAGACAGGAAGACGAGGCAGCTATATGTAGCCCTGCTCACGACGACCCTGATAACCTCCCCATACCCGACCTGTTAGACAAGGGCCTCCCCTCTGATTTAGTGAGCCAAGTACAGACAGGGGACAGTCTTAACCCAGTAGAGAGGGAGCAGTTAAACAAACTGCTACAAGAAAAATGCTTTATCTTTTCTCAAGAACCAGTAGACACCCCAGGACAGCAACCCTCAAGACAGGCCCCCTACCGGATCCCTGAAGCGGTTAGATCTGAGATGAAAAAGAAAGGATGGCACTACCAGGTCCTGTGTAGACTATTGGAAACTCAATGACAAGACCGTGACAGATGCCTACCCAATGCTCAGGGTAGACGAGCTAATGGATTGCATAGCCAGGGACAACTATCTAACTACCATTGACCTCTGCAAAGATTACTGGCAGATTCCCCTGGCCAGGGAGGCTATGCCCAAGTCGGCATTTGTCATCCCATTCAGCTTGTACGACTTTAAGGTCATGCTGTTTGGGGTGAAGAATGCCCCCGCTACATTCCAGCGCTTGGTGGATAGACTCCTTGATGGCATCCAGGATTTTGCCTGTGCATACCTGGATGACATAGCAATCCATAGTGAGTCCTGGGAGGACCACTTGGCTCATGTAGGAATGGTCTTGGATCAGATTTGATCCGCGGGCCAGACTCTGAAACCCGGGAAATGCCATTATGGAATGGCTGAAGTGCAGTACTTGGGTCACCGAGTGGGGTGTGGGAAACGACCTGAGCCAGCAAAGATAGAAGCGGTCTCAAACTGGCCCACACCCCACACTAAGACTCAGGTTCTAGCCTTCCTGGGCACTGCTGGATACTACAGGCGGTTTGATTGCCAAACCCTAACCGACTTGAAGAAAAATCTTCCCGACAGGTCCTGTGGTCTCCCCACTGTGAGACAGCCTTCCAGGCTCTCAGAAATGCACTGATTAATGCTCCTGTCTTGACTGCCCCAGCCCCTAATAAGCGTTCATACAGATGCTTCCATGTTCTGGCTTGGGGCAGTTTTCAGCCAAGTAGGAGAAGATGGAGGGGAACATCCTGTGGCATACATCAGCCGAAAGCTCCTACCCCTGCAGTAGAAAAAGAGTGTCTGGCCTTGGTGTGGGCATTAAAGAAACTGACTCCCTACCTCTACGGACAAGAGTTCACTCTGGTTACAGACCACAACCCATTGGTGTGGCTAAACCGGGTCTCGGGTGATAATGGCAGACTATTACGATGGAGCCTATCCCTACAACCTTTTTAATTTCACCATCGCCTGCCGACCCGGGAAGCAGAATTGCAATGCCAATGGGTTATCCAGACAGACCGACCTCAGTCCAGAATAACTTTGTTCTGGGCAGCCTTAGTCTGCCCCGAAAAGGGGTCAGACAGTGTTTGCCAGAATGTTCCACAAGGAGGGAGCCATGTTACAGAGATTCCCTCTATTGGATACATACAATTATTTTGTTCCTTTTTGCTACTTTGTTTCACATGAACCCCATCTACAAGCTGTTTGTGTATATGAATGACCGACCACCCAGCCCTTGGTGTGTGCCGCCAATTAACCCCAGTGGCCTTGAAATCACTGAATGTCGGCGTGTGCCGACAATTAACGGTCATGGAGGTTGCGGTCTGCGGTTAACCACAACCTAATGACTTGTCTTCAGGGTGGCCCCGTTTCGCACACAATGCCCCGACCAATATACCAACTACCTCATGAAACGACTGTCAAAAAACGACCACCTAGACCCTGGCGTTTGCCGACAATTAACTTGTGGTTTCTGCGGTTAACTGCAAGCTAAGTACCTGAATCCAAGGTGGTCGCCATTCGTATGCCAAACATGACGCGGCGGCCATCTTTTTATTATCTAGTATTCAGCGGGACCTGGGAGTAAAAACTGTTACGGCACCCCCAGGCATAAAGGGGTTAACAGCCGTTTAGAAGATATTCCCTTCCAGATATGCAGGCAGCTACTGTAGACACCTGTGACGAGAGCAATCTCGCCACATTGCATTTGAGAAGCCTGGTTGCTCGCCTACTGCCTTTGGATTATGGCCCCATGTTAAAAGACTTTGTTTCCCCTGCAGAAAAGATTTATTCGTGCTTTTCTGCACGGTGTTCGGTAGATTCAATCTACCGAACAACCGCACGAATGACTAGACCACCTGGGAGCTGGAGTGTGCCGGCAATTAGCCTCCCAGAAGCTGCGGTAAACCGCAGCTTAATTGACGAATACTGGGTGGCCACCATTCGTACACATTTTAAACACGCGAATGCACAGCGGTTTTCGACGCCTAACTCATGGAACTAAAAACGGACACAGTTTGGCATGAACACCGCTGGAGCCGCCGACCTTGTTTGGCGGGAGTGCACGAACGGAGTGCACATTCGGTAGTTTTACCTGACTGTATTATACCCCAGATAGGAATCCCATGGAGCTCATTCGTTTGAGAACTAACTTTGTAAAGACTTTGGCTCCATGGCAATTGAACTGTATTCGTGTGGTCTGAGCGCCATTCGCTTAATAATGTGCGCTCAGACCTGAGCTATCTGGGGACATGTTAAATGTATAGTTTTAATGTAATGTGTCTTACATAGTGTATTTTAATAATAATTCTTGTGTTAGTGTCCCCACGTGCATAATGGCGATTTGCCTTTGTCCTGGGAGATAATTGAATTACTTCTCAATTATCTCCAGGACAGAGGGGAGGAGGCCAGGATGCATTGTGGGAATACAATGTGACTGTGTGTCATATTTGGCTACTTGTCTGTCCCTTGTCACAGTCTCCCATTTGGTCCCCTACAGGAGTGTCCACCAGGTGGGAGACCTGCATAAATACTGGGCAGGTAGCCCTCATTAAACAGACCACTGCTTGACCCTCAACACGGAGCCTTGTCTCGTCTTTGGGGGGGATTTACTGAATACTGATAGAGACTGATTGTTAGGAGTGTAAGCCGCTTGGATGCTTTTCCTATTCGTCTGCTAGCAGCTATTCGTATGTGTTACGATTGCCCCCGGTCCAGCAGGGGGGTTGATTGCTTGGATGTCCTGGTTCCCGTAGTCAGAGAGTCGAACGTAGTTCCCTTCGGTAGAATCTGCAAGTTTAGAATATCCCCCGAGCTGTAAGAGCATTAATATTCCCGGATCCCTACAAAACGAGTCGAGGCTGCGAGTTGAGGGTCAAAACGAACTCACTTTACTGGCACACAAACATGGCAATTTATGCAATCCCTCAGGCCCAAGGACAGCCCCCTATGGACCTGATGGAATACAGGTACAGTACAAACAGGTAACCAATCACAATACAATGTATCATTTGAATTAGTACCCGCCCAGCTTGGAGATAATGAGGCCAACGGTTATACAATCAAATTATCTCCAAGCGCACAAAAGACCACGTTTTACTTTGTCCCATAAAACCGTATAAAAATACATAACATTAACATTTTGGGGAGAAAACGGTTCATTCTACCATTCATTCGATAGCTCGGGTTCAGGCACATTAAGTATACGAATTGCGCCCAGACACTGCGAACGGAATGGGCAATTTCTGCCGTATAAAGTTTGGTTCGACACTTTGGTCGTTAGTCCCTGATGGCGGCCATGTTTTTAGGCGGTTCAATGGGCAGCAAGACCTCGACTCAAACTTATGGAACAGGAATCGGATACATAGTCATACGAATCCCCGCTATCCGTCTGGTTGTTGAGACCGTTCGGCACACGAATTGAGACCGCCCGGTAGTACACTACTTGATCTGCGGTTAACCGCAGAAACCACATTCTAATTGCTGCCACACGACCCACTGTAGGGGGTCTCAGTTCGTGAGTCTCTCGGCAGTTTCCATTCGGTAACTTGTATACGAATGTGGATCCTCCGGGCCCGCCAATTAGTTTGTGGTTAACCGCAGACCACAGTGACTTAGGTGGTTAATGAGCACCACATTCCACTTGTCGGGTGGTCGGTCAGTCGGTACTTCGAGAGGTGATGAGGTTAAGTGGCGCCACACGCCAAAATCTGGGGGGTCTCTCATTCGTACCACAAATTGTCCTTTATAATGATTCGTGTAATCCATTCGCATCCTCTCCGTACCGATAGCATAGGGGTTTGTGTGCAAGGGGTTGGGGTGCAACAGTAGCGAGATGTGGTAACAATAATAAAGTCATATCGAGTCTTTGTAACAGTTCCTTGTGGAACACTCTGGTAGACACTGTCTGCCCCCTCTTCGGGGCAGACTAAGGCTGTCCAGACTGAAGAATTATGCTGGGCTGAGGTCAGTTTGCCGTGATAACCCGTCGGCATTGCCATTCTGCTTTCCGGGTCGGTAGGTGATTGTGAAATTAAACGGTTGCAAAGATAAGCTCCAGCGTAACAATCGGCCATTATCCCCAGCGACCCGGTTTAGCCACACCAACGGGTTATGGTCTGTAACCAGAGTGAACTCTTGTCCATACAAGTAGGGGGTTAATTTCTTTAGTGCCCACACCAGGGCCAAACACTCCTTTTCCACTGCAGCGTAGCTGACTTCGCGTGGTAGAAGTTTTCGACTGATGTAGGCAATCGGGTGCTCCTTTCCATCGTCTCCTACTTGGCTGAGGACAGCTCCCAGCCCGAACATGGAAGCGTCTGTATGAATGATAAAACGTTGATTAGGGGCTCGGGCAGCCAAGACAGGAGCATTAATTAGGGCTTGGAAAGCGGTTTCACAGTGGGGAGACCACAGGACTTGTCGGGGAAGATTTTTCTTTGTCAGGTCAGTCAGGGGTTTCGCAATAGCACTGTAATCGGGTACAAATCTCCTGTAGTACCCAGCCGTGCCCAGGAAGGCTAGCACTTGGGTCTTAGTGTGTGGGGTAGGCCAGTTTGCGACCGCCTCTATCTTAGCTGGCTCGGTTCGCTGTTTCCCGCATCCTACTCGGTGACCCAGGTACTGTACCTCAGCCATCCCAAAGTGACATTTCTCTGGCTTCAGTGTCAGGCCCGCGGCCTGAATCTGATCCAGGACCATTCCTACATGAGCTAAGTGTTCCTCCCAGGACTCACTATGGATCGCTATGTCGTCCAGGTATGCGCAGGCAAAGTCCTGGAAGCCATCAAGGAGTCTATCCACCAAGCGCTGGAATGTGGCGGGGACATTCTTCATCCCAGACGGCATAACTTTAAAGTGGTATAAGCCAAACGGGGTGACGAATGCCGACTTGGGGATAGCTTCCCTGGCCAGGGGAATTTGCCAATAACCTTTACAGAGGTCAATGGTAGTTAGGTAGTTTCCCCTGGCTATGCGGTCCAGCAGCTCATCTACCCTGGGCATGGGATAAGCATCGGTGACGGTTTTGTCATTGAGTTTCCGATAGTCCACACAGAATCTGCTAGTGCCATCTTTCTTGGGTACCAGAACCACCGGGGATGCCCAGGGACTATCGGAAGATTCAATGACATAATGGCGATTTGCCTTCTATTTCTATTTATTTCTTCATCCTTGCCCTAACTGCCTCCGGGATCCGAAAGGGGGCCTGTCTTAACGGTTGTTGCCCGGGGGTATCTACTTGATGAGTGGCTAACTCTGTGTACCCGGGTTTCTGAGAAAACATTGCCTGTTTCTCTTGGAGCAGTTCGTGGAGCTGCTCCCTCTCTGCTGGGTTAAGTCGGTCCCCGATCTGTTCTTGGTTCACTACCTCAGACAGGGAATTCGGGTCAATAAGTCAGGTATGGGGAGATTATCGGGGTCCTCAGACGCGGGACTACATATGGCCAACACCTCCTCTGGCCTCTGTAGGTATTGCTTCAGCATATTTATGTGGAATATCCTCCAGTAGGTTCTCATCGTTACAGCTGGCAATCACGTAGGTAGTGTCCACTATTCTCCACTATTTGGTAAGGCCCCTGCCAGGCTGCTTGCAGCTTGTTTGCTTTAACTGGTTTGAGTACCATAACCTTTTGTACTATACAAAAACTCCTCCGCCGTGCCCCCCTGTCATACCAGACTTTCTGTCGCCCCTAGGCCACCTGGAGGTTAGCTTGGACCGACTTGGCCAACTGCTTCATACGGCTCCAGTACGTAAGGTACGATGGGGACTCCAGCGTTCTCTGTCTCTCCCTCCCAGTGCTCACAGATAAGGTTCAGGGGGCCCGTACCTTACGTCCGTATAGCAGCTCAAAGGGAGAGAATCCAGTGGTTTCCTGGGGCACCTCCCGATAAGCAAACAGGAGATGCGGCAGGAAATGTTCCCAGTCTCTATACTCCTGAGTGAAGATTTTTAACATTTGTTTGAGAGTTCCATTGAACCTCTCACATAGCCCATTAGTCTGGGGGTGATACGGGGAGCTGAGAAGGGATTTTGTCTTGCAGACATGCCATAGCTGCTGTGTTAGTTCTGCCGTGAACTGGGTCCCTCTGTCGGATAGGATCTCCCGAGGGAATCCCACCCGAGAGAAAACCTGAACTAAGGCATTAGCCACGGTGTCTGCCTGTATATTGGATAGGGCCACGGCTTCCGGGTAGCGGGTGGCATAGTCCACTATGGTAAGAATATATCTCTTACCGGAGGAACTGGGGGTGGCCAGTGGTCCTACTAAGTCGATGGCTACTCGGCTAAAAGGTTCTTCGATAATGGGCATGTTAACGAGGTGTGCCTTGGGGTGGTCTCCTCTCTTGCCTACCCTTTGTCAGACCTCACACGTATTGTAATAGGTTCTCACATCTGCATGTGAGGTTTCTGCTTAATCTATAGATGACATATTTATTTATTAAAATAATTGTGCTTATTTTCATGTTTTGAGACATTTTCTTCTGTTTAAAACTGTTGCTCCTAGCTTAATGCATTAGGGATATTTTGTTCCTGATTTTTTACTGTCACTATTGAAAATTACAAAACAGAGGCAAAAAAATTGCAGAAAAAAGGAAAATCTTGGCACAAGTTTGGTGTGAAAAAAGCTGTTCCTCTTTCAATACCTATGTGTTTCCTCCATTAAAGTATTTTTTTCCATTTCCAATTTTTTCTAACATAATAAATATCATTGTATTGTAATGCAGCACAGACAAATTTATGTCCAGATGTATTTATATGCTTTTTACTAAACACGTACATTTAATAGTAAGATATAATTATTGACACACATCACATTTACCATTACTTTTATAGTTGTTTTCCTCATCACCAGAACAAAGTGCCAAAGCACTTTTTACTAATCATTTAATAGTTTCCCAGTAACTCAAATGACCATTTATGTGGTTACAACCTTTCTTCCAGCTCATTCTTACTCAGAGCCTCAAATAAAAAGTACAATTTCCTTTAATCACTTTGATGCTGAAATTGTGTCTCGTAGGACTTCTTGACATCATAAACTACACTGTTGAAACCTTGAGCAGAAATGACACATGCCCTGTAACACCTCATTGTGAAAACAAAAGTGTGTCTTTCTTGCTCATGTAATAAGCAAACAAGTGACCAGACATGCATACTTTTATATTTCCAATGATGAGGCTGGCGGAGAACAGGAAATTATCTTTTTGCTATCATTTTTTTCTGCCATTTAATGTAGACAGTATGAATATAGACACACAATTAGGTTTGCTAACCAGACAGTTGCTTGGCTTTTAAAACTACAAGACCTTTATAACAGATCTAAGCGTTAATAGTTCAGTATTATTAATTATTTAGATGGATCACACGACATGATGTCCTGTCCACTAATATGATATAGATAAATAAAAACAGGTCCTGCGTTAAAACTCCCACTACTCCTGGGCAGCAGCAAGGACCATAGTACACATCAGCCCCAATACATACAGTAAAAAACAAATAGAAAAAGTTACCTGTGCTCTTCCCAAATCCGTATGCATAATTAAACAAATGGAGGTTATTCAGTTACTCCAATGGCCATGCGATGGGATGCCAACCTGCCACGTCAAGGCAAACCTCTTAGGTGGGTCCTATACCAACTTTTCATCTTGCTTCCTTGTGCTTCTGGCAAAGATATCTCTAATGAGACAGAGAGGGGTATTATTATACCCTTAATAGTGCTTATTAACCCTTAATAGTGAAAACATGGGTTGGGCGGCATCATTGTAACATAGCTGTGTGATACAAAAGTGAATACAAATACAAAAAAACCAGGTCCTGAGCTCAAACTCCCACTGCTCCTGGGCGGCAGCAATGACTACAGTACACATCAGCCCCAATGCATACAGTAAACACTAAAGAAAAAAAGGTTACCAGTGCTCTTCCCAAATCCCTATGCATATTTAAACAAATGGAGGGTATTTAGTTACTCCAATGGTCATAAAAGGGGATGCCCACCTGCATATTTTGGAAGAGCGCAGGTAACCTTTTCTTTTTCTTTTTTTTACTGTATGTATAGTGTAACGGACCGTTTTGCACAAAAGGGAAAAAAAAACGCTTAGACGATAATCCCCTTTCAGAGACAGGCACAGCTACTGTAGAATCACCAAAACTCACGAACTGAATACAAGTGAATGCTCCAAACTCCCGAACGGCATACAATGAATGCTCCAAACACTCGAACTGCATACAAGGGAATGGTCCAAACACTCGAACTGCATACAAGGGAATGGTCCAAACACTCAAACTGCATACAAGGGAATGGTCCAAACACTCGAACTGCATACAAGGGAATGCTCCAAACACTCGAACTGCATACAAGTGAATGCTCCAAACTCCCGAACGGCATACAAGGGAATAAGGTAGCACTCCAAATACACGAACAGGAACCATACGAATTGCTGCTACCAGACGAACAGGAAAAGCTCCCAAGCGGCTTACACTCCTGGCAATCAGTCCTTAGCAGCATACAGTAAATCCCCCCAAAGACGAGACAAGGCTCCGTGTTGTGGGTCAAGCAGTGGTCTGTTTAATGAGGGCTACCTGCCCAGTATTTATGCAGGTCTCCCACCTGGTGGACACTCCCCTAGGGGACCAAATGGGAGACTGTGACAAAAGACAGACAAGTAGACAAATAGGACACACAGTCACAATATATTCCCACAATGCATCCTGGCTTCCTCCCCTCTGCCCTGGGAGATAATTGGGAAGTAATTAAATTATCTCCCAAGACAAAGGCAAAACTCCATTACACATGTGGGGATACAAAACCAGTATTATACTTTAAAATACATAAAGTAACATTTATTACATAAAACACAGACATGTAACATATCCCCAGATAGCTCAGGTCTGAGCGCACATTATTAAGCGAATGGCGCTCAGACCACACGAATACAGTTTAATCGCCATGGAGCCAAAGTCTTTACAGTCAGTTTCATACGAATGGGCTCCATGGGATTCCTATCTGGGGTATAACACATTCAAACAAATCTACCGAACCCCAGGCAGAAAAGCACGGATGAAGCTTTTCTGCAGGTAAAAAAAAGATGTCTTTTAACAGGGGGCCATAGTCCAAAGGCAGCAGGCGAGCAACCAGGCTTCTCCAATGCAATGTGGCGAGATTGGTCTCGTCACATATAGGTATTGGGACTGATGTGTACTGTGGTTGTTGCTGCCACCCAGGAGTAGTGAGAGTTTGCGCGCACAACTTTTTTGTACGTATTGTGATCCTTGTCAGTAGGTAGCACGGTCCTCTAGGGCAAAAACATGCACAGTCTTTTAATGCAACTTCATTCCAGGCACTTTATTTGTAAGTTTACATATGAGGCAGCAGCAAATGAAAACATAAATATAACAGGTTTCCCTTTAAACAAAAACCTAGCTCGTCTGAGCACTGACTCACTTTGAATAACCCTCTCTATCAGGGTTAAACTAACAAAACATACTGCACCAATCTTATTAGATAGCAACACTCTGCTAGCTAGCCTGTTGCTTTCCTTTCTGCACTCCCAGTGCTCCAAGCCAGCCTTGCCCTGACTGCTTTAATTTCTGCACTCCCAGTGCTCCAAGCCAGCCTTGCCCTGACTGCTTCCTTTCTGCACTCCCAGTGCCTAGTCTCCTTGACTCTCTATCTGGAGAGAACAGCCTCTCTCCTACCTGCTTCCTGGGAGGAAGCCAGCAATCCCTCTCCATTACCTGCCTAGCAGGGAGGAGTTTATTCCCACTGCAACAGCTGATTAACTGCAGCTGAGCAGTGGGTTGGAGACGGTCCAAAAAACCCTGGCCTGGATCTATGTCTCCCCAGAAAACCACTAAACTGTGGAGTGGAGCACTGGCCCACCCTTCTCTCCAAATGCTCCACCCCAGGGGCTCATAACTAAACAAAGCTTTGTGTTGTGCAACACACAAAC
Organism: Pelobates cultripes; assembly: GCA_933207985.1. Taxonomy (NCBI): domain Eukaryota; kingdom Metazoa; phylum Chordata; class Amphibia; order Anura; family Pelobatidae; genus Pelobates; species Pelobates cultripes. The sequence goes on along the minus strand of OW240921.1, from coordinate 57,432,044 downwards.
TACACGTACTTCCCCTGGGGTTAAAAGGCCTATCTGCCTTCACTTTATCACATATTCTCCTCCCCAGCTCAGACCCATCGGGTCGAGCGGCCTTAGAACACAAACCGTGAACATTCACGTCATCTAGGGCTGTACCAGCCCTGACTTGCTCCTCATTTACAGGATGTGGCCTATTGCAGATGGCTGCTACCTTGCTCCCTTGTAGTTTAAGGAGCCCCCACCCACTAGGATAACCCACATAGTTAGCTTCCTCTAATCCTAGATAACACTTAGTGTTAGCGGTCAAACCGGCAGCTGCATACTCTCTGTTGGGCCAAAGTATCCTATTCGTCATATGCAGAAAAGGTGCCGTTGCACCATGCAACCTGAATGGCAGTACTTTATGTTGCCACAACCCCGCGGGAGTAGAAAACACTGTCCTTCCCTTTGCTTTCTCTGTCAGGGGAACCTGCCAATACCCTATGACCAGGTCCAAGGTACTCTCATACCTGGCCTTACTTATCCGCTCTTGCATTCGAGCTACATGTACTACACGGCATTTAACTTTTACAATCTCTGTGACAAACTCTACCTCTGCCATGGGGTATGTGCGGGTGTCACCATGTGTACCCACAATATCAATCGCTTGTCTTATATCACATTTTTCTGGCTGGAGCAGAACACTTTCCAAAGTAGCCTCACTCCCTGAATTAATTAGTGCTTGTGCACTCTTCCCTACCACCATCACCACTTTTAGCTGTGCTGTAACACCACCACCAGTCACCATACACATCTTTAAGCAAGTCAATACAATCCTATACAGAGCCCTTATTACTATGTCACATTGTATTGTCTCTTCACTCTCAGGACAGCAATATGTAATATGTCCTTGCATGTGGCAGTTGAAGCAGTTTTTCTCAGTCTGGTGTTGTAGCCAAAATGGGACTTTTAGGTACGTTCTACCATCATAGGTATATTGTCCCAGATTTTGTCCTTGCTTTCCAGTTTCCCCGCTTATCTGGTTGCTAGCGGATCTAGGCTGAGGATCAGTACTGTGTGGCTCCTTAGTAGCCAAGTTCCTCTGAATCATCATCTGCTTCCACATCCACAGCAGCTTCTGGTTTGATAGTCTCTCAATGTCCGAGTAACTTTCAAACGCAAACTTTACAAAAGCTTTGCGTGTAACTAACTTTTCTATATCACTTATACATCCAGTTCTTTCATAAGACGAATTTGCTGGGTGCTCAACCTCTTCAAGACCTGGTTCTGTCACCAGCTCATCCTCCACTGTAACAGGTCCCTCCGTGAAGGGCTTCACAACATCCTCCATCTGTTCTGTGAATCCCTTCCTTGCATTCTACGGTTAATACTACAGGTCTCATCTCTATATCCTCAGGGGGTTGGCCAGGGAGACTGTCTAGAGCAACTTCCTCCTGCATGAATGCAGCCTTTGATCTCAGCTCCATCCCAACATATTTGGCCTGGCCTGGCCTGGTATGGAACGCTGTTCTTGTGTTGGAGGTCCAGACTCCCGGCTTAGCTCATCTTTCCTTTGCCTTGAGTGGCCACCTCTCAATGTCAGCAATTCTTTCCTCTGGGCAGTCTGGCGGTCTCCCTGCTCCTTTGGGGGTGTCCAGAGACGCAGTCATGGCCTCTTGCTGGGTCAGGACAGCCCCGGTATCAATCAGCCAGTCAGGCTGTCCTAGTCCCGCCTTTAATTCCATGACTGTGTTCCCAGAATCTGGCAGCTGTTCCAGGTAGTCAGTGCGCCCAGGCCTTGTAGCAGTAGTCTTTGCCAGCAGTTCCAGTTCTACGGCTCCCGAACAATCATTCAAAGTTGTTGTAGCTATACCAGGTGTCTCTGAAATATTTAATTCTGCTATGCCAAGGTCACCTACTTTGTGACGTTCGCCTTGGTCTGGCTTAGCTGCGGACGTGCCCATCTTATCATCACAGCTTGGTTCTGTAACTGTCGCTCTCTCTTGGCTTAGATCAGAAGCGGCTACTTTGCCTTTCTTATTTTGACTTTGTTTTGCCACTACTTCTCTGCCTTGCTTTTCTCTGCCAAACTGTCCAACAGTTGGTTGCCATTTTTGGGTAGCCTCTGTTACTAAACAGTGCACAGCATTTTTTAGCTCAACTGGGGTGCTTTGCTTCTCTCTATTGAGCTCAGCTCCTTCGCTGTTGTCTTCTCTGACTCCCCAAGTCAGTCTGCTTTTCATGCCTTTAACTTGTTCACTTGGGTGAACGTCAGCGGCTTCTGCTTCACTTTTTATTACACAAATCGGCTTGACACTGCTGGCCTCAGCCACAATCTTTTTTTCTCCTTTTGTTGCCTCAGGAAGATTTATCAAAACCTTTCTGTTTTCTAATGTCTTTCCAGCATTCTCTTGAAACATGTAAGATTCAGCTTCTGAGCGTGAAAATATTTTTGTTTCTGACTCTTTTTCCAAGACCTCTTTGTGACAGACCTATCTGCCTGGACTAAAAGTACTTTGTTCGTCTGTTTTGTAAGTTGCATGAATTCCACATTCGTATGCTTTGTTTAAGGGAATGTCGGTTTTTGTCGAACGAAACTACCGAACGGACGGCCACCCAGAAGAGAAGTGTGCTGCTGGTTAACCTATTGATCCCAATTATAATGTTGCGGTTAACCACAGACACTTCTCAATTAAAACCGAATACCGGGTTGTGACGAGACCAATCTCGCCACATTGCATTGGAGAAGCCTGGTTGCCCGCCTGCTGCCTCTGGACTATGGCCCCCTGTTAAAAGACATCTTTTTTACCTGCAGAAAAGCTTCATTCGTGCTTTTCTGCCTGGGGTTTGGCAGATTTGTTTGAATGTGTTATACCCCAGATAGGATCCCATGGAGCCCATTCGTATGAAACTGACTGTAAAGACTTTGGCTCCATGGTGATTAAACTGTATTTGTGTGGTCTGAGCGCCATTCGCTTAATAATGTGCGCTCAGACCTGAGCTATCTGGGGATATGTTAAATGTCTGTGTGTTATGTGTAAAAGGTGACTTTATGTATTTTAAAGTGTTTTACTGTCTTTGTGTCACCATGTGCATAATGGAGTCTTGTCCCTGTCCTGGGAGATAATTGAATTACTTCTCACTTATCTCCAGGGCAGAGGAGAGGAAGCCAGGATGCATTGTGGTAAAAGGTATGTGTATTGGGTTACCTCTCAGGATAAGGGGGAGGGAATCTGTGGGTTGTAACTAAATGTTACTGGATATTTTATACCTCCCTGTGGGCGGTCCTGTATTTGCAAGACTGTAATAAAAACCAGGCTGGGTGTGCCAGCACCTCAGACCACTGCTTGACCCTCAACACGGAGCCTTGTCTCATTCTTGGGGGGATTCACTGTATGCTGTTAGAGACTGATTGCCAGGAGTGTAAGCTGATTGTCTGCTTTTCCTGTTCGTCTGCTAGCAGCTATTTGGGAGGTTCCAGTTCGGGAGTTAGAGTGCTATTTTGTATCCAGATCGGGAGTTTGGTGTTCTGCAGTAGCTGTGCCTGTATCTCTGGAAAGGGGGCCGATCGCCTAAACGGTTTTTACCCCTTGTGTGCAAAACGGTCCGTTACAGGGGGAACTTTTGGGGTGTTTGTAAATTGTGTGTTTTTCTGTACCTGGAGATATTTCATTATCTCTCAGACACAGAGGAGGAGTATGTTGAGTGTATTGCTTATCTGTACCCTCCCCCTTTTTCCTGTCCCATTGTTTCCCCAGTAGGGCGTTGTCCCAGGGACACTGCCAGACCAGTTTAAACTGGCTGCTTTGTCCCTCCTCAATCTCCCATCAGCCCTTGCTATTGTCTGACCCCACCTTTCCTTGTACTATAGTAATCTATGTAACCTATTGTATGGAAACGAGGCTGTTGGGGGTTTAAATGTATGTATAAATTGTAAGTGCTGGCTTCCATTAAACAGACCTGCTTTACCCTTTCATGAAGTCTTGGCTCATGTTTGGGGGATTGGAGAACTACACTCTTGGGGATTGCTATAATCACACTATACTCCTCAGAGTATAATCACTAGCTGTTGTAAGAACTGTTCTTGTTCCTGCTACACTCTCTGGAGGAAGAGAGGCCTGCCCACTGGAAGCTGGATCCTGGCCTTGGGTCCAGGGTGGGTAAAGGATGGTGAGACCCCGGCGCAGCTGCATTGCTGGAAGTGGGGTCTGCAGTGCTGATGGTGTCGACTGGAGTGCTTTGAGTCCTCGGAAAGCACTAGAGGCATCGATAGATGGAGGTACTCGGTCGGAGTGCCAGGCAGTCCGTCACAAACTCTATTCACCTTTTATAGCCCTTAGTGTCCTTTTTTAAAATATAAAACTCACAACTATATCAGAGCTGCTGGGTCCAGGGAGCCCACACTCCTACAAAACTTCAAATATATTCAATTAAAACTTTCTAAAACTCTGAACATTCCAAACTCAGGTCCTAGATGTGCTACGAAATTAAAACAGTTGTGCCACAATGACCAGCTGCTTCCAAAAGTAACTTAATTTTGTTAAACTTTTACAAGTTTGAAATAAACAATTACCTCTATCCTTATCATGGAAAGTTTAGATTTTTTTTCTCATTTACAATCAAATCCTACTCTAGAGCAGCCAAATCTGAGGTAACGGATCATTGGAGAACTGTGGTTTCTCCTTTTAAAAAAGACTGGTTTAATAAGATAGCTTGGAGGAGGTGAGGTGGTCCTCGCTAGACCAAGATTATATATAGATTGAAATATTGAGCTCCTGTATAAAATACCTACAAAAATTACCAAATTGGCAGTGAAAGAGGTCATCCACGAAGAAGCAACCTAGGATATCTCATAGAGGCCATCGAGGAAGAGGGGGTCCTGATCTTGGGAATCACAAACTTGCCAATGACCTGAAAACATTAGGTACACTTTAGGGAGCACCTCATCAATGTCTGCATTTTTGCCAATATCATGTAGTCCATAGTAAGAGCAATTAGAAGCCACATGACAGGCGCACCGTCGCCATATGGGCTGGTGGAATAAACAATCCCCATCATCCACCCAAAAAGATACGAACACTTATGTTATAAGGGTCAAATAAGTCCACAGCTTCATTAAATATATATTAATCATAACTTAACATAAACATGAATAAATAAAGTAATTGCCCCCAACTCACATCCTGTCACTGAACATAACCCTAACGTCATGGAAAAGGTAATGACCTATGTTTGTAAGCAATAAACATTTACATAACAAAACAGTCAACATCATAACCAAAATACATAAAGTGCCATTTACTTTGATAGCCATGGTAGGGGTATACCCGGATACCCCTACCTCGCCAGGTTCTGAGATACCAACGAGCTTGAAACCTAATGAACCATTAACCCCTTTTTAAACAGCAGAATAACTATCCTGTACTTAACAAAGAGCCGTTTTTACCCATACTCTTCAGCTCACTAACCCTGCCACAAGCTCAGTCCTTGACCCCTTAAGCCGTCTGAGCTCCGCCACCCCAAAGAAATAAGGACCTACTCAATCCTTCCTGAAAGCTCAAGTTGAACAGATCCTGTGACGAAGTGTCCTTCACCACTTGGTCCTGAAAAGGCCTGCTTGCCAGCCTCCTTCCACATGACTATGGCCCCTGGAGATTGTGAAAGCTTATGGACTTTTATTGGGTGTGTATGGCCCTTTAAGGCAGTCGGTGGGCATATTGGGGCTTATGGACTCTTTATGGGACTGGTGCTGGCCCTTTAAGCACCTTTTTGGGGCATCGGGAAGATTGGGACACTGCCCCTTTAAGACGGTGTCCCCAGACTTGTTTGGGACACTGCCCCTTTAAGACGGTGTCCCCAGTGTCCCCAGAACTGGTTAAAACCCTTTGTCCCACTTGGTTCAGTAAATGGGGCTTACTGAACCAAGTACCACACAGGCGGACCACCCAGAAGTGGAAATGTGCAGGCAATTTACCTCCCAGGCTGGGAGCCTGCTGTAGGTAAATTGCCGACCGCTGGGTGGCCGCAGTTCGTGCAAACCAACACGTGGCGGCGGCCATCTTTGTTCATTCGCACGATGTCAGCGGTATGTGTAGCCAAATTCATGGAACTAAAATCGGTTACACATTTCCGCGAACACCGCTGAGCCTTACCTTCTCCCATACTGAACTTTCAGCCGCAGAGACTAAGTCGCATTCGGCGATGGGACTTAGTCGTTTTTTCAGCCTGAAATAGACCAACCGCACAGCCCAAATCTATGGAACTGTTTTGGGCAGGAAAATGTTCTTGCGGTCGGTCATAAAGGGACCTCCAGCTAACTTTTAAACCCCTGGATGGATTTGGCTGATTTTTGGTTATGTTTATATTTAGTGTGCTGATTAATAATATGTAATTTTTATGAAGATTGGATGTATGGTTTTAAAGTTACAGTGTATGTATAAAAACTGTATTTTTCCTGCTTGTGATAATTATGTTAAGCATTGTGTGCCATAATTAGATCACAGGGAGAGGGGAGGATTTTTGTGGGTAATTGCTGGGAGTGTTTTCTGTAATGTACGTATGTTATTGGTTATTCTGTAAAACCCTGTGGGTGGTCCTATGTAGGGAAAACCTGCATAAAAGAAGACCCTTTGGTGACAAGTAATACAGATCTTCTTGACCCTCAATACGTAGCCTTGTCTCGTTATTGGAGGGAACTGCTATATCACACTGGGGATTGCTATGCTCTGCATACTCCCTTGAGCTTTTTATCACTTAGCTCGTTTAAGAGCTGTTCCTGTTACGCTCTCATGGAGGAGAGGTCTTCCCCACACGGTCCTGGAGGACAGAAGCAGATCCAAGGTGGACGGAAGGCGGCGAGGCTCCAGTTAAGCTACGGCGGTTGTGGAGTCTGCGGTGGTTGTAGTGTCTGCTGCAGTGTTTGGAGTCCTCAGGAAGTACTAGGAGCATCCATTAACGGAAGGCGATCCATTACAGATCCCAACCCACATCCAAAAGGTGAATGTTACAGTTGCTTCCAGGCTAGCTGGAAGTTGGACCGCTTGGTTATCCTGGTTCCCGAACTCGGAGAGACGAATACAAGTCCCCATGCAAGGGGTTTCCTGAGTCCCTTCCCAGGGGCATTCCCAGAGGGGACTACATGGGAAACTTACAGTACAAAGCATTTCTCCCATCAGGCACTACTGCACGAGAGGGATCCTCCTCCTGGAATATACTGTTAAGTGGATTATCCCTCCGTGCAGCAGAACCGACAATTTATATAAAAATCTGTAACTTTTCGAATATGCAGTCTATTTGCACGAATGGATGTTCGGTAGATAGCTGGGGTCTGAGCGCATCATTCGTGAGATTACCGCTCAGATCCCAGCTAAAATAACCGAACGCCGCACGAAAAACACATTTATTGAGAAACACATTAAAAAGACCGATTGCCTTCCAGGGAATGAAATACCGAACGGCCCGGAACTCCCGAACGTCCTGGAGGCTCAGCGGTGTTCGTGCCGTCGAGTAGCCGTTTTTAGTACCATGTGCTCGACGACCTAACACCGCTGAGGGAACAAAGGATCCAAGATGGCCGACCGCCGCATGTCTCTAAGTGTGTGGGCTATAAGGGGTAGTGTTTTCGGTTCACGAACGGCCCGCCAAAGTGCCGTTCGTGAAACGAAAGGAAATCCTCATACAGATAGCCATCTGCATTGGCGGATAACAAACACAGGGAATACACAGTGATTACAGCCCTCATACATTATACATAGATGAACACATATCCCTACCGACATATAGGCAACCCTTAAAGGTATAGTCTCTTGATACAGTCCAAGTGGCTAGGTTTGCCACAAAGCTCCCCCAGAACCAAGCCGGCATACACAGTCTGATCCCAATGGATCGGCTTGGGGATGTCCGGAGGAGCGCTCACAGATCACTTCTCAAGGTCTGTTTGTCTAGATAACCCGTCGGCATTACAGTTTTGTTTTCCTGGGCGGTAATGGATAGTAAAGTCAAAAGGCTGCAGCGCTAAACTCCAGCGCAGCAGCCTGGCATTGTCTCCAGCCACACGGTTCAGCCACACCAACGGGTTGTGATCTGTGAGCAAGGAAAAGGGTTGTCCATAGAGATATGGTTGTAACTTTTTCAGGGCCCACACCACGGCCAGGCATTCTTTTTCTATGGCGGCGTAGCTCACTTCTCGGGATAACAATTTCCGGCTCAAATATGCTACGGGATGTTCTCCGCCATCTGCTCCGACCTGGCTCAGTACTGCTCCCAATCCAAACATTGAGGCGTCTGTGTGGACAAGAAAACGTTTAGTTGGATCAGGAGCAGCCAGTACAGGGGCATTGGTCAGAGCTGTCTTCAGTTGGTTGAATGCCTGTTCACACTCTGGGGCCCGGATGACCTGCCTGGGCAGGTTTTTCTTCGTCAAGTCAGTCAGGGGTTTGGCCAGGGCACTGTTATTGGGCACAAATTTTCTATAATACCCGGCGGTACCTAAGAAGGCAAGGACTTGGGTTTTAGTCCTAGGGGTAGGCCACTGGGCTACGGCTTCAATCTTTGCAGGCTCAGGCTTCTGTTGCCCGCTCCCTACCCGGTGTCCTAAGTATTGTACCTCCGCCATCCCTATGTGGCACTTGCTGGGTTTCAAGGTAAGCCCTGCCTCTCTAATTATTTCAGTTTTTAGTGTACCTACACTTTCATTTTGTTTTTTTTTAGAATTTATGTACTTAAAAAATGCTTTGGGGTTGGTTTTGCTCTCTTCAGCTATCATTATTTCATTTTGAAGTTTAGCAAGTCTAATTGCCTTTTTGCACGCATTATTTGCATCCTTATATCTTTTATAAGATGCATCTGATTTGTCCGATTTAAATGCTTTAAATGCCCTTCTCTTAGTTGTAATCTCTTGTTTTACTTCTCTACTAAGCCACATTGGTTTTAATTTGTTTCTTTTATATTTATTTCCCAACGGTACATACTGAGAAATGTACCTTTGTAATATTTGTTGGAAGATGATCCATTTATCCTCAGTGTTCTTTTCACTAAAGAGTTTATGCCAGTCAATATATTGTAAAGCTTCCCTTAACTTATTGAAATTGGCCTTTTTAAAATTATATGTTTTAGTATTCCCCATGTGCTTTTGTTTTTTTGAGTTTATTTCAAAGGACACTATATTGTGATCACTATTTCCCAAGTGCTCACCTACTTGAATGTTGGTCAAAAGATCAACGTTGTTTGTTAAAACCAGGTCCAGACAAGCGTCCATTCTAGTTGGTGGTATCGCATCTCTGCTCTCCCACATGGTATGGGCCCTGCCAGACGGCCTGTAGTTTGTCTGTGGGGACAGGTTTGAGGATTAACACCTTCTGCCCCACTTGAAAACTACGGTCTCTGGCCCCTCTGTCATACCAACGACGCTGTCGTTGCTGGGCGGCCTGGAGGTTGGTGCGCACTGCCTGAGTTAATTCCTCCAGGCGATCCCGGAAGGCCAGCACGTATGGTACAATAGGGGTCCCATCTGCGTTACTCTCCCCCTCCCAATGCTCTCTAATGAGGTCCAACGGTCCCCGCACCATTCTCCCGAATAACAGTTCAAATGGGGAGAAACCGGTAGATTCTTGGGGTACCTCTCTGTAGGCAAACAACAGATGGGGAAGGAATCGTTCCCAGTCCTTATGGGTCTCTCCGAATGTACGGAGCATCTGTTTTAGGGTACCGTTGAACCTCTCACACAATCCGTTGGATTGAGAGTGGTAGGCAGAGTTAATGATTGGCTTAATGCCACATATTTTCCATAACTGCTGAGTAACCTCGGCCGTAAATTGTGTCCCCCTATCGGAGACAATTTCCTGCGGGAACCCTACTCTGGAAAAGATTTTCATCAGGGCTTCGGCCACTGTCTCCGCATGAATATTGGTTAGGGCAATCGCCTCGGGGTACCGAGTGGCGTAGTCCACCACGGTCAGTATATACCGCTTTCCAGAGGGGCTGGGTTTTGGTAGGGGTCCCACTATATCCACAGCCACACGGCTGAACAGTTCCTCAATTAAAGGTAGGGGACACAGTTTCGCCTTGTGGCGATCCCCTCTCTTGCCTACCCGCTGACACACATCACAGAAGGTACAATAGTGTCTTACATCTTTAGAAATCCCGGGCCAGAAGAAAGCGTGAGTTAAGCGATACCGGGTACGGGTCATCCCTAAATGGCCGGACAGAGGGATGTCATGGGCTATTCTCAGTAACTCATGTCTATACTTCTGGGGTACTACCAACTGTTTAGTTTGGAGGGTCACAGAGCTTCCTATTGCCCTTTCAGCTACTTGGTACAACAACCTGTTTTCCCAAATGTACCGTTCCCCCTCCCGCCCCACCTGGTCCGTGTCTACCCTATCTCGGTACACCTGCAGTGTGGGGTCTATCTGGACCTCTGCTTCAAAAGTGCGACCAGGTGTCCCAGGTCATATGCGTCAAGGGGGGTCATGGTTTCTTACCTGAGCCTCAGAGTGTGCTGGTGGTACCGTGGTGCGAGCCTGTTGCCGGGTAGTTACAGGATGAGCTTCTTGCGAAGGAGCCTGAGGTAGGAAAGCTGAAGTCATCTGGCCCAAGTCATTCCCCAACACAACATCTGCCGGTAATTTCTTCATTACCGCTACTTCCACAACCCCCTCCCCAGCACCCCAGTTAAATGCACCTTGGCAGTGGGTAGCTGGTACATGGCTCCCCCTGCTACCCGGACAGCCACTGATCCGCCAGTGTGGGCCGCATCTGGAACCAAATGTGGAGCAACCAGGGTTAAAGTGGCTCCCGAGTCCCTCAGCCCCTGTACTTCTTTCCCCCCCACAAACACAACCTGATGGTGATGTTGCCTGTTGACCGTGGCTTGCACCGACATCACTTCGTATAAAACTCCCAACGGTTCCTCTGTCTGCAGACTTACCAGCTCGGAGTTGTCAGGTTCTGTGTGGTAGTAATGAGCTGCTGCCCTTGGGGTGGAGTTTTGTCGCACTTGGTTCCACGCCTGTCTAGTCCGATTCTGGGTGCACTCCCGGGACATATGCCCCCACTGACGGCAGGTATGGCATTGTATGTTGGCTCGGCCATTGTAGCGGGATGGTGGTGGGGGGTTCCCCGGTGCTGGCCGGAATGGAGCAGAGTTGGTTGGTGTGGAGATGGTCAGGTGGCGCTGTACTGGTGGTCTCAGGGGACCCCTGTTGGTGAGCCCATAATGCCTCCTGGCATCAAAGTGTTGATCCGCCAACCGGGCGGCTTCCGTTAGGGTGAGGGGTTTTCTGTCTCTTACCCATTCTTGTGCCTCTGGTGACAGTCCGTTAAAGAACTGCTCCAGCAGGATTAGTTGGCGCAGTTCCTCCATGGTGGTGGCTTGGCTGGCCTGAATCCACCCTTGTGATGTTTGGTCAAGCTTATGTGCCCACTCAGCGTGAGAATCTTTTTCTGGCTTCCGCAATCTCCGAAATTTACGCCGATATGCCTCCGGTGTTATGGCATACCTCTCTAGAATTGCCCTTTTGACTTTAAAATAGTCCTTGTTGTCCTCTCTTGGAACAGCGCGATAAGCTTCTGCTGCCCGTCCTGCCAACTAGCCTGCTAGTAGGGGTACCCACATTGCCTGCTCCAGATCGTGTAGGTCGCATAACCGCTCAAAATCCTGCAGGTATCCGTCAATCTCATCCTTCTCCTCGCAGAACGCTTTAAATGCCTGGTAGGGTATTTTCTGCTTCACTGGAGCGCAGAATGAGTTGGCGATGGATTCTGCCCTGGATGGTGCCCCCTGGGGCTGCTGTGCCATAATGTAATCCTGTAGGTCTGCCATCAGCACAGTCAAGATGTCCAGAGGTACTGGCTGAGGTACAAATTCCAGCCGGGTTCTCAGTTCCCTCTGATATGGGGTTTCCTCCCTGGCAGGTGGGGGTGGACTGCTGTGTGCTTGGTGGCCCTCCATCAGCTCTGCAATTAGTACTGCCTTGGATTTGTTGCTAGCGCTTTTCCCTCTAGCCTCCAGCAGTTCCTTTAGCGTCTGCCTCTTTAACACCGTGTAATCAGTCCCCATTCACTGATCGCTTTCGTCTGTTTGTTGCATACGAATTGCCATTCCCTTTTTCCGTTCGGTTGTTCCTTTCATTCGAATGCGCTGTATTCGGCTGTAGAGTTGGATCCCGTCGCTTGCCACCAATTGTAGCGGAACGCCAATATTAAATCCACAAATTACGCTGGTTCAGGAAGTAATCCACAGTCAAGCGCTGAAACAACAAGGCAATATCCCCAACCTCCCAGTAACCGGACGAAACACAGTTCTGAGAGTCAACTGAAGTCCTTTAATTCTGCTTCACAATTTATACAAGTCCCCATGCAAGGGGTTTCCTGAGTCCCTTCCCAGGGGCATTCCCAGAGGGGACTACATGGGGAACTTACAGTACAAAGCATTTCTCCCATCAGGCACTGCTGCACTAGAGGGATCCTCCTCCTGGAATATACTGTTAAGTGGATTATCCCTCCGTGCAGCAGAACCGACAATTTATATAAAAATCTGTAACTTTTCAAATATGCAGTCTATTTGCACGAATGGACGTTCGGTAGATAGCTGGGGTCTGAGCGCATCATTCGTGAGATTACCGCTCAGATCCCAGCTAAAATAACCGAACGCCGCACGAAAAACACATTTATTGAGAAACACATTAAAAAGACCAATTGCCTTCCAGGGAATGAAATATCGAACGGCCCGGAACTCCCGAACGTCCTGGAGGCTCAGCGGTGTTCGTGCCGCCGAGTAGCCGTTTTTAGTACCATGCGCTCGACGACCTAACACCGCTGAGGGAACAAAGGATCCAAGATGGCCGACCGCCGCATGGTCGGTAGTCGAACGGCGGCCACCCAGGAGAGCCTCTAATTACCGATTGCAACATTGTTGCAATCGGTTAACAAGCGCCACACGTCTCTAAGTGTGTGGGCTATTAGGGGTAGTGTTTTCAGTTCACGAACAGCCCGCCAAAGTGCCGTTCGTGAAACAAAAGAAAATCCTCATACAGATAGCCATCTGCGGATAACAAACACAGGGAATACACAGTGATTACAGCCCTCATACATTATACATAGATGAACACATATCCCTACCGACATATAGGCAACCCTTAAAGGTATAGTCTCTTGATACAGTCCAAGTGGCTAGGTTTGCCACAATCATATTAGTTTGATGACAAAATTGTACCACAAATGTTACCACAATGTTACCACGTTGCCTCACTTTTTCTTCTCTTATGTTGAGCACATTTAAAAATAGTAATATATCCCTCTTTTCTATCTAAACTATGAGATCTGAAGTAGGAAAGGGTAGCACAGGAATTATAGTGAGTGAGAGAAAGAAAATAATCAAATAGGGGTTGCATCACCCCACATTGCCCCAATTGCTATTGTTTTCAGTTGTTCCATTTTGAAATTAACCACTGCCCTAGTGGGTTGGTAAGAACCGTGGTAGTTGTTCTTTAATATTCTATGGTAATGTGTTCATGTGAAGTAAAGTAAAACCTAGACATCATCAACCCCATGCAGTGGTGTATCCTGGTTTTATGCTGCCCTAGGCAGGACAAAACTCAGGCGCCCCCCTCCCCCCCACCCAACCCTTCCTCCCACCCCACCTTCTAAATACACACACACACACAGTCAGACACAAACACACACACACACAGTCAGACACACACACACACACACACAGTCAGACACACACACAGACACAAACACAGTCAGACACAAACACACACACACACATACACAGTCAGAGACACACACACACACACAAACACACACAAACACACACAGTCAGACACAAACACACACAGTCAGACACAGTCAGACACAAACACACACAGTCAGACACAAACACACACACACAGTCAGACACATACACACACACAGTCAGACACATACACACACACAGTCACACACACACACACACACAGTCAGACAATAACACACACACACACACATATATATACAAACACAGTCAGACACAAACACACACACATACACAAACACAGTCAGACACAAACACACACACACTCACACATACACAAACACAGTCAGACACAAACACACACACTCACACTCACAAACACAGTCAGACACAAACACACACACACACAAACACAGTCAGACACAAACACACACACACTCACACATACACAAACACAGTCAGACACAAACACACACACAGTCAGACACACACACACACACATTAACTTTTTTTTTAATTTAAATCCCCCCCCAACCTCCTTACCTTTGGGAGTGCTGGGGGGGGGTGTCTCTCCCTGGTGGTCCAGTGGCTGCAGGTCGGTCGGGCGGCGCTGGCAGGCGGGCAGCTGGTGAGGGAGCACTTCCTATGAGCTGTCTGCTCAGCTCCCCGGCTGCAGAGTGAGGCTGGGAGCCGGAAGATGACGTCATCTTCCGGCTCCCAGCCTCACTCTGCGGCGCGCGAGGGAGCTGAGCAGTCAGCTCAGAGGAAGTGCTCCCTCGCCAGCTGCCCGCCCGACAATCAGCCAGCGCCGCCTGCCCGCTCGGGATGTCAGTTAGCCGCAAGGCTAACTAGGCATTTGCCCTGGGAATTTGGGGGGCGGCGTTTTTTGCCGCCCCCTGAAAAATGCCGCCCAAGGCAAATGCCTTGTTTGCCTCGCGGCTAATACGCCCCTGACCCCATGCAGTAATTATCACTAGTTTATGACACAATATGATGTTTAGTTTTGCCTGGGACTGGAATCTGAAAACTCTGAGTCCATGACTCAATGATTGATCTGCGTGCTTGCTAGCTGTGATTTTAGTATGATCTCTCCTTGAATATTGTCTTTGCCAATCCATTACAAAGCTTGAGGTTTGTAGGTTTAATGACATATGCAAGTTCATGAGGGTAAGGGAAACTCATTCTGTGACCACCTTGAAATGACACAAATTCCTGCTTCTTGCTGTGTTACTTTACCCTCATTCTGGGCTGTGCCAATAGTTTGACTTGGTAATCTCAGCACTTCATCTGTATAGTATCAATTTTCAGGATAATAGTTTGACGTGTAATCCCAGCAAATCATCTGAATAGTAATCATTTTCAGGATAATAGTTTGTCTTGGTAATCCCAGCACTAAAACTGTGACAGGACATGTCAGTTTCCTTCGCCTCTCTGGGTCTTCCAATTAAAACATTCTTTGAATCAAACACAGACAATGAAATATGTACAGCGTAATTAGCGTATCTTCTTGTGTCAAAGGCTTAACTAGTTTTGTCTAATAAAATCTATTTGGTTGTGCTGTCTTAAGTCTATGTTTAAATTTTAGAGGTAGGTAAAAGACCCACAAATGTCTCCTGAAACATTGATACGTTTAGACATTTACTCCACACCTGATGGAGAGTTTAACACAAAACCATATTAGTTACTTTAAAATTTACTGATGAATACATGCAATAATCACAAAATGTATACAGTTTTAACCGAAAATTATTATACATGAATGTGAGTGGCAAAGATGTAAGGGTGAAAAATGTATTCGCAATTGAGCGTAGGTGCAAATTCTTATACCCATAAAAATATAACCCCCTGCGGATAGCCAAATAGAACAAATAGCATACATTGTCACTTTATTACTTATGCCATCTTCATTTAAGGCAATCTAATTTCCCTATATTCTTAACCAAAAAACAAAACAAAAAAACAAAGCATTCAAAGATAGAGAGAGAAGAAAAAAAAAGTAGATTGAATGCTACCATTACACAGTTTGGCAGTGTGCAATCTATAGAAAATGGACAATGGTCTGTTGCTATTCAAAAATAAAAATCAACTTGAGGCTATGTTTGTTGGTAAGAAAATTTAAAAGTGGAGGTCAAAAGTGGTGGTTACAGATCCACCTAAATAGGGCTTAACCCAGAATAGAGAATAAAGAGATAGAAATATATTAGGAGTATCTAAAATAAGAGGCTCCAAACTGATTTTAGATAAAGCAGTATATAGAGAGATATTCTATAATAAATGTGTTCCCAACTTAACACTGAGTCTCAATACATACACGTAAGCCTCTAGCCCTGATAATAATCATGGATACTGCAGAAAAATAAAAATGCACAAATGCTTTATTAAATTACCAAAAAATCATCAAAGCAGCAAAATTCCTAGATACGGGCAAGAGTATCTTACTGATTGAATCTACAGATAGACTGAGAGGGGGATATGCTAGTCGTATAAATGAAATAAACTGCAGGTGATATACTGCTTTATCTAAAATCAGTTTGGAGTCTCTTATTTTAGATACTCAATATATACTAATATATTTCTATCTCTTTATGTTTGTTGGTAACCAAATACAAAAATAAATAAATAAAATAAAATGTTTTTACTGTTGTAAACATTGTCATAACAAACAATGTTGATCTTTTAACCAACATTCAAGAAGGGGAGCATTTGGGAAATAGTGATCACAGTATGGTAAATTTTTAAATAAACTCAAAAAAGCAAAAGCAAGTGGGGTATACTAAAACATATCATTTAAAAAAAAGCCAATTTCAATAAGATTAGGGCAGCTCTACAACTGGCATAAACTCCTTAGTGATAAAAACACTGAGGATAAATGGAAACGATTCAAACAAATATTAGAAAGGTACATTTCTCAGTATGTACCATTGGGTAATAAATATAAAAGAAACAAATTAAAACCAATGTGGCTTACTAGAAAAGTAAAACAAGAGATTAAAAATAAGAAAAGGGCATTTAAAGCATTTAAATCAGACAAATCAAAGGCATCCTATTTCAAGAACCACTCTAGGCACCCAGACCACTTCAGCTTAATGAAGTGGTCTGGGTGCCAGGTCCAGCAAGGGTTAACCCATTTGTCATAAACATAGCAGTTTCAGAGAAACTGCTATGTTTATGAATGGGTTAAGCCTTCCCCTATTTCCTCTAGCGGCTGTCTCATTGACAGCCGCTAGAGGCGCTTGCATGCTTCTCACTGTGATTTTTCCCCTTCCAGAGCCGGGCGGGAGAGGGTCCCTGAGGGTGGGGGCACCCTCAGGGCACTATAGTGCCAGGAAATCGAGTATCTTTTCCTGGCACTATAGTGGTCCTTTAAGATATAAGGAAGCCAATAACGCTTGCAAAAAGGCAATTAAAGTAGCTAAACTAGAAAATGAGAACTTGATAGCTAAAGAATGCAAAACCAACCCAAAAAATCTTTTCAAGTACATCAATTCTAAAAAAACAAAAAATGAAAGTGTAGGTACACTTGAAACAGAGTTGGGTTTATTAGCTAATGAAGACCAGGAAAAAGCAGAAATTTTAAATAACTATTGTTACGGTACCTTCAGTAATAAATGTACAAACCGCCGTTTAATGCTCCCCGTTCGCAATAATGTGGTCTGGTAGCGTATGCAGTATAACCATGCGAACCGCCAGCCAGGAAACACTCCAAACTCACGAACGGTACCTGTATGGCTCCTTCCCTTCACGAGCTCCAAATACACGAACTGCCAATATTAGCCGAACGCCAATATCTTCCAAGACGCAAATAATTCCAATGAGCCGTCTCTAGTCGCCGGTAATAAAATCCCCCCAATAACGAGACCAAGCTCCGCTTTGAGGGTAAAACACGAACTGAGTTTACTGTGGGCTACCTGCCCGTATTTATCCAGGTCTCCCACTTGGTGGACACTCCCCTAGGGGACCAAATGGGAGACTGGAATAGCAGAAGGACATGGGGACATTTTAGACATACAACCCCACAATATTCCCAGCATGCATCACAGTTTCCTCCCCTCTGCTCGGGAGATAATTGAGAAGTAATTCAATTATCTCCCAGAGCAGAGGCAAATCGCCATTTTAAACACAAGTCACAAAACACATAAAAATACATAACTTTATAACTGCCGAACGTATTACATTCGTATAACACATCCCCAGATAGCCTGGATCTGAGTGCATATTATTGGCGAATAGCGCTCAGATCCCATACGCATAGTTCAATCGCCATGGAGTCAAAGTCTATTACAGTTCTTCGGTATGCGATTGACTCCATGGGTAAGTCCATTCGTGCCTTTAAACCTCTCGAACGGCCGGTGTTCGCATACTTCTGTCGATTGAGAAGGGAGGTCGATGGCTTCAGCAGTGTTCGGTTGAAAAAGTGTCCGTTTTTAGTTCCATGAAATAACCGTTGAACACCGCTGGTCTTTCGCATGGTTAAAATGGCCGCCGCCTCATGGTCGACATACGAACGACGACCACCCTGTATTCGGTTTTAATTGAGAAGTGTCTGTGGTTAACCGCAACGTTCTAATTGGGATCAATAGGTTAACCAGCAGCACACTTCTCTTCTGGGTGGCCATCCGTTCGGAAGTTCAGTTCGACAAAAAAATACATTCCCTTAAACAAGGCATATGAATGGGGAAATTCATACAAACAGCAAAACAGATGAACACAGCAATTCTAGTTCATACGGATGGGTCTGTCACAGCTATTTTTCTTCAATATATATTATTGAGGATCCTATGGCAAGAGATATGCAAATGATTGCTGCAAAAAACTTGCAAATAACTTGTGATTGGATAACTTGAGACAAGGTGCTTCAGCTATTAAAGAAAATTAATGTAAATAAAGCTCCGGGGCCTGACGCTATTCACCCACAAGTACTTAAGGAGCTAAGTGGGGAAATAAGTGAACCTCTGTATTTAATTTTTCAAGATTCTTTTGTTCCAGGTGTTGTACCGGAGGATTGGAGGAAGGCAGATGTTGTTCCTATATTTAAAAAGGGTTCTGTGCCTGGAAATTATAGACCTGTGAGCTTAACTTCTGTAACTGGGATAATATTTGAAGGGCTATTAAGGGATAATATTCAGGAATTCATTGGGAAGAACTTTATTAGCAATAATCAGCATGGTTTTATGAAACATAGGTCATGTCAAACTAACCTAATTGCATTCTACGAAGAAGTAAGTAGAAGTATAGATCAGGGTGTTGCAGTGGATGTGATCTACTTGGATTTTTCCAAGGCATTTGATACGTTTCCTCACAATAGGTTAGTCTTCAAACTAAAAGAAATTGGTCTAAATGAATATTCTTGTTCTTGGGTAGAACATTGGCTTAAGGATAGAGTACAACGAGTTGTAATTAATGGTAAATTTTCCGGCTGGACAAAAGCGGTAAGTGGTGTCCCTCAGGGATCTGTTTTGGGACCGCTTCTATTTAACATATTTAAAAATGATCTTGAAATAGGCATTGAAAGCCATATATCAGTGTTTTCAGATGACACAAAATTTTGTAAATTAATAAAATGTGAGCAGGATATTGCTTTGCTGCAGAGAGATTTGGATAGATTGGGGGACTGGGCACTAAAATGGCAGATGAAATTTAACATAGAGAAATGCAAAGTTATGCACTTCGGCATTAAGAATGCACAAGCAACTTTCACACTAAATGGTAGCGAATTAGGGATAACCACAAATGAGAAGGATTTGGGAATTGTTATAGACAACAAATTAGGCAGCAATATGCAATGTCAATCTGCAGTTGCTAAAGCCAGTAAGATAGACCCTGGGGAGATAGCGCAGCTAAGCGTACAAGGGCACATGTAGGAGTGTGGGGATAGATTCAAGGGAGTGACTTGGGTAATGTGTGTGGGAGGGGTTAGGTTCAATATAAGTTAGCGTGGGGGAGGTCTTACCTCAGTGCCACTTGGGATTCGGGCCAGCAAACAGCTTCCTGTCCTCCTGCTCCTGTTTGCCTGGGCCTTTAGTCTTCACAGCTTGAGGTGATGGATGTCGAGGCGATCCTGTCGTCCCTCAGGGCTGCTGCTGTGCTGGATGGTGGCCGGCAACTGAGGGAGCAATTCCAGAGCATTACTGGAGGTATGGCTGCCGGTGTGGGCACCCCCCGTGGCCTACCCTCCCCTGGAGCACCCCCTGTGGTCTCCCCTGCTGCCTCCCATGCGGCCCCTGCCCCTGGGGGCCGCACCAGCACTGGCAGGCGTTCCCGTCCGCCTGCCAGGCTCTCCCCAGATAACACTCCTCGGGCCCGGTTGAGGAGCAGGCCTGGGTCCAGTGGCCTGGGTCCAGTGGCCGGGATTTGCGGCCTTCCACGGCTGCACGTGCGGTGCAGCCTGCCCCCTCAAGGCCTGAGGTGAGGCCTTCATCTGCCGCGCGCCCTGCAGCCCGGAGGCCTGGTGCGTGGCCTACCCAGCGGGCTCCACGTGCCCGGCCGGTTCCCCTGCCTCCCGCCCCGGCCGCCAGCATGGGAACGCGGTCTGGGGGCGGTGGGAGGCCTGCTGCTGCATCTGGGCGGCGGGTGGCCGGCGGGGGCATGGGGCTGCCGCTGGGGCCCCGGTGGTGAGTGGGGGCGCGCGGGGTACCGCAGTACCGCCGCTGGGGGTGCGTGGGGGGTCCCCCCCCTTCTTCCTCCTTCCCTGCCCCCCCCCATGTCTGTCTCTCCTCCCCTGGTGGCTACCCTACTCTATCTGGCCCCCCTCTGTTCTCCACCCCCCCCTTACCTTGCCTGGGCCCCCTCCCTCCCTGCAGGTCACTTACCTCGGCCATCTCCTCTGGGGCATGGGCTCACGTCCTCTTCGCTGCTCTCTCCTCAGGATACTGCTGCAGTTCGTGGATCCGGCCAGCAGGTGGCGCCTGGAACACAGCTAATCTCTTCTCTGGATGCTGGAACCCAATTTTCAGTGCCTCAGTCTTCCGTGAATGCAACGCAGGGTTTGGATCGCCATGCTGCCGCCAGTGAGTACAATGTTCCCTCCTCTATTGCCGCTTTGGGTCTCGGGTTGGGGGGGTTTCTTTCGGGTCTTCGAGGTTTGTTAGATCAATGGGAACAGGGGGCGGCGGGAAAAGGGGACACCTCTGTAGATAGTCAGCTGCGATCTGTTTGGTCCCCCGCGCAGTTTCCCCCCGCAGTTCCGATTCCCCCTCCTCCCAGGCCCCTTTCAGTAGTGGGTAGTGGTTCGTTGCCCCTGAGACCCACGGGAGATGGTGTTTGTGTGCCTGTGGGTTACGCTCCCCCTGAGGCGGGTGTGGCAGACGTGGCGCGTGGCGCAGCCTATATGTGCTGGTCTGGCCCTCTGGGTCTGCACTTAAAGCAGGAAACGAGGGAAAAAATTGGGAAGGGTGAGTTCGTCAAGATATTTTCTCTCCTGCTCATCCCGCCTCTCGCTGTTTCAAGCGTGGGAAAACGGGCGAAAAAGGGGACATGGGGGTAAGGGCTACGACACTGGTGCTCGTAAACGTGATGCGCCCGTGGCTCGACCTTTATAGGAACCGGGCGGCAGCACGGATCCTAGTGGAAGGGTTTGAGCAGTGTTTCTGGATCCCCTTTTCGGAGCGCCCTCCACAGCACTCCGTTCGGAACCTCAGGTCCGTGCGGGAATTTCCTCATGTGGTTTGAGAAAAACTGGGGAAGGAAGTCTCCTTGGGCCGGATTGCCGGCCCGTTTTCCTTCCCACCCATGCCTAACTTGCGGGTTTCTCCTTTGGGCGTGGTGCCTAAGAAGGAACCCGGTAAGTTTCGACTAATTCACCATTTGTCTTACCCCCTGCGGGGCTCATCCCGCCTCTCGCTGTTTCAAGCGTGGGAAAACGGGCGAAAAAGGGGACATGGGGGCTAAGGGCTACGACACCGGTGCTCGTAAACGTGATGCGCTCGTGGCTCGACCTTTATAGGAACCGGGCGGCAGCACGGATCCTAGTGGAAGGGTTTGAGCAGGGTTTCTGGATCCCCTTTTCGGAGCGCCCTCCACAGCACTCCGTTCGGAACCTCAGGTCCGTGTGGGAATTTCCTCATGTGGTTTGGGAAAAACTGGGGAAGGAGGTCTCCTTGGGCCGGATGGCCGGCCCGTTTTCCTTCCCACCCATGCCTAACTTGCGGGTTTCTCCTTTGGGCGTGGTGCCTAAGAAGGAACCCGGTAAGTTTCAACTAATTCACCATTTGTCTTACCCCCGGGGGGGTTCGGTGAATGATGACATCTCTGCGGAGCTTTGCAGGGTTTCCTACGCCTCCTTCGATGCTGCAGTTCGCATGGTGAGGGCTGCTGGCCCCGGGGCGCTGCTAGCAAAGGCGGACGTGGAATCTGCTTTTCGGTTGCTTCCAGTGCATCCAGAGTGCCATCATTTACTGGGCTGTGCTTTTGAGGGCCAGCTCTTCGTGGATATGTGCCTACCTATGGGTTGCTCTCTGTCATGTTTCTATTTTGAGTGCTTTAGCACTTTTCTAGACTGGGTGGTGCGGAGGGAAGCGGGGGTCTCTTCCCTTCTGCATTATCTAGATGACTTCTTGTGCGTAGGGCCGGCGGAGTCGCACGTCTGTGCCCTCTTGTTGCGGGTTCTCGGGGAGGTGTTTCAGCATTTTGGTGTTCTGTTGGCTCATGACAAGACGGTGGGTCCGGTCACGTGCCTTAGTTTCCTGGGCATTGAAATTGATTCGGTAGCCGGGGAATGTCGGTTACCCCAGGACAAGGTCCTGGACCTGCGCCTGGCGGTTTCGCAGGCTCTAGGGCGACGGAAAATCCAGCTGCGTGGCCTGCAATCTCTGCTAGGTAAATTCAATTTCGCTTGCAGGATTTTGCCCATGGGACGTATCTTTAACAGGCGCTTGGCGGCGGCGACATCTGGGGTCGTTCGCCCGCAGCACTTTATCCGGCTAACGCGCCCCTTGCGGGCTGATTTGGCTGTCTGGGATTCCTTTTTGGCCTCATATAATGGGAGGTCGTACTGGCAGGCCCCGGAGGTTTCTAATGCGGACCTACATCTGTTTACAGATGCGGCTGGCTCAGCCGGTTTTGGGGCCATCCTGGGCTCCAAATGGTGCGCTGACTCGTGGCCGGAGTCCTGGCACACGGCAGGGCTCACTCGGAACTTGGCGTTTCTGGAGCTCTTTCCTATTCTGGTAGCGTTGGAGGTATGGGGTTCCGAATTGGAGGGTGTCCCCTGTCCGACAGAGATGTGGTCATTGGGCCTGACAGATTAATGGAATTGGTCTGTAGGTCGGTTGCTGCTGCCACATGGGACCGCTATAATAAGGTTTGGAGGGAATGGGACGGGTGGGAGAGGTCCAAAGGGGGCTTCCAGGATTCGGCCACTCGTCTGCAGGGTCTGGTGCTTCTCTTGGGGGAGTGGGAGGCCATTGGGCTGTCTCCCTCGGCCATTTCGGCGCGCCTGGCAGGGCTTAGCTTCCTGTTTAAGCTGCAGGGTTGGGAGGACGCTACCAAGGCGTTTCTTGTACGCCAGGTGCTGAAGGGTTTGAGGCGAGGTAGGGTGTCTACACGGGATTCGAGGCGTCCTGTCTCGGGCACGCTCTTAACCTCGTTGTGTGAGGTGCTGCACGAGGTTTGCCATTCGGATTTCGAGGTTCGGCTTTTTCGCCTGGCCTTTTCCCTGGCATTCTTTGGTGCCATGCTGATTGGGGAGCTGGTGTGCCCCAATCGGCAGCAGGTAGGGGTGTGCTGTTTGAGGACGTTACGTGCACCGCGGATGGGATCTCGTTCAGGATCCGCCGCTCTTTTGGGTAGGGGTAAGTGGGTCCGGTTGGGGGCCATGCCTGGTTCTGGCATTTGTCCTGTGTGGTCCTTTGGGGAATATTGCGCCTTGCAGCCTGCTACTGCACTGACTCTCCTGGTACATAGGGATGGGAGTTTCCTGTTGCATTTTCAGTTTATTCAAGTGTTTCGTTTGGGGCTGGAAGCCATGGGTTTGGTTGGCAAGGAGTTCGGGGGCCACTCGTTCCGTATTGGGGCGGCTACTGAGGCCTCTAGGCTTGGCATGCCTGCGCAGGTGGTTCAGAGGATTGGTAGGTGGGAATCAAGACGTTATGTTTCCTATGTTCGGCCGGAGGGTTTACTGTCGTAATTTCTTTCCACAGTTTCGGTTCCCCCCAGGATTTGGATCATCGGGCACTCTTATGTTTACTGGGCTGGGCAGCATGCGGCGGTACGGCCTGGAGGCGAGCGGTTGGGTTTCACGCCTTCCGTAGCAGAGGTTCGATGGCTCGGTGCGAGGGATATGCGGTGGGTTCGGCTCCTCCCTGAGTTGGTGCAGTTTTCTCACCTACTAGGGGTACCGAGTGTCCTGGTGATCCACTTAGGGGGGAACGATTTGGGTTCAGTGCCCATCTGGGATTTGATTTCGGTGGTGAAGCGGGACTTAGCCCGCATTCTAGTCCTATTCCCCAACGTGCGCTTGGTCTGGTCAGAAGTCATTGCCCGTAACTATTGGCGTGGCGCTAGGAGCCAGAGTGCCGTGGAACGGTGCAGGCGCAAGTTTAACAGGCGGGTTTCCCAGTTTGTTTTAGGGGTTCGGGGGATCCCTATCCGCCATAGGGTTTTTGAGCGTGAGGCGGCCGCATTTTTTCGAAGGGATGGTGTGCACCTGACGGAGGTCGGGCTCGACCTTTTTAATCTCGCCCTACAGGAGGCGGTGGAACAGGCCATGGAGGGTTTTGGTGGGGTTCCCCGCTGATTTAGGGGTAAATCAACGGGTCTGGTGGCGGGGGTATGTCCTTGCCAATTAAGTTTGAAGGGTTATGTTTAAGGATGGAGTAAGTTCATTATGTTTGCAGGTCTCAACCTCCCCTGCTTCAAACGGTTAACATTAGGTTGCCTGAGGTGTCGTGCCCATCGAGCGTGGATAAGGTCGGCTGATGGCGGGCATTGGAAAGAGATGATTTATGACGAGGGGGGAGGTGAGAGGAAGTGGTGGTTAGGAACCACTGGATGTTTATTGGCAAGGACGGTTTGGTCACTGCATAACACTGTGTTGAGTAATATGTTTATATGTTAATTTATGATTATTTATTTCGTTACAGAAAGAAGAGCTTTAATAAAAAGTTATGGATGTGTTATGCAGTAATTTATTGATGTTATAATAAATGCTGTGGCCTGTTCATCCATACTAAGTTGTTTGTCGTTATTGGGGGGTTTAATGGGGCTAGATTTGTTCTAGGCTGCATCGCGATTCCCCACTACGTACATACATGTGTCATGTATAAATAGGGGCATAAATTCTCGGGATGAAAATATAATTTTGCCTCTTTATAAATCGCTGGTAATTTGAATATGCTGTGCAATTTTGGGCGCCTGTTCTAAAGAAGGATATCATGGCACTGGAGAGGGTCCAGAGACGGCTACAAAATTGATAAAAGGAATGGAGCATTTTAGTTATGAAGAAAGGTTAAAAAAATTCAATCTGTTTAGTTTTGAAAAACGGCGCCTGAGAGGGGATATGATAACTTTATACAAATATATTCGGGGCCAGTACAAACCTTTATCTGGAAATCTATTCATAAACAGGGCTATACATAGGACACGAGGTCACACATTTAGGCTGGAAGAAAGGAGATTTCATCTAAGGCAAAGAAAAGGTTTTTTTACAGTAAGAACAATAAGGATATGGAATTCTCTGCCTGAAGAGGTGGTTTTGTCAGAGTACATACAGATATTTAAACTGAAATTGGATAAATACTTACAAAACATAAAATACAGGGATATAATTTCTAATTAGTGGGGTAATGGCTGCTTGATCCAAGGAGACATCTGACTGATATTCTGGGGTCAAGAAGGAATTTTTTCCTAGTTTGTGGCAAAATTGGAAGCGCTTCAGACCAGGTTTTTTGCCTTCTTTTGGATCAACAGCAACAACATTTGTGAGGAAGGCTGAACTTGATGGACGCAAGTCTCTTTTCAGCTATGTAACTATGTAACTATGTAACAGAAAGTTACACTATCACATCTCGCCAGTATGATCAAATATAAGCCTCACATTGGCAACAATGCACCTAATCTATGACTTTATAATTATTAATCCAGCATCAAAAATAAATAAAACATAGCTGGCAGTGCAGGCGTGCTAAACTAACAAAAACAAAAATTATTTGGAATTTGGACCACCTGAGTGTTATCCTTAATATGAAAAAAAATATATAAATACATACTAAGGTCCTCTTTAAACTGGAGGGTTACGAGATAATGGTGAGACAGATAAAATATAGAAACAAAAGAAAAACAAACAAACATACTGTAACGGACCGTTTTGCACAAAAGGGGTAAAAAACGTTTAGGCGATCGCCCCCTTTCCAGAGATACAGGCACAGCTACTGCAGAACACCAAACTCCCGAACTGGATACAAAATAGCACTCCAACTCCCGAACTGGAACCTCCCAAATAGCTGCTAGCAGATGAACAGGAAAAGCAGACAATCAGCTTACACTCCTGGCAATCAGTCTCTAACAGCATACAGTGAATCCCCCCAAGAACGAGACAAGGCTCCGTGTTGATGGTCAAGCAGTGGTCTGAGGTGCTGGCACACCCAGCCTGGTTTTTATTACAGTCTTGCAAATACAGGACCGCCCACAGGGAGGTATAAAACAACCAATCACATCACAGTTACATCCCACATATTCCCTCCCCTTATCCTGAGAGGAAACTCAATTATACATACAGTTAAAACATACTTTCTACCCAACTTTCATAACTCTAAAACCATACATCACATTCACATAAAATTACATATTCACAATCAATCCATTCAGGGGAACAACATATTCAAAAATGGCACAAATCAGACCAGGGGTTCAAAAGTTAGTAAAAAGTCCTTTGTGACTAAATGAAGCATGGCTTTCTGGCCCAAACCAGTTTCAGAGTCTTCTATCCTGGAGAGTAATTCAATTATCTCCCAGGACAGACATAAGACTCCATTAAGCACATGGTTGCAAAAAGACACAAAACACTTTAAAATACATAAAGTCACCTTTATACATAAAACACAGACATTTCACATATCCCCAGATAGCTCAGGTCTGAGCGCACATTATTAAGTGAATGGCGCTCAGACCACACGAATACAGTTTAATCGCCATGGAGCCAAAGTCTTTACAGTCAGTTTCATACAAATGGGCTCCATGGGATTCCTATCTGGGGTATAACACATTCAAACAAATCTACCGAACCCCAGGCAGAAAAGCACGAATTAAACTTTTCTGCAGGTAAAAAAGATGTCTTTTAACAGGGGGCCATAGTCCAAAGGCAGCAGGCGAGTAACCAGGCTTCTCCAATGCAATGTGGCGAGATTGGTCTCGTCACACATACATACAGATGTAGAGGACAACAAAAAATGATGGGAGTTATTAATTGCTGAAGACCCTCAATTGATCAGTCTTTCCCTCCTCTCTCATCTGTTCCCCACGCGCTTTCACATCTGCCTCCAATCTCTCAGTCTGACTCTTCAGATTCCAGTATTCTCTATTCCCTTCCTTTTTCCTACAATCATCCCAATTCCATCTATTGGTCTGATGCTCATCCCATCTATGGTTCCTTCTCCAATTATTCTCTCAATAACTCTTCCTGTTGTTTCTCTGTTGCCCCAACAGACTCTCTTCCTGTTGTTTCTCTGTTGGTTTTTCTTGCCAACTGTGATTTTTCCCTGTTACTATCTCTCCTTTTTAGCCTCTCCCAGTTATTATTCTAAATTTTATTGATTACCTTAGGCTCCTCCCATCTATTTATCCAATTAACTTCCATTACATTGCTTCCTTTAGCACTGTCCCTATTCCTATGGTCCCTCTGTGGATCTCTCCATCTTTTTCTCATTATCCCTCTTGTTCTAGGGTACATTCCACCTCTGGTTTCTCCATTTACCATCTATATCGCTACCATTGTCGACCTTGAATGTTCTTATGGCTGAAACAGAGAAGGCCTGTTCTGTGAAAGGATGCTTGATCTACCAATTGTCAGCTCTAGTTAGTACTATTTCTAAGTCTGTTGATGTTGGATCAAAAAGCCTAACAAATTCTTGACACTCCCAGGCAAAGGCTTCCATTACTTTAGTTATAAGTTCTGGTGAACACAACATCATAGGGCGCAACGTAGACCAGAACAATAACCGTTAGGCTACCATACTAGAACCATCTGCTGGCCTCATAGTCATTTTTGCTATTTCTTTCTCTATGCTAAGTAGATAGAAATTAGTTGCAGTAATTCTTCTTGCCTGATCAGACACACTGTTATTAAATCCCAATAGTCTGCTAGCCAAAAGACCCATAGCATATTCTAACAGTTCTGTCCATTCTTCCAAGTTAAGACCTACTTTTTTAGCTCTATTTGCTCCCCTCATAAACCAATGTGTAAAGGTGTTAAAGCTGTTTGTCGCGGAATAGCAAGGGTTAATGCACAATTCCTCCGCTGGTAACCAGGATTCAGCATTCAGAACACAGGTAGCGTAGTATAATCCCTTTCCCAATGACTAGACGACACAGTCTGAGAGTCAACTGAGGGCTTTATTGAAATCTCACCAAATTTATATGGTTATCACTGTACAGGGTTTCCAGACTGGGACAGCAGGGGTTTTAATCAGGTGGACTGTGTGGGAAACTGACCATGCAGGATCGTTTCCCAACATCCCTTGCTGTACAAGGACAAGGATGACATCAGCAAGTACAGATAAATGGATTAACAGTGGTTACAGTAAAATACAGTATTTTACACAAAAATCTATAACTCATGCAATTTCTTACAGATTTCCACAATTGACCCCTCATTAGATTGCAGAGATCTGAGGGTACAATCTCACCAATTACTGCTCAGATCCCTGCAGAAATAACCGAATGCCACATAATTTACTCTTTTGGGTATACTGGTACTGAAAAAGGAGAACTCACAAAGGTCTCCAATCTACCGAAAGAGCAGATCTCCCAAACGCTCTGGAAGTCCAGTGGTGTTTGGAAATTAAGTAGCCAATTTCAGTTCCCCACACATGACGACCAAACACCGCTGAACTTTTACCAAACAAAGATGGTCGCCGCCACATGTTCGGCATACAAACGGCAGCCACCCACGAAAACCTATAAACAGCACTTGAAACATTGTTGCACCTTGTTAATAAGAGACACACGACCTCATCGGTGTGGTCTCTTATTCGCTATTTAGTCA
>OW240921.1:57385577-57402648 GCA_933207985.1 Pelobates cultripes | reverse complement strand
TCCTCCAAGGCTTAGTCCGTTGAATGTATACCAAAGGCAATTCTTAAGGTCCCGCATGTGAAACTTTTCTTCCATCTCGTTTGACGGATTTTGAAAGTAGACTGGAAGAATAATTTCTTGATTTATGTGAAGAGGAGAGACCACTGTGACAGACCCATCTGCCTGGACTTAAAGTACTGTGTTCGTCTGTTTTGCCGTTTGCATGAATTTCCCCATTCGTATGCTTTATTCAAGGGAATGTCGGTTTTGTCGAACGGAACTACCGAACGGACGGCCACCCAGAAGAGAAGTGTGCTGCTGGTTAACCTATTGATCCCAATTAGAATGTTGCGGTTAACCACAGACACTTCTCAATTAAAACCGAATGCCGGGTGGTCGTCGTTCGTATGTCGACCACGAGGCGGCGGCCATTTTGTCCATGCGAACGACCAGCGGTGTTCGACGATTATTTCATGGATCTGAAAACGGACACTTTTTCAGCCGAACACCGCTGAAGCCGTCGACCTCCCCTTCTCAATCGACAAAAGCATACGAATGCCAGCCGTTCGGGAGATTCAACCACACGAATGGACTTAACCCAGATAGCCGTCCCATGGAGTCAATCGCATACCGAAGAACTGAAAGAGACTTTGACTCCATGGCGATTGAACTGTGCGAATGGGATCTGAGCGCTATTCTCCAATAATGTGCCCTCAGATCCAGGCTATCTGGGGATATGCAAGACTAATGTGAAATGTTCGGCAGTTATTAAGTTATGGATTTTTATGTGTTTTGTGACTTGTGTTTAAAATGGCGATTGCCTCTGCTCGGGGAGATAATTGAATTACTTCCCAATTATCCCCCGAGCAGAGGGGAGGGAACTGTACTGCATGCTGGGAATATTGTGGGGATGTATGTCCAGAATGTCCCCATGTCCCTCTGTTATTTCAGTCTCCCATTTGGTCCCCTAGGGGAGTGTCCACCAAGTGGGAGACCTGCATAAATACCGGGCAGGTAGCCCACAGTAAACCAGTTCGTGTTTTACCCTCAAAGCGGAGCTTGGTCTCGTTATTGGGGGGGATTTTATTACCGGCGCTTAGAGACTGCTTATTGGAATTATTTGCCGCTTGGAAGATATTAGCGTTCGGCTAATATTGGCAGTTCGTGGATTTGGAGCTCGTGAAGGGAAATAGCCGTACAGGTACCGTTCGGGAGTTTGGAGTGTTCCCTAGCTGGCGGTTCGCATGGTTTTACTATACCCGCTACCAGCCTACATTATTGCGAACGGGGAGCATTCACTAAACGGCGGTTTGTGCATTTTAGCACTGGAGGTACCGTAACAACTGGTGGCAAGCGACGGGATGATCCTCAACGCCCAAAGAGACCACTACAACCAGGACTAAATGGAATTACAATACCAAAACCTGAGGAGAGCTACCCTAAAGGATTTATTGGAGCAAAGAGGGGGACAAGCCAGTAACCTCAGGAAGAGGGATATTATTGCGTTATTGCTGGAAATGGATGGAGTAACAGCGGCAGAGGGACCCAGCGCAGCTGACAGGCTGGCACATTATGGTCCCAACCCGACTACAGAGACCATTGACCGGGTCATGGCAGCTGTGGAGGCCAACCTGCTTCGCCAAAGCGGTGCTGCAGCAGCCCCAGTCACAGCAAACCCGGGGGATAGGAAAAAGGTACCATTTACTGCGTTTAAAGCCTTCAGTGAAACAGAAGGAGAGATTGATGGGTACCTTGCTGATTTTGAGCGGCAATGTGCCCTGCACAAGGTACCCCTGGAAGACTGGGTTACTATATTGTCCGGCAAGTTATCCGGCCGGGCCAGCGAGGCTTTTCGGGCCATTCCTGATGAGGAGATTGGGGATTATGTGGCCGTCAGGGAAGCTTTACTCTCCCGGTATGCCGTTACACCTGAGGCGTACCGGAGGAGGTTCCGAGACACTGTCAAGACCTCTGGGGACTCATACGTGGAATGGGCATGTAAGGTGCATCGCACAGCCGCCCACTGGATGGCGGGGTGCCAGGCTGTGTCCGGAGAAGAGGTGCTGCAGATGTTTCTTTTGGAACATTGTTTTGATAAATTGCCAGCAGGGGTCAGGGAGTGGGTAAGGGACCGTAAACCCTCCACTCTGCACGAAGCAGCTCGCCTGGCAGATGAGTATACTGACGCCCGCAAACTGGACAGTCTCATCAGCAAGGCTCCCGCCAGAGTGGAGTACAGGCCAACAGCACCAACAGCAGCCAACCTATACCAGCCTCCCATGAATCGCCCATCAGCACCTCCTCCATCTGCCCCGTACCAACAGCCACCTCGGTTCAATTCACGGGAGTATGCCCAACCCATTCGGTGCTACCTGTGCAAGCAACTAGGGCACAAGCGACCCGAGTGCCCGATGAACAGCGCCAACCAGAACCAGTCCTGGAGGAGACCAGCCGGCGGCAATCCACGACCCCCCATCCCAGCCGCTCACTGTGTAGAGGAAGAGGAGTGCTGGGGCATCCTGCATGAGGCAGACCCCGTTCAGGCTGCCCACCGGGACAACAGGCAGCACCACCGACAGTGTGTAAAAGTC
The DNA here is from genome assembly GCA_933207985.1 of Pelobates cultripes. NCBI lineage: Eukaryota > Metazoa > Chordata > Amphibia > Anura > Pelobatidae > Pelobates > Pelobates cultripes. The sequence goes on along the minus strand of OW240921.1, from coordinate 57,400,078 downwards.
AACGGGAAGGAGGTCAGTGGTCTACGGGATACCGGGGCAACCATGACTTTGCTCCAGAAGCACCTGGTATCCGAAGCCCAACATACCGGGGACACGGTCGCAGTGCGAGTAGCCGGGGGTGCCGTGTTTCGTCTGCCCGTTGCCCGGGTACATTTGGATTGGGGAGTGGGCGCTAGACATGTGAATGTGGGGGTCATGAAGGACTTACCAGCGGATGTTCTCCTTGGCAATGACTTGGCGCCCCTTGTTTCCGCCTTCGCTCCCATGGGTCCCGCTGAAGTGGATGCTGTCACGACCCGTGCCCAGACCCGTGCCGCCGAGACCGGCCCACCTGCTGTTGAGACCCAGGTAAGACTCTCTACTCCGACTTGTACCTTAGACCAGGCCCCTTTAGGCTGGGATACCCCAGAGATATAAGGGAAGGAAACCAGGGAAGACCCGACGCTAGCAAAGTACAGGGCCAGGGCTGATTCTGGGGGAGAAGGAGTAGATGGGGAGCACTACGAATGGGTGGGGGATAGACTATACAGGATCCCGAAACCATCCCAGAAGCCGAGTACCCCTCCGCAGAATCGACAGCTAGTGGTACCTGCAAAATATCGGCAGGAGATTCTGCGGATTGGGCATGATGTGCCATTAGCCGGCCATCTAGGTTCCCGCCGCACAGCTCATAGGATCACACAAAACTTCTTCTGGCCCAATTTTAACCGAGATGTGCGGGTTTATTGTAGCACGTGTGACACCTGTCAACGGGTAGGTAAGCGGGGGGATCACCCAAAAGCTAGGCTTCAGTCGATGCCTATCATTGGAGAACCCTTTTCCCGCATAGCCGTTGACATTGTGGGTCCACTGGCCAGGGCTAGCCCATCAGGTAAGAAGAATATTCTCACCGTGGTGGACTATGCCACACGTTACCCAGAGGCAGTAGCGCTGTCTAATATAGAGGCTGAGACGGTAGCTGATGCCCTGGTTAAAATCTTCACTAGGGTCGGGTTCCCTCAGGAGATTCTCTCCGATCAGGGAACCCAGTTCACCGCTGTGCTTACCCAGCAGCTGTGGAAGGTGTGCGGTATTAAACCTCTGCTTAGCTCACCTTATCACCCACAGACTAACGGTCTCTGCGAGCGATTTAATGGCACCCTCAAACAGATGTTGAGGACCTTTACTGACACTTGCAGAGACTGGGAGCGATTCCTGCCTCATCTGCTATTTGCATACAGAGAGGTGCCTCAGGAATCTACTGGGTTCTCCCCCTTTGAGTTACTCTATGGGAGAAGGGTCCGTGGACCCCTAGATCTCATTAGAGGACACTGGGAGGGGGAGACAGAGCAAGAAGGGACCCCCATAGTACCATATGTCCTAGAACTCCGGGACCGCATGGAGAAACTGTCCCTGATGGTAAGGGAAAATCTCCAGGCGGCCCAGGGGAGACAGAAACGGTGGTACGATCGGGGTGCCCGACAGCGGGTCTTCCAGGTTGGGCAGAAGGTTCTGGTACTCAAGCCTGTGAAGACGAACAAGATGCAAGCATCTTGGCAGGGCCCGTATAAAGTGTTAGCTCAGGTATGTGATACTACCTACCTTATAGCCAGCTGTTCAGATGAAAGGATTCAGCGATCCTTCCATGTGAACATGCTGAAGGAGTATCAGGAACGACCAGAGGATGTTGCGGCAGTATGTGCCCCAGCTACTGACGACCCCGAGAACTTACCGTTACCTGACTTGTTAGAGAGGGATCCCCAGACAGACCTTACTAGTCTCGTACAGCTGGGGGACCGGCTAAACCCGGCAGAGAAGGTACAGGCAAGACAGTTACTGTGGGAGAAGCAGGCAACGTTCTCCCAAGAACCCGGGTACACTACCCTAGCTGTACACAAGGTCGAGACACCCGGACAGAACCCCCTACGACAACCCCCATACCGTATCCCTGAAGCAGTCCGAGAAGGAATGCGGAAGGAGATACAGGAGATGACCAGGCTGGGGGTTATCGAACACTCAGACAGCCCTTGGGCCTCGCCTGTAGTTCTGGTGCCTAAGAAAGATGGGACCACCCGGTTCTGTGTGGACTACAGGCGGCTCAACGAGCGGACCACCACTGACGCCTACCCTATGCCCCGGGTAGACGAGTTATTAGACCGTATTGCCAGGGGGCGCTACCTGACCACCATTGACCTGTGTAAAGGTTATTGGCAGATCCCCCTGGCCGAGGATGCTATCCCTAAGTAGGCATTCGTCACCCCATTTGGCCTATACCAGTTTAAGGTTATGCCATTTGGGATGAAGAATGCTCCGGCTACGTTCCAGCGTATGGTGGATAGGCTCCTCGATGGCTTCCAGGACTTTGCATGTGCATACCTGGATGACATTGCGGTCTACAGTGAGTCCTGGGAAGACCATTTAGTACACGTGGGGGTGGTGCTGGACAAGATTCGGGCCGCAGGCCTGACCTTGAAGCCAGACAAATGCCATCTAGGCATGGCAGAAGTACAGTACTTGGGTCACAGAGTAGGATGTGGAAACCAGAGACCAGAGCCAGCCAAGGTAGAGGCTGTAACTAACTGGCCCACACCTATCACCAAGACCCAAGTGCTAGCCTTCCTGGGGACGGCAGGGTATTACCGACGTTTTGTCCCCGACTACAGTACGGTTGCCAAGCCCTTGAATGACCTGACTAAGAAGAATTTACCTAAGCAGGTCCTGTGGTCTCCAGCTTGTGAAGCCGCGTTTCAGGCCCTGAAGCAAGCTCTTGTGAATGCCCCTGTCCTGGCTGCCCCAGTCCCTAACAAACGTTTTCTTGTTCATACAGATGCTTCCATGTATGGACTGGGGGCTGTGCTGAGCCAGGTCGGGGAAGATGGAGGAGAGCACCCTGTCGCATACCTAAGCAGAAAGTTACTACCTCGGGAAGTGAGTTATGCGGCAGTGGAGAAAGAGTGTTTAGCCCTGGTCTGGGCACTGAAGAAATTGAGCCCTTTTTTATACGGACAGGAATTTTCACTTATAACAGACCACAATCCCCTTGTCTGGCTTAACCGGGTCTCAGGAGACAATGGCAGACTGCTGAGGTGGAGTTTGGCACTGCAGCCTTACAACTTCACCATCAGCTGCCGACCCGGTAAGCAGAATGGGAATGCAGATGGGTTATCTCGGCAAACAGACGTCCCTACTCCTTCTCAGTCCGGTCATCCCCAAGTTGACCCGCCAAAGGGTCAAGCCGGGTCTGCCGGAGTGTTCCACAAGGGGGGAGCCGTGTGACAGACCCATCTGCCTGGACTTAAAGTACTGTGTTCGTCTGTTTTGCCGTTTGCATGAATTTCCCCATTCGTATGTCGGTTTTGTCGAACGGAACTACCGAACGGACGGCCACCCAGAAGAGAAGTGTGCTGCTGGTTAACCTATTGATCCCAATTAGAATGTTGCGGTTAACCACAGACACTTCTCAATTACAACCGAATGCCGGGTGGTCGTCGTTCGTATGTCGACCACGAGGCGGCGGCCATTTTGTCCATGCGAACGACCAGCGGTGTTCGACGATTATTTCATGGATCTGAAAATGGACACTTTTTCAGCCGAACACCGCTGAAGCCGTCGACCTCCCCTGCTCAATCGACAAAAGCATACGAATGACAGCCGTTCGGGAGATTCAACCACACGAATGGACTTAACCCAGATAGCCGTCCCATGGAGTCAATCGCATACTGAAGAACTGAAAGAGACTTTGACTCCATGGCGATTGAACTGTGCGAATGGGATCTGAGCGCTATTCTCCAATAATGTGCCCTCAGATCCAGGCTATCTGGGGATATGCAAGACTAATGTAAAATGTTCAGCAGTTATTAAGTTATGGATTTTTATGTGTTTTTGTGACTTGTGTTTAAAATGGCGATTGCCTCTGCTCGGGGAGATAATTGAATTACTTCCCAATTATCCCCCGAGCAGAGGGGAGGGAACTGTACTGCATGCTGGGAATATTGTGGGGATGTATGTCCAGAATGTCCCCATGTCCCTCTGTGATTTCAGTCTCCCATTTGGTCCCCTAGGGGAGTGTCCACCAAGTGGGAGACCTGCATAAATACCGGGCAGGTAGCCCACAGTAAACCAGTTCGTGTTTTACCCTCAAAGCGGAGCTTGGTCTCGTTATTGGGGGGGATTTTATTACCGGCGCTTAGAGACTGCTTATTGGAATTATTTGCCGCTTGGAAGATATTAGCGTTCGGCTAATATTGACAGTTCGTGGATTTGGAGCTCGTAAAGGGAAATAGCCGTACAGGTACCGTTCGGGAGTTTGGAGTGTTCCCTAGCTGGCGGTTCGCATGGTTTTACTATACCCGCTACCAGCCTACATTATTGCGAACGGGGAGCATTCACTAAACGGCGGTTTGTGCATTTTAGCACTGGAGGTACCGTAACAACCACCTTAGGTAGAAATTCTGGTCTGGGATGGAGAATTACCTTGTCATGGTAGAAAGTGGTATAAGGTTCTTCTTCTGAAAGACCTCTAATGTCCTCCATCCTTCTAGCTGAAACTAAGGCTAATAGAAGAAGAGTCTTTTGCGTCAGGGATAACATAGGGATATCGTCGATGGTTCGAAAGGCTGCTCCATTAAGGCCTGTAAGACCAAAGGTAGATCCCAGGGACACTTGTAGACCCGGATCGGTGGTCTAATCCTAAAAACTGCCTTCATAAAGCGGATTACCATGGGGTCTTCAGCCCATCTGATACCTGACATGGCAGAGATAGCAGAACAATGAACCTTGAGTGTTTTCAGACTCAGACCTCTATCTAATCCAGCCTGTAAGAATCCCAAAACCTGGGAAATAGAAGGTGACTTTAAATTCATCACATCAATATGAAGCCAATCTGCGAAGGCCCCCCATATCTTATAGTATGTAGTAGAGGTAGAAGTCTTCCTGGGACGTAGCAAGGTGGAAACAACTTCATCAGGAAACTCCTGCTCGCTTAAGGATTGCCTTTCAAGAGCCATGCATGAAGACGCAGTTTGTGTGGTTCTGGGTGTACTAGAGGTCCCTGAGACAGAAGGTCCCGGAAGACTGGAAGTTCCCAGACTTTTCAGGAGGGGACGACGTGGCCAGAATGGGATGATGGCTATTATCCTGCATCGTTCCTTGGAGATTTTCTTCAGAAGGGCGGGAATGAGCTTGATCGGAGGGAACACATATGCCAGCTGAAATGGCCATCTTGATGAAAGGGCGTCCTGAGCATATGCCAGTGGGTGAAATCTCCTTGACATGAAGCATGGAAGATGAGTATTCTGAGCAGTGGCCATTAAATCCACCTGTGGGAGCCCCCACATCCTTACCAGTTGTTGGAAGATCAAGCTGGATAGCTTCCACTTGATGTCTGCTCAGGAAATCCACAATCGTATTCTCCTTCCCAGGAAGGTATAAGGCCGAGAGAACGGCTAAATTCCTCTGAGCCCAAATCATGATTGGCTTGATTTCCTTCATTAGTGAGCCACCTCTCCTGGTACCACCCTGATGGTTGATGTATGCTACTGCTGCCCTGTTGTCTATTCTCAGTTTCACCCATTGATGCTGAATGAGATATTTGAAATGTAGAAGAGCCAGAAAGGCTGCTCTTAGTTCCCTTATATTGGAAGGAAGATGTCTTGTGTGCAGGGGCCATAGTTCCTGGACAAAGTGGTCCTTTAGATGTGCACCCTAACCATCTTGACTGGCATCCGTGGTGATTATCATCCAATCCACCTCCTTCAGAGGGAAACCTTTGGATAGGTTTTCCCAGGAAAGCCACCAGTTGAGGGATCTTTTTATATGATCCGGAATGGACATCTTCATCTCCCATTTCTGGGAGGTCGAGTCGAACGTCTGCAGGAAGTATTCTTGCAAAGGGCGGAGGTTCCACTGAGCCCATCTCACTAGGCCGATTGTGGAGGAAAGGGAACCTAAGATTTTCATACTTTTTCTTGCTGTAGTTAATTTTTGGATTTGAAATTCTCGAATGCGTGAACATATGTTTAGTTTTCTGTCGTGGGACAGAGACACTACTGCTGAAGCTGTGTCAAATTTTGCTCCCAGGAACACCAGCCTTCTGGCAGGTCGAAGTTGACTCTTCTGGTAGTTGATTAACCAGCCAAAGCGTTCTAGTGTCTAGAGTACCATCAGTCGATGATTCAGTAAATCCCTGTATGTTTGAGCAACTACCAGGATATTGTCTAGTTAATGGAATATTGTTATTCCCTTCCTTATGAGCAATGCAATAACCGTCACCAGTATCTTTGAGAAGGTCCTTGGTGCTGTACTGATTCCAAACGGTAAAGCCTAGAACTGGAAATGTTGATTGTTTACACAAAATCTGAGGAACCTCTGGTGATGAAGGGCTATCGGGACATGGAAGTAGGCGTCTTTCAGATCTACTGAGATTAGCCAATTTCCTTGGTGAACTGCCGGTATGATAGAGCGAAGAGATTCCATCCTGAATTTTTTTATTCTCAAATGGATATTGAGTTGATGTAAATCCAGAATGGGTCTCCACTTTCCTCCAGGTTTCTTGACCAGAAACAGAGGGGAATAGAAACCCTAAAACCTTTGACTTTCTGGAACAGGAACAATCACCTGTTGTTGTAGTGTACTGGATCAGAGCGTCTCTTTTTATCGAATCCAAGGGAACGTTGGTCCTTATGAATCTTGCTCGGGGAATGTCCATAAATTCTAGAGAGTAGCCCTCCGTGATTATAGATCTCACCCAATTGTCTGGGATCTCTGCCCAAACCCTTTGGAAATGTAAAAGTCTTCCTCCTACCAAAAGTGTTTGGGAGTAGTAACCTTCAGAACTGCTTGGAAGGACGAAAGGAAGAGGTATTAGTTTTACCTCTGGTGGACTTGCTGGTTTGACCACTTCTCCAAGAGGTAGGTCTGTAGTATTCACGGCCTGGCCTATAAGCCTTACTATCTCTATAGGAAGGGTGTTCTCTATAAGAACGACGTTCTAGTGGAGGTCTTCTTGGACGTCTATCCTGCGGAAGCAGAACCTGCTTGATATCTAGAGCTCTTTTAATGGCATCTTCAAGGGGTTTTCCAAACAATAATTCTCCCGAAAAAGGAAGGGAACATAAGTTATGCTTTGAGGCCATATCAGCCCCCCACGATCTGAGCCATAAGGCACGTCTGGCTGCAACTGAGAAAGCCATAACCTTTGACATAATCTTAATTATATCAGTAGAGGCTTCTAAGAGCCATTCACTGGCCAGTCTGACCTCCCTTAGGGAATCAGCAATATGTTGCCTTTTGACACCCTTGTCCAAATCTTCTTCTATGTCCAGGATCCATACTCTCATAGCTCTGGACATAGCTGAAATAGAAACCGCTGGGTGACATCCTGTACCAGCTGCCAAGAAACATTTAGAAATGTCCGCATCTATTCGTTTCTCCATAGGATCTCTCAGGGAAGCATTGCAGTCTATCGGGAGGATAGAGCGTTTGGCTACCTTGATAACTGAGGCATCAACCTTCGGGTTGGAAGTCCAAAGCCTGGAGTCTTCCTCACGAATGGGGTATAACTTAGGTAGACAGTTTTGCAGTGAAAGTCTCTTTTCTGGAGTCTTCCATTCATTACTTATGAGATCCTTAATTGACTTGTGTACTAGAAAAGAAGGTTTTCTTTTACTGAGGTCCCCAAAGTGTTTGTCCGCTGCTGAGGTTACCAACACCTCATCAGGTAGTTCCAGTGTTCTTCTCACCCAAGTGATCAAGCATTCTATTGCTTTAGAGTCAAGGGGGCAGGAGTATTCTTCATCACTAGAAGACATCTGTTCAAGGTCTAAGGAACTTGAATCCTGTCCGAAATCTTCATCTGAAGAATCAGTATTCACCTGGGGATATTCACATCTGGGACGTTTGCCTTTTTGTGATTCAGCAATACCTTCTGCCACAGCCTGCTTAATCCACAAGGCTATATCCTGGGCTGAGGTGGATGCTTGTGGATGTTGCTGGAATTCAGCTTCTCCTGCAACTCTAGCAAGACATTTTTTACACAGTCTGCAGTTGTCCAAGGGTCTGGATCCACATCCAGGCCACCGGTTTATCCCTTCTCCTGGAAGGAGATTTAGGGCCTGTCCGGTCTTGAGGTCTGAAATTACAGAAGTCAAGAGACTGTACCCTCTAATGCACTCTTTTTATTTGGACAATTATGTGGATATTACAAAAATTAATGCTCACCTATGACCTATAGTCGCTGACTTAGCTAAAGTGGGAGAGTGATCCATCCTTGAAAAAACACAATTTTAAGGCTAAAAAGGGAAAAAAGAAAAATGCTCTAACAGAAAAAACCTCAAAGAGTACAAAATTATATTAAAAAGGAAATTCATTTTAAATGAATACCTGCAGAGTAAGAGGGCTTGTTTCCCAGAGAGCTAATTGTACCTCCTTGAAGGATTTGAATTTTGCGGCAAAAAAAACGCACTTTTTTCCCCTTTAAATAAAAAGGACGTGCTGTAGCTTTAATCGCGCATGCGCGATCTGCCACGAGCGCCCGAAGCTGCCATTTTTGTTAGTGGCAAACTAAGGGCTACTCGCGACCTCTTACCTCTGCGCATGTGCGGGCGTCCTGAACCTCGGAACTGGAATTCTGGCGTCAGAATAAGAAATTTTCACCTGCAGGGACAGGCATAGCAGCACATTTCAATAGAATGCCGGAGGAAACACTAACTCCTCTGGCTACCAGGGGTCCCCAGCTACCAAGATTTGGGTTGCATGTGCCTGGTCTTCCTATAGAAGACCAGGCACATAGCCAGGTGAGCATAAAAAAATAATAATAATAATAATAATAATAATAATTGTAATAATTGTAATAAATACAAACTGTCCTGTCTGGCTAGGAGGACAGAAAAAAAAGACTGAGGAACCTAGCATTCTGGGATCTCTTATACCTCAGGGATAATTGAAGTCTTTAATTAGTATTCCTGTCCTATTGGCTGGAGGGAGGAGCTACCCATATGTTAAATGCTGCCATGATTAGCCAGGAAATATAAATATGTGTTGACTATTTTGAATTAGTGCATTGTGACTGACAGATCATATTTTGTTATAAATTGTAGCATTTATAGGTTTAACTTTGCTTCGGCACAGTTTTAAAGTATTGGTGATAAAAAGAGAAGATTGAATAGTTGCACTGCATTGGAACCTTTGATGTTTCAGCCATTTTTAATTGCTGTAACGGACCGTTTTGCAAAAAAGGGGAAAAAAAATGCTTAGACGATAATCCCTTTTTAGAGACAGGCATAGCTACTGTAGAATCACCCAAAACTCACGAATTGAATACAAGTGAATGCACCAAACTCCCGAACTGCATACAAGGGAATGCTCCAAACACTCGAACTGCATACAATAAGTGAATGCTTCAAACTCCCGAACGGCATCCAATACAGCACTCCAAATACACGAACAGGAACCATACGAATTGCTGCTACCAGACGAACAGGAAAAGCTCCCAAGCGGCTTACACTCCTGGCAATCAGTCCTATCTGGGGTATAACATATTCAACCAAAACTACTGAACAAAACTGTGTCCGATTTTAGTTCCATGAAAATAGGGGCGAACACCGCTGTGCATTCGTATGTTTAAAATGGCCGCGACCTCGTGTTCGGGATACGAATGGCGGCCACCCAGCATTCGTCAATTAAGCTACGGTTAACCGCAGCTTCAGGGAGGTTAATTGCCGGCACACTCCAGCTCCCAGGTTGTCTAGTCATTCGTGCGGTTGTTTGGTAGATTGAATCTACCGAACAACTGGCAGAAAATCACGAATACAGCTTTTCTCCAGGCGAAATAAAGTCTTTTAAAAGGGGGCCATAGTCCAGAGGCAGCAGGCGAGCAACCAGGCTTCTCCAATGCAATGTGGCGAGATTGGTCTCGTCACAATTGCCCATGTGGTGTTTTCTCTCTCTTGTTGCAACTAACTAGAATTAAACTTAATCTATTTTAATTGTTTTCTTAGATGTTAAAATGTGTGGCTACACTGCATTCTAAGTTTAAATAGCAAACTGTTTTTTTGTTACCTTTTGTCTGTTTGAACCATTGAATTCAGGATAGGAGCATAATGTTTGTGCATTGTGACTGACAGAACATATTTTGTTACAGATTGTAGAATTTATAGTTTCATTTTGTTTCTGCACAGTTTTAAAGTATTGGTGATAAAAGGGGAAGATTGAATAGTGGCACTGCATTGGTACTCTTGATGTTTCGGTAATTTTTAATTGCCCATGTGCTGTATTGTCTCTCTCTTGTTGCAACTAACTAGAACTAAACTGAATCTATTGTAATTGTTTCTTTTAATAAGCAAAGTTTAAATAGCAAACAGTTTTTTTTGTTATCTTTTGTCTGTTTGAACCATGTTTTTGTGCTTGGAACGCAACGCATGCCTCTATAGACGTTGCGTGCGTTCCAGCACACTGCACATGACCACCAAGGATTGGATTAAGCCGCATCATTTCCGGGTATGACGCGTGCGGTCCATAGTGGAACACATGGACTCACAGATCACACTCACCCTTCACCTTGCCGCATCACTTCCGGTACGCTTTGCGAAACCGGAAATAGGAAACACCAGGTAGCAATCTTCAAGTTGGACACATATATATACAAGATACCTGCAGGACTGTTCCACACTTTTTGATAAAGCCTCTGGAGAGGCAAAATGCTTCAAATGAGACTTATTTTAGGACTTTGTACCTTACTTTTTTATTTGTACCTTTTATGCTTTTTATAATAAATAGTTACTTTTTATAGAATACATTTTTTGTATCCTGTTCTGTATCCTGACTGCTACCTGGTTCTACTACATCCCTTGGTGGGGATAATACCACCCATGCTGAGATAATGAGAGCAGGCCTTTGCTCTAAAGAGTGTAAGTAAATTACTTCTTTATATTTTAACTTACAATACATACCCACCTTATATCCTTAGACAGGGATCATACCGTCCATGCGCTTCAAAGCAGAGCTCTTATATAGCTCTTCCAAATGTGAGTGGTTCTCCTACAGCTATTAACTCAATACTTTTCACTTTGTTAAAATTGTATTTCACTATTATTGTCTGTCTTTTATTCTGAGGTTCTTAACCAGCCCTCTTTACTACAGTTGTATGTACGTATGATCCTGGGCGCAGTATACACGTTACTCTTTTTTTGCTTTATAGTTTCTTTTTGTTTCTGCACAGTTTTGAAGTATTGGTGATAAAAGGGGAAAATTGAATAGTGGCACTGTATTGGTACTCTTGATGTTTTTTGGTAATTTTTAATTGCCCATGTGCTGTATTGTCTCTCTCCTGTTGCAACTAACTAGAGCTAAACTGAATCTATTGTAATTGTTTCTTTTAGATGTTAAATTTTGTGGCTTCACTGCATTCTAAGTTTAAAAACAAACAGTTTTTTTGTTATCTTTTGTCTGTTTGAACCATTGAATTCTGGGTAGGAGCATGTGTTTACATGATAAAGGTATCAGGACTAATACAGTGTTGTGGCTATTGTTTAGCCAGGTTAACATTTCCATTTTTATCCTGGGGTGTTTAATAGAACATAAACAGTTTGTATTAGGGGTAAATATTATTGTAAAGTAAAGGTGCCTTTGTTAGATTGTTATATGGTTGGGCATCATCATTGTGCTGAATTTACAGTCAGGTATTTTCCAGTTGCCATGATCTTACTTTGTAATCCTTCTGTTTATTTGTATCCCACCCCCTCACACAATGCACTTAAAGGCAGACTGTGAAGTCATTTTTTTTTTTTAAAGACAAGAGTTTATTTGAATAGGTTCATGTAATTAAAGGGACACCATAATGTTGTAATGTTTTAATGCTAAACAAAAGACCACGGCAGTCCATCTCCTCTGTGCTGCTTTGGCTAATAAGGAAGTATTACCATGAGCAGCAATGGGCAGCTGTGATTGGCTGAGAGTGTCAGCTGACTGCTTTTAGCCTGTCAGAGTTATGAATGGGTATGACAACAAGGAAGTGTGTAATCTCTGCCTTAGCTACACATACAGAAGGGCATACTGCACAAACATGATGGTGCAACACTGGATGGAGGGACAGTGCCAGGCTACTCCAGGCACTATAACCAATTCAAAGAGACAAAGTGGTTATAGTGACTACAGTGTCCCTTTAAGTTTCTCAAATGGTTCAATCTCTTTGGAGCCAGTTTCTGTTTGTTTGTTTTTAATTAATCCCATTGTTAAAAGCTTGTTGTTGTTTTTTTTTTAACTTAGACTGTTGGTCTATTTCGATTAAAGACTCAGGGAGAGCTCTGTTTTAAAATGTCATTTCTAGGTACTAAGTATTTTTCTGCTGAAGTACTAGAGTACTTCAAGAATGACATTGACAAACATGATGGACCATATGAGCTTCCAGAACCAGCAGGCCCAGATTATGGAAAAAATGGTTTTCAGGGATGTTTTGTGGAAAAAAAAGGTTTCGGGGATGTTTTGACGGAGATTGTTACTAACAAAAAGTGCTATGTTAAGAAAAGGAAAAGCTTGGTGGCACAAGCGGTTGTTGCTGTAATAGGGGGTTTGGCAAACATGGTACTTGAATTGCAGCAAGATAATTTAGTAACCACTAATAAAATGGAAGATGCTTTTGATGAAAGAGATTGTTTTAAAATAGCTGCCCTAAGAACAAACAAAATGATTGAGGGGTTGGAGAAGGAATTAAAGGCCATAGAACAACAGAGAGAGGCATATAGTGCTAAGATCACTGAACTCCAAAACCTAGTTATGGGATATAAAATAAAAACTAAAGAAAACATAAATACATGGGATAAGGAGATTCCTAAAGTATGCCCAGGCCAGTAGTGATGTCGCGAACACGAAATTTTCGGTTCGCAAACGGCGAACGCGAACTTCCGCAAATGTTTGCCAACCTGCGAACCGGGCGAACCGCCATAGACTTCAATGGGCAGGCGAATTTTAAAACACACAGGGACTCTTTCTGGCCACAATAGGGATAGAAAAGTTGTTTCAAGGGGACTAACACCTGGACTGTGGCATGCCGGAGGGGGATCCATGGCAAAACACCCATGGAAAATTACACAGTTGATGCAGAGTCTGGTTTTAATCCAGGGCAGAAATCACCTAACATTCCTAAATCACAATGAATATGGATTGACACCTGACATATGACATATTGACACCTTGACATATGGATTGACACCTGTCCTCAGAGCCCCTGATGCACACGGACACAGAGCAGAATAGGGACTGGTCCCCCTACATAGGGTCACTTGGCAGATATGGATTGACACCTATCCTAAGGATCCATGATACACACTGACAGAGAGCAGAAAAGAGACTGTTCCCCCTACATAGGGTCACTTGGCAGATATGGATTGACACCTGTCCTAAGGATCCCTGATACACACTGACACAGACTGTTCCTCCTACATAGGGTCACTTGGCAGATATGGATTGACACCTGTCCTCAGAGACCATGATACACACTGACACAGAGCAAAATGGAGACTGTTCCCCCTACATAGGGTCACTTGGCAGATATGGATTGACACCTGTCCTCAGAGACCATGATACACACTGACACAGAGCAGAATAGAGACTGTTCTCCTACATAGGGTCACTTGGCAGATATGGATTGACACCTGTCCTCAGAGCCCATGATACACACTGACACAGAGCAGAATAGAGACTGTTCCCCCTACATAGGGTCACTTGGCAGATATGGATTGACACCTGTCCTAAGGATCCCTGATACACACTGACACAGAGCAGAATAGGGAATATTCACTAAATGCCAAACATTGTTATACAGGGGAATATTCAGTAAATAAGGATACTGTCCTCCCCCCTGCCACCACCCGTGAGCGATGGGTGGGGGCCATAAAAATAATGAGGAGGGGACCTACTGTATGATGTTGTATCGATCAGGTAGTGTAAGGGTTACGCCCGCTTCACAGTGACAGACCAAACTCCCCGTTTAACGCACCGCAAACAACCGCAAACAGTCAATTTGCACAACAGCAAACTCCCCATTTGCACAAGCTTGGATACCAAGCTAGCCATGTCCCGTTCCTTGTCTTCACTGATGTCATTGAAGGTCTCTTCCTCCACCCAGCCACATACAACACCAAGGGTCCCCGAAAGGTGACAACAAGCCCCCTGGGACGCCTGCTGTGTTTGGTCTTCCACCTCCTCAAAGCCACCTTCCTCCTCTGACTCCTCTTCTTCAGACTCCTCTCTCTGTGTTGCCTCTCTCTGCGTTATTATAAGGTGTGTTAAAGCGGCACTGTCATGCCGAACTTACCTTTCCTCAACCTCTTCCTCTTCTCCCCCTCTCTCAGGATCTGTTATTCTTTTCTTCCTGTCTTCTTTAGTTTTCTTTAAAATCATAAGACAAAGTAGGGACTCTTTGCCTTATGGAGGATTCCTCCGCTTGACCAGCTCTGACCAGCGGAGGAACAAAGTGTGCTTCATTTCCGCTGGTCAGAGCAATTTTCCCATGATCCCTAGCTTTCCTC
>OW240921.1:57335124-57365919 GCA_933207985.1 Pelobates cultripes | reverse complement strand
GACATCAGGCTCTGGACAAGGGACAAAGGGAGGGCAGAGGCCGACTGCACTCTGCCCAGCTGCCAGCTCTTCCACTGGGGGGCTTGGGACATAGTCCGGCTCAGTAGCCAGGGGAACGTGGGGGTCACTGGGGGTTAACATCTCCCCTGTTAACCCTGGGGCCAAGCTAGGAGTTAGTTGGGGAGGGGAATTCATACTTACCCCCTCCTCCTGTTGTCCCTGTGAGGGTAGTTGGGGATCTGGACAGGCTGTCCAGCATCCCTGTAGGTCGGGCACAGAGACCACGGTCCCCTCTGCGCCATCTGGGAGATTGGTGTCTCCCCTTAGTAGGGTAAGCTGCCGCTGGGGAGATAGGGTGCTGTGCTCCTCTCCCTGAAACACAGGCTGCCGCTGGAGAGGGAGACCGCCTGTCTCCACTCCCATAATATTGTCCTGCTGCTGGAGAGAGAGACCAACTGTCTCTGCTCCCTGTAGGACACACTGCTGCTGGGGAGGAAGGACGACACCCTCGGCTCCCTGTAACTTGCACTGCCGCTGGGGAGGGGGGAGGAAGGACGACACCTTTGGCTCCCTGTAACTTGCACTGCCGCTGGGGAGAGAGACCAACTGTCTCTGCTCCCTGTAGGACACACTGCCGCTGGGGGGGAAGGACGACACCTTCGGCCCCCTGGAATTCGCACTGCCGCTGGGGAGTTAGGACGACACCTTCGGCTCCCTGGAATTCGCACTGCCGCTGGGGAGGAAGGATGACACCTTCGGCTCCCTGTAACTTGCACTGCCGCTGGAGACTAGGTGTCCATATCCTCAACCCCCACAGTTGTCGCTCAAAGGCCATTGCCGCACTGTTCTCAGCACTCAACTGGCACATTACTTGGTGGACCACCTCGTTCGAAAGGTCTGGGCCATAGCAGACCAACCGCCTCTTTACCTCCTCAATGTAAGCGTTGTCCTCGTAGCGACGTATTATGTTGAGGTGCTCTTCGCAGGGCTCTATCCATCCCTGCTCCATGCTGCTGTAGTTAGGGACGCTGCACAGTGGCTAGCGTTGCCCTCAATAACCTCTCATACGATACCAGTGTCTCCGAGCTGCTTCTCCTCGCACTAGGACGCCATCCCACCGCTGCCAATGTTACGGTTGCCTCCAGGCTGGCTGAAAGTTGGACCGTAGAAAGAATGCTCCTAGCGCTCACCAAAGGACCATCAGCACCGTAGACACCATAACTACTGCGTAGCCACCAGAAGTACTGCAGACTCCACGAACCACCGCTGCTGGGCTGGTATCTCGCCGTCTGCTCTATGCCCTGGACCCACGACCAGGCTCCAGGTTGCAGTAGGTGAACCTCTTCCTTCTGCAGAGCGAAGCAAGTTCAGGAACAAGAGCTCTTACAAGAGCTCAGTAGCTAAGGGAGTATGAAGAGCATAGCAATCCCTGTAGTGATTATAGCTGTCCCCTACAAACATGAGTCAAGGCTGCAAGTTAGAGGGTCAAGAAGATCTGATGTTTAATGGCACACACTCTGCTTTTATGAGATTCTGCCCATGCAAGGGAGACACCCACATAATTAGCAGTATAACCAATCGGAACAATATACATTCGGGAAATTCCCATCCCTCAGATAATCACATAACATAATTAAAACAGAACAGTTTTTCCCCATACCCCGTAACTTTAAAACCATACATCCAATCTTCATACAAATTACATATTTGGAATCAATCCATTCAGGGGAGCAACATATTAAAAAATGGCACAACAAGGGGTTCAAAAGTTAGTAAAAGTATCTTTTGGGGCCTGGCTGGCAGCATGGTTATCTAGCCCAAACCGGTTTTACACAGCCCTCTATCCTGGACAATGGGGAAAGTAATCCAATTATCCAGGGATAGAGGCAGACTCCATTAACCACATGTTGGCAAAAGACACAAAAATACATAACTCCTATCATACTTAACAGAACCCCACATTCAACCTATCCCCAGATTGCTTGGATCTGAGCGCTCAATATATCCAAACAGCGCTCAGATCCCACAAATACAGTCAAATCGCCATACACACTAGGTCCATAGTCATGGGGCAGAAGGCTGGCAATTAGGCTTCTCCATAACACAGGGAAGCAGGGCAATTGGTCATTTAAAGGGCCAGTTACAAATAGCAGTTTGTAACACTGGTTAACGTATTTGTGACGAGAGCAATTGGAGAAGCCTGGCTGCCTGCCTGCTGCCTTTGGACTATGGACCAGACTTTATGTAAATGTGTTAACCCAGATAGCTATGCCATGGAGCCCATTCGTGTAGTAAAGACTTCGGCTCCATGGCAATTGAACTGTGTGAATAGGATCTGAGCGCTATTCGGTAGTTTTGTGCGCTCAGATCTCAGCTATCTGGGGATATGTGAAATGTCTGTGTGTTATGTGTAAAAGGTGACTTTATGTATTTTAAAGTGTTTTATGTCTTTTTGCAACCATGTGCTCAATGGAGTCTGCCTCTATCCCTGGATAATTGGATTACTTTCCCCATTGTCCAGGATAGAGGGCTCTGTAAAACCTGTTTGAGCCAGATAGCCATGCTGCCAGCCAGGGTACAAAATATACTTTTTACTAACTTTTGAACCCCTGGTCTGATTCATGCCATTTTTTAATATGTTGTTCCCCTGAATGAATTGATTGTGAATATGTAATTTTATGTGAATGTGATGTATGGTTTTAGAGTTATGAAAGTTGGGTAGAAAGTATGTTTTAACTGTATGTGTAATTGAGTTTCCTCTCAGGATAAGGGGAGGGAATATGTGGGATGCAACTGATTTGTGATTGGTTGTTTTATACCTCCCTGTGGGCGGTCCTGTATTTGAAAAGACTGTAATAAAAACCAGGCTGGGTGTGCCAGCACCTCAGACCACTGCTTGACTCTCAACACGGAGCCTTGTCTCGTTCTTGGGGGGATTCACTGTATGCTGTTAGAGACTGATTGCCAGGAGTGTAAGCTGATTGTCTACTTTTCCTGTTCGTCTGCTAGCAGCTATTTGGGAGGTTCCAGTTCGGGAGTTGGAGTGCTATTTTGTATCCAGTTCGGGAGTTTGGTGTTCTGCAGTAGCTGTGCCTGTATCTCTGGAAGGGGAAGATCTTCTAAACGGCGGTTTAACCCTTTTATGCCTGGGGGTGCCGTTACAATTGGTGGCAAGCGGCGGGATCGTTCCCACAGCCAGAAGGACAGCTACAGGAGACACCATTCCGTGGATTTACAAGTTGGGGGCAACGCATGTCCCAGTACAGCGACCCTAAAAGCAACAGAATGGAACCAGCAGTGTTATACGAGGAGGAGGACCTGTATGGCCGGGATGCATTAAGGAAAGACATCTGGTACCAGGCCCTGGATAATGTACAATACCAGCGGGGTGAGAGTCTCCCCAGTGAAGAGCAGCGGTTGCAGAAGCAAGTGGCCCTGCGGATGCCCTTCCTGGGAGAGCAGCCCTTGGAGGAATGGGTAAAGGAATTGGAGCTCCGGGTATGGCAGGAGATTTGGCTGGAAGATGCCTACCAGGCGCTCTGGTGGTATGGGGCACAGTACCTGCCCTGGACAGCCGAGCATGACAAGCCAGAGGGAGAGGAGTTTGATGGTCCTGGCTTGTTATGGGAGTCTTTTTCAGAGCCCGAGTTTGGGAGCCCTACACAAGCCCGGTTCAGTGATCTCTTTGAGTGGAGGGAGAGCAGGTATGACTGGGACGACACTCATGAGATTGAGCAAGACCTGGTCCACCTAGTGACCCAAGAGATGGAGCTGGAGCAGGGCTACCAAGATCTGTTCCACTCCAGTGAGAAGGCTCAGCAGGGAAGCGGAGACCCAGATCCAGACCCATTCAGCTGGGTAGATATTGCAGAGTATTATTGGGAAGAACCCCAGGTGGTTGGTGGAGATGGGACTGAGGTCTCTCCACTGGTCCTGCAGGGAATTGGTAGCCCAGGCTCCATTCCCCAGTGGCAGGCTGAGTTACAGGGGACAGAGACAGTTGGTCCTGTCCCCCAGCGGCAGTGTACCTTGCAGGGAGAGGAGAGCAGCGTCCTCCCTCCCCAGTGGCAGGGTGAGCTACAGGGATGCTGGGCGGTTGGCTCAGATCCCCAGCGGCAGTGTGATTTGCAGGGAATAGAGAGCAGTGTCTCCTTTCCCCAGCGGCAGTGTGAAATGCAGGGAGTGGAGAGCAGTGTCTCCCCTCCCCAGCGGCTGAAAGTGTGTAAGGGAGAGGAGCTTGTTATCCCCTCTCCCCAGCGGCAGCTTAGCACACCAGCGGGAGACACTAAGTTCCCCACCATCGCAGATGGGACCATGGTCTCTGTGCCCAAGCTACAGGGAGTACGGACAGTCGGTCCTGCTCCCCAGCAGCAGAGTCTTCTACTGGGAGGGGAGAACCTCGTCCACCCTCCCCAGCGGCAGCCTAGCCCACCAAGGGGAGATGATAAGCCCCACACCGGTGCCGATGGGACCGTAGTCTCTGTGCCCAAACCACAGGGGGTAGGTACGGTCTGTCCTGTCCCCCAGAAACAGGGCTGTTTAGCCAAAGGGGAGACAGTCGGTCTCCCCCTACAGCAGCATGGTGCTTTGTCCAAAGGGGAGACGATCAGTAACCCCCCTCCAGCAGCACAGCTATGTATCCAAAGGGGAGACAGTCGGTCTCCCCCTCCAGCAACCAGGCTCCCACCAGGCTACTTCCGTGGTAGTGCTGGCATCAGGGCAGAGTACAGCTGGTCTCTGCCCACCTCGCAACCCACCAATTCAGCGTACCAGTCCCCCACACAGCTGTGGTGAGGCACCTGGACATGGACAACTTTTCCCCGTACTCAGGTGTAGTAACCATTTATTGTGGGTGAGCTGTACTACTAATTGTGTTTTATGGGTGGGTTGCTGGACTAACCAGGGCACTGACTGGCAGGAGGTCAGATACCCTGTTAGTCTGTTTGGAAAAGGGGAGAGATGTGATGAGACCAATCTCGCCACTGTGCATTGGAGGAGCCTGGTTGCCCGCCTGCTGCCTTTAGACTATGGCCCCATGTTGAAACGCTTGATTTTCCCCTGTAAAGACACGAAAGCCGGGTCATTCGTTGCTTGCCCTGTTTGAGCGGTGATACCCCAGATAACTATGCCATGGAGTCCATTCATATAATGAAAGACTATGGGAAAGACTTTGGCTCCATGGCAATTGAACTGTATGTGTGTGATCTGGGCGCCATTCAGTAACAATGTGCGCTCAGATCTTAGCTATCTGGGGATATGTTGAATGTACCTGTTTTATGCAAAAGCTGCGCAGTTATTGTGACGAGACCAATCTCGCCACATTGCATTGGAGAAGCCTGGTTGCTCGCCTGCTGCCTTTGGACTATGGCCCCCTGTTAGAAGACATCTTTTTTACCTGCAGAAAAGCTTCATTCATGCTTTTCTGCCTGGGGTTCGGTAGATTTGTTTGAATGTGTTATACCCCAGATAGGAATCCCATGGAGCCCATTCATATGAAACTGACTGTAAAGACTTTGGCTCCATGGCGATTAAACTGTATTTGTGTGGTCTGAGCGCCATTCACTTAATAATGTGCGCTCAGACCTGAGCTATCTGGGGATATGTTAAATGTATAGTTTTAATGTAAGGTGTCTTACCTGATGTATTTTAAAGTGTGTAACAGAACCCTGTACTGTTTTGCCTGAACTTAATCTACAGTGCTGCTGGGGAGTTTAAACAGAACCGAATGACTGGTGTTCGTATAACTATTGCTACCCAAAATACCGAACATCAGACCACCCAGGGGAACAGTTAATTACTATTTTACCTCCCAGTGATTGTGGAGCCGTTCGCATGATTCAGACGAATCCCTTTGTCTCAGAATAGGTGGCCGCCATTTCGGGACTTTACACGTGTTCGCGGCCATCTTACGCACGAACGGCGGTGTTTGCCTGTGAACGCATGGAACTAAAAACGGATACGCAAACAGGCGAACACCGCTGAGACCTCCAGGAGCTCGTAAGTTCGTGCTGAAACTACCGAACGACCGGCCGTTCGGTAGTTTTGTTTAAGCATGCATGGGGATTCAGGCGAACGGCAGGATTACTGTGGAGGACAAGGGGTTCGTGGGGTTTTTATTCACGAACGGGGACCGACCGCAAGGCCAAAACTTGTGGAACTCTTTTCGGCTGAAAATCCTGTGCGGTCGGTCAAAACTGCAAAGACCCATAACTCCCGAACCCCACAACCGAATGACTTGAAATTTGGATATGTTATTCCCCTGAGTGGTAGCTATTAAGCGGTGCTGGACTTAAAGGTGTACCCCCTGTTTTTGGGGTACATCCAGAATGTGGGTAAATTTATGTCTGTTTTAATTATGTTACATGTTATCTGAGGGGAGGAGACGTGGGGGTTGAACCATGTGTGTAATTGGCTGTGTTACTAATTATGTGGGTGTAGCCTCTCAGAGGGCACCATTGCATAAAAAGAGATTCCCTGTGATTAAGAGTTAGTTCTACTTGACCCTTCAAAACGTAGCCTCGTCTCGTTCTTGGAGGGGATTTATGGTGCCGTTACTCTGCCTCATTTTACAGTACTGCCGGATTATACCCTGGGATATCGTGGTTGGGAACAAGGACTCTATTACTACACAGCAGCTTGCACAGAAAAGGACATCTCCAACGGCAGATACCCCTCTACAGCTGGGTAGCCGTTACAAAGTGTTTTACTGTTTTTGTGTCCCCATGTGCTCAATGGAGTCTGCCTCTATCCCTGGATAATTGGATTACTTTCCCCATTGTCCAGGATAGAGGGCTCTGTAAAATCTGTTTGAGCCAGATAACCATGCTGCCAGCCAGGGTACAAAAGATACTTTTTACTAACTTTTGAACCCCTGGTCTGATTCATGCCATTTTTTAATATGCTGTTCCCCTGAATGGATTGATTGTGAATATGTAATTTTATGTGAATGTGATGTATGGTTTTAGAGTTATGAAAGTGGGTAGAAAGTATGTTTTAACTGTATGTGTAATTGAGTTTCCTTTCAGGATAAGGGGAGGGAATATGTGGGATGTAACTGATATGTGATTGGTTGTTTTATACCTCCCTGTGGGCGGTCCTGTATTTGAAAAGACTGTAATAAAAACCAGGCTGGGTGTGCCAGCACCTCAGACCACTGCTTGACCCTCAACACGGAGCCTTGTCTCGCTCTTGGGGGGATTCACTGTATGCTGTTAGAGACTGATTGCCAGGAGTGTAAGCTGATTGTCTGCTTTTCCTGTTCGTCTGCTAGCAGCTATTTGGGAGGTTCCAGTTCGGGAGTTGGAGTGCTATTTTGTATCCAGTTTGGGAGTTTGGTGTTCTGCAGTAGCTGTGCCTGTATCTCTGGAAAGGGGGCTGATCGCCTAAACGGTTTTTACCCCTTGTGTGCAAAACGGTCCGTTACAATTGGTGGCAGCGGTGGGATCATTCCTACAGCCAGAAGGACAGCTACAGGAGACACCATTCCGTGGATTTTACAATTTGAGGGCAACGCATGTCTCAGTACAGCGACCCTGACAGCAACAGAATGGAACCAGCAGTGGCGTACAGCTACTCAAGGAGAGAGTTTGACAATATGATGCAATTGCGGCTGAAGTTCTTTGGACCCAATCCAGCTGAGAAATATGTGAAGTTCGTGAGGAACCTAGTGTGCAAGAATCTGCAATACCGGGCAGAAAGAGAAGGTCAGCTGGCACGTTGTCAGAATGAAGGTTTTTTGATGAGCTGCATGCAGAGCTCAAAGTGAGGTCGGCAAGCAGCTCTTTTAATGGGGATTTAAATCCCCATAGACAGCAATGTAGTGTGAGCAGGGTTAAATATCATTAGAAACCTGGGGGTCCCCTCTGTCAGTTGGGGCCATTTTTAGTGGCCCCAGACTTTTTGATGAGCTGCATGCAGTGCTGAAAGTCAGTGTTAAGACACCTCCAGTGTCTTTAGGCAAAACCGCCGTTTAGTAAACCTTCCCCGGCTGCAGTACAGTCTCCGTTCGCTTACTCTGTAACACACGAACCAAATGCAGGGGAAGCGGCAATCTCCCGATCGAAATCCACGAACGGCTCCAAACTCCCGAACGGCAATACACGAACTGCTGGTAACCGTCGAACAGTAATATCCCCAAAGCGGCTTTCGTTCCATCCAGCAGTCTCTAAACGTGAAGAAGAAATCCCCCCAATAACGAGACAGAAGCTCCGCATTGAGGGTCAAACAGAATCTGGTTTTACTGTGGGCTACCTGCCCGTATTTATGCAGGTCTCCCACCTGGTAGACACTCCCCTAGGGGACCAAATGGGAGACTTAAACTACAGACAGATAGAGGGACATTTCAGACACACAGTCACTTATTTTACCCACTGTGCATTATGATTCCCTCCCCTCTGCCCTGGAGTTAATTACCAAGTAACTCAATTAACTCCAGGACAAGGACAGTCACCATTTTAGACATAAAATAATAAAAGACATAAAAATACATAACTACATGAAAACTGAACATTTCCCGTTCGTATTACATGTCCCCAGATAGCCTGGATCTGAGTGCATATTATTAGCGAATAGCGCTCAGATCCCACACACATAGTTCAATCGCCATGGAGTCAAAGTTCTTACAGTCTTTCGGTATACGAATGACTCCATGGGAGGGCTATCTGGGTTAAGTCTTTTCGTATGCTCTCAATCTCCCGAACGGCCGGTGTTCGCATGCTTTCGTGGAGGCAGCCAGGCGTTGCCTTGTTTCAGCGGTGTTCGGCAGAAAAAGTGTCCGTTTTTAGTTCCATAGAATTAGAGCCAAACACCGCTGGGCGTTCGTGTGATTTAAAATGGCCGCTGCCTCGTGGTCGACATACGAACGACGACCACCCTGAATTCGGTTTAATTGAGAAGTGTCTGCGGTTAACCACAACGTTCTAATTGGGATCACTTCGTTAACCAGCAGCACACTCCTCACTTGGGTGGCCGTTCGTTCGGCAGGTTTGTTCGGGAAAAAGAGTCATTCGAATGGCTGGGCTATAGAAACCAGCCATTCATACGAACGGGGGACAAACAGACTAACGGGGTAAAAATCCAAGCAGACAGATGGTTCTGTCACAGTCAGCACTGCATGTAGCCCTTTAAATCCACAAAGAACACTGCAGCTGAGTAATCAAGCTCAGCTACAGTCATTCTCTCAAATGATCTGGTGCTTGGGAGACCCCCAGGGTCTGAACAGACCCTGGAGGGTCACCCTCTATGCCCCAATGCCATTCTGATCAGTGCTGGGCATTTTCGGTTGCCCAGCACAGATGCATTGCATTGGACATAATGTCTTCAATGTAAGAGATGGGAGACTGCAATACTGAAAATAGCCAGTAGATGGCAGCAACATACCACTGTGTTTTAGTTTAAAATCCCTTTACTAATATCACTGCTGATATTAGTAAAGGGAAACCTTTGGGATTAAGATTAAATTAAGGATTACAATTAAGGATTACTATTCGATTTAGCATAAGTACTAGATTTATTATCAGGTTTATTATTGGGTTTATTATTAAGTTTATGTTTAAGATTAGGTTTATAATTGTAGTATTGGGATTATGTTTCAGATTAATATTCAGATTATGGTTCAGATTAGGATTAGGGTCAGCACGGGCATCCCTTGCTGAATATAGCAAGGGAATTCCTCTGCTGACACCAGCAGGGGGAATCATTTTAACACTATTGCTAAAGGTAGGATTGAGATTAGGATTAAGGTTATAATTATGTTATGTGTTAGGATTATGGTAAGGGTTTATTATTAGATTGAGGGTTAGATTTGGGATTAGGATTTGGTTTAGAATTAGGGTTTGGTTTATGATTGGGATTAAGATTAACATCGCTACTTTCCCAAGATATACATATGGGGTATATTTGTACTGAGAAGATGTTGCTGAGTACATCTAAGATAATTTTATGACAGTGGGACACACGAGATTTAAAAAATAAACATCAAAAATACTATTTGTATGTAGAAATGTTAAAATAAAAATGAATACCACAAACTTTGAAACAAAATGGTAACAACATGTCACTTCAATAAAGCTTATAATATTTTATGTGAGGGTTCCCATGGTGTCCACTTTTGTAAATAGTATGCATTGGTGGCGTAATTTAAACATATGAGCGATTAAAATGCCCCAAAATGAAACAATGACCATTCGTCAATTTGCCATTTAAAATTTTCTTTTAATGGGCTGGGTATGATTTTAGCCCTGTATTTTTTCACAAAAACCTGGCTAAGGTGTACAAAGGGGGTCATTATGTACTCAGGAAATATAGCTGAGAATAATTTAGTGATTTAATTTACGGTAACCTATATCAAGTTTACAAAATTAACCACTAAAATACATGTGTGTATAAAAATGCAAAAATAAAACAATATGATAAAATTTGAAATAAATTGGTGCTAACATAACTGTATAATAAAGCTCAAAAAATGCCATATGACATTGCCCATGGTGTCTACTTTCACAAATGGTATGCATTTAAGGGGTAATTTTAACTGTCAAACTGCTACAATGCCCTAAAATGTGAAATAGACACACCAAATCCATTTATCAAAATTCTAATTGTAAAAACTGTAATGGTCAGGACTCTTTTAAGGCACTGTAGCTTCACAGGATAGTGGCAAAGACATACATTGGGGGTATTGCTTTATTCAGAAAAGTTTCCTGAGCATAATTATGGGGTTTTGATCACAGTGGCACATACCAGACTTGAAAAATTACCCCCAAAAATGTAACTTGTATGTAAAAAATGCAAAAAAAAAATTTACCACAAAGTTTAACATAAACTGGTGAAAAAATGGCATCACAGGGACCTAATGTCCTCCCCCCTGGCCCCCACCCCTGAGCGGCGGATGGGGGCCCTAAATCAGAATAAGGGGGGGGACCTAATGTCCTCCCCCCTGGTCCCCACCCCTGAGCGGCGGGTGGGGGCCCTAAATACCAATAGGGTGGGGTGACCTATTGTTCTGCCCCCCCCGGCCCCGACCCCTGAGTGGCAGTTGGGAGCCCTAAAAAAAATTAACCTCCCTCCCAGGTGACTAGGGTTCCCCAAACCGCTAGTCACCCCCTCCCCTCCCAAAAAAATTTAACCCCCTACCTACCTCCCTCACCCTAAAAATAATGAGGGGGGGACCTTTAACTAAGTACCTGTAAAATAAAATAAAATAAAACTTACCATTCTATGTTTTCTTTCTTCTAAAATCTTCTTTTTTCAGCCCCAAAAAAGGCCAAATAAAAAACCATAATAACTGACGCAATTATCAAAAAAAAAAAAAGAGCACAAAAAAATAATAATCCATCTTCACCCATGGAGGGCTTCGCGCAGACTGAGCTCTGCAGGGCGGGGCAAGGCTTATAAAGCCTTGCCCCGCCCTGCAATTAGGCTCAGAGCACTCTGATTGGTGGGTTTAAGTCATCCAATCATAGTGTTTTGACAGGTAAATGAAGAGACTGACAGGTAAGTCTCTACATTTACCTGTCACAGCACTCTGATTGGTTGGTTTGAAATCCACCAATCAGAGTGCTCTGTGTCATTTTACACAGCGTGGGAAAGTTCTTTGGAATTTTCCCACGCTGTGTAATTTGACTCATAACACTCTGATTGGTAGATTAAGTAAGGGGGGAGGGGGTGACTAGTCACCTGGGGGGGCATTTTTTTAGGGCCCCCACCCACTGCTCAGGGGTGGGGCTAGGGGGGAAGACAATAGGTCCCCCCCTTACTAGTATTTAGGGCCCCCACCCACTGCTCAGGGGTGGGGGCCAGGGGGAGGACATTAGGTCCCCCACCTTATTCTTGTTTAGGGCCCCCACCCACCGCTCAGGGGTGGGGGCCAGGGGGGAGGACATTAGGTCCCCCCCTTATTAGTATTTAGGACCCCCACCCGCCGCTCAGGGGTGGGGGCCAGGGGGGAGGACATTAGGTTCCCCCCTTATTCCAATTTAAGGCCGCGTGGGGCCAGGGGGGAGGATATGCCACAGGCTGCTCACTGTTTAATAGACATGCCCCTACTCGAGGTATAGCGAGTAGGGGCAAAATGTACTAATACTAACTAATTTTTACTTAGTATTAGTAAATTTGGCTGAAAGAGCAATTTAGGTCTTTCAACCTTTTGGTAGATAACTCCCTAATACCGTGGGAATTAGGCAGTTATCTACTAAGCGGCTGCAATAGAAGTCCCGAGGTGCCGAAGTCCTGAAATTCCGAAATGCCGAAGTTCCGAAGTTCTGAAGTGTCGAAATGTTGAAGTGCCGAAGTTCCGAAGTGCTTAAGTGCCGAAGTTCCGAAGTCCCGAATTGCGAAAATCCCGAATTTCGGAATGCCGAACCGAAAATTTTCCCCATGCACATGCCTATTTTCTACAGCAGTAGTATATATCAGCATTATAAAATACTCATTAAAAATCCTTGTTTTATGTGTGTATGTTAGAAATCGGAAAAAAACACAATTTTACTACACTATTTAGCAGAGATTGGTGGCAAAATGGCTATGTAAAAAGTGTCAGAATACCCTTTGGTAAATAGCCTGTGATGTGTGCTTTATATAAATATATACTTTTGTGCGGCAATTTTGCTTTCTGTGATGGCTATTAAGCTTACAAGATAAACATGCCGAATTCTAAAATAGCTCCACATAAAAAATTTTTTTTACTCCTTGTATTTTGTAACCTGTAACTTTCAAAATAAGCTGAAATCCTAGACATATTATGTACTCTGAAAATCAGAACAACTAATCGAATATTTTTAAAATTACTTTCCTTAAGCTGCACTTATTATACACACATTATTATTGCCTAAACTGTGAAAAAAACTATTTTTTTTCATTTTATTTTTTTATAATAAATAAGAATTTATATATGTATATGTCACATCAGATTAAAGCTCGTTTTGTCCTTTAAAAAACGATATTTAACATGTGTTGGTTCAATAAATAAGAAAAATGCAAACGGAGGTTGAACACAAACAGCAGAAAATGCAAAAAATGCTTGTTTTTGAAGCTGCGTCCTTAACGGGTTAATTTGTTGGTGCTTTATAAATAATAATAATAATATATATCAAGAGAAAAAAAACTGCTGTATAAAAGTTACAGGTTACCTAGAGCTTTTTAAACTTACTTGTTCTTTTCTATGGTGCCCTGTCGAAATTTTCCTTTTATGAGGTAAATCAGAGAATGCGTATCTTCTTGCAATATCTGGCCTATCTGAATTTGCCATTACCTTTTCTATTCTACCTTCTATAATCATTGACCTTTGGCTATTGTCTTTATTCTGTCTTCTGTAACCCTAACCTCGTACTATTCTATGTAGCGTTCAGTCCAGCCACTATAAGGCCCTGTCTAGGAACTATTTGTTTTACTTAAATGTAATATTTGGGTCCTAGTTATCCGTAACAGCCTGCCACTGCTATGATTTCAGGTTACTTTGCCTGGAGCGGTCCTCCAGATCCATGATCTGCATTTTACAATGTGTAAGTTGCGATTCTAAATGCTGAGGTTTATCTGCTACTCTATTATGCGTTTTTACGACTTCCTTAAATTTAGCATCAACGTGGCTAGTACATGAGCTCAATTCTTGCAAATCTTTTCTGAGATTATCAATACTACTGTGCCAATTGGAGATCAATGTTTGCATTAAATAATCTAGAGACGCTTGTAGAAAGGTTTTAGTGAGAGGTTTTTCATTTAAGGGAACATCAGTGACAGAATTTGGACTGCTACCACCAGATATTGCACCTCCGGCCTTAAGGCTTGCATTGCCGAAGAGTGTTTCTGACTGAAAAAAAATAGTTTTTAAGTCTTGCCCTGCTGTCTCTTCGATTTGCTGTGAAACATGATGAAATCGGCACCTAATAAAAAGGCTCTCTGCCACTTTTAATAGTTTGATCACCAATGCCCATGTTGCAGAGCTCTAGCCCATGTAGCCATTTTCCTCTACAACTGGTCATGCCCCCATGGCACATTTTTTGTTGTTGAAAACACACGGTGGTGCAGTGCTAGGTGTGTCCTTGGAGTATATGTTGCACAAATAAAAGAGAAAGGAAAGCTAATAGTGAAGTATATCACAGTTCCAATAAACAGTAAAATAAAATTAAGCACACTTTTTCAGAGCTAAAATGTAGCTCCAACTTAAGCACCTGTAGCGTTACTCACCTTATCCAGGGGACGGGGCGCGGCTCATCCAACAACTCCACTAGCAAGGCGGGCAGTGACCGTGAGAAGCGGTCACGTGTCCCGCCTGAATCTAAGAGCGTGCCGCGAGTCTCGGGCGCGCTCTTAAAGAGACAGTGGGAGCCTAAATTGTCAAAAGGCTCCCATTGGCCCCTGTCATACCACACTCCCCATACACTTACCTTTTGGGGGTGTGGATATGACAGGAGCCAATCACATTAGTTTTGAAGCTATTTAAACTTACCTCTCCCTTTACTCCCTGCCCTATCGTGGTTTCTGTATCAGTTCCCTTTAGCGCTTGTTGTGTTCAGTTGTGTTTCTCCGTATTGACTTTGGCTTTGTTTCTGACTACGTTTTCTCTTAATCCTTATCTGTTCTGGTTGTCGGTTTGCTGTTTACTGTTTACCAGACCCCGGCTTGTCCTAGTTTACGCTGTCTCTCTGTGCCCTTGATTTCGGATCGTTCCTGACTCTGTCTCCTCTCATATACGTCGAGTCCGGCCATTCTAAGGTCCGGTAGACGTATCTCTCCTCTGTGTTGTCTTCTGTTTAGCTGAATCCTGCGTGTTGGGGTATATTCTCGTTACAGCACCTGGGCAGAACAATCCCCTCCTGGGGATATGGTGGAATATCAGTTCCTGTAGTTGTTCTTTACAGTGGTGTTGGTTCTTATAGATATGTTAAAAAGTAAATAAATAAAAAACTATATGGAGCAGTATATCAAATCCAAATATAGAAAATAAGAATGGTAATGGATATGCACTCACGTATTTCAGAGCCTGAAAAGCGGCTCTGCGGGTTCAACTTTAAGTGGTATAATCCCAACTCTGATCCTGACCAGGCAGGAACAATTTTAGTTGAGGAAGTGGTCATTTACTTCTCTTAGGACAAGTGGGACTATTTAAATCAAGAAAAGAATAATCTTTACAGGGTTTAAACAAGAATTACCAGACCCTCAGTTCTCTAGTATTTTTTTTTATTGGACCTGTTTTGCTGAACATCTATATCCTTGGTGGGGATGGTAGTACCGATGCCTGTTGGAAAGAGCATTCCTTACCTGCTCTACTAAACATGAGTAGTTTTTACCCATTTAATGTTATCTTGCACTCCACATGGTGTAAACTATTTTGGTTTGTCTTTCTCTTTTATTTATATAATTGGAGAGAGACCACCACCACCGATATCCACGTGTGGGGATTATACCACTTTAAGCCAAACCTACAGAGTGCATATCCGTCAGCATTCTTATTTTCTATATTTGGATTTGATATGCTGCACCATATTTCTTTTATTTTTTCAACAAATCTACAAGAGCCACCGCTGCTGTAAGAATCAACAACAAGACATGATATTCTTTTGTTCTGCCCAGGCACTTAAGTTGGAGCTACATTTTAGCACCGAAAGTGTGATTGTGTTTAATTTTATTTTACTATTTATTCGAACTGTGACACACTTCACTGTTAGCTTTCCTTTCACTACATTTACTCCAAGGACACCACTGGCATTGCACCACTTTGTGTTTTCATCTGCTTCTGTACGGGATAAGAGACCCCGGCTTTCGTGATTAAGCTGCTGTGAAGACACCCCTGGTGTCTTTAAGAGAAACCGCCGTTTAGTTAACCTTCCCATTTCGCAATATCAGTAACTCCGTTTGCATAGACTGCAGTAAACGAACCACCATCAGGGGAAGCGGTAATCTCCCAACCGGGATCCATGAAAGGCTCCAAACTCCTGAACAGAAATCCACGAACCGCCGCTAACTGCCAAACAACGATATCCACCAAGCGGCTTTCAGTTCCAATAATCAGTCTCTAGGCGTAAATAATAAATCCCCCCAATAACGAGACAGAAACGAGACATTGTTGGTCAAACAGGATCTGGCTTTACTGTGGGCTACCTGCCTGTATTTATGCAGGTCTCCCACTTGGTGGACACTCCCCTAGGGGACCAAATGGGAGACTGTAATGACAGATAGACATGGGGACATTTCAGACATACAGATGTAAACTTTTCCCACAATGCAGTATGGTTTCCTCCCCTCTGCCCTGGAGATAATTGAGAAGTAATTCAATTATCTCCAGGACAAAGGCAAATCACCATCTTAAATAAAATACCAGAAATACATAAAAATATATAACTTCACAACTACAGAACATTTCACATTCGTATCACACATCCCCAGATAGCCTGGGTCTGAGGGCATATTATTAGCGAATAGCACTCAGATCCCACACACATAGTTCAATCGCCATGGAGTCAAAGTCCTTACAGTCTTTCGGTATGCGATTGACTCCATGGGACGGCTATCTGGGTAAAGTCTTTTAATGTGATGTAAAACTCCCGAACAGCCGGTGTTCGTATGCTTGTGTCACGGCAGCCAGGCGACCCGTTGTTTCAGCGGTGTTTTAAAATGGCCGCTGCCTCGTGGTCGACATACGAACGACGGCCACCCTGAATTCAGTTTAATTGAGAAGTGTCTGCGGTTAACCACAACGTTCTAATTGGGATCAAGAGGTTAACCAGCAGCACACTTCTATACTGGGTGGCCATCCGTTCGGCAGATTTGTTCGGTAAAAAAAGAGTCATTCGTATGGCTGGGCTATAGAAACAGCCATTTACACGAATGGGCAGAAATAGACGAATCCACCACAATAGACAGACAGATGGTTCTGTCACAGCTGCCTATTGGACTATATCAGTATTTGTAAAGCACTGACTAAAAACTGATTGTTTATACAAGTTTTTTTTGTTGCACTCAAAATACCTATTTATTAAATAGTTAAACATTAAAAACATGAAAAGACTAAAATAAATAAATAATTTTCTTGACATTGCTCATTCTTTAATTAAACATGGTTAATGTTGTGATGATACCACACATTCCAAAGGGAGAAGTATTATTGTCCTATGGCAATCACCCATCTAACCTGAAAAATTAAGATGAAAGGCAGACTGAAAATAATTGTAATTAGTCCATGTCTACTTGATACATTCCTTTACTTTTTTGCTTCTATCATCTATTTGCTACTGTGCTGAACCTCACACATGGTTAAGAACATCTAAATATTTTAGTAATTCCTCAGATAAATGATGTAATTCAGGAAAGTTTCTTACCACAGTGAGTCATTACATAGTTGACATTCCATTCCATATAGACAAGTCAACTCTACTTAAGTCTGCACTATCCACACCAAAAAGAGAAAATGCTAATTAAATAACTATAGAATAGGGAACAAAATATGATACAATGTATTAATATGAATTCAATTATCTGAACACGGTAAAGGAAAAGTCTGTGTAAAAATAAAAATAATTGTGTGTGTGTATATATATATATATATATATATATATATATAAACACTGCGCAAAAAAATAAAGGGAACACTTAAACAACACA
Source organism: Pelobates cultripes (assembly GCA_933207985.1). Lineage (NCBI taxonomy): Eukaryota > Metazoa > Chordata > Amphibia > Anura > Pelobatidae > Pelobates > Pelobates cultripes. Next base: position 57,348,327 of record OW240921.1, on the reverse strand, counting down.
ATGTAACTCCAAGTCAATCACACTTCTGTGAAATCAAACTGTCCACTTAGGAAGCAACACTGACAATCAATTTCACATGCTGTTGTGCAAATGGGATAGACAACAGGTGGAAATTATAGGCAATTAGCAAGACACACCCAATAAAGGAGTGGTTCTGCAGATGGTGACCACAGACCACTTCTCAGTTCCTATGTGTTCTGGCTGATGTTTTGGTCACTTTTGAATGCTGGCGGTGCTTTCACTCTAGTGGTAGCATGAGACGGAGTCTACAACCCATACAAGTGGCTCAGGTAGTGCAGCTCATCCAGGATGGCACATCAATGCGAGCTGTGGCAAGAATGTTTGCTGTGTCTGTCAGCGTAGTATCCAGAGCATGGAGGCGCTACCAGGAGACAGGCCAGTACATCAGGAGATGTGGAGGAGGCTGTAGGAGGGCAACAACTCAGCAGCAGGACCGCTACCTCCGCCTTTGTGCAAGGAAGAACAGGAGGAGTACTGCCGGAACCCTGCAAAATGATCTCCAGCAAAATGTGCATGTGTCTGCTCAAACGGTCAGAAACAGAATCCATGAGGTTGGTCTGGGGGCCTGAGCCTCATTTTGACTTTTTTAAGGACATTACATCAAAGTTGGATCAGCCTGTAGTGTGTTTTTCCACTTAAATTTTAAGTGTGACTCCAAATCCAGACCTCCATGGGTTGAAAAATTTGATTTCCATTTTTTTATTTTTTGTGTGATTTTGTTGTCAGCACATTCAACTATGTACAGAACAAAGTATTTCAGAAGAATATTTAATTCATTCAGATCTAGGATGTGTTATTTTTGTGTTCCCTTTACTTTTTTGAGCAGTGTATATATACATTAAAAACAAAGAGAACATTACCTGCGCTCTGGCCTAAATCCCTATGTACATTTAAACAAAATGGAAGCTCTTTAGTTTTATTCTAATGGCCATTTAAATATAAGCTCACCTGCCATGTCAAGGCAAGCCCCAAAAGGTGAGTCCTACACTAGCCATTAGATTAGCTGATGTCAGCCAAAAATCTCCAGTGAGACGGGAAGGGGTTGTTACGGTTGCCCCAGGCTAGCTGAGGGTTGGACCGCTGACTGATGCTCCTACTGCTTACCAAGGACCATCAGCACCACACCAGACACCATAAGCACTGCAGACCCCAAGAACCATCACAACTTGGTTGGGGTCTCGCCATCTCCTACGAAAAGGCTCCAGGCTCCAGTGGGTGAACCTCTCTTCCTTCAGAGAGCGAAGCAGGAACAGCTCTTACAAGAGCTCAGTGAAGCTAAGGGAGTATACAGAGTATAGCAATCCCTGTAGTGATTATAGCTGTCCCCTCCAAACACGAAACGAGGCTGCGAGTTAAGAGTCAAGTAGAACTGAAGGTTTAATGGTACAGCTGCTTCTTTTATACAGTATTTCCCCACAAGGTTACCACCCAGGTGGACCTTGTGGGGCACAGGACATGAAAATCACAAATCAATAAAAACAGAGTTTTACACTTGGACACTCCCAGTTACTATACACAACCCCTCCCCTCTGCCTGTGATACAATTAACAAAGACAATGGACTAACTAATTATCCACAGGCAAAAAACACACATTTTTACCCAAAGTACAGAAACACCCCAAAACTCCAACATATCCCCATAATTTTACATCCCTGGATAGCCCTGATCTGGGTGAACAGCATATCCAAAAATCACCCAGATCAGAGTAGGGGTTCAAAAGTTTTATGGAAGTCTTCTTTGACTGACCGCAAGCATGGCTTTCATGCCCAAAATAGTTCCACAGATTTAGGCTGTGCGGCCGGTCTATGCCCAATAGCTGAAATACAGTTTGAATGATCGAACTGAGCTGTTCGTGCACTAAGTTATAGTCAAAGGGAGTTCGGTAGATTACTTCTACCGAACGGCGCTGTGTTCGTGTTCATTTTGACGAAAGTGGATGGAAGTGGAGTGGATGGAAGTGGAAGTCCCAGCGGTGTTCATGCTGTCGCGTGTCCGATTTTAGTTCCATGAACTCGACGGCAAAACACAGCTGACCGCGTTCGGCTAAACAAGATGGTTGCCGCCACATGTTCGGCTATACGAACGGTGACTACCCTGCCGTTCGTCAATTAGCTGTGGTTAACCATGGCTTCTGCTGGGTAAACGAGCAGCACACTCCACTTGCGGGTGGTCTGGCTGTTCGACAGTTTGTTCGGTAAACCCCATTTATCGAACCACATAGGGAAAAGGCACAAACAAGCCTTTTCACAGTTGGGGGACAAAGTTTTAGACATGGGCCATAGTCCTGGGGCAAGAGGCTGGCAATCAGGCCCCTCCAAAAGCCTGTTGCGAAGTGTAATTCGTCACAGGGGTATTTTATAAATCCTTTCACATTTAACCCTTTATAGGGCTTGTACACATACAATAAACTTTGCTGGTATCAGACAAAGTGTACATACTTATTAACCCTAAATAGGGCTATAAAACATACAAATCACCTTGCCGGTATTAGTTAAAAGGTATATTTCTCTTTTGGGACAGGAAGGGGTGCTGCCCCTACATACTTATAAATTCTTAATAAGACACACATGGGGTGGCTGGCAGCAATGTAACAAAGCTGTGTGATACAAACATCATATACAAACACATAGATAAAGCACTGCGTTTACAGCAGCAGTAGCTTAGTATCCAACAACTCAAAATACATAGTAAAAACAAAGAGAACGTTAACTGTGCTTTGGCCTAAATCCTTATGTACATTTAAACAAAATGGAGGCTCTTTAGTTTTATTCCAATGGCCATTTGAATATAAGCTCACCTGCCGGCAAGGTGATTTGTATGTTTTATAGCCCTATTTAGGGTTAATAAGTATGTAGGGGTTTATAAAACACCCCTTCATGTCTCATATATATATAAATATATATATAATTATTATGTATGTGATCTTCAAACAAGATATTTACGACCCTCTGCGAGAATGGTGTCTATTTTCTATCAAACCTGTCTCTTATCTGCACTCATGTCAATTTAACCCCTGTATCACAACTCAACTTTGAATTCTAAAATTAAAATTATATATATATATATATATATATATATACACACACATATAAATATTATGCTTAATTAATTATGCTTAACAAAATAAAAGCCTGAGTGAAATTCATGAAAAATATCCTTGGGACTGACACTTAACATGTAAATAAATAAAAAGAGGAATCTTTGGGAATGCATGTATTTGATGTGGGTGTGAGAGCCAGAGCCTAAACTCGACAAATGAGCGGCACAATCAAATGGGTGCTCGATTGATATATGAGTGATAATTAATTCTCTCTCCAGTTTGGTTCCCAGAGGCTTAACAATCGTAAAGCCCCTGGGAATCATACGGGAATACAAAGCACAAACCAAGTAAGCTATGTAGTGATGTTTCTACATCACTAAATAACTTTCTGCAAATTTATGATTTCTGTGGTAAAAAGCTAGTCTTATGGCTTGACTGGTGTGCAAATCTGTGTTTAACAATGTATTGACTATATATATATATATATATTTTTTTTTTTTTTTGCTCAGGACAATAAAGCCGTATGTGTATTGATACCTTATCATACTTTTAGAGGTATATAAAATTTGGTTGAGGTGTGCCGAAACCGATGTATTGGTAGACCTGTAAATAAAGCAGGTCCACCAAAAAAGGTAATTAAAGTAAAATAATAATTTAAAAGGTGGAGTGGTGGGAGGGACTCAGAACGGAAAGATGCCTAGGAAGAGTCTAGTGCCGATGGAGAGTATTTATATCAGCACTAGCCCCACCCACAACTCCAGGCTCCGCCTTTACATTTGTGCTCAGGACAATAAAGCTGTATGTGTATTGACACCATAACTACTGCAGACACAATGGTAAATGTCTATGATATCCTTCCAGATGAAGGGCTCTAGACCTGGATCTGCCATTCTGCTCTCCTGGGGTACCTCCGGGGAACATTGGGACTGCCCAGAGCTGAACAGTGGATGATAAGCTCACTTTAGCCTTAAGTCGAGCAGTTGTTGGAAATCTTGATCTAGCCTCCATTCCAGGGAGGTCAGCCTACGTAGGTCGAATTGTAGGTTGCTAGCTCTCAAAGGACCTATCAAGGCTTCCCTGACGCTGTGGATTTCCCAGAGACGAAACTCGTCTGAGCTGCCAAAGTTAAGGTCTTTCTCCAAGGTCTCCCACAATAGGCCGAGGTCACCATAGCCCTCTCCTGGTAGCATATGGTCATCAGACCAACCGTGGTCTTCCATTCCCAATTCTCTCACCACTAGACGCTTGAGCCTAGTCACCCACTCGTCCAAGGGTTGCGCTCCCAGGAAAGGAAGCCGCAGGGCCATGCATACCTGCATCCACTGTTCCCAGCTGGGGATATGCTTCCCCCAGTGTTGTACCTCCTCCAGGGCCTCTCGCCACATCTCCACCCTAAGGCCATCACTCCAGTCTGACAGGGCCACCTCTGTTATGGGTTCAGCATCTGCAGCCAGGATAGCTTGTAGCCTCCAGTAAAACTCCTCTTCTAAGTCGCACGCTGTCCAGGGACCAGCCGTCTCCATATTGCTGTAGGTAGGGGTGCTGCGCAGTGGCTAGCGTTGCCCTCAATAGACTCTCATACGATACCAGGGTGCTGCTCCTTGCACTAGGACGCCATCCCACCGCTGCCACCAAATGTTACGGTTGCCCCAGTTTAGCTGAGGGCTGGACCATAGAATGGCTGCTCTTAGCGCTCACCAAGGACCATCAGCACTGCACCAGACACCATAAGTACTGCAGACCCCACGAACCGCCGCTGCTTGGTTGGGGTCTAGCCGTCTCCTACCCACCCTGGACCTACGTCAAGGCTCCACGTTCCAGTGGGTGAACCTCTCTTCCTCCCAGAGAGCGAAGCAGGAACAGGAACAAGCTCTTACAAGAGCTCAGTGAAGCTAAGGGAGTATGAAGAGTATAGCAATCCCTGTAGTGATTATAGCTGTCCCCTCCAAGCACGAGTCGAGGCTGCGAAATGAGGGTCACGTAGAACTGAAGTTTAATGGTACAGCTGCTTCTTTTATACAGTATTTCCCCACAAGGTTACCGCCCACGTGGACCTTGTGGGGCACAGGACATGAAATGCACAATCCAATAAAAACAGAGTTTTTACATTTGAACACTCCTAGTTACTGTATACAAACCCTCCCCTCTGCCTGTGGTACATTTAATGAATACAATGGACTTACTCAATTACCATAGGCAGAAAACACCACATATCCCCACAAATTATACATGGATAGCCCTGATCTGGGTGAACAACATATCAAAAAATCACCCAGATCAGAGCAGGGGTTCAAAAGTTTTCTGGAAGTCTCATTTGACCGACCGCAAGCATGGCTTTCATGCTCAAAATAGTTCCACAGATTTTGGCTGTGCGGCTGGTCTATTACCAATAGTTAAGTTTCGTTTGAATGCATGAACGGGGACGTTCGTGCAAATAGCCAAAATTAAAGTACCGTCGAAGTGTTCAAGGTAAAGTTCAGCGGTGTTCATGCTGTCGCGTGTCCGATTTGAGTTCCATGAACTTGACAGCAAAACACTGCTGGCCGCATTCGGCTAAACAAGATGGCCGCTGCCACGTGTTCGACTATACGAATGGCGGCCACTTCGACTACTTCGGCACTTCGGCTGTATCCGCAGTGCCATTTTAAAAGTGCAGATCCTTTCCCATAGGATTTAAAGGGTCAGAAACAGTGTTTTAAAATTCAATAAGCCCAAATAGACTTTTTAAATGGCAATACACCCCAGGGGCCATAGTCACAGGGCAAGAGGCTGGCAAGCAGGCCTCTCCAAAAGCCAGTGGCAAAATGTAGTTAGTCACAGGAACCTCGGATAAGTCTTGCATGATACCGACTTCAATGTACTTTGCCCAGTACCCCAATTGAGATTGGAAGTCAATGGATAGCTCTGCCAGTGACCCTCACTACTACAGTCTAGCTGGTCTTTTCAATGTCGCGGACTGTGTGTGGTTGGACAAGGGTCAGAGTGGCTCCTGTGTCTCGTAAGCCTTGTGCCTCCTTGCTATTTAGTTGTACTATTTGCCTGTGCTGCTCTCGGATGTCCTGGGCTGCTTGGACTAGGTCTACTTCATGTAGCACTGGGCAGTATTGGGAACCAGCGTAGGCCTGAGGTGGTATGGAAGAATTGCCCCAGAATTGATCTCCTTCCACACAGTATGCTGCAGTATAGGTGAATTGGTTTATTCAACCAGAATGATACCAATGGGGGCAATTATTTCGGAAATGCCCGGATTGATTGCACCTATGACAGAGAGGGTGTGATTTGTGGGACATCCCAAGGATAGGTTTTGTGGGTTGAGGTGCCGGTCGTGGGTTGAGTACGGGGCTGGAGTCCTGAATTCTGTCCTTCTACCATCCTGGAATTCGTCGGCCAGTTTGGCTGCTTCTTTCCTGTTTGTGACCTAGGCTCATACTTCTGGGGCACTGTGGTCAAAGAATTGTTCTAATAGGAACAATTGTACCGAATCCTCGAGGGTTAGCGCTTGGCATTCTTGCATCCATTTGAGGGCTGCTCATTGCATATAAAATGCCTATCGGTATACAAACCTTTATGTCCTTAAGCCCCAGAATTTTCTCCAAAAAGTTTCAGGTGTTATAGCATACCTGGCTAGCAGTTTCTCCTTCACCCTTTCGTATAGGTGAATCTCGGAGACGGGTACTACTCTGTATGCTTAGGTAGCTCATCCGGACGACTTGCTGCTTAAAATGGCTGCCCAGTTCACTTTTTCCAAGCCTTCCAGAGAGCATTGTCATTCAAATTTTTGGAGATAGGTGTTGATATCCTCTTCCCCATCCGTAAAGGCTTTAAACATGGGACGAGCCTCTAAACCAGGCGAAACGCACGTCGGGTTCGACACGTTCTTGACACTTTCCCAATATCCACGTTTGCATCTCTTTTTCTATGGTACCCTTGCTGCGGTCTAGACCTCACAGCCCGCAAAACTTCAGTGACCATATAGGCTATCCCTAGAATTTGGCTGATCGAAAGCAACTTCAAGTGATTGGGAAGTAATATGCGACCAGGGCATTTTTTTTCAGCTTAGCTAACTGGAATAGTACTTCATTAGCACTAACTCTTTAGCTCTACACTCTGCTAAAGGTCTCTCTTTTTTCATCTATTACTTTACTGTTAAAGGTGTCCATGAAGGCACTGTTCTTATTATCTGATTTCTTTATATCTATCGGCACTTTCTACTCAGTAACTCAGTTACTCTACAGGTTCATGATTAAGTAGATTCTGCCATATATTAAGTGGCTGAACGGATTAAGTTGTATATATTTTTGGTTTTGAGTGCTTCATGCTTTTCTAGAACTAGACGCTACTTATATTTAGACGTTGTAAATTATTGCACCTCCTATTAAGTAAATTAGCTACTTGTGTTACTATTTGGATACTTTGTAGCTTCCAACTTATATACTATTACTGTATCTTAACCGTTCCGTGTTAGGCAGTTGATCATGAGCCAAACGTTACTAAGTATCACATTGCTCATTGGACCTGTTTAGTGACATATTCCCGTAACAAGTTTAGCAAGCCGACTCTTATTTATTTGTTGCCAATTTGGGCACCCTTCAATAAGTTAGTTAGCTATATAATGCCTATTGGGACACTTTGTAGCCTTAAGTGTATAGGCTTCTACTGTGCCCGAATCGACATTACGTAGCTTTACATGTGTCAGACGGCATTGAGTAAGCCATCTACACATATAATAGACCCTTACAAAGGCAGCAGTACTTTATTCTATCGTTAGTTTCAACGCCGATAGCAGCTTCTATTTTTTTTTACCTGTTCTTTCCAATTAGCTTTGTTCCTTGTTTTAACCACACCACAGTATTAGAGATTGCCACCAATAGCTCTGCTCCAGACTGTTTGTGTGAATCTATGTGACTCACCTTTTTTGTGTCATCTTCCACTCCCCTTATCCCTTATACGTATGCACCTTGCATAAACTACCGTTATTGCTTCTGTCTGAGTCAGACAGTTAGACACAGGGGCTGTGTGTCTATAGTTCATTTTTTTGGTATATAAAATAAAGTATCTTTTTGATTTTTAAGCACACTTCTAATTATAGGGACAGATTCCTCTCTTATTTCTGTTTGTTCCATTCCCCGAGGGTTACCCCCTTCTCTGTTCCCTTTATCTGTCGCTAACCTTCTTGGCAAACTTTTCTCTATTTAAACATGGGATAGTTTTGTTTTTTTTTGGTCCTCCAACTGCTGATCCTTATACAGAAGCTGCATCACTGATTGCTAAACCCGAGCGTGGCTCTCTTGTTTTTGCTATCACTTGGATTATTATCTCTTGGAAGGGGTTGGGACCCAGGATACCCAGTCTCCACTGCGCATCCTTCTGGAATTCCATATCCTAGAAACTCTTGGTCGAAGTTGTGCTGGTCCTGTCGCTCTCCATTAGTTCTGTGATGAGTGTGTCTTTGGATTTATTGCTGGTCAGTCGTCCTCTATCCTCCAACAATTTCTTCAATATAGTATATAGAGGTATTAGCAGTAGAAAGAGGGAAGTGCTCATGCCATTGTACAGAACACTGGTGAGACCTCACTTGGAGTATTGTACACAGTACTGGAGACCATATCTTCAGAAGGATATTGATACCTTAGAGAGGGTTCAGAGAAGGGCTACTAAACTGGTTCATGGATTGCGGGATAAAACTTACCAGGAAAGGTTAAAGGATCTTAACATGTATAGCTTGGAGGAAAGGCGAGACAGGGGGGATATGATAGAAACATTTAAATACATAAAGGGAATCAACACAGTAAGGAGGAGACTATATTTAAAAGAAGAAAAACTACCACAACAAGAGGACATAGTCTTAAATTAGAGGGACAAAGATTTAAAAATAATATCAGGAAGTATTACTTTACTGAGAGGGTAGTGGATGCATGGAATAGCCTTCCAGCTGAAGTGGTAGAGGTTAACACAGTAAAGGAGTTTAAGCATGCATGGGATAGGCATAAGGCTAACTATAAGATAAGACTAGGGACTAATTAAAGTATTTAGAAAATTGGGCAGACTAGATGGGCCGAATGGTTCTTATCTGCCGTCACATTCTATGTTTCTATGTTTCTATGTTTCAATGTAGTCCATTTCAGGAGGTGGTATTGTCGGTCCATTCACCTTTGGCTTTGTTCAGGATTCTGGAACTGTAGGGAGAATATCCCACCACTGCCACCAATGTAGCAGATCCCCTATACTTCGACAGAGTATATCCACTGAAGTCTTCTTAGTCCTGCAGAGTGAAAGTGTGATATAAGCGCTAGGGAATCTGTTGACGCTATATAAATGGCGATAATAATATAGCTCTTGTGTTCCCAAACATTAGCCAAGACTTGATGAGAGGAAAATCAGAATGTTTTATTATGAGGGTTTCTGGTGGGCAGGCTTCTGAGGAGGGGAAGGGCGGGAGTAGGCCCTTGGTGCGGAAGGTGGGCCCAAGGGGCTGATGAGTCCCTTAGGTCACTAGAAAGAGACGGGCGGCCAAGTCTTGCAGTGGTGTGCGCAGGTCCAGGAGTGCACATTTCCAATACGGGATAAGGGACGGGAGTCGCAGAGGCAGTCTGGGGGACAACGTCAACAGTATCCGGAATCCTTCCCCTGTGCTCCCCTCAGAAGCTAGGAGTTCTTACGATAATGGCTCTGGAAGATCCAGTGGGGATTCGCGCTGTGGGTCCCCCAAGGTAGTTTGCAGGAGCCAGAGCCCCAGGGGTTGGATCAGTGGGGCATCTGGTCCTGGGGGCGGCAGGTGGGCCCGAAGCCGATGGGATGCTTTGGTTTCACGCATGCATTCCCTAGGTCGCAGAGGGAGGGTTGGGGAGGAACTGTGTACCATGCCCAGGACTTCTTCTCCTCTTTCCAGGTCAAAGAGTCGAATGTCATCTCGACATTCCCGGCATTGGGTTGGTTTCTGCGGTTGGTCGACAGATTGACGGACGGGCAACGTCCTGGAGTGGTTGGATCTGGTGAAACAGCTCAGCAGTCTTTGATGGTTGGGGGCTTGTGTAGCGGAGTAGTAGTATTATCCACGGTATCCCCTCTGGTAGACAGAATCAAACAGTCACAAAGCAGGTAAAATCCAGGTAGCGTAGTTACAATCCTTCCTCCCAAGAACTAGACGACACATAGCTTGGAGGTCAACTGAGGTTTATTTTCAGGTCACGGTATTTATGGGATTCCCCATGCAAGGGCTTTCCTTACTGACATTTCAGGGGTTGTACAGTAGGGGACTACATGGGGAACTGACCAACACATAAATTTTTCCCATCATGCACTGCTGGACGAGACAGATACTCCTACTGGAATATAACGTTAATGGGATTATCCCTCCGTGAAGCAGAACTTACATTTTACATTAAAATGTATAATTTTACTAATATTCACTTGTTTTACACGAATGGATGTTCAGTAGATAGCTGGAGGCTGAGCGCATAGTTCGTGAGAATACCGCTCAGATCCCAGCCTAACTAACCGAACGCCACACGAAATACACATTATTTCTGTTACAAAAGACTGGAAATAACTATGTTACTGTCTGATAACCAATGGATACTGTTTGTCCCTGTACAAGTTTAAACCGAAAGAAGCACGAATGAATTACTCGAACCATTATAAAGACTCCATTCGTGGTACGAACAGGGAACCCCCCAGAGTTTGGCGTGTGCCGCCACTTAACCCCGTCACCCCGCAAACTACCGAACGGTCGACCACCCGGCCAGCGGCGTGTGGCAGCCATTAACCACCCAGGCGGCTGCGGTTTGCGGTTCATCGACGTTCGCATTGAAAATACCGAACGGGATCTACCAAACTAACAACCGAACGACGACCCCCTACAGCGGGCGGCGTGGCGATCATTAACTTGTGGTTTCTGCGGTTAACCACAGGTCAAGTACCCTTCTACCAGGTGGTCCTCGTTCACGTACCGAACGAGTCCCACTACCAGACAGACAGCGGGACTTCGCATGAACTGATACCCGAGTTTAGTTCCACGAGTTAGAAGCGAGGTCCCGCTGCCCGCTAAACCATCAGAAAACATGGCCGCCAACAGAGACTCACAATCCAAAATGCCGAACGGACTTTATACGGCAGCAACCGTCCGTTCTGTTCGTGGGAGTGGAGCGCCATTCGCCTGTTTAATGCATACGAACGCGAGCCTTTAGATGAGTGGTAGAATGATTGGTTTCCCTGTATTAATGTAAAAGTTATAGATTTTTATGCAGTTTTCTGGGACATGATAAAACGTGGTCTTTTGTGCGCTTGGAGATAATTAGATTGTAAAACCGTTGGCCTCATTATCTCCAAGCTGGGCTGGTACTATTTCAAATAATACACTGGATTGTGATTGGATATTTGTCTGTACTGTACCTGTATTCCATCAGGTCCACAGGGGGCTGTCCTTGGACCTGAGGAATCACATAAATTGCCATGCTATGTGCCAGTAAAGCCAGTTCGTTTTGACCCTCAACTTACAGCCTCGACTCATGTTGTAGGGATCCGGGATATTGATGCTTATATCGTGCTTGGGGATATTCTACATTTGCAGCTTACTACCGAAAGACCTCCGTTCGACTCTCTGCAGCGGGAACCAGGACATCCAAGCGATCAACCCTCCTGCTAGACCGGGGGCAATCGTAACAATTGGTGGCAGCGGCGGGACCATCCTGGAATTCCTGAGAGATATATATAGGACGGATGGAGAACAACTACGATAAGCTGAAGCGTACCACATTGAAGGATTTACTCGAGGGGGAAACGCAAGTAACCGGCCGAGGAGAGAATTGATTGCCGACCTGAACGAGTTGGATCAAAGTTTCACGATGGCAGAACCGACGGCAACATTCAGAGATGAGAAGAAAAGGATTGTCCGAGAAAGGCTGCTTCTATACGGGCCGAACCCATCCGTGGAGTTGGTACAGCAACTAATGGCAGAAGCCGAGGCGGACATACAGCGGGCTAGAACTCATGAGCTGAATATGGTGGCCGCACAACAGGGAGCCACCGCTAATAGCCACAACGGCTCCCCAGAAACTACCGAACAGCCAAAGATTCCGTTCGCGGCATTCAAGCAGTTCGCGGAGAATGAGATGGGGATAGACGAATTTTTGGCCGATTTTGAAAGACAATGTTCTTTGCATCAGATCCCCGTTTCAGCGTGGCCATGTATCTTGGCAGGAAAGTTAACCGGGCGGGCCATGGAAGCCTTCAGGACACTCAGCGCCGAAGAGGTAGCCCAATGCCCCACAGTGAAGGAGACGCTGATGAAACGGTACTCTGTGACCCCAGACACCTACCGAAGGCAGTTCCGCAGCACGAAGAAAAAGGCGAACGATACACATGCCGAATGGGCACACTGTATGCGGAGAGCTGCAAACCATTGGATTACCGGGTGTCGGGCCGTTACCGCAGCAGAGGTATTGGAACTGTTTTTACTAGAACATTTTTACGAGGGTCTGGAACAAAAAGACCGGGAGTGGCTGAAAGACAGGCGTCCCGCTAATTTACATGAAGCAGCCAGGTTGGCGGATGAACACCGGGAGGCACAAGTACAGGAGTTCGGCAATACCCGAACGATAACACGCCCCGAAACCAGAGAGATATACCGACTAACCCCACGAATGGAGTTTCACACATCTGTACCGGCAGGACCTACACGGTATACAGGACCACCCAGCCATTACCCTCAGGAGCGCCCTACGTGTTACAAATGCAAGCAGCCGGGGCACCCGATGGCCAGCTGCCCCCTCAACAATAACTACCCCGCACGGAATTATAATTCTCCCTCAACGGGTAACAATCGACCGGCTTGAGCCTTTTGCCTGGAACAAGACAGTCCGCTGGAAGAGTACCTGGGACCCCTACATGAAGCTAACCCTGTGTATGCCGCCAGCAACAATAGACAACACCACCGGCAAGAGGTACTGCTGGAGGGTCGTCCCACAAAGGGGTTAAGAGACACCGGAGCCACGATCACCTTGGTGCAAAGCCGGTTAGTACCAGAGCACAAGCGCTCTCCTGACACCGTAGCTGTCCGGGTGTCTGGAGGGGACATTTACAAACAACCCACAGCAAAGATACATTTGGATTGGGGTGCGGGGAAAGGACTTGTGAGGGTGGG
>OW240921.1:57320678-57331414 GCA_933207985.1 Pelobates cultripes | reverse complement strand
GATCCTGTAAGGATGTCTATGCGTATACGTCGCAATTGGTTGGCTTTACAAAGTCTAATAAGTGCATCGACATCACAGAAAAAATATATTTTATGCTCCGCATCTCATAATTTAGTCACGGCTATATGTGAAATAGCTCTTAATACCCTTAAAGGTAAGATACCTTTATCACAACAACAAGTAGAAAAGCTAAAAAGTGGCGAAAAAATATAAAAGCACTGAGCAACAAAAAAGTGTCTTTTAGTAAGAAGAAACAGTTGGTTAAACAGTCTGGAGGATTTATTGGCTCTCTGTTGGGATTTGCTATACCTCTGCTGACCGGTCTTTTGACTAACCGTTAATGGCACACGCTGAGAAAAAGTACTTAGTGTCTAAACAAGAGTTAGACCTAATACAGCGAACCTCTCAGAACTCTGAGGCCTCTTGTGAGTCTGTCACTCAGAACCTAGATAATGAGATTATGTCTATTCTTCAAAATAGAGGTGTATCGGATGATGAGAAGATAAAGAGGTATTCCACTATATTGCAGAAATACTTGGTACGTGCTAAACAGAGTGAAAGCGAAAAGTTGGGCTTGACACTTTTCTTACCTCCTGGAGAATCCTCCGTACCAAACCCCCCTGTAGCACATCCTCATGATGCTGGAGTCTTCAGACGCTGTATTTCGTGAAGTTGTTAATAATGTAAATGTCTGCTATAAAAAAAATGCTGAATTGTTGTTGAGTAGAATGTCTCAATTTAAGCACATTACTGCTTGGAATGATAAGGGTGAATTTGTTTATAAAAACACTGTTGTACCGGGATCAAATATACTCGATTTGGTACGTAGTGTTACCCAGAGTCACAATGTCACGGTACGTAAATTACCTCTGGTCTGGGATACTTTTCTTCAGGCTATGGCTGACCTGAACGTACCGTCTACCGTTGTGGGCAACACATCAAATAGAGACTATTTGGAACAATTGAAATTGCGGAGCCTTCCAAGGGAGACTTGGGACATAACACCCCATTTTCAAAAGAGACAATCGTTACCAAATATTTATTTTAGCACCCCGGGATTAACTACATCTCACGGCTATTTGCTACCTAAGAAGCGCCCACGTATACTAAAGCAGCCTGCTGATTGGTTGAATTTGTGATGTTTATTCATTGCATTTCTGTCTAAAACATGTGATGATTATTGCTTTTCCTTCATACATTGTATTACCGCTTTTGCCTGTGAATATTGTATTGTTGCTTTTCCTGTGAATATTGTATCTGTTTTTTTTTTTTGTCTAATAAATATCGTTATATGAGTTACTTTGGCATTTATTTATTTCTCAGATGTATATAAACTTGCCCTCTGGGTTTGTTCTCTACTTTCAAAACTGGCCCCAGACACATCTTCCAAAACATGTCCAGACTTGTCCTCTTTATTCAGTAATATCCCTCCACTAAATGAAATTAATAATAAATAAACATCCAACCATAGGATGTAGTACCTCATACACCCACATGGTGGCACACTCTATGAACATTGTAAAGGGGCATGTCTATAACACGCCGTATTGGATGTGGTTTCATAAAAAAAGGGGCGGACACCCATCAACGCGCAATGGGTGGGGCCCTTTTGCGCAAGGGGCATGGTTTCATGAAAGGGACTGGGCAACCATCACCACACAGGGGGCGGAGACCTATTGCGCAACAGCCGTGGTTCCAAAAAAAGGGGTGGGGCGCCTGTCATATTGTGCAAGGGGCGTGGTTTCCTAAAAGGGGCGTGGTTTCATTAAAAAGGGGTGTGGTTTCATTAAAAGGGGGCGGGGCACCTGTCAAAAGTTAGTTTGATGACTTGTACCGCTATACACTACTAACAATTTCAAAATTGGCGCCAAAATGACGTCATAATTTATGCATAAATTAATAGTGCAGCACATATATAATAAAACAATAATTCTGATATAGATGAAGCTTCATAGAGGTAATAGAACAAAAGCACATGTAAAACATATAGAATATTCAATAGGGAATACACAGATTAATATATAATATAATTATAAAAACAAAGGATTATTGTGATGCTTGCGGTCATGTGACGCAAGACAGCCAATAACATAATCCTAAAAAACGCAATGGAGCAAGGGGGGAGGTGGGAAATGTAGGCTCAGTCTACTTCCGGGTATCAGCGGTCACGTGACGCGGAAGGACCAATAGCGTTCTAGCGTCTGATCACGTGGCCGCGAAGAGGAAGCTGGGAAATTTAGTAAATTTTGTAAATTTAGAGAAAAATAAAAAATGGTGGAAATGTGAAACAAATGAATCTAATATATAAATGTAAGAAGGAAAGGGACTTCTATAAGAATAAAATATATATATATTATATCCATTTGTTTCTCACTTACATTTCCATTATTTCCTTCCTTCTTTTATTGACCATTTTTTAGGACACTAGCTTCCTTATCATGTACATATACTTTTATATCCCCCCCCCTTTATTTTTTTTTAACTGTACCATTACTCATAATATTTTATTTTTATATAAGTCCCTTTCCTTCTTACATTTATATATTAGATTCATTTGTTTCACATTTCCACCATTTTTTATTTTTCTCTTTTAACTCCCTATTCCTTAGAATACTAGCTTTCCTATTATGTAGACACATTTTTATATCCCATTTTATTCGTATTTAAACCTCTATTATTATTTTTTATTGTTTTGTATTCATGCTTTTTTTATTACATACACTATTGGTCTTTTTTATTATTCAGATGTCTTTTTACTTTTACTTTAATTTCCATTCTCGGTTAAAAACGAGCATATTGCTCGTTTTACTACATTTCCCAGCTTCCTCTTCTCGGCCACGTGAACAGACGCTAGAACGCTATTGGTCCTTCCGCATCACGTGACCGCCGATACCCGGAAGTAAACTGATCCTACATTTCCCACCTCCCCCCTTGCTCCATTGCGTTTTTTAGGATTATGTTATTGGCAGTCTTGCGGTCACATGACCGCAAGCATCACAATAATCCTTCGTTTTTATAAATATATTATATATTAATCTGTGTATTCCCTATTGAATATTCTATATGTTTTACATGTCCTTTTGTTCTATTACCTCTATGAAGCTTCATCTATATCAGAATTATTGTTTTATTATATATGTGCTGCACTATTAATTTATGCATAAATTATGATGTCCTTTTGGCGCCAATTTTTAAATTGTTAATGTATTGAGAGGTTATTTAAACCATTGTGAACCAGGTCTCTGTTTCTTATTGCCAGTTGAAAAAGCCCTGTGTGGCGAAACGCGTTTTGGCTATCTTATATTTTTTACATTATCTTACATTTTATCAATAAAGGATTATTGGCCTATATTCTACCTTTTATCCTTGATAAGACATTTTTATTTATTTTTTATTTTTTATATTTTACTTATTTATTATTTTTTGGACCTGGTTATTATTCTTTCATATTATTATTTCACGTTCAAGAATCCCAGGTGGGGATGATACCACCTATGCCATATTAGTGAGCAGTATTTCCTGTGCACCCAAATGTGAGTATTTTATACACATGTTACTCCTATTTAAGTACCTATTCATACAGTGAGCACTATTCTGTGTTATCCTCTTCTTTCCCGAGGATCTCTGCCACGTATATACGTCTACATCCCACCAGTGGGGGACCAGTACCACTGAATGCGAAGCACACCCGAGCTAGTTTTAGCTCTAATATAGGTGAGTGTGATACCTTTTCAGTCTGCATTTCTATAAAGAAGCGGAAAAGACTATCTATACCATTGGAGTTTTTATCTTGTTTTCTTTTGCATATTGGCACCTGGAACAAGACGTCCCACCTATTTCTCTAATCCTATAAGGACTGTTTCCTTCCCTCAAGCGGAATTGATTATTCCCTGCTTATTTTAGGACTCTTCATCTATCTTTCTTTGTATGTACTGCTATTTGTAAGTACTTACCACATCATTCATATGTATTTCACCTGTTTTATATGGAATGTCCATATGCCCAGACAAATGCCATATGGAGATTGGCAAAAGTTCAGTAACTAGGTTACAGGGTTAATAGTGGGAGACAGCATCCTTAGCCAGGTTAAATTGAAGTCTTTCTGAACTGGCCTATCCGCAAGACAAAAAAGCAGCTCCTAGCCTTTCTAGGGATAGCAAGGTACTATCGCAAGTTTGTTACCCACTACAGTGAGACAGCCAAACCCCTGACAGACCTGACCAAGAAATCCCTACCCGGACCGTCCTGTGGTCCCCCGAGTGTCAGCAAGCATTTGAAACCCTGAAAGCTGCCCTAGGAAATGCTCCAGTTCTAGCTGCACTCAACTTTAACAAAGTTTCTTGGTTCACACAGATGCCTCCATGTACGGGCTTGGAGCAGTGTCGAGCCAAGTGAACGACAATGGAGAAGAACACCCTAAGTAACATACCAGAGCCGCAAACTATTATACCAAGATGTCTATGAGGCCATCGTAAAAGAGTATCTGGCACTCAAAACATTTCATCTCTACCTCTACAGCAGAGAGTTCACCATCTTGACTGATCACAACTCCCTTGTCTGGCTAAACTGATTAGACAGAAACAATAGGAGATTGCTGTGGTGGAACCTGATCCTCCAACCTTTTAACTTTACAATTGAATTCCAGCCTCGGAAAGAAAATCGGAATGTCAATGAATTGTCCCAGCAAGAGGGTGTGTAACCCAGTTATTTCAGCCACCTACGGGTTCACCCCTCTGGGCAGCCCAGGGCCTCCTTCCTCAAAAGAGGGGAGTTATGTCACAGAAGCCTTGACTTTGTTGTGTGTGCGCTGTTATTTTTAAAAATGTTGAATGGGATGAAAGCTATTGTGTTAATTATTTTATGTAAAAGGTATTGTGCAATGTGTCTCGGTGTCCAGCAGGAAATTAAATTATCATATCTTGACCTAATTATGTCCCAGACACCAAGACACCAGAGAGTGGTTTGCATTGTTCTGGCTGAAGACCTCCTGTTGTGTGTAGGGGGATATGCATGTGTTTTTTCCTGAAATAAACAGTTCTCTTGTTTTACTCAATGCGATTGGTCTTGTCCTTTATATTGGAGAATTTTATATGGTTCCAGAGAGCTATAATCACTATTCCTATAGCGTATAATTACTGTATGCTGAAGCTGAAAAAAGGACCAGTGGAGGAAAGGGGAAGCGGTGACCAAGGGAAACGAAAAGACCCTGCTACCCGTGACAATCTTATTAGAAGATGTTTCAGCAAAATGACCCAAAAGAGGATAGAGATAAATAAATAATAAACTCATAACAAAGGGAGTTTTTTGTTTATGTAATCTCTTCCTAGCAATGTTTATCACTATTGAACAAGGCCAGAAGTTAGGTTTTTGTAGTAAGAGATTAATTTATAAACTGTAGAACCCAGTACTGAGGTTTGATCTGGTAATTTTAAGTGCATAGTCATATGGCTTAACCCCTTATGGACCACGGGTATTCTATGCTGTCCTTTTTATGGTGGCTCTAATTGCCGGTGGGTGGCATAGAACGTCCCCGCCATCCTTCTTACTTACCCAATCACTGCCGTTCCCCCGCCAGCGATCGGTGTTGCTCCCGGTCTGGGGGGACAGCCTGAAAGTCCAAACAGTCTCCCCTCAGCAAATTGGCCTGTGGGCCATGTGGTTGTTTGAAAGAGCGGTCACATGGCCGCAATAGGCGTCCATAGTGCTGCCTGCAGGGAGACTGCCTAAACTGTAAGGCAGTCTCCCTGCTTCTGTAAAATAAAATAAAAATGTTAGTAAATAAAAAATACATATATAATATATACAGAATTTCATACTATGTGTATTTTTTTACTAATATATACATATATTAATATAAAAATACACTTAGAATTAAATTACACACGTATATATATATATATATATATATATATATAATAACTGTATATATGTATACATTATTATAAAATATAAATAATAAGCAAATAAAAATAAATACAAAATGTAAAAATAATAAAAATGAAAAAATGAAAAAATATATATATGTAATTTTATTCTAACTGTATTTTGATATAAAACATAGAAACATAGAATGTGACGGCAGATAAGAACCATTCGGCCCATCTAGTCTGCCCAGTTTAAAAAAAAAAAACTAAAAAAAACCTTTCATTATTCCCTGGCCTTATCTTATAGTTAGGATAGCTTTATGCATATCCCACGCATGCTTAAACTCCTTTACTGTGTTAACCTCTACTACTTCAGCTGGAAGACTATTCCATGCATCCACTACCCTCTCAGTAAAGTAATACTTCCTGATATTATTTTTAAACAAGAAGACTATGTCCTCTTGTTGTGGTAGTTTTTCTTCTTTTAAATATAGTCTACTCCTTTACTGTGTTGATTCCCTTTATGTATTTAAATGTTTCTATCATATCCCCCTGTCTCATCTTTCCTCCAAGCTGTACATGTTAAGTTCCTTTAACCTTTCCTTGTAAGTTTTATCCTGCAATCCATGAAACAGTTTAGTAGCCCTTCTCTGAACTCTCTCTAAAGTATCAATATCCTTCTGGAGATACGATCTCCAGTACTGCATACAATAATCCAAGTGAGGTCTCACCAGTGTTCTGTACCATGGCATGAGCACTCTTTCTACTGCCAATACCTCTCCATATACAACCAAGCATTCTGCTAGCATTTCCTGCTGCTCTATTACATTGTCTGCCTACCTTTAAGTTATCAGAAATAATCACCCCTAAATCCTTTTCCTCAGATGTTGAGGTTAGGACTCTATCAAATATTCTGTACTCTGCCCTTGGGTTTTTACGTCCAAGATGCATTATCTTGCACTTATCCACATTAAATGTCAGTTGCCACAACTCTGACCATTTTTCTAGTTTACCTAAATCATTTGCCTTTTGGCTTATCTCTCCTGGAACATCAACCCTGTTACATATCTTAGTATCATCAGCAAAAAGACATACGTTACCATCAAGACCTTCTGCAATATAACTAATCAAAATATTAAAGAGAATGGGTCCAAATACAGATCCCTGAGGTATCCCACTAGTGATAAGCCCATGCTTAGAATATACTCCATTGACTACAACCCTCTGTTGCCTGTCACTCAGCCACTGCCCATTCAACAATATTGGAATTCAAACTTAGCTGAAGTAAGGCTTACTGGCCTATAGTTGCCCAACTCCTCCCTTTCTTGTGAATGGGCACAACATTCACTAGCTTCCAATCTTCTGGGACTACTCCTGTTAGCAATGATTGGTAAATAATTCTGTTAATGGTTTTGCTAGCACACCACTAAGCTCTTTTAATAACTTTGGGTGTATTCCATCAGGTCCCATTGACTTATTTGTCTTTACTTCTGACAGTTGAAATAGAACCTCTTCCTTTGTAAACTCACAAATAACAAATGACTCATTTCCTTCATTTTCATCTGTAAATACTGAACAAAAATATTAATTGAGGCAGTCAGCTGGACCTTTTCCTCTTCTACATATCTTCCTCCTGTTATTTTTAATCTAACTAATCCTTGTTTTTACTTTGCTTTTTTCATTTATGTATCTAAAAAATGTTTTTCCCCCTTTTTTTTTACTGACTGTGCTATTTTCTCTTCTTTGTGTGACTTGGAAGCTCCTACAACTTGCTTAGCCTCTTTCTGACTAATCCTATAGATTATTCTGTCTTCCTCATTCTGTTTTTTTTATATAATTACTGAATGCTAACTTTTTGTTTTTTACTATTTTGGCCACATCTGCGGTGTACCACAGTGGTTTCTTGAATTTTTTGCTTTTACTGACAAGCCTAATGCAATTTTCTGTTGCCTTCAGCAGTGCAACTTTTAAATAATCCAATTTCTATTGGACTCCATTTAAATTGCTCCAGTCTGATAATGACTACACAAATTATAACTTTAGAAAAGTCTGTTTTTCTAAAGTCTAAAACTTTTGTTTATTAAACCACACTGCCTGATGATCACTGGATCCTAAACTTTCACCTACATATCTGATACCAAATCTCCATTTGTTAACACTAAATATAGCATGACCTCTTTACGAGTTGTCTCCTTAACGACTTGATTTTAGAGTAACCCAGTAGGGAGTTTAGAATATGTGTGCTCCTGGCACAAGCAGCTATTTTGGTTTTCTATTCTACATATATTATATATATATATATATATATATATATATATATCAAAATACACTTAGATTGAAATTATATATAACTATGTATATATAAATAAATCAAAATAATACGAACTATATATATCCATAGAATAGAAACCTGAAGAAAAATTTTTTATTTCACATAAATAAGTGGTTAAAAAAAATTGTCAGCAGTAGATTAATATATATAAAAGAGGAAAGGGAGGGAAAAAGGAAAGAGAAAAAAAGTGGGGGGAGAAGGTGAGGAGAAAAGAAAAAGGAAGGAAGAATATATATATCCACATAATTAATTACATAAATAATTTCATAAATATACACAGACTTAAAATATATAAATATATATAACTATATATATATATATATATATATATATATATATATATAATTTTAATTCTATGTGCATATTTATGTAATATTTTTACATAATTAAGTAATTTTATTGATTGCAATTTGAAGGACCTGCCTGACAACCCAGGCCGAAAGTCCAGAGAATTTAATTTGCTAACACTATATTTAACCCTGTAACTTACCAAGGCACCCTAAAACCTGTACATGCAGGGTACTGTTTTACTAAGGAGATTTCACTGAACACAAATATTAGTGTTTCAAAACAGTGAAACACATCACAGTAATGATATTGTCAGTGAAAGTGACGCTTTTGCCTTTTTCATGTTCAGTCTTTTTAGTAGCCACTTAGTTACAAACACTGGCCAAAGAAAATCTATCCCTATGCATAAGATGAGAGCTGCTCTGGGAAGGAGGAGCAGGTCTTGCACGGTTGTGGCTCCCCTTCAGGTTTCCAAATCAATTATTTTTGCCTGACCCTAGATTACTGGGCAAGCCAGGTAATTTTGGCAGTATGGCAACATACCCAAGTATTTTCCTGTCCTTATGTTTTTTACATTGTGAACAAAGGAGGGAATTGATGGCATGTGATTATTTTTATGCTCTGTGATTTTAACATGTTAGTGAATAAGCCCCTAGACTTACAAGCTAAGTTCTGCTCATTGTATAGTGGTTGTTGGTTGTTGGTTTGCTAGACCCACTTCAGTCTGGTTTCTGCGCTAAGCAATCTGTGGAAATGGCACTGACCAAAGTATCCAATGATCTACTCGCTGCAAAATCTTGTGGTCACTACTCTATCCTAATTCTCCTTGACCTGTCTGCAGCTTTTGACACTGTTGATCATCAACAGCTTCTTCTCATCCTCCGCAATATCGGTCTACAAGATATTGCTCTCTCCTGGTGCTCCTCCTACCTCTCCCAGCGCTCTTTCAGTGTTTATTTCTCTGGCGCTGCTTCTTCTCCCCAACTCCTCTCTGTTGGTGTCCCCCAAGGTTCAGTCCTTGGTCTCCTACTGTTCTCCATCTATACTGCCTCCTTTGGTAAACGCTTTAGCTCCTTTGGCTTCCAATATCATTTCTATGCAGATGACACACAACTCTACCTGTCCTCTGCTGATCTCTCCCCATCCCTCTTGACTAGTGTATCTGGCTGCCTCTCTGCTATTTCTTACTGGATGGCTGCCCACTTCCTTAAACTAAACTTGACCAAAACTGAAATTCTGGTCTTTCCTCCGTCAAGTGTTGTTACTCCTGTGTCTGTCTTCCTCCAAGTCAACGGTGCTACCATCAGCTGTTCTCTTTGACTCCGACCTCTCCTTCAAGCTTCATGTTCAATCTATCGCCAAATCCTGTCATTTCCATCTCAAAAACATTGCGCACATCCGCCCCTACTTAACGCCAGATGCGACTAAGGTGTTGGTCCATTCCACTATCCTTTCTCGTCTTAACTACTATAATCCGCTTCTCAGTAACTTGTGCCGTTACAGTCCATAATGAATTCGGCAGCGAGGCTCATCTTCCTGTCCGCCCGCACCTCCCATGCCTCAACCTTCTGTCAGTCCCTACATTGGGTTCCTATAAAATATAGAGTTCAATTTAAAATTCTGGTTCTTGCTTTCAAATCTCTACATAATGCTCTCACCTATCTATCCTCCCTTATACACAAGTATGTCCCGTCTAGGCCCTTACGATCTGCTGAAGACTTACGTCTATCTTCTGTCCGTACTCCCACCTCTGATGCTCACCTTCAAGATTTCTCGAGGGCTGCACCGTTCCTGTGGAACTCACTTCCCTCCTCCGTTAGATGCTCACCCAGTCTCCACTCCTTCAAAAACATCGTTAAAAACCCACTTCTTCATAAAAGCGTATCACTTAAACTGTTAATAGCACTTCACTGATTCCTCTTCTGCAACTGTCACTAGTCTAATACTATCCTTACCTTTTTGTGTCATTTTACCCCACTCCCTCTAGCATGTAAGCTCATTGAGCAGGGCCCTCAACCCCTCTGTTCCTGTGTGTCCAACTTGTCTAGTTACAACTACATGTCTATTCGTCCACCCATTGTAAAGTGCTGCGGAATTTGATAGCGCTATATAAATATCATAATAATAATAATAATTTACAAGTTTGAACTTTATACCTTATTACCTATCTCCTACCCCCCCTAACTGCTGTTTGCCTAGTAACAGCAGTAAAGTCCTAATTAAACACTTCCCTTACTGCTGATCTGCCTCTT
>OW240921.1:57310301-57320578 GCA_933207985.1 Pelobates cultripes | reverse complement strand
TAAAATTATCACCTTAAAAACACACGCACTACAAGCACCATAACAACCATAGGTACACATGGTAAGAAATCACACCATAACCACCATAGGTACACATGATAAGAAATCACAACATTCTAAAATAGTTTGACTGCTTAGAATGAGGGGATGCCAGAGCACTCCTGTGGTTATGGTGTTTGGCGTATTCCTGGAACATGGGAGCGAGAAGGTGGCTTGGGAAGCAGCGGGGGGTGGACATCGCAAGGCCCTGCCGAGCTGACTTTTATCCCCTCTGCGGCAGGGCTAGGAGCAAGTGATATCACAGCATGTCACTTCCTTCTAGCACTCCATGGAAGTCGCGCAGGAGTGAGCCCAGCACATGGCAGAGCCTGGGGCTAGGTTCTGCAAAGCCGCCAGCAGGAGCGAGGAGTAGCAACTTTACAGAGAGAGAAGGGACCTGACTGACCAAGTGCTGTAAGAGTGGCATGCAGGGCCGGACTGGGGATACAAAGCAGCCCTGGAAAAAAAAAATTGTGCCAGCCCCATAAGTCACTGCGCCATATATTGTCGCGTGTAATATGTAAGGCTATGTCTTGCCAGGACAGATGATTGAGTAATATATAATATATATATATATATATATATATATATTGCTTTTTCTAATATAAAATATTGGTCTTTTCAGGGTAAAACATTTAATTATACAGTAAGCATACGCACATGCAGACACAGGCAATTTCACTGACATTTCAGTGACACACACAAGCTCATTGATACACAGCCTCATAGACAAACAATCTTACTGATATACATCAGCTCATTGACATAAAAATACAAGCTCACTCACTAGCAGGCACACGCATGCAAGCAAGCTCACTCACTAGCAGACGCACACACACAGCTTAATGTGGTGTCTATAGCATGTCCCTACAGGCTTTTCAACGTAAACACTGTCTTTTCAGAAAAAGGCAGTGTTTACATTGCTTCAAAGTGACACTGCTAGTGACAGTCACTCAGACGGTCACTAGAGGTGCTTCCTGTGTTAGTGCACCTACATTCAGGGCCTCCACACTCTGTAGGTGCTGAACGTTCCCCATAGAGATATATTGATTCAATGCATCTCTATGAGGAGATGCTGATTGGAGTGGCGTTTTGCAGCCAATCCTATGGCAAAGCATTGGATTGGCTGAGATCATCAAGCTTGATGATCTCAGCTATAGAGGCAGGGCCAGTCGAGGGAGACCAGCACGCTGCGTGGGGAAAAAAAAAAGGTGAGCTAAAACACTATTTTTAAACACACATTTACACCATGACAGACACAGAAACACACATATACCATGACAGATACACACCCCATTACAGACACACACACACCATGAGAGACCATGACACAGACAGACACACACCGAGACGGACAGACACACACACACACACACACACACCATGAATGACAGACAGACACACACACACCCCATGACAGACAGACACACAAACACACACACCCCATGACAGACAGACACACACACCCCATGACGGACAGACACACACACACCCACCCAATGACGGACAGACAAACACACACTTACACACCATACAGACAGACACCATGACACAGACAGACACACACACACCATACATACAGACACCATGACACAGACAGACACATTACTTATACCTGCCAGGGGGAGGTCTTCTGGGGGCCGCGGGGGACTTTTACCGCTGGGAAGGTCTTCTGGGGGCATCTGGGGGACATGTCCTGTCGGCCGCTGGGGAGGTCTTTTGGCGGTCGCTGGCGGACTTGTCCTGGCGGCCGCTGGGGGAGCTGCGTCGTCTTACTTACTTCCCTCCTTGGTCGTCTTACTCCCCCACCTGTTCTTCTTACCCCCCTTCTTCTTCTTAACCCTCCTACTTCTTCTTACCCCCCTTCTTCTTCCTCCCCCTTACTCTTCTTACTCCCCTTTACTCTTCTTACTCCCCTTTACTCTTCTTACTCCCCTTTACTCTTCTTACTCCCCTTTACTCTTCTTACTCCCCTTTACTCTTCTTACTCTCCCCTCCTGCTTACTCCCCCTCCCCCTTTTCTTACTCCCCCATCTTTTTCTTACTCACCCCTTCTTCTTCTTACCCCCATCTTTTTCTTATCTCTTCTCCTTCTTACTCCCCCCTCCCCTCTTCTTATTCCCCCTCCCCTCTTCTTATTCCCTCCATCCCCTCTTCTTATTTCCCTCCCTCCCCCTCTCTTCTTATTCCCCCCCTCTTTTTCCCCCTCTCCTCTTCTTATTCCCCCTCCCCTCTTCTTATTCCCCTCCCCTCCCTCTTATTTCCCCCTCCCCTCTTGTTCCCTCCACTCCCTCTTCTTATTCCCCCCTCCTCTTCTTATTCCCCTCTTTTTGTCCCCCTCCCTCTTCTTATTCCTTCTCTTCTTATTTCCCTCCCCCCTCTTCTTATTTCCCCCCCTCTTTTGGCCCCCTCCCTCTTCTTGCCCCCCCTCCCTCTCTTTTTACCTCCCCCCTCCCCTGTTCTTACCCCCTCCCCTGTAGCGTGGCCGAGCTGCACTCCGGTCCGCGGTGGCCGGCCGGAGTGATAGGAAGGTGCACACTGAGTGTGCACTTCCTGTCAGTCCGGCCGGTTACAGGAAACAGAAACTCCACGCGGAACAGGAGTTTCTGTTTCCTGTAACCGGCGGACTGACAGGAAGTGCACACTCAGTGTGCACCTTCCTATCACTCCGGCCGGCCACCGCGGACCGGAGTGCAGCTCGGCCACGCTACAGACAGGGGAGAGGAGGGGAGAAGCTGCAGCCGCCTGAGCGCTCTTAACAGAGCGCTCAGGCGGCTGCAGTATTTAAAGGGCCGGCCCAGGAACGCGGCCGGCCCCCAGGTGCCGCGGCCCACCGGGAAATTTCCCGGTATCCCGGTGGGCCAGTCCGGCCCTGCCAGTGGACCCACAATGTCAACGGCTATGCGGGAAAAGGGTTCTCCAATGATAGGCATCGACTGAAGCCTAGCTTTTGGGTGATCCCCCCGCTTACCTACCCGTTGACAGGTGTCACACGTGCTACAATAAACCCGCACATCTTGGTTAAAATTGGGCCAGAAGAAGTTTTGTGTGATCCTATGAGCTGTGCGGCGGGAGCCTAGATGTCCTGCTAACGGCACATCATGCCCAATCCGCAGAATCTCCTGCCGGTATTTTGCAGGTACCACTAGCTGTCGATTCTGCCGTGGGGTACTCGGCTTCTGGGACGGTTTCGGGATCCTGTACAGTCTATCCCCCACCCACTCGTAGTGCTCCCCATCTACTCCTTCTCCCCCAGAATTGGCCCTGGCCCTGTACTTTGCTAGCGTCGGGTCTTCCCTGGTTTCCCTACCGTACATCTCTGGGGTATCCCAGCCTAAAGGGGCCTGGTCTAAGGTAAAGTCGGGGTAGAGAGTTTTACCTGGGTCTCAACAGCAGGTGGGCCGGTCTCAGCGGCACGGGTCTGGGCACGGGTCGTGACAGCATCCACTTCAGCGGGACCCATGGGAGCGAAGGCTGAAACAAGGGGCGCCAAGTCATTCGCGGGTAAGTCCTTCATGACCCCCACATTCACATGTCTAGCGCCCACTCCCCAATCCAAATGTACCCGGGCAACGGGTAGACGAAACACGGCACCCCCGGCTACTCGCACTGCGACCGTGTCCCCGGTAAGTTGGGCTTCAGATACCAGGTGCTTCTGGAGCAAAGGCATGGTTGCCCTGGTATCCCGTAGACCACTGACCTCCTTCCCGTTTACTTTCACACACTGCCGATGGTGCTGTCTGTTATCCCGGTGGGCAGCCTGAACGGGGTCTGCCTCATGCAGGATGCCCCAGCACTCCTCTTCCTCTACACAGTGAGCGGCTGGGAGGGGAGGTCGTGGATTGCCGCCTGCTGGTCTCCTCCAGGACTGGTTCTGGTTGGCGCTGTTCATCGGGCACTCGGGTCGCTTGTGCCCTAGCTGCTTGCACAGGTAGCACCGAATGGGTTGTGTGTACTCTCGTGAATTAAACCGAAGTGGCTGTTGGTACGGGGCAGATGGAGGAGGTGCTGATGGGCGAGTCATGGGAGGCTGATATAGGTTGGCTGCTGTTGGTGCTGCTGGCCTGTACTCTACTCTGGCGGGAGCCTTGCTGATGAGACTGTCCAGTTTGCGGGCGTCGGTATACTCATCCGCCAGGCGAGTTGCTTCGTGCAGAGTGGAGGGTTTACGGTCCCTTACCCACTCTCTGACCCCTGCTGGCAATTTATCAAAACAATGTTCCAAAAGAAACATCTGCAGCACCTCTTCTCCGGACACAGCCTGGCACCCCGCCATCCAGTGGGCGGCTGTGCGATGCACCTTACATGCCCATTCCACGTATGAGTCCCCAGTGGTCTTGACAGTGTCTCGGAACCTCCTCCGGTATGCCTCAGGTGTAACGGCATACCGGGAGAGTAAAGCTTCCCTGACGGCCACATAATCCCCAATCTCCTCATTAGGAATGGCCCAAAAAGCCTCGCTGGCCCAGCCGGATAACTTGCCGGACAATATAGTAACCCAGTTTTCCTGGGGTACCTTGTGCAGGGCACATTGCCGCTCAAAATCAGCAAGGTACCCATCAATCTCTCCTTCTGTCTCACTGAAGGCTTTAAACGCAGTAAACGGCACCTTCTTTCTTTCCCCCAGGTTTGCTGTAACTGGGGCTGCTGCAGCACCGCTTTGGCAAAGCAGGTTGGCCTCCACAGCGGCCATGACCTGGGTGATGACTTCTGTAGATGGGTTGGGACCATAATGTGCCAGCCTGATTCTTACCGCCCGGTCAAAGCTTGCCTCCTCGGGGGTTCTGTCAGCTGTGCTGGGTCCATTGGTTCCCTCTGCCGCTGGTACTCCATCCATTTCCAGCAATAGTGCAATAATATCCCTCTTCCTGAGGTTACTGGCTTGTCCGCCTCTTTGCTCTAATAAATCCTTTAGGGTAGCTCTTCTCAGGTTCTGGTATTGTAATTCCATTTAGTCCTGGTTGTAGTGGTCTCTTTGGGTGCTGAGGAGTTGTAACGGTACCTCCAGTAATAAATGTGCAAACCGCCGTTTAGTGAATGCTCCCCTTTCGCAATAATGTAGTCTGGTAGCGTATGCAGTATAACCATGCGAACCGTCAGCTAGGGAACACTCCAAACTCCCGAACGGTATCTGTATGGCTCTTTCCCTTCACGAACTCCAAATCCACGAACTGACAATATTAGCCAAACGCCAATATCTTCCAAGCGGCAAATAATTCAAATAAGTAGTGTGACGAGACCAACCTCGCCACATTGCATTGGAGAAGCCTGGTTGCTCGCCTGCTGCCTTTGGACTATGGCCCCCTGTTAAAAGACATCTTTTTTACCTGCAGAAAAGCTTAATTCGTGCTTTTCTGCCTGAGGTTCGGTAGATTTGTTTGAATGTGTTATACCCCAGATAGGAATCCCATGGAGCCCATTCGTGTGAAACTGACTGTAAAGACTTTGGCTCCATGGCGATTAAACTGTATTCGTGTGGTCTGAGCGCCATTCACTTAATAATGTGCGCTCAGACCTGAGCTATCTGGGGATATGTTAAATGTATAGTTTTAATGTAAGGTGTCTTACCTGATGTATTTTAAAGTGTTTTACTGTCTTTGTGTCCCCATGTGCTCAATGGAGTCTGCCTCTATCCCTGGATAATTGGATTACTTTCCCCATTGTCCAGGATAGAGGGCTCTGTAAAACCTGTTTGAGCCAGTTAGCCATGCTGCCAGCCAGGGTACAAAAGATACTTTTACTAACTTTTGAACCCCTGGTCTGATTCATGCAATTTTTTAATATGTTGTTCCCCTGAATGGATTGATTGTGAATATGTAATTTTATGTGAATGTGATGTATGGTTTTAGAGTTATGAAAGTTGGGTAGAAAGTATGTTTTAACTGTTTGTATAATTGAGTTTCCTCTCAGGATAAAGGGAGGGAATATGTGGGATGTAACTGTGATGTGATTGGTTGTTTTATACCTCCCTGTGGGCGGTCCTGTATTTGCAAGACTGTAATAAAAACCAGGCTGGGTGTGCCAGCACCTCAGACCACTGCTTGACCCTCAACACGGAGCCTTGTCTCGTTCTTGGGGGGATTCACTGTATGCTGTTAGAGACTGATTGCCAGGAGTGTAAGCTGATAGCTGCTAGCAGACGAACAGGAAAAGCAGACAATTTGGGAGGTTCCAGTTCGGGAGTTGGAGTGCTATTTTGTATCCAGTTCGGGAGTTTGGTGCTTTATAGTAGCTGTGCCTGCATCTCTGGAAGGGGAAGATCGCCTAAACGGTTTTAACCCCTTGTGTTCTGAAACGGTCCGTTACAAGCAGTCTCTAGGCGCCGGTAATAAAATCCCTCCCCAATAACGAGACCAAGCTCCGCTTTGAGGGTAAAACACGAACTGATTTACTGTGGGCTACCTGCCCGGTATTTATGCAGGTCTCCCACTTGGTGGACACTCCCCTAGGGGACCAAATGGGAGACTGGAATAACAGAAAGACATGGGGACATTTTGGACATACATCCCCACAATATTCCCAGCATGCATCACAGTTCCCTCCCCTCTGCTCGGGGGATAATTGGGAAGTAATTCAATTATCTCCCCGAGCAGAGGCAAATCGCCATTTTAAGTACAAGTCACAAAACACATAAAAATCTATAACTTTATAACTGCCGAACATATTGCATTCGTGTAACACATCCCCAGATAGCCTGGATCTGAGTGCATATTATTGGTGAATAGCGCTCAGATCCCATTCGCATAGTTCAATCGCCATGGAGTCAAAGTCTATTACAGTTCTTCGGTATGCGATTGACTCCATGGGACGGCTATCTGGGTTAAGTCCATTCGTGTTGTTGAATCTCCCGAACAGCCGGCATTCGTATGCTTTTGTCGATTGAGAAGGGGAGGTCGACGGCTTCAGCGGTGTTCGGTTGAAAAAGTGTCCGTTTTCAGATCCATGAAATAATCGTCGAACACCGCTGGTCTTTCGCATGGTTAAAATGGCCGCCGCCTCGTGGTCGACATACGAACGACGACCACCCGGCATTCGGTTTTAATTGAGAAGTGTCTGTGGTTAACCGCAACGTTCTAATTGGGATCAATAGGTTAACCAGCAGCACACTTCTCTTCTGGGTGGCCGTCCGTTCGGTAGTTCCGTTCGACAAAACCAGACATTCCCTAAAACAAAGCATACGAATGGGAGAATTCATGCAAACGGCAAAACAGGCGAACACAGTACTTTTAGTCCAGACAGATGGG
This sequence comes from Pelobates cultripes, assembly GCA_933207985.1. Classification (NCBI taxonomy): domain Eukaryota; kingdom Metazoa; phylum Chordata; class Amphibia; order Anura; family Pelobatidae; genus Pelobates; species Pelobates cultripes. Next base: position 57,313,295 of record OW240921.1, on the reverse strand, counting down.
TCTGTCACATACTGGTACTCCTGGATTCTCGGTTGCTCTCCGGCTGGTAGTTGGTGTTACTTGGTGGGCAGAGATCAGTGCTGCTCTGCCCCACAGCCAGTGTTACAGCTGGGTAATTAACAGGGGTGCCAGTTCCAGGATTAAGGACAAAGGGAGAGCAGAGGCTGTGGCGAAACTAACCTCACCACTGGGCACTAGAGAAGCCTGGTCGCTCGCCTGCTGCCTCTGGACTGAAGCCCCCTGTTAAAGACCTTTTATTTCCCCGTATAGGTAATGGAAATGCACACAATCCCTTGTCCTGGAATCCTGGGTGCAAAAGAAGCTGGATAAGCCCCAGTACCAAAGGCACCAAATATCAGATTTAAATGTAGAAAAGAATCCAGGCACTCCAAGGTATTCCAACAGATAGGCAATTATATTGGACCCAAGCACCAAACAACAACGTTTCGACCCTTAGGGCCTTTGTCAAGCTACTGAAACACATAACTTGCATACAATATAAAGGTATAAACAACAATTAACAAATGAAAAAAAACATGTGAAATGTTACAATAAGTTAATTACATAATCACAAGAACAAAGAAATATGCAGACCGTCTCAATTATATGAATGAAACTTACTGCATTGACTGGAAAAAATATATCTATGTATAGTGCGATGTTCCAAATATAGAACCTGGCTATTAGAAATAATATGGTCAGAGACCCTAATTAAACAAAGTATATACAAGTGAACCTACAATCCTATGCCAGCCCAGGGTAGTATAGATCAAGAGGTAGTAAAAAAGATAACCTCACTCCCCTTATAATTAAGCTTTATTGTGATCTGCTATAGGGATAGGAGTATACAGTAGCTAAGTCTCTATAATCCATGCATCCTAGGAAGTATCCTGGTCACACTAGAAACATATTAAGAAAAACAGAGAGAGATAAGGACTGAAAATAGAAGTAAACAAATCAGTCAAAAACAGACTGATAATTAGCATTAATAAAGCCTCTCTCCCTGTAAAGCTAGCTAGATAGGCATAGGAAAGAAAAGAAGAAAACGATATAAAATAAAGATAAATTAAATGGTGATCATGGTGCTCCAAACACCAGTGCCCAGTGCAGAAAAAGCGCCCAACGTGCGTTTGGTGCGAAGATGCACTTCGTCAGGGGCCCTGGCGAAGGTGCATCTCTGCAGCATGCGATAAGCGTTCTGTGTTTAAGGCACCATGATCACCATTTTGGTAACACGCCTAATTTTTACTTACTCTTTAGCTATAACTCTTTAGATAATACTTTTGTTTTATTTGTTTACTTCAGTATATTAGTTATATTTATGTTCGATGCCATCATGAACCGCCCACGCTGCTCGCTGTAACGAAATTTACACTATCCGAAACGCTCTTTGAATGCGGCTGCCCATTTTATGTTGCTACAACTGACTCGACAACTTATTTCTATAGCATTGTTCAGTGCGCATCATAACCCTTTATTTTCCGGTAATTTCGCTGTCTCTCTTGCGTTTCATTTAGAAAATGCACTCTGAGAGACAGCTGGAGTCTCATACTGGTACGTTTGTCTCTGCGTGACCCCTGCAGCCACTGCCCCCCTTTTGGGGAGGTTTTGAGGTGGTGGGTGCGGCGGCTATACAGGGACTTGGAACGTTGTGTTCCTTGCTCTCTCTTTTTTGTAATTACATAATCACTCAATAATCATGAAAGCAGTGTCAGAACATAATCATCTCTCCAATGATAGTTCCCAATTATCTCCAGGATAGAGAGTAGGAATTGTAATGAACTTGTGGGAGGGCTTAACTTTGTGTATCCATGATTGGTCACCTTGCTATTGTGTCCCAGTCTTCCACCAGGTCCCCTTGGGAGTGTCCACCTGGTGGAAGACCTGCATAAATACCGGGCAAGTAGCCCCATTAAACCAGACCACTGCTTGACCCGTCAACACGGAGCCTTGTCTCGTTCTTGGGAGGATTTGATTGTATGCTGTTCCAGTTTGACTGCTAGGAGTGTAAACCTTTTCCTGTTCGGTTGTTTACAGCGTTTGTATGGTTCCGGTTCGGGAGTTGGAGCATTCGTATGGTTTCCAGTTCGTGAGATTGGTGTCCTCAGTAGCTGCCTGTGTATCTGAAAAGGGAATATCTCCTAAACGGCGTTTAACCCCTTTTATGCCTGGGGGGTGCCGTTACAATTGGTGGCAAGTGGCGGGATCATTCCCACAGCCCAGAAGGACAGCTACAAGGAAGCACCATTTGCTGGATTTACAAATTGAGGGCAACGCATGTCTGAGTACAGCGACCCTGACAGCAGCAGGATGGAACCAGCCATTTTATACGAGGAGGAGGACCTGGATGGCCGGGATGCATTAAGGAAAGGCATTTGGTACCAGGCCCTGGATAATGTACAGTACCAGCGGGGAGAGAATCTCCCCAGTAAAGAGCAGCGATTGCAGATACGACTGGCACTGCGGATGCTCTTCCTGGGAGAGCAGTCCCTGGAGGAATGGGTAAGGGAGTTCGTGCACCGGGTATGGCAGGAGCTGTGGCTACCGGATGCCTACCAAGCACTCTGGTGGTATACGGTTCGGTATACACCCTGGACAGTGGAGCACGATAACCCGGAGGGAGAGGAGTTTAATGGCCCTGGCTTGCTGTGGGAGGCGTTCACAGAACCTGACTTTGGGAGCCCTTAAGAGAGCCGGTTTGATTATATTTTTGACTGGAGGGAGGGTATGCAAGACTGGGATGACCCCCACAAAGTGGGACCAGACCTAGAACACCTCGCAACCCTGGAGTGGGAACTGGAGCAAGATTACAAAAACCTGTTCCACTCCATCGAGGATACCCAGCAGGAGAGCATCGTAGCAGACCCAGGTCCAGAGCCCTTCAGCTGGGAGGATATTGTCAGGGTGTACTGGGAGGACCTTCAGCCGACCAGCAGAGATGGCCCCACAGTACTCCCTCCCCAGTGGTAGGGTGAGCTACAGGGATGCTGGGCG
>OW240921.1:57265830-57310201 GCA_933207985.1 Pelobates cultripes | reverse complement strand
AATAATAATAATAATAATAAATATATATATATATATATATATATATATATATATATATATATATATATATATATTATCTCAGTGTTGGCTACCTCATCCTCCTCCACCGCCGCTTCCACCTTCACCGCCTCCTCAACCTATGAGTCACAGTATTGTATAGTAAAAAAAACAGTATTGGCTGCCTCATCATTCTCCTCCACCGCTGCTTCCACCTATGCCGCCACGGCCACCGCTTCCTCAACCTATGGGTCACTTAGTATAAACTATGTACACATTAGCAGAGGCTTGTGAAGGCCTTTTCACCATGCATCAGGAGTTGAGCATTTATCCATGCATCAGGACTGCAAGAAATGCACCACAGGCCGCAAATGTATCTTTTTTTATAAGTCTCAATATTTTGGGGGCTACCCCAATTAAAAATAAAAATAAATAAATAAATAATAATAATAATAAAAAAATAAAATAAATATATTACATATATATAAAAACACAGTTTTGGCTACATTCTCCTCCTCCACTGCCGCTTCCACTTACACCGCCATGGTCACCGCCTCCTAAACCTATGGGTCACTTAGTATAAACTATGTACACATTAGCAGAGGCTTGTGAAGGCCTTTTCTCCGTGCATTAGGAGATGAGCTTAGTTTGAACAATGAAAGAGAATACCCTGCACTCCAACCCTCTCTCAAATGGATAATTCTGGTGCTCCTCCTGACAGCCATGCTTTAGATTTTGATTTATGTTCTTCCAAAGCTAAAATCAAAGATTCCATCTAGTGCTATTTTATGGCTCAGCTGTATTTTTTATTTTTATGTTATTTTAAGTGATTTCCCTATCTACATTTCTTTGCAGGGCACTTGTCCTACTCTAACCCCCATTTTACTTGCTTTTGCAGCTCTCTAGCTCTTTCCAGGAGTTTTAGAGGCAATTTTGTGCCCAAAAGTTCAGGTCCCCATTGACTTCAATGGGGTTCGGGGTCAAGTTCGAGCCCGGACTTTTTTTCAAAGTTCGTCCAAACCCACCGGACCCGAACATCCAGGTGTCCGCTCAACTCTAACCAAAACCCTCCATGAAAATTCACACTTAAAAACCTGAACTTGTCACGTCTCTTTTACAGCTCTGTAACTTCACAAAATAGTGTCTAGGTCATACATTGGGCATATTGTTTTACTCAGAAGATGTAACTGAGCATAATTTGGGGATTTTTATGACAGTGGTACATATCAAGCGTAAGAGATACTCAGCAAAAATGCAACATATATGTAAAAATGCAATTTTTTTCCCCCTCACCACAAACATTGACATAAATTGTTGAAAAAATGGTGGCACGTTAAGGCACAATATACACCATATTAGATACCCTAGGGTGCCTGCTTTATCAAATAAAAGCCCTTTGTGGGGTTATTTGAACAGTCACACTGCTATAATACCCTAAAATGAGACATAGGCCAATCAAATCCATCTAGGAAAATTCTAACTATAGAAACTGAAATAGCCTTGTCTCTTATTTTGCATTGTAACTTTACAGAAAAGTGCCAAAGGCATACAATGGGGGCATTGTTATATTCAGCATATTAGGCTAAACATAATATGGGGTGCAGGAATAGCACACACCACCTTTCCGAAATACACATTACAAAAACCTTGTTATATGTCTATATGCCAAAATAAAGAAAAAACACAATTTTAATAATATTTAGCAGGGTGAGCCCCTAACTCCCTCAACCCCTTTCTCAGCTTAACAGACACACCAGCACAACTACTGGCCGCCTGGGTCACAGGGGTGGAGATGTCCACAAAATCCAGTAAGAAACTAAAACAAAAAACATTGCACTCACATCTAAAAATTGTGCATAACAGCGACCAAGATGGTGACGTTGACCTGAACTCACCTATATCAGACCACGATACCAGGGACAGCCAAGAAATCCCAGACACCCCAAACTCGCAACCGGTCACAGATGCGTCGGTGGGCAACATGCTGCGCTCACTACAAGCCAGCCTAAAAACAGACTTCTCCAAAATGGTGTCTGACATCAGAGCAGACATACAAGCCCTGGGAGACAGGACTGCTCACCTAGAGGAGAAAACTGAAGGGCTGCTGGAGGCACACAACAAATTAGCAGGAGCACATACCACATTTCTACAGAAAGTGTTTTACCTAGAGTGGAAAATTGCAGACAACGAGGACCGAGACCGGCGGAATAATATAAGGCTGAGAGGCATACCAGAAGACATAGGCCTACAAGACCTAGCTAAATTTGTCCAAGATATGTTCCGAGCCCTGATTCCCAATCTTGAGGCCTCAGACCTCCGCCTGGACCATACGCACCACCTGCCGAAACCCAGACACCTACCGCCCTCCACCCCAAGAGATGTAATTACGAGGTTACACTACTTCACAGTGAAAGACCAACTAATGCAGGATTGTCGGGCAACTTCACCACTTCCAGCCCCATTTACAGACATCAAGCTGTTTATTGACCTTTCTGCAATGACGATGTCCAAAAGGAGAGCCTTTGCTTCCATCACCACAGCACACAGCAATGCCACTATCCCATACAAGTGGGGATTCCCAGCGAAACTCATACTTAAGAAGAATGGAGCAGATTGAATCATCCTCACGCCGCATGATGGCATACAGCTGCTTAAAGAATGGAACATACCTATTCACCACCCATCCAACTTCAGATCACCCACAGCATCACCACCTAGGAAACTTACCAGAGACTTGCATACGGTCCCCTGGCACGAGACACTCACAAGGGCACCGGACATGCCGCCTACCGGTGCACCCAAGCGCAATCTCACAGACCACCAATGAAGACTCACAGATATGTATTCAAAGTGTAATATGTTGATACTGTTTACCTATCACTCCCCTGTGCACAGCCACGAGTCCACACTCGGTGGATACCAATTGGGTAAAAGTTTTTGTTAAATTGTGTTATTACCCCGCTTTCACGGTTATATTATAAGATACCACCCGAGCAGAGTAGTTGCAACAATAGTCACACATTCATACTGAATACTATACACCTGTGGAAGGGCACAACTCCCGTAATCCACTCAGAAGCATCTAATGTTCTACCGCCCACGATCCCCCATATGGCTTAAATAACAAGCCACATCTTACCCGTTTGCAGATCACTGCGCTGTGCCATTTGGCTAACGGGTCTAGTATGTAGTTCTTGTTTACACCCCCCCCCATATCTACCTACCACCCCCCGCTCAGAACCCAGCGATAACAAATGCGAAGCAAGGGCACTATTACCAAACAAGAGGGAAGATTCCCTGCCCCACTCAACCTAACTTTCTCCAACAGGATGTCGATCGCAATACTCTCCCTAAACATGAAAGGGTTAAATTCGCGAAATAAGCGGTGACTGGCACTACTGGAGGCCAGGAAACAGAAGGCGCACATAGCCTTCTTCCAAGAAATGCATTTTAAATGGGGCTCCTGGCCCAGGTTTAATTCACACTGATTCCCGATAGACTACCACTCTTGCTACTCCAAAAAGAAAAGAGGAGTTTCTATTCTAGTGAGTAAATCTACTACCTTTGCACTGGTTCGCAAAATTAGTGATAGTAAAGGCAGATACCTCATCCTCCAATGCCATATCAATAACAGCCCCTTCACATTAATGAATATCTATGGGCCCAACGAAAACCAGGAATCATTCATATCACATGTATTTGCATTGTTGAAAGTGTATAGCTTTGGGGAGGTAATACTTGGAGGCGATACCAATTTCCTCCTGGACAGTATTAAAGACTCCTCTGCCTCAGACACTGTAACACCCACAACATCTAAAAGACGGCTTACACAGTCCCAACATATCTGTAATACCCTAACTACTCATGACTAGTGATGTACCGAACGGTTCGCTGGCGAACGGTTCCCGGCGAACATAGCATGTTCGCGTTCGCCACGGCGGGCGAACATATGCGCGGTTTGACCCTCCCCCTATTCGTCATCATTGAGTAAACTTTGACCCTGTACCTCACAGTCAGCAGACACATTCCAGCCAATTAGCAGCACAGCCTCCCTAGCAGACCCTCCCACCTACTGGACAGCATCCATTTTAGATTCATTCTCAAGCTGCATGCCTAGTAAGAGGAGGGAAAGTGTAGCTGCTGTTCATAAGATAGGGAAAAGCATAGCTAGGTTAGGGATAAGGGTATGCTTTTTTTTGATTTTTTTTTTCTATGTAATGTAAATGCACTTAGTTGTCTGCCACTGCTGCCAGCTTCTGTGTCAGGCTCACAGTGCCTATTTCCCCAGTCAGTGCCACCAATTACATCTGGTGTCACAATAGCTTGGATTTAAAAACAAAAAACTTTTTTCACTGTTATAGATTGAATAGCAGTCAGTTGTCTGCCACTGCTGCAGCTTCTGTGTCAGGCTCACAGTGCATACTGTGCCCATTTCCCCAGTCAGTGCCACCAATTACATCTAGTGTCACAATAGCTTGGATTTAAAAACAAAAAACTTTTTTCACTGTTATAGATTGAATAGCAGTCAGTTGTCTGCCACTGCTGCCAGCTTCTGTGTCAGGCTCACAGTGCATACTGTGACCATTTCCCCAGTCAGTGCCACCAATTACATCTGGTGTCACAATAGCTTGGATTTAAAAACAAAAAACTTTTTTCACTGTTATAGATTGAATAGCAGTCAGCTGTCCTTAAAGCCGGGTGTATTCTGCGGCTAACAGTGAATCACGGTGACCAGTGCCACCAATTAGATCTGGTGACACAAAGCTTGGATTTAAAAACAAAACACTTTTTCACTGTTATAGATTGAAGATAGCAGTCCAGTGTCGCTTAAAGCGGGTGTGTTACTAACAGTGGATACGTGACCAGTGCCACTAATTAGATCTGGTGTACACAATGGCTTGGATTTAAAAAATAATAATATTTTTCACTGTTGCTCGTTGAATGGCAGTCAGTGTCCTTAAAGTTATTATTGCGGCTAACAGTGGATACGCTGACAAGTGCCACTAATTAGATCCTGTGTCACAATAGCTTGGATTTAAAAACAAAAAACTTTTTTTACTGTTATAGATTGAATAGCAGTCAGGTCAGTGTCCTTAAAGCGGGTGTGTTACGCTAACAGTGGATACGCTGACAAGTGCCACTAATTAGATCTGGTGTCACAATAGTTTGGATTTAAAAAAATAATATTTTTCACTGTTATAGATTGAATAGCAGTCAGTGTCCTTAAAGCGGGTGTGTTACGCTAACAGTGGATACGCTGACAAGTGCCACTAATTAGATCCTGTGTCACAATAGCTTGGATTTAAAAACAAAAAACTTTTTTTACTGTTATAGATTGAATAGCAGTCAGGTCAGTGTCCTTAAAGCGGGTGTGTTACGCTAACAGTGGATACGCTGACAAGTGCCACTAATTAGATCTGGTGTCACAATAGTTTGGATTTAAAACCGACACTTTTTCTGTTATAAGATTGAATAGCAGTCAGTGTGTCATAAGCGGTTGTATTCGCTAACAGTGAATCTCACGGCTGACCAGTGCCACCAATTAGATCTGGTGACACAAAGCTTGGATTTAAAAACAAAACACTTTTTCACTGTTATAGATTGAATAGCAGTTAGTTATCTTCAAGCGGCTGTGTCAGGCCTACAGCCTGTGCTCTGCACAACTGTGCCAGTGCACATTGCCACTCATATCTGGTCTCACAGTAGCTTGCGCGCATAGTACCACTAATCCCCCAAAAAATGACAGGCAGAGGCAGGCCACCCCGCAAGGGCCATCGTGGTCGTGGTGCTGTGATTCCCTTTGGCCCTAGAATAATGCCCAGTTTTCAGAGGCCACGTACCCTGAACTTGAAAAGTTCTGAGGACATAGTTGACTGGCTAACACAAGACACCCAATCTTCTACAGCCTCCGCTCAGAACCTTGACGCACCATCCTCCTCCAGCTTAGCTTCAGGCACCTCTCAAGATACCACTCACCCGCCTGCCGCCACCACCAAAACTAGCACCACAGCAGCTTCAGTTGGTATGTCAGAGGAGTTATTCACACATCCGTTTGAAGAAATGAGTGATGCGCAACCATTATTACCAGAGGATGTAGATAACAGGGATATGTCTCAGGCAGGCAGCATTACACACATGGACGTACGGTGTGATGATGATGATGATGTTGTACCCGCTGCTGCTTCCTTTGCTGAGTTGTCAGATACAAGTGAAGCGGTTGATGATGACGATGCGTCCATGGATGTCACGTGGGTGCCCGCTCGTCCAGAAGAAGAACAGGGCGAAAGTTCAGATGGGGAGACAGGGAGGAGGAGACGAGTTGGAAGCAGGGGGAGGTCGTCGCAAGGAGCTAGTGGCACAGTCAGACAGCATGCATCGGCACTCGGGGTCAGCCCGACAGCACGCCAATCAACGCATGCTGTGTCCACCACCAGAATGCCGTCATTGCAGAGCTCAGCAGTGTGGAATTTTTGTGTGTCTGCCTCTGACAACAGCGATGCCATTTGCAACCTGTGCCAAAAGAAACTGAGTCGTGGGAAGTCCAACACCCACCTAGGTACAACTGCTTCGCGTAGGCACATGATCTCACATCACAGACGCCTATGGGATCAACACATGAGTACAAGCAGCTCGCCTACTCTAAGCCGCCAACCTCCTCCTGGTCCAGCATCTTCAGCCACGTCAACCACTGCTGTCCTCCTTGTCCCCTCTCAACCATCCGCCACTCCGCCTCCCACCTTGAGCAGTTCACGCTCATCTTCCCACAGTCATGTGTCTGTCAAGGACATGTTTGGCGTAAGAAGACAATGTCAGAAAGTCACCCCCCTTGCCCAGCGTCTGACTGCTGGCTTGTCCGAACTATTAGCCCGCCAGCTTTTACCATACAAGCTGGTGGAGTCTGAGGCGCTCAAAAAATTTGTAGCTATTGGGACACCGCAGTGGAAGGTACCCGGCCGAAATTACTTTTCGCAAAAGGCAATCCCCAACCTGTACTCAATTGTGCAAAAGGAAGTAATAGCATCTCTGGCACACAGTGTTGGGTCTGACCACTGACCAGATACCTGGTCAGTGGTCAGACCAGGTATCTGACCACTGATACCTGGTCTGCAAAGCATGGTCAGGGCAGGTATATCACCTACACTGCGCATTGGGTAAACCTGCTGACTGCTGCCAAGCATGGAATGCATGGCTCTGCAGAGGAGTTGGTGACACCGCCACGACTTGCAGGAAGTCCTGCTGCCACCTCCTCTACTCCTCCTACTCCATCCTCTTCCATAACCTCCTTGGCTGAGTCCTCTTCTGCTGCTGCGTCTTGCTCCACATCAACGGCACCCCCCCAGCTCCCAGGTACTATTCCACATCCCGGATACGGCAGTGTCACGCCGTCTTGGGTTTGACTTGCTTGAAAGCAGAGAGTCACACCGGACAAGCACTCCTGTCCGCCCTGAACGCACAGGTGGAAAAGTGGCTGACTCCGCAGCGACTGGATATCGACAAAGTGGTTTGTGACAACGGAACAAATTTGTTAGCGGCATTGAAGTTGGGCAAGTTGTCACATGTGCCGTGCATGGCACATGTGTGTAATCTGATCGTACAACGCTTTGTGCATAAGTACAAAGGCTTATAGGACGTCCTAAAGCAGGCCAGGAAGGTGTGTGGTAATTTCAGGCGTTTCTACACGGCCATGGCTCACTTTGCTGATATCCAGCGGCGAAACAACATGCCAGTGAGGCGCTTGATTTGCGACAGCCCGACACGTTGGAATTCAACACTCCTAATGTTCGACCGCCTGCTCCAACAAGAAAAAGCCGTTGAATATTTGTATGACCGGGGTGCTAGGACTCTGGGGAGCTGGGAATTTTTTTGCCACGTGTGGCAAACCTAGCCACTTGGACTATAACTAGAGACTATAGGTCTGGGGAGATATGCGCTTTACTCTTCTATGTATGCTTAATGTATTCTCTGCATTGCCTGTAATTGCTGTTTCCGCCGAATGCAAATGGCGGTTTTGTATGGGGATTTTCTTTCGTTTCACGAACGGCACTTTGGAGGGCCGTTCGTGAACCGAACGCGATACCCCCTAATAGCCCACACACTTAGAAGCGTGTGGCGCTAGTTAACCAATTGCAATTGCAATCGGTTATTAGAGGCTCTTCTGGGTGGCCGTCGTTCGACTACCGACCATGCCGCGGTCGGCCATCTTGGATCCTTTGTTCCCTCAGCGGTGCCGTGTCGTCGAACGCATAGTCCTACCAATAGCTATTCGACGGCACGAACACCGCTGAGCCTCCAGGACGTTCGGGAGTTTCAGGATCGTGTTCACTAAAAGCAATCGGTCCTTTCTGTATGTTTTAAAAGAAATGTGTTTTTCGGGCGGCGTTCGGTTATTTTAGCTGGGATCTGAGCGGTAATCTCACGAATGATGCGCTCAGACCCCAGCTATCTACCGAACGTCCATTCGTGTAAATCCACTGTGTATTTAACAAGTTATGGATTTTTGTTTAAATTGTCGGTTCTGCTGCACGAGGGGATAATCCCCTTAACAGGGCATTCTGGGAGGATGATCCCTCTCGTGCAGCGGTGCCTGATGGGAGAAATATATTGTCATGTAAGTCCCCCATGTAGTCCCCTCTGGGAGTGCCCCTGGGAAGGGACTCAGGAAACCCCTTGCATGGGGACTTGTATAAATTGTCCAGCCGATTAAAAGGATTTCAGTTGACTCTCAAAACTGTGTCTCGTCCGGTTATTGGGAAGTTGGGGATATTGCCTTGTTGTTTCAGCGCTTGACTGTGGATTCGTTTCTGAACCAGCGGAATTCGTGGATTTATTATTGGCGTTCCGCTACAATTGGTGGCAAGCGACGTGATCCAACTCTACAGTCGAATACAGCGCATTCGAATGAAAGGAACAACCGAACGGAAAAGGGAAAAGGCAATTCGTATGCAACAAACAGACGAAAGCGATCAGTGAATGGGGACTGATTACACGGCGTTAAAGAGACAGACGCTAAAGGAGCTGCTGGAGGCTAGAGGGAAAAGCGCTAGCAACAAATCCAAGCACACAGCAGTCCACCCCCACCTGCCAGGGAGGAAACACCATACCAGAGGGAACTGAGAACCCGGCTGGAATTTGTACCACAGCCAGTAACCCTGGACATCTTGACCGTGCTGATGGCAGACATCCAGGATTACATTATGGCACAGCAGCACCAGAGGTCACCATCCAGGGCAGAATCCATTGCCAACTCATTCGGCGCTCCAGTGAAGCAGAAAATACCCTACCAGGCATTTAAAGCGTTCTGCGAGGAGAAGGATGAGATTGACGGATACCTGCAGGATTTTGAGCGGTTATGCGACCTACACGATCTGGAACAAGCCATGTGGGTACCCTTACTAGCAGGCAAGTTGGCAGGCCGAGCAGCAGAGGCGTATCGCGCTGTGCCCAGAGAGGACAGCAAGGACTATTTTAAAGTTAAGAGGGCAATTCTGGAGAGGTATGCCATAACCCCGGAGGCATATCGGCGTAAATTTCGGGGATTGAGGAAGCCGGAGAAAGATTCCCACGCTGAGTGGGCACATAAGCTCGACCAAGATTCAGGCGAGCCAAGCCACCACCATGGAGGGACTGCGCCAACTCATCCTGCTGGAGCAATTTTTTAACGGACTGTCACCAGAGGCACAGGAATGGGTAAGGGACAGAAAACCCCTCACCTTAACCGAAGCCGCCCGGTTGGCGGATCAGCACTTTGACGCCAGGAGGCACCATGGGCTTCCCAACAGGGCTCCCCTGAGACCAGCTGTACCACACCACCCGACCATCTCCACACCAACCAACTCCGCTCCCTTCCGGCCAGCACCGGGCAACCCCCCACCACCATCCCGCTACAATGGCAGGGCCAACATACAATGTCATACCTGCCGCCAGTGGGGACATATGTCCCGGGAGTGCACCCAGAATCGGAGTAGACAGGCGTGGAACCAGGTACGACAAAACTCCGCTCCAAGGGCCGCTGCTCATTACTACCACACGGAACCTGACAACTCCGAGCTGGTCAGTTTGTAGATCGAGGAACCATTGGGAGTTTTATACGAAGTGATGTCGGTACAGGCCACAGACAACAGGCAACATCACCGTCAAGTTGTGTTTGTGGGGGGGAAAGAAGTACAGGGGCTGAGGGACTCGGGAGCCACTTTGACCCTGGTTGCTCCACATTTGGTTCCCGATGCGGCCCACACTGGCGGATCAGTGGCTGTCCGGGTAGCAGGGGGAGCCATGTACCGGTTACCCACGGCCAAGGTACATTTGAACTGGGGTGCTGGGGAGGGGGTTGTAGAAGTGGCAATCATGAAGAAGTTACCAGCAGATGTGGTGTTGGGGAATGACTTGGGCCAGATGACTTCCGCGTTCCTACCTCAGACCCCTTCACAGGAGGCGCACCCAGTAACCACACGGCAACAGGCTCGCACCACGGCACCACCAGCACACTCTGAGGCTCAGGTAAGTAACCATGACCCCCCTTGACAAATATGACCTGGGACACCCCAACCACTTTTGAAGCCGAGGTTCAGACAGACCCCACACTGCAGGTGTACCGAGATAGGGTAGACACGGACCAGGTGGGGCGGGAGGGGGAACGGTACATTTGGGAAAAGAAGTTACTGTACCGAGTGGCAGAAAGGGCAATAGGAAACTCTGTGACGCTCCAAACTAAGCAGCTGGTAGTACCCCAGAAGTATAGACAGGAGTTACTGAGAATAGCCCATGACATCCCTCTGTCCGGCCATTTAGGGATGACCCGGACCCGGTATCGCTTAACACATGCTTTCTTTTGGCCCGGGATTTCTAAAGATGTGAGGCATTATTGTACCTCCTGTGATGTGTGTCAGAGGGTAGGCAAGAGGGGGGACCGCCACAAGGCGAAACTATGTCCCCTACCTATAATTGAAGAACCGTTCAGCCGCGTAGCTGTAGATATAGTGGGGCCACTACCAAAGCCCAGCCCCTCCGGGAAGCGATGTATACTGACCGTGGTGGACTACGCCACCAGGTACCCCGAGGCGATTGCCCTAACCAATATTCATGCGGAGACAGTGGCCGAAGCCCTGATGAAAATCTTTTCCCGAGTAGGATTCCCACAGGAAATTGTTTCCGATAGGGGGACCCAATTCACGGCTGAGGTTACTCAGCAGTTATGGAGGATATGTGGCATTAAGCAAATCATTAACTCCGCCTACCACCCACAATCCAACGGATTATGTGAGAGGTTCAAAGGTACCCTAAAACAGATGCTCCGGACATTCGGAGAGACCCATAAGGACTGGGAACGATTCCTTCCCCATCTGTTGTTCGCTTACCGAGAGGTACCCCAAGAGTCTACCGGTTTCTCCCCATTTGAACTGTTGTTTGGGAGAAGGGTCCGGGGACCGTTGGATCTCATTAGAGAACATTGGGAGGGGGAGAGTAGCGCAGATGGGACCCCTATTGTACCATACGTGCTGGCGTTCCGGGATCACCTGGAGGAATTGACCCAGGCCGTACGTACAAACCTCCAGGCAGCCCAGCAACGACAGCGTCGTTGGTATGACATGGGGGCCAGAGACCGTAGTTTTCAAGTGGGACAGAAGGTGTTAATCCTCAAACCTGTCCGCACCGATAAACTGCAGGCCGTCTGGCAGGGCCCATACCAGGTGGTAGAGCAGAGATGCAACACCACCTACGTGATCGGCCCATGCTCCGGAGTAGGGAAGAGACGCATGCTCCATGTGAACATGCTCAAACCCTACCACGAGCGAACTGAGGACGTGGCAGCTATTTGTACGCCTGCCTCATACGATCAGGAGAACTTACCTCTCCCAGATCTATTAGAGCAGGAGGAGCAGAAGGAACCCTCCCAGGGGGTTCAGCTGGGGGAGCGGCTAAGTCCCCAAGAGCGTACCCAGGTACAAGAATTGATAGTGACAAAGAGTGCCACCTTTTCTAACTTACCTGGGTACACGCCACTAGCCACCCACCGAGTAGAAACCCCGGGACAGCTTCCGATGCGACAAACCCCATATCGGATTCCTGAATCCGTGCGGGAACATATGAGGAAGGAGATTGAGGAGATGTTACAGTTGGGGGTTATCGAACACTCCGATAGCCCCTGGGCATCGCCGGTAGTCCTGGTTCCCAAGAAAGATGGTACCACCCGGTTCTGCGTGGACTACCGGAGGTTGAACGACAAAACTGTGTCGGACGCCTACCCGATGCCTCGGTTAGACGAACTGCTGGATAGGATGGCCAGGGGTCAGTATCTCACTACAATAGATCTGTGTAAGGGATACTGGCAAATTCCACTAGACGAGGACGCCATCCCCAAGTCGGCGTTCGTCACCCCGTTTGGCTTGTACCAATTTCGAGTCATGCCATTCGGGATGAAAAACGCCCCCGCGACGTTCCAGCGAATGGTGGATCGGCTACTGGACGGGTTCCAGGATTATGCGTGTGCATACCTGGACGATATTGCCATCTACAGTCAGACCTGGTCAGATCACCTACAACACATAGGGGCTGTAATAGATCGGATCCGGGAGGCAGGGCTTACCTTGAAACCCAGTAAATGCCACATAGGGATGGCAGAGGTCCAGTACTTAGGACACCGGGTTGGTAGCGGGCAACAGAAGCCTGAGCCCGCAAAGATTGAAGCTGTAGCCCAGTGGCCTACCCCTAGGACCAAAACCCAAGTCCTTGCTGTTACGATTGCCCCCGGTCTAGCAG
This sequence comes from Pelobates cultripes, assembly GCA_933207985.1. Lineage (NCBI taxonomy): Eukaryota > Metazoa > Chordata > Amphibia > Anura > Pelobatidae > Pelobates > Pelobates cultripes. The sequence goes on along the minus strand of OW240921.1, from coordinate 57,297,448 downwards.
GAGGGTTGATCGCTTGGATGTCCTGGTTCCCGCTGCAGAGAGTCGAACGGAGGTCTTTCGGTAGTAAGCTGTAAGTGCAGAATATCCCCAAGCACGATATAAGCATCAATATCCCGGATCCCTACAACATGAGCAATTTATGTGATTCCTCAGGTCCAAGGACAGCTCCCTGTGGACCTGATGGAATACAGGTACAGTACAGACAATTATCCAATCACAGTACAGTGTATTATTTGAATTGGTACCCGCCCAGCTTGGAGATAATGAGGCCAACGGTTATACAATCTAATTATCTCCAAGCGCACAAAAGACCACGTTTTATTATGTCCCAGAAAACTGCATAAAAATCCATAACTTCTACATTTATACATTGAAACCGCTCATTCTACCATTCGTCTGAAGGCTTGCATTCGTATACTCTAACCATGCGAATGGTGCACCAATCCCACGAACAGAAAGGGCTGTTTCTGTCGTATATAGTTCGTTCGGCATTTTGAGATTATTAGTCTTTGTTGGCGGCCATGTTTTCTGCTGGGTTAGTGGGCAGCGGGACTTCGTGTCTAACTCGTGTAACTAAACTCGGTATCAGTTCATGCGAAGTCCCGCTGTCTGTCTGGTAGTGGGCTCGTTCGGTAAGGGAATGAGGACCACCTGGTAACAGGGTACTTGACCTGCGGTTAACCGCAGAAACCACAAGGTAACGACCGCCACGCGGCCCGCTGTAGGGGGTCGTTGTTCGGTTAGTAGTTCGGTGGATTCCGTTCGATATTTGGATGCGAACGTCGATGCCCCCAGGCCTCTCAATTACGTTGAGGTTAACCACAAACCGCAGCTGCCTGGGTGGTTAATGCCTGCCACACGCCGCTGGCTGGGTGGTCGAGCGTTCGGCAGTTTGCGGGGTGACGGGGTTAAGTGGCGGCACACGCCAATTCTGGGGGGTCCGCTGTTCGTACCACGAATGGGTCTTTTATAATGGTTCGGTTAATCCATTCGTGCGTCTTTTCGGTTTAAACTTATGCAGGGACAAACAGTATCCATGGGTTAGCAAACAGTAACACAGTTAGTTTCAGTCTTTTGTAACACTTGCTTTCCTAGGTACCGCAGGGTATTATAGAAAATTTGTGCCCAATTACAGCGCCCTGGCCAAACCCCTGACTGACTTGACGAAGAAAAACCTGACCAGACAGGTCATCTGGGCCCCAGAGTGTGAACAGGCATTCAACCAACTGAAGACGGCTCTGACCAATGCCCCTGTACTGGCTGCTCCTGATCCAACTAAACGTTTTCTTGTTCACACAGACGCCTCAATGTTTGGATTGGGAGCAGTACTGAGCCAGGTCGGAGCCGATGGCGGAGAACACCCGTAGCATACTTGAGTCGGAAATTGTTACCCCGAGAAGTGAGCTACGCCACCATAGAAAAAGAATGCCTGGCCGTGGTGTGGGCCCTGAAAAAGTTACAGCCATATCTCTACGGGCAACCCTTTTCTTTGCTCACAGATCACAACCCGTTGGTGTGGCTAAACCGTGTGGCTGGAGACAATGCCAGGCTGCTGCGCTGGAGTTTGGCGCTGCAGCCCTTTGACTTTACGATTCATTATCGCCCAGGGAAACAAAACGGTAACGCCGACGGGTTGTCCAGACAAACAGACCTTGAGAAATGATCTGTGAGCACTCCTCCGGACATCCCCAAGCCGATCCGTTGGGATCAGACTGTGTATGCCGGCTTGGTTCTGGGGGAGCATTGTGGCAAACCTAGCCACTTGGACTATAACTAGAGACTATGCCTTTAAGGGTTGCCTATAGGTCTGGGGAGATATGCGCTTTACTCTTCTATGTATGCTTAATGTATTCTCTGCATTGCCTGTAATTGCTGTTTCCGCCGAATGCAAATGGCGGTTTTGTATGGGGATTTTCTTTCGTTTCACGAACGGCACTTTGGAGGGCCGTTCGTGAACCGAACGCGATACCCCCTAATAGCCCACACACTTAGAGGCGTGTGGCGCTAGTTACAACATTGTTGCAATCGGTTATTAGAGGCTCTCCTGGGTGGCCGTCGTTCGACTACCGACCATGCGGCGGTCGGCCATCTTGGATCCTTTGTTCCTCAGTGGTGCCGGGTCGTCGAACGCATAGTCCTACCAATAGCTATTCGACGGCACGAACACCGCTGAGCCTCCAGGACGTTCGGGAGTTTCAGGATCGTGTTCACTAAAAGCAATCGGTCCTTTCTGTATGTTTTAAAAGAAATGTGTTTTTCGTGCGGCGTTCGGTTATTTTAGCTGGGATCTGAGCGGTAATCTCACGAATGATGCGCTCAGACCCCAGCTATCTACCGAACGTCCATTCGTGTAAATCCACCGTGTATTTAACAAGTTATGTATTTTTGTTTAAATTGTCGGTTCTGCTGCACGAGGGGATAATCCCCTTAACGGTGCATTCTGGGAGGATGATCCCTCTCGTGCAGCGGTGCCTGATGGGAGAAATATGTTGTCATGTAAGTCCCCCATGTAGTCCCCTCTGGGAGTGCCCCTGGGAAGGGACTCAGGAAACCCCTTGCATGGGGACTTGTATAAATTGTCCAGCCGATTAAAAGGATTTCAGTTGACTCTCAAAACTGTGTCTCGTCCGGTTATTGGGAGGTTGGGGTTATTGGGAGGTTGGGGCCTTGTTGTTTCAGCGCTTGACTGTGGATTCGTTTCTGAACCAGCGGAATTCGTGGATTTATTATTGGCGTTCCGCTACACCACGTTACTGGACGCTCATGCGCAATGCCTGTTGGCTCATGCGTCCTTTTGAGGAGGTGACAAATTTAGTCAGTCGCACCGAAGGCACCATCAGCGACTTCATACCATTTGTTTTCTTCCTGGAGCGTTCCCTGAGAAGAGTGCTGGATCAGGCCGTAGATGAGCGTGAAGAGGAAGAGGAAGAGTTGTGGTCACCATCACCTCCAGAAACAGCCTTATCAGCATCGCTTGCTGGACCTGCGGCATCGCTGGAAGAGGATTGTGAGGAAGAGGAGTCAGAGGAGGAATGTGGCTTTGAGGAGGAGGAAGAGGAGGAGCAAGACCAACCACAACAGGCATCCCAGGGTGCTCGTTGTCACCTATCTGGTACCTGTGGTGTTGTACGTGGCTGGGGGGAAGAAAATACCTTCATTGACATCAGTGAGGAGGAGGAACGGGAAATGAGTAGCTCGGCATCCAACCTTGTGCAAATGGGGTCTTTCATGCTGTCGTGCCTGTTGAGGGACCCTCGTATAAAAAGGCTGAAGGAGAACGACCTGTACTGGGTGTCCACGCTACTAGACCCCCGGTATAAGCAGAAAGTGGCGGAAATGTTACCGAATTACAACAAGTATGAAAGGATGCAGCATTTGCAAAATAAATTGAAAAGTATGCTTTACACAGCGTATAAGGGTGATGTCACAGCACAACGGGAATCTAACAGGGGGAGAGGTGGAAGTCATCCTCCTCCTCCCATGACCACGCCGGCAAGGACAGGACGCTTTAGAGACGTGTTGTTGATGGAGGACATGCGGACCTTTTTAAGTCCTACGCATCGCCACAGCCCTTCGGGATCCACCCTCAGAGAGCGACTCGACCGACAGGTAGCAGACTACCTCGCCTTAACTGCAGATATCGACACTCTGAGGAGCGATGAACCCCTTGACTACTGGGTGTGCAGGCTTGACCTGTGGCCTGAGCTATCCCAATTTGCGATAGAACTTCTGGCCTGCCCCGCTTCAAGTGTCCTGTCAGAAAGGACCTTCAGTGCAGCAGGAGGTATTGTCACTGAGAAGAGGTCAAAAAAGTCTAGATTACCTCACCTTTATTAAGATGAATGAGGGATGGATCCCGAAGGGACTGACACTGGGCGATACATTAGATTAAAAAAGGCCTGATGAGATGGGCTGCCTTGGGCTAAAAATGGTCCACACGCTGCTGTATTTTAGCTCTGAATGCCGGTTGACTTGCGTGACTTATCCGCCACCAACTTGGGTTCAAGCCGCCATGTTTTAGGGCACTTTCTGCCTGTGAAACAAACATCAATTATAGATTGAATAGCAGTTAGTTGTCTCAAAGCGGGTGTGTCAGGCTCACAGTGGATACTGTGCCCAGTGCCACCACTCACTCACTGGTGTCACAATAGCTTGGATTTAAAAACAAAAACTTTTTTCACTGTTATAGATTGAATAGCAGTTGGTTATCTTCAAGCAGGTGTGTCAGCCCTACAAGCGTGCTCTGCCGATGCGCTGCCACCTCTCCTCTAATCGTCTACTCCATCTCTTCCATAACCTCCTCAGCTGAGTCCTCTTCTGCTGCTGCGTCTTGCTCCACATCAACGGATAGGGGAAGTAACAGTGATTAAACTGATAACAATAGTACTAAACACACCACTCCTATCTGGTGGCACATTAGATTGCACGCGCAGTGCCACAAATTTGTTGTGATCTGTGAGTAAGGTAAACGGTTGTCCATACAAGTAGGTTGCAGCTTTTTGAGGGCCCACACCACCGCTATGCACTCCTTTTCAATGGCAGTGAATATACTTGGCTGTGCAAAAGTTTACGGCTTAGATAAGCCCCGGGTTGCTCGCCACCATCTGCTCCGACTTGGCTCAGTACTGCTCCCAATCCAAGCATAGAAGCGTCTGTATGGACGAGAAAGTGTTTAGTTGGATCAGGAGAAGAAAGTACAGGTGATTTAATGAGCGCCGTCTTGAGCTGTTGGAAGGACTGTTCACACTCTGGGGCCCATACTACTATCTTGGGGAGGTTTTTACACGTTCCTATATGGCACTTACTGGGCTTTAGGGTCAGTCCGGACTCCCTAATCCGGTCTATTACGGCTCCTATGTGGGTCAGGTGTTCGGGCCAGGAGCTGCTAAAAATGTCTATACCATCCAAGTAGGTGTGTATCCAGTGTGTATCTAGGGATCCTTAGGACAGGTGTCAATCCATATCTGCCAAGTGACCCTATGTAGGGGGTAACAGTCCCTATTCTGCTCTGTGTCAGTGTGTATCAGGGTAGGACGGGTGTCAATCCATATCTGCCAAGTGACCCTATGTAGGGGGACAGTCCCTATTCTGCTCTGTGTCAGTGTGTATCAGGGAACCTTAGGACAGGTGTCAATCCATATCTGCCAAGTGACCCGATGTAGGAACAGTCCCTATTCTGCTCTGTGTCAGTGTGTATCAGGGATCCTTAGGACAGGTGTCAATCCATATCTGCCAAGTGACCCTATGTAGGGGGACCAGTCTCTATTCTGCTCTGTGTCCGTGTGCATCAGGGGCTCTGAGGACAGGTGTCAATCCATATGTCAAGGTGTCAATATGTCATATGTCAGGTGTCAATCCATATTGATTGTGATTTAGGAATGTTAGGTGATTTCTGCCCTTTATGGATTAAAACCAGACTCTGTATCAACTGTGTAATTTTTCCATGGGAGTTTTGCCATGGATCCCCCTCCGGCATGCCACAGTCCAGGTGTTAGTCCCCTTGAAACAACTTTTCCATCACTATTGTGGCCAGAAAGAGTCCCTGTGTGTTTTAAAATTCGCCTGCCCCTTGAAGTCAATGGCGGTTCGGGCGGTTCGCCGGTTCGCGAACATTTGCGGAAGTTCGCGTTCGCCGTTCGCGAACCGAAAATTTCGGGTTTGCGACATCACTAATCCTTATATTTTATCTTTTTGTAAGTATTTATTCAATTGCATTTTAAACATCTGTAGTGACTCTGACAAAACCACCCATTCAGGCAGAGAATTCCATATCCTTATTGCTCTTACTGTAAAAAAAACCTTTTCTTTGCCTTAGATGAAATCTCATTTCTTCCAGCCTAAATGTGTGACCTTGTGTCCTATGTATAGCCCTGTTTGTACTGGCCCCGAATATATTTGTATAAAATTATCATATCCCCTCTCTGGCGCCATTTTTCCAAACTAAACAGATTTAATTTTTTTTTTTTCAATATATTTTTTATTGAAATTTTGTCATCAATGATACAGTTTGAACCAGTGATACACTTGAGAGTAGTACATAAAGGCAGTACAAATAACAGGTACAACATTAACGTTGGGGTGCGGTTGGGAGCATGTACATAGAGCATGTACATAGAGCGTCCTACATAGTCGGTTATACAGTCATTGCTCATATGGCCAGCCCGACATCTGGCTGGCCTGTGTTCACCAGGTGGTGGGTACTTGTATGCGTCCCTATGCTCTATCGTAGTTCACACATATGGTTAGTGGTAATGATTATAATGGGATAGTGGATGTCCCTGCCATTACGGCTCCATCTTGTATATGCCGGTTGTATAATTCTATCCATGGTGACCATGTTGTGCTAAACCTCTGTGTCGTTTTGGTGTCAGGAGCGGCCATTTTTTCGTAGATGTAGAATTGGTGTATTTTGTCCCATAGTTGGGTTTTGTTTGGGCAAGTTGTGGATTTCCAGTGGAGGGCCATTAGGCTGCGAGCCGCTAGAGTGATAATGGCACACAGCTGTTTGTGCGAGTTTCGGAGTGTCGGAGGGAATCTCAAGAGTAAATATGTGTTGGGTGTCTTTTGGGTAACTGGGATTTGGAATGCTCGGATCGTATTGTGTACCTCTGTTCATAAGGGCTGGATGTTGGGGCACTTCCACCAGACATGTATAAGTGTACCCTCCTCTGCGGTACATCTCCAACATAGAGGGGTCGTGTTTGGGTATATTTTGTGAAGTTTGTGTGGGGTTAGGTACCATCTGTATATGAGCTTTCTATGTGCTTCTATGTGTGTGTAGCATTTTGTCCATTTAGATAGGTCGTTTAGTACATGTATCCATTCTTCGTCTGTGAGTTGAATGGCACAGTCTAGTTCCCACAAAGTTTTGCAATGTGGTGATATCTTAGGTGTAGTGTCTTCCCATGCTTTATAGCATAGGGAAATGGTTTTTGGTTTTGTGGGGTGTTTCCAGCACCTTTCTATGATTGCCTTTGTCGGTAGAGATGTTTGGGCATGGTTTGATTGTTGGTTGCTTACATGTGTGGTAATGATTCCCTTAAGTTGTAGGTATGTAAAGATAGCGTCATTGGGAAGTTCCCATTTGTGTTGTATGTCGGAGAATGTCATCATTTTTTGGGGATTTAAGCAATTGGTGTGTGTGTTATTCCTGCCAGCGACCACTTGTGTAAGCGTATGTCTGGCGAGATAGCCCTTAAGGCTGTCAATGGTGCCTCTGCATGGAATTTATTTTTATTCCCCACCTTTTCTAGAAATGTCGTCCATAGTTGGATAGTATATTTTGTTGTGTGTAAGAGATCAGATTTTAACGACCTTAATTTTCTTGGTGTCCACAAGTGTGCTAGTGCCGAGTTGTTGCTGAACTGGGCTCTTTCCATGTCCACCCATTGTATGATCCCTTCAGTAGTATGGAGCAGTATCCCTGTTGCTAAGGCTGATGCTTTATAATACAGATGGGTATGTTGGGTAACCCCACTCCACCATGTTTTGAATGTTTATATAGTATCACACTTGCAATGCATGTTTTTTTTGTGTTCCCATATGAACACATTACATATGGATTGTAGTGTTCTTATGAGTGTTTTTGGTGCTTGTAGAGGGAGCATTCTGAATATATAAAGTATTTTTGGTAGGATCACCATCTTATACGCATTTATTCTGCCTAACCAGGAAGTGTGTGTTTGTGACCATTTGTGTGTTTCATTCTTGCATTGTTGTGGGAGTGTGAGATAATTTACTTTTAATACTTCCGCTATGGAAGGTGCAATTTTTATGCCAATTTTTATGCCAAGTGAACTTGTCCTCCAATCGAAGAAGTATTTATCTTTGAGTGCGGCTGTGGTGGGGGAGGGGAGTTTGATGGGTAGTGCTTGTGTTTTGTCTTGGTTTAGATGGTAGTGTGATACGTCCCCGAATCCTACTAAGGTCTCCATCGGGGGGCACCGATGTTTGAGGGTTTTCTAGTGTGATTAAGATATCATCTGCGAATAGCGCTAGTTTATATTCCTTGCCTAAGATTTTGACGCCTTGTATGCGTTTGTCATTTCTTATTTTTTGTGCTAGCGGTTCGAGGGATAATATGTAGAGTAGGGGGGATAGGGGGCATCCCTGTCGTGTCCCTTTGGATATGTAGAAGGGGGCTGAGAGGAAGCCACCATGGGCCACCTTGGCCGCTGGTGTCACATATAGCGCCATAATCCCCTTGATAAATTCAGCTGGGAATCCAAATTTTTGTAATACTTTCTGCGTATAAGCCCAATTGAGCCGGTCAAAGGCCTTCTCCGCATCAGTTGCTAGCAGGAGGCCTCCGACTGACCCCCTCTCCATGGTAGCTAGTATGTTAAGAATTTTTTGCGTGTTATCGGAGCCCTGTCGCCCCCTTGACGAACCCTGATTGATCGTTGTGTATTAGTTCGCTTATTATGGACGTGAGTCTGTTACTTAATATTTTCACATATAGTTTGGCGTCCCCATTTAGAAGGGAGATTGGTCTGAAGTTTTTGCAGGTGGTGGGTGGTTTGCCTGGTTTGGGTAATGTCGAGATGTGAGCTAACAGTAGTTCCGCTGGCAGGGCTCCCGTGTCTAAACTGTGTTGGTATAGGTTTAGGAGGTGGGGGAGTAGTAGTTTGGAGAATTCTTTATAATATCTATTTGGTAGGCCATCTGGTCCTGGGGATTTGTGTGATGGTAAGTCAGCTCTGGCTTTAGATATTTCTTCATGGGATATCGGTTGTTTGAGTTGTTGTATTCTATCTGATGATAGGGATGGGAGGTGAACGGTTGCTAAAAAATTGTCAATATCTGCAAGCGTGGGGACTTTCACTCCTTCATCTTCACTCAGGTTATACAGTTTGTGATAATATGTGGAGAATTCGTTTACAATTTTGTTCGGGTCGCTAACTTTCTGGCCAGTATTTGTGTTTAGGAAGGCAATCCTGGAGGCGGCTGATCTTTGTTTGAGCTGTGAAGCTAGTTTTGCTCCTGCTCTGTTGCCATGGGCGAAGTATCTGTGTTTGTATTTTTGTAATAGATATGTGGTTTTGGCCAGTTCAAAGTTTTGTAATTTAGTGTGAGCTTGCAGGAGAGCTGTCTTGGTCGTGGCTGATGGTGAGCATTTGTTTCTATGTGTTAATGCAGTTATTTCTTGGATGATTCCTAGGTATTGAGCTTGGCGTACTTTTTTGGCTTGACTTGCGTGTTTTATAAAACTGCCCCTGATCACCGCTTTGTGTGCTAACCATACAGAATTTGGCGGTGTGTCGGGGCGAACATTTTCTGTGAAGTAGTTTTGGAGGTCTGTCTTAATTTGGGATACTATGACTGGATCCTGGAGTAGAGATTCATTTAGTCTCCAGGCGGTTTGGACAGGGGAAGGGCATTGTTCAGATATGGTCAGTGTGATAGGGGCATGGTCTGACCATGATATGATACCGATTTCTGCACTTATCATTCTCTCTAGTGATGTGTTCTTTATTAGAAATCTGTCAATTCTGGAGTAGCTATTGTGTGCAGCGGTGTAGCATGTGTAATCAATTTCAGCTGGGTGGGATATTCTCCATGGGTCTACATAGTTATGTGTCGTTTGTATTCTGCGGATGTTGGATGTTTGTGTGTGTCTCTGTTTTGAAGTAGATGTGGTTACCGTTCTCGCGGCGGAGGAGTCCATATTGATGTCTAGGAGAAAATTAGTGTCGCCTCCAAGGATTACCTCCCCAAAACTGTACATTGACAGGAGAGAGAACATATTAGCTATAAATACTTGTTGGTTTTCATTAGGGCTATAGACATTTATCAATGTATACGGTTGATTGTTTATACGACATTGTAAAAAAAAAAAAACCTGTAAAAATTGTTAAAGGTTTTTTGTTTACAATTTGTAAACTTTGCAAAACCGCTGTCAGCCCCTCCTACAAAACCCTTGTCCTGCCCCGCCCCTCCTACAAAACCTCTGTCCTTCTACAAATCCTGTACTGCCCTGTCTACAAAACCCCTGCAACCCCCTTCCACAAATCCCCTGCTTATCCCCCCTTATAAAGACTCCTGTCCCAATACAAAACCCCCACCCCCTTCTACAAAATCCCTGCAGCCCCACACACACATTTACAGGCAGACAGTCACACACTCAGTTACAGACACAGTCACACACTCAGTTACATACAGACAGTCACACACTCAGTTACAGGCAGACAGTCACACACAGTCACAGGCAGACAGTCACACATACACATTTCCTCCGTGCGGCCAGTTTATCAGCTGTTTGCTTGTGTGAGCTGTACTGGCCGCACGGCACCCTAACTACCATGGGACACTGTGCAGCCACAGCTCACACAGCCCCCTCCAGCCAGGGCCGGTGCAAGGATTTTTGCTGCCCTAGGCAAAAGTAAAGTTTGTCGCCCCCCCCATGTCACATCACAATGCCCCACCCATATGATATGCCATGTTAACTAACGCCAGTGCTGCAGTGCCGCCGTGTTTACATTAAAAGGCCTGCAGGGACAGGCTATAGACACCAGAACCACTACATTAAGCGTAAGTAATAGATGGTGGTTTGAGAAAGGGGAGCAATCTCCCAGAAAAACCCCGACGCGCGTCGGGGTTTTTCTGGGAGATTGCTCCCCTTTCTCAAACCACCATCTATTACTTTGATATATTACTTACTGGGGTCATTTTGTACCATTTAGCATAGAAATCAAATTTACAAAGATAGTTTATCGGGGTTTGGGGTATGCTTATTAGAGCTTTTTTCTTAAGCTAATTTAGGATTGCAGTAGCTGGAGTTGATTACGGAAACTTAGTGAGACGATCTATTTAGATAGCAATCTCTAGTATTTAGTGTAACTGCAGCTTTAGTTTTTAGCAACAAGCAGTGATTCTTTTATCTATAATACGGAGGAATAGTGCACATTATTCGCAGACTGATCTACTTTTCGGCTAGTTAGCTTATTTAGTGGAATCTCGTAGAGGTAGGTGCCCCTGAAGGCACAGCTAGCTTTTGATAAGTTTTTGATAATATCTTTTTACAACACGCATATTGGGATTTTCATTAATCATTTCTACCTCTTATGGCCAAATAGTTTTCATTTTGGCTTGAATCACAAGTAAGCAGCAATTTGCATCTATTTAGCCATTTGAAAGTATCAATTCAGAATAATTTGATACACTATCTTACTGCTGATTACAAGTTGTAACAATCTGGACACTAGAATCATATTATTGATGTGTATTATTCACCTCTTTATACTCTTCCTTGGTGTATTGAGAGTTTGTATATTCACTTTTTTTCACTCTTTATCGTATTTTAACTAGATTATTAAAAGTTAATTTTTATTCATATCTATTCTATGGCAGTAGCTCTTTCTGTTACCATTTCTTTGGATTTACAAGTTAAGGGCAACGCATGTCCTAGTACAGCGACCCTGACAGCACCAGGATGGAACCAGCAGTGGAGTACAGCTACTCTATGAGAGAGTACGACCGTATGGTGTGGTTCCACCTAAGCTTCTTTGGACCCAATCCACTGGAGAGATCGGTACGGTTCGTGAGGAACTTAGTGTTCAAGAGGCTGCAACACCGGGCAGAAAGAGAAGGTCAGTTGGCACGTTGGGAGGAACTTCAGCGGCAGGTACTGCAGGGAATTGGGAGCCCAGTCTCCATTCCCCAGCGGCAGTGTGAATTGCAGGGAATTGGGAGCCCAGTCTTCATTCCCCAGCGGCAGGCTGAGTTACAGGGGGCAGAGGTAGTTGTTCCTGCCCTCCAGCAGCAGAGTGATATGCCGGGAAGGCAGTGTGAAGTGCAGGGAGAGGAGAGCAGTGTCCTCCCTCCCCAGCGACAGGCTGAGTTACAGGGGGCAGAGGTAGTTGTTCCTGCCCTCCAGCAGCACAGTGATATGCCGGGAAGGCAGTGTGAAGTGCAGGGAGAGGAGAGCAGTGTCCTCCCTCCCCAGCGGCAGGTTGAGTTACAGGGGGCAGAGGTAGTTGTTCCTGCCCCCCAGCAGCAGAGTGATATGCCGGGAAGACAGTGTGAAGTCCAGGGAGAGGAGAGCAGTGTCCTCCCTCCCCAGCGGCAGCGTGATTTTTTGGGAATTGGGAGCCCAGTCTCCATTCCCCAGCGGCAGTGTGATGTGTCGGGAATTGGGAGCCCAGTCTCCATTCCCCAGCAGCAGAGCATCCAGCAGGGAATAGAGAGCCCAGTCTCCCTTTCCCAGCAGTAGGACACTGTATTGGGAGCGGAGACAGTCGGTCTCCCTCTACAGAGGATGAAAGTATGTATGGGAGAGGAGCTTGCTACCACCTCTCCCCAGCGGCGGATCATTAATGGGCAGGGAATAGAGAGCTCAGTCTCCTTTCCCCAGCGGCAGAGTGTTCTATCGGGAGAGGAGCCTGTTAGCCCTTCTCCCCAGCGGCAGCTTAGAGTATCCAAAGGGAAAACAGTCGGTCTCCCCCTCCAGCAGCACAGCTGTGTAACCAAAGGGGAGACAGTCGGTCTCCAGCAGCAGAGCTGTGTAACCAAAGGGGAGACAGTCGGTCTCCAGCAGCAGGGCTGTATATCTAAAGGGGAGACAGTCGGTCTCCCCCTCCAACAACCAGGCTTCAACCAGGCTACCCTCCCAGTAGCGCTGGCAGAGTGATGCTGGTCTCTGCCCACGCAGCACCCCACCAAGTCAGCGTACCCGTACCCAGCACAGCCGTGGTGAGGCACCTGGACATGGACAAGCTTCTCCTCTACCCAGGTGCCGAAACTATTTATTGTGGGTGGACTGTGCTGTTGATTGTGTTTTGTGGGTGGTCTGCTGGACTAACAAGGGCACTGACCGGCAGGAGGTCAGATACCCTGTTAGTCTGTTTGGAAAAGGGGAGAGATGTGACGAGACCAATCTCGCCACATTGCATTGGAGAAGCCTGGTTGCTCGCCTGCTGCCTCTGGACTATGGCCCCCTTTTAAAAGACTTTATTTTGCCTGCAGAAAAGCTGTATTCGTGCTTTTCTGCTGGTTGTTCGGTAGATTCAATCTACCGAACAACCGCACGAATGAATAGACCACCTGGGAGCTGGAGTGTGCCGGCAATTAACCTCCCTGAAGCTGCGGTTAACCGCAGCTTAATTGACGAATGCTGGGTGGCTGCCATTCGTATCCCGAACACGAGGTCGCGGCCATTTTAAACATACGAATGCACAGCGGTGTTCGCCCCTATCTTAATGGAACTAAAATTGGACACAGTTTTGCGCGAACACCGCTGAAGCTGCCGACCTCCCTTCTTGTTCGGTGGAAGTGCCCGAACGGCCCGGTGTTCGGTAGTTTTGTGTGAATGTGTTATACCCCAGATAGGAATCCCATGGAGCCCATTCATATGAAACTGACTGTAAAGACTTTGGCTCCATGGCGATTAAACTGTATTCGTGTGGTCTGAGCGCCATTCGCTTAATAATGTGCGCTCAGACCTGAGCTATCTGGGGATATGTTACATGTCTGTGTTTTATGTAATAAATGTTACTTTATGTATTTTAAAGTATAATACTGGTTTTGTGTCCCCACATGTGTAATGGAGTTTTGCCTTTGTCTTGGGAGATAATTGAGTTACTTCTCAATTATCTCCCAGGGCAGAGGGGAGGAAGCCAGGATGCATTGTGGGAATATACTGTGACTGTGTGTCCTATTTGTCTACTTGTCTGTCCCTTGTCACAGTCTCCCATTTGGTCCCCTAGGGGAGTGTCCACCAGGTGGGAGACCTGCATAAAAGCCGGGCAGGTAGCCCTCATTAAACAGACCACTGCTTGACCCTCAACACGGAGCCTTGTCTCGTTCTTGGGGGGATTCACTGTATGCTGTTAGAGACTGATTGCCAGGAGTGTAAGCTGATTGTCTGCTTTTCCTGTTCGTCTGCTAGCAGCTATTTGGGAGGTTCCAGTTCGGGAGTTGGAGTGCTATTTTGTATCCAGTTTGGGAGTTTGGTGTTCTGCAGTAGCTGTGCCTGTATCTCTGGAAAGGGGGCCGATCGCCTAAACGGTTTTTACCCCTTGTGTGCAAAACGGTCCGTTACAGGCGCCATCTTGGATTTGCATAGGGGTTGCTTGCTGCAAATTCAGGTGCGATTTGATCGTTTTTTGTTTAATTTTTTTAGATATTTTTGTGCCATCTTGTTACGGGTGTTGTTAGTGCCTGGTAGGGCCGTTTTCGGTGGCTGGTTTGCTGGGATACCACGCTGTGAAGCCCAGGGTATGGCGGAGCTCATCGCTTATGCATCCGCTTCCATGCGGTCCGAAGCCACGCCCCCCAGATTTAATTTTTTTAACCTTTCTTCATAACTAAAATGCTCCATTCCTTTTCTCAATTTTGTAGCTCGTCTCTGGACTTTTTCTAGTGCCATGATATCTTTCTTTAGAACAGGTGCCCAAAATTGCAAAGCATAATCAAGGTGTGTTCTTACCAGCGATTTATAAAGAGGAAAAATTATATTTTCATCCCGAGAATTTATGCCCCTATTTATACATGACAAAACCTTACTGGCCTTAGCAACGGCAGATTGACATTGCATATTGCTGCCTAATTTGTTGTCTATAACAATTCCCAAATCCTTCTCGTGTGTGGTTATCCCTAATTCACTACCATTTAGTGTGTAAGTTGCTTGTGCATTCTTAACCCCAAAGTGCATAACTTTGCATTTCTCTACGTTAAATTTTATCTGCCATTTTAGTGCCCAGTCCCCCAATCTATCCAAATCCGTCTGCAGCAAAGCAATATACTGCTCACATTTTATTACTTTACAAAGTGCAAACACTGTGCAAACACTGATACATGGCTTTCAATGCCTATTTCAAGATCATTTATAAATATGTTAAATAGAAGTGGTCCCAAAACAGAACTCTGAGGGACACCACTTACCACTTTAGCCCTGCCTGAAAATTTACCATTAATTACAACTCGTTGTACTCTATCCTTAAGCCAATGTTCTACTCAAGGACAAGAATATTCATCTAGACCAATTTTAGTTTGAAGACTAACCTATTGTGAGGAACCATATCAAAATCCAAGTAGATCACATCCACTGCAACACCCTGATTTATACTTCTACTTACTTCTTCGTAGAATGCAATTAGGTTAGTTTGACATGACCTATGTTTCATAAAACCATGCTGATTATTGCTAATAACAAAGTTCTTCCCAATGAATTCCTGAATATTATCCCTGAATAGCCCTTCAAATATTTTCCCAGTTACAGAAGTTAAGCTCACAGGTCTATCATTTCCAGGCAAGGATTTTGAACCCTTTTAAAATATAGGAACAACATCTGCCTTCCTCCAATCCTCCGGTACAACACCTGAAACAAAAGAATCTTGAAAAATTAAATACAGAGGTTCACTTATTTCCCCACTTAGCTCCTTAAGTACTCGTGGGTGAATACTGTCAGGCCCCGGAGCTTTATTTACATTAATTTTCTTTAATAGCTGTAGCACCTTGTCTCGAGTTATCCAATCACAAGTTATTTGCAAGTTTTTTGCAGCAATCATTTGCATATCTCTTGCCATAGGATCCTCATTAATATATACTGAAGAAAAATAGTTATTTAAAATTTCTGCTTTTTCCTGGTCTTCATTAGCTAATAAATCCAACTCTGTTTCCAGTGTACCTACACTTTCATTTTTTGTTTTTTTAGAATTGATGTACTTGAAAAAAAAAATTGGGGTTGGTTTTGCATTCTTTAGCTATCAATTTCTCATTTTCTAGTTTAGCCACTTTAATTGCCTTTTTGCAAGCGTTATTGGCTTCCTTATATCTTAAATAGGATGCCTCTGATTTGTCTGATTTAAATGCTTTAAATGCCCTCTTCTTATTTTTAATCTCTTGTTTTACTTCTCTACTAAGCCACATTGGTTTTAATTTGTTTCTTTTATATTTATTACCCATTGGTACTGTAGTGGAGAGCTGCTCTTACACAGCTTATCTCCACTTTAGATCCCAGTAAGGCTCAGGAACAAGTATTATAAATCCAGAAGGTAATATGTCCAGCAGGCAAAACACTCCACCAATATCCCAACCTCAATCTCAATGACTGAACGACACACAGCATCAGGAGCAGAACTGAACTTTTAATCACACAGATTCCTTATAAAGGCTTCTCCCATGCAAGGGATGGATTTACAATAATTGGGACAGTAGCCAATAATACAGTAGTTACCTCCCATACATCTCCTCCCCTCAGTGTGACACTTAATCCACTTATCTTTGTTACAGTTTTCCCCGGTTTCTGGATGTACCCTAAAACTGTGGGTACAATGGTCTAAGTGGTACTCCCTGGTAGCCCTGATCTGGGTGGCTAACATACTCAAAATTTACCCAGATCGGACCAGGAGTTTGGGAGTTATGTGGGAGAAACAATTTGACCGACCGCACACGAGGTGGTAGCCGAAAAGGGTTCCATGTAATTTGGCCCTGCGATCGGTCCCCATTCGTGAGATGAAACATACATAAACCTTTGCCATCCACTATTAAAAACACGTTCGTATGAATCCCCTTGTTCGGTACGTTGAATTCACCGAACGAAGGGCTAATTGGGGAGTTACGGAGCTCTGGAGGTCTCAGCGGTGTTCGGGTAATCGAATGTCTGATTTGAGTTCCAGACACTCGACGACCAAACACCGCTGAGGTTTCGTGCGTAAGATGGCCGCCGGCACATGTTCACTTACCGAATGGCGGCCACCCAGATACAGCAATAAAATACTGATTGACTTGCGGTTAAAGAAGTGTGAAAGTCTAATAAGGTACACACTTCTCTCTGGGGTGGTCTACTGGTTCGGTAGTTTTCATTCGTATGGAATATGGATGAAACTACCGAACAAACATACGAATCCTACATACAATTTTAATCATACAGGAAAATAAACACACAAATTGTCTTTTAAACATAACCCTTGATGACAGTCCAGTGCCATCCGCTACAAGTACATACTGAGAAATGTACTTTTCTGATATTTGAATGTTTTTATCACTAAGGAGTTTATGCCAGTCGATATGTTGCAGAGCTGCACTAATCTTATTGAAATTGGCTTTTTTAAAATTATATGTTTTAGTATACCCCACTTGCTTTTGCTTTTTTGAGTTTATTTCAAAATTTACCATATTGTGATCACTATTTCCCAAATGCTCCCCTACTTGAATGTTGGTTAAAAGATCAACATTGTTTGTTATGACGAGATCCAGAGAAGCATCCTTTCTAGTTGGTGCTTGTACCAGTTGTGACATAAAGGTATAATTTAACACATTCAAAAACCTGATTCTCCTTGCTGAAGTACTAGTTCCTCTATCCCAATTTATGTCTGGGTAATTAAAATCTCCAATAATTAACGTGTTACCTCGATTTGCAGCTTTCTCAATTTGCTCTAACAGCTGTTCTTCCTCAATAATATTTACATTAGGTGGTTTATAACATATCCCAACCAATAATTGATTTCCCTTTGTTTGCCCCAAGCAGATATCTACCCATAAAGCCTCCACATTTTCCTCGTCACACTCCACATGCCTAAGATTTGACTTTAACTCATGGTTCACATATAAACATACCCCACCACCCTTCTTGTTTTTCCTATCCTAAATAACATGTGCCCATTAAAATTAACTGCCCAGTCACGTGTCTTATCCCACCATGTTTCTGTAATGCCTATTATTTCATATTGTTTAGTGTATGCTATTGCCTCTAGTTCCCCCATTTTGTTATATAGACTTCTTGCATTAGTAAGCGGTAGCTGGTGCAGTGGGAATATACGCGGAGGTTAAAGGTCCCAGATAATTTCCCAACAATACTTCAGTGGGCAAATTATCCATAATTCCTACATTCACCATGCCGAATCCAGCTCCCCAAACCAGGTGAACGCGGACAGTAGGGCTCCCCCACCCACCCGTACAGTGACTGTGTCAAGTGCGTTTTTTTGTGTTTACTAGGTGTCACTGGACCAAAGTTACAGTAGCTCCAGTGTCCTGTAACCCTTGGGCAGGTTGTCCATTTATCTGTACCTCCTGTCGGTGCTGCTGTTGGTTATCCATGGAAGCAGCTTGTATCGTGTCAGTCTCATAAAGTACCCCTAAGTCTTCTGAATTGGCCTCTGTCTCCAAACAGTGAGAAGCCGGGGTACAAGGTGGTGCAGGCCATTGGTAGGGGTCAACCCCAGGACGATTTGGGAGGCTCCAAAGGGCAATTAGCTTGAACATGTCCCAACTCGTTACACAGATGACATCTAATCCTGGGTTGGTTCTGGGGGAACCTAGGTGGCCCTTGGTAGAGAGATGGGCCTGGAGGAACAGGAGCTTGGAACTCATTGTAGTCTCATCCATCCACCTGGTGTCAGTATACTCATCTGCCAGGTGGGCAGCTTTGGTCCCAGTAAGTGGTTGTCGGTCACGTATCCATTCTCACAGTTCAGTTTGAAGGGAGTTTAAGAAGTGTTCCAGAAGAAATATTTGAAATACATCCTCCCCCGATACAACTTAACACCCTGCGACCCAATGTGAGGCGGTGCGGTGTAGACAGCATGCCCACTCAGTGTAAGTATCTCCTCCTTTCTTCTTGGATTCCTGAAATCTTTGGCGATATGCCTCAGGGGTAACGACATAGTGGGTGAGCAGGGCCTCTTTAATGGAGTGGTACTGTTTTATTTCCTCATCAGGTATGTCTCGAAAGGCTACAGCTGCTCTACCGGACAATTTGCCCAATAAAATGGTGGCCCATTCCTCTGTGGGTACTTTATGTAATGCACATTGTTTCTCGAAATCCGCAAGATAACCGTCTGTGGCTTAACCAGCCTCGCCACTGGGCATTGGAGAAGACTGATTGCCAGCCTCCTGTCCTGTGACTATGGCCCCATGTTGAAATGCTTGATTTTCCCCTGCACAGACCCGAAAGCTGGGTCATTCGGTACTTTCCCTATTTGAACAGTGATACCCCAGATAGCTAGGCCATGGAGCCCATTCGTATAACGAAAGACTATGTGAA
The DNA here is from genome assembly GCA_933207985.1 of Pelobates cultripes. Classification (NCBI taxonomy): domain Eukaryota; kingdom Metazoa; phylum Chordata; class Amphibia; order Anura; family Pelobatidae; genus Pelobates; species Pelobates cultripes. The sequence continues at coordinate 57,278,466 of OW240921.1, read as the reverse complement.
AGACTTTGGCTCCATGGCAAGTGAACTGCATGCATGTGATCGGAGCGCCATTCAGTAATAATGTGCGCTCAGATCTAAGCTATCTGTATGAATGTACCTGCTTTATGCAATAGCTGCACAGTTCTATATTTTTATGTATTTTATTGATAGGAGACTATGTGGAACTGGTTTTGGGCAGAAAAGCCATGCTTCATTTGGTCACAAAGGACATTGATCTAACTTTTGACCCACTAGACCAATTTGTATGATTTTGATGTATTTTGGTATTTGGAGTATGCTGATTCTCAAAATGTAAGTTTTATGTGAATGTGATGCATACTTTAAAAGTATGAATATTGTGTAAAACTGTGTATTTTCCTGCCTGTGATAATTATATTAACCCATTGTGTAAGGTAATTGTATCACAGGCAACGGGGAGGATTTTGTGTGGGAGTGTCTGTGTGTATGGTACGTGTGGCAAACCTAGCCACTTGAACTATAACTAGAGACTGTGCCTTTAAGGGTTGCCTACAGGTCTGGGGAGATATGCGCTTTATTGTTATGTATGTGCTTAATGTATTTTCTGCAGTGACTGTAACTATCTGTTTCGCCGAATGCAAATGGCGGTTTGTATGGGGATTCCCGTTCGTTTCACGAACGGCACTTTGGAGGGCCGTTCGTGAACCGAACGCGATACCCCCTAATAGCCCACACACTTAGAGGCGTGTGGCGCTAGTTAACCGATTGCAACAATGTTGCAATCGGTAATTAGAGGCTCTCCTGGGTGGCCGTCGTTCGACTACCGACCATGCGGCGGTCGGCCATCTTGGATCCTTTGTTCCCTCAGCGGGGTTATGTCGTCGAGCGCCTGGTACTAAAAACGGCTACTCGACGGCATGAGCCCCGCTGAACCTCCAGGGCATTCGGGAGTTTCGGGACATTCGGTATTTTGTTCCCTAAAAGCAATCGGTTCTTTTTATATATTTTATACAAATTGTGTTGTTCGTGCGGCGTTCGGTTATTTTAGCTGGGATCTGAGCGGTAATCTCACGAATGATACCCTCAGACCCCAGCTATCTACCGAACATCCATTCGTGTAAATCCACTGTATATTCACCAAGTTATGGATTTTTATATGAATTGTCGGTTCTGCTGCACGAGGGGATAATCCACTTAACGGTGCATTCTGGGAAGATGATCCCTCTCGTGCAGCAGTGCCTGATGGGAGAAATGCTGTAATGTAAGTCCCCCATGTAGTCCCCTCTGGGAGTGCCCCTGGGGAGGGACTCAGGAAACCCCTTGCATGGGGACTTGTATAAATTGTCCTGCTGATTAAAAGGTTGTCAGTTGACTCCCAAAACTGTGTCTCGTCCGGTTATTGGGAGGTTGGGGATATTGCCTTGTTGTTTTCAGCGCTTGACTGTGCATTCGTTTCTGGACCAGCGGAATTCGTGGATTTATTATTGGCGTTCCGCTACAGTACGTATCAATTGGTTGTTCTGCAAAACCCTGTGGGCAGTACTATGTGTGTAAAATGTGCATAAAAGCAGAGTGTTTGATTAAAAGCTTCAGTTCTACTTCACCCTCAATTTGGAGTGGCGTCTCTTATTGGGCGAATCTGCTACAAGGGATTGCTATGCTAGTCATACTCTCTTGCTATATCACTACTAAGCTCTTGTAAGAGCTTGTTCCTGTTCTGCTTCCTGGAATTGTTTGAAGGCTGCGAATGGTACTTTTCGATGTTTGGCTTCAGGTGTAGTAGTAGTCTCAGACAGGTTTGGCCAATATATTGCCAATCGTGACCAAACAATTTGCAGCGTTTCGTCTTCTTCTGTATTATAGGTATTTAGTTCGGCCATTGCTGCTGTTCGGTCTATTTCCCGTAGTTCGGCAATTAATTCTCGCCATGGTCAGTTGCTTGCCGTGCGTCTACAGCTCTCCAACAAATCTTTTAATGTCAGTCTCTTTAGCTTGTCAGACTGACTTTCCATTTGTAACGGAACTTCCTGTACCCCAGTTGGGTACCTCCGCCGACGGATGCTCCTAGTGCTCACCAAGGACTCTAAGCACTCCACCAGACACCATCAACACAGCAGTTCCCAGGTACAGAGTTACAGCTTGGCTGGGAAATCGCCGTCTCCTACCAATCCTGCACCTACTACTTTGGAATCTTTATGGAGTACAAAAGTACTTACAACATATGGATGGAGCCTTTTAAAGTGTATTGGGCATGGTATATTGCAGGGCCCATAGTCACAGGGTAGGAGGCAAGCAAACAGTGGTGAGGTCACTTTTGCCACATATCTCCCTCCCTAAGGGAAGACTAACCAGGTACCTGACCACCTGTCGGTCGGTGCCTGAGTTAGTCCAGTAGCCCACCCATAAGAAAATACTGTGTTACGGTACCTCAAGTAATAAATGTGCAAACCGCCGTTTAGTGAATGCTCCCCGTTCGCAATAATGTAGTCTGGTAGCGTATGCAGTATAACCATGCGAACCGCCAGCTAGGGAACACTCCAAACTCCCGAACGGTACCTGTATGGCTCTTTCCCTTCACGAACTCCAAATCCACGAACTGACAATATTAGCCGAACGCCAATATCTTCCAAGCAGCAAATAATTCATGTAACGGACCGTTTTGCACACAAGGGGTAAAAACCGTTTAGGCGATCGGCCCCCTTTCCAGAGATACAGGCACAGCTACTGCAGAACACCAAACTCCCGAACTGGATACAAAATAGCACTCCAACTCCCGAACTGGAACCTCCCAATTAGCTGCTAGCAGACGAACAGGAAAAGCAGACAATCAGCTTACACTCCTGGCAATCAGTCTCTAACAGCATACAGTGAATCCCCCCCAAGAACGAGACAAGGCTCCGTGTTGAGGGTCAAGCAGTGATCTGTTTAATGAAGGCTACCTGCCCGGCTTTTATGCAGGTCTCCAACCTGGTGGACACTCCCCTAGGGGACCAAATGGGAGACTGTGACAAGGGACAGACAAGTAGACAAATAGGACACACAGTCACAGTATATTCCCTGGCTTCCTCCCCTCTGCCCTGGGAGATAATTGAGAAGTAACTCAATTATCTCCCAAGACAAAGGCAAAACTCCATTACACATGTGGGGACACAAAACCAGTATTATACTTTAAAATACATAAAGTAACATTTATTACATAAAACACAGACATGTAACATATCCCCAGATAGCTCAGGTCTGAGTGCACATTATTAGGTGAATGGCACTCAGACCACACGAATACAGTTTAATCGCCATGGAGCCAAAGTCTTTACAGTCAGTTTCATACGAATGGGCTCCATGGGATTCCTATCTGGGGTATAACCTATTCAAACAGAACTACCGGGCCGTTCGTGCACTTCCACCGAACAAGAAGGGAGGTCGGCGGCTTCAGCGGTGTTCGCGCAAAACTGTGTCCGATTTTAGTTCCATGAAAATAGGGGCGAACACCGCTGTGCATTCGTATGTTTAAAATGGCCGCGACCTCGTGTTCGGGATACGAATGGCAGCCACCCAGCATTCGTCAATTAAGCTGCGGTTAACCGCAGCTTCAGGGAGGTTAATTGCCGGCACACTCCAGCTCCCAGGTGGTCCAGTCATTCGTACGGTTGTTTGGTAGATTGAATCTACTGAATCCCAGGCAGAAAAGCACGAATGAAGCTTTTCTGCAGGTACAAAAGATGTCTTTTAACAGGGGGTCATAGTCCAAAGGCAGCAGGCGAGCAACCAGGCTTCTCCAATGCAATGTGGCGAGATTGGTCTCGTCACAATTCAAATAAGCAGTCTCTAGGCACCGGTAATAAAATCCCCCCAATAACGAGACCAAGCTCCGCTTTGAGGGTAAAACACAAACTGATTTACTGTGGGCTACCTGCCCGGTATTTATGCAGGTCTCCCACTTGGTGGACACTCCCCTAGGGGACCAAATGGGAGACTGGAATAACAGAAAGACATGGGGACATTTTGGACATACATCCCCACAATATTCCCAGCATGCATCACAGTTCCCTCCCCTCTGCTCGGGGGATAATTGGGAAGTAATTCAATTATCTCCCCGAGCAGAGGCAAATCGCCATTTTAAGTACAAGTCACAAAACACATAAAAATCTATAACTTTATAACTGCCGATCTGAGTGCATATTATTGGTGAATAGCGCTCAGATCCCATTCGCATAGTTCAATCGCCATGGAGTCAAAGTCTATGACACTTCTTCGGTATGCGATTGACTCCATGGGACGGCTATCTGGGTTAAGTCCATTCGTGTTGTTGAATCTCCTGAACGGCCGGCATTCGTATGCTTTTTTCGATTGAGAAGGGGAGGTCGACGGCTTCAGCAGTGTTCGGTTGAAAAAGTGTCCGTTTTCAGATCCATGAAATAATCGTCGAACACCGCTGGTCTTTCGCATGGTTAAAATGGCCGCCGCCTCGTGGTCGACATACGAACGACGACCACCCAGCATTCGGTTTTAATTGAGAAGTGTCTGTGGTTAACCGCAACGTTCTAATTGGGATCAATAGGTTAACCAGTAACACACTTCTCTTCTGGGTGGCCGCCTGTTCGGTAGTTCCGTTCGACAAAACCAGACATTCCCTAAAACAAAGCATACGAATGGGAGAATTCATGCAAACGGCAAAACATGCGAACACAGTACTTTTAGTCCAGACAGATGGGTCTGTCACACGGCTCCGGCAGACCCGGTTTGACCCTTTGGCGGGTCAACTTGTGGATGACCGGACTGAGAAGGAGTAGGGAGGTCTGTTTGCTGAGATAACCCATCCGCATTCCCATTCTGCTTACCGGGTCGGTAGCTGATGGTGAAGTTGTAAGGCTGCAGTGCCAAACTCCACCTCAGCAGTCGGCCATTGTCTCCTGAGACCCGGTTCAGCCAGACAAGGGGGTTGTGGTCCGTTATCAGGGAAAACTCCTGCCCGTACAAATAAGGGCTCAATTTCTTCAGTGCCCAGACCAGGGCTAAACACTCTTTCTCCACTGCCGCATAACTCACTTCCCGAGGTTGTAACTTTCTGCTTAAGTATGCGACAGGGTGCTCTCCTCCATCTTCCCCGACCTGGCTCAGCACAGCCCCCAGTCCATACATGGAAGCATCTGTATGAACAAGAAAACGTTTGTTAGGGACTGGGGCAGCCAGGACAGGGGCATTCACAAGAGCCTGCTTAAGTGCTTGAAATGCGGCTTCACAAGCTGGAGACCACAGGACCTGCTTAGGTAAATTCTTCTTAGTCAGGTCAGTCAAGGGCTTGGCAACCGTACTGTAGTCGGGGACAAAACGTCGGTAATACCCTGCCGTCCCCAGGAAGGCCAGCACTTGGGTCTTGGTGATAGGTGTGGGCCAGTTAGCTACAGCCTCTACCTTGGCTGGCTCCGGTCTCTGGCTTCCACATCCTACTCTGTGACCCAAGTACTGCACTTCTGCCATGTCTAGATGGCACTTGTCTGGCTTCAAGATCAGGCCTGTGGCCCGAATCTTGTCCAGCACCACCCCCACGTGTACTAAATGGTCTTCCCAGGACTCACTGTAGACCGCAATGTCATCCAGGTATGCACATGCGAATTCCTGGAAGCCATCGAGGAGCCTATCCACCATACGCTGAAAGGTAGCCGGAGCATTCTTTATCCCAAATGGCATAACCTTAAACTGGTACAGGCCAAATGGGGTGACGAAGGCCGACTTAGGGATATCATCCTCGGCCAAGGGGATCTGCCAATAACCTTTACATAGGTCAATGGTGGTCAGGTAGCGTCCCCTGGCAATGCGGTCTAATAACTCGTCTACCCGAGGCATAGGGTAGGCGTCAGTGGTGGTCCGCTCGTTGAGCCACCTGTAGTCCACACAGAACCGGGTGGTCCCATCTTTCTTAGGCACCAGAACTACAGGCGAGGCCCAAGGGCTGTCTGAGTGTTCGATAACCCCCAGCCTGGTCATCTCCTGTATCTTCCTTCCCGGACTGCTTCAGGGATACGGTATGGGGGTTGTCGTAGGGGGTTCTGTCCGGGTGTCTCGACCTTGTGCACAGCTAGGGTAGTGTACCCAGGTTCTTGGGAGAACGTCGCCTGCTTCTCCCACAGCAGCTGTCTTGCCTGTACCTTCTCTGCCGGGTTTAGCCGGTCCCCCAGCTGTACAAGACTTGTAAGGTCTGTCTGGGGATCCCTCTCTAACAAGTCAGTTAAAGGTAAGTTCTCGGGGTCGTCAGTAGCTGGGGCACATACTGCCGCAACATCCTCTGGTCTCTCCTGATACTCCTTCAGCATGTTCACATGGAAGGATCGCTGAATCCTTTCATCTGAACAGCTGGCTATAAGGTAGGTAGTATCACATACCTGAGCTAACACTTTATACGGGCCCTGCCAAGATGCTTGCATCTTGTTCGTCTTCACAGGCTTGAGTACCAGAACCTTCTGCGCAACCTGGAAGACCCACTGTTGGGCACCCCGATCGTACCACTGCTTCTGTCTCCCCTGGGCCACCTGGAGATTCTCCCTTACCATCAGGGATGGTTTCTCCATGCGGTCCCGGAGTTCCAGAACATATGGTACTATGGGGGTCCCTTCTTGCTCTGTCTCCCCCTCCCAGTGTCCTCTAATGAGATCTAGGGGTCCACGGACCCTTCTCCCATAGAGTAACTCAAAGGGGGAGAACCCAGTAGATTCCTGGGGCACCTCTCTGTATGCAAATAGCAGATGAGGCAGGAATCGCTCCCAGTCTCTGCAAGTGTCAGTAAAGGTCCTCAACATCTGTTTGAGGGTGCCATTAAATCGCTCGCAGAGACCGTTAGTCTGTGGGTGATACGGTGAGCTAAGCAGAGGTTTAATACCGCACACCTTCCACAGCTGCTGGGTAAGCACAGCGGTGAACTGAGTTCCCTGATCGGAGAGAATCTCCTGAGGGAACCCGACCCTAGTGAAAATTTTAACCAGGGCATCAGCAACCGTCTCTGCCTCTATATTAGACAGCGCTACTGCCTCTGGATAACGTGTGGCATAGTCCACCACGGTGAGAATATACTTCTTACCTGATGGGCTAGCCTTGGCCAGTGGACAGGGCCGGACTGGGGATACAAAGCAGCCCTGGAAAAAAAAATTGTGCCAGCCCCATAAGTCACTGCGCCATATATTGTCGCGTGTAATATGTAAGGCTATGTCTTGCCAGGACAGATGATTGAGTAATATATATATATATATATTGCTTTTTCTAATATAAAATATTGGTCCTTTCAGGGTAAAACGTTTAATTATACAGTAAGCATACTGTTAAGACACCTCCCGTGTCTTTAAGCCAAACCGCCATTTAGTAAACCTTCCCCGGCTGCAGTACAGTCTCTGTTCGCTTACTCGGTAACCCACGAACCAAATGCAGGGGAAGCGGCAATCTCCCGATCAAAATCCACGAACGGCTCCAAACTCCCGAACGGCAATATACGAACTGCTAGGAACCGTCGAACAATAATATCCCCAAAGCGGCTTTCGTTCCATCCAGCAGTCTCTAAACGTGAAGAAGAAATCCCCCCAATAACGAGACAGAAGCTCCGCATTGAGGGTCAAATAAGATCTGGGTTTACTGTGGGCTACCTGCCCGTATTTATGCAGGTCTCCCACCTGGTGGACACTCCCCTAGGGGACCAAATGGAAGACTTAAAGTACAGACAGATAGCAGGACATTTCTGACACACAGTCACATATTTTACCCACAGTACATTCTGATTCCCTCCCCTCTGTCCTGGAGTTAATTACCAAGTAACTCAATTAACTCCAGGACAAGGACAGTCGCCATCTTAAACATGAAATAATAAAAGACACAAAAATGCATAACTACATGAAGACTGAACATTTCCCATTCGTATTACATGTCCCCAGCTAGCCTGGGTCTGAGTGCATATTTTTAGCGAATAGCGCTCAGATCCCACACACATAGTTCAATCGCCATGGAGTCAAAGTTCTTACAGTCTTTCGGTACCCGAATGACTCCATGGGTGGGCTATCTGGGTTCAGTCTTTTGTGTGTTCTCAATCTCCCGAACGGCCGATGTTCGCATGCTTTCGTGGAGGCAGCCAGGCGTTCCCTTGTTTCAGCGGTGTTCGACAGAAAAAGTGTCCGTTTTCCGTTCCATAGAAATAGAGCCAAACACCGCTGAGCGTTCGCATGATTTAAAATGGCCGCTGCCTCGTGGTCGACATACGAACGACGACCACCCTGAGTTCGGTTTAATTGAGAAGTGTCTGCGGTTAACCACAACGTTATAATGGTGATCACTTCGTTAACCTGCAGCACACTCCTCACTTGGGTGGCCGTTCGTTCGGCGGTTTTGTTCGGGAAAAAGAGTCATTCGAATGGCTGGGCTATAGAAACCAGCCATTCATACGAACGGGGACAAACAGACGAACGGGCAAAAATCCAGCAGACAGATGGTTCTGTCACACGGCTCCCTCCTTGTGGGACACTCCGGCAGACCCGGCTTGACCCTGTGGCGGGTCAACTTGGGGATGACCGGACTACGAGGTGATGGAAACGTCTGTTTGTCGTGACAACCCATCTGCGTTTCCGTTTAGCTTACCGGGTCTGTAGCTGATGGTAAAATTGTAGGGCTGTAGTGCCAAGCTCCATCTCAGCAGTCTCCCATTGTCTCCTGAGACCCGGTTAAGCCAAACGAGTGGGTTGTGATCAGTCACAAGGGAAAACTCTTGCCCATACAAATAGGGGCTTAACTTTTTCAATGCCCAGACCAAGGCCAAACACTCCTTCTCCACTGCCGCATAACTCACTTCTCTGGGTAACAACTTTCTGCTGAGATATGCGACAGGGTGCTCTCCTCCATCTTCCCCGACTTGGCTCAGCACAGCCCCCAGTCCATACATGGAAGCATCTGTATGGACGAGAAAGCGTTTGTTAGGGACTGGGGCAGCCAAGACAGGGGCATTCACAAGAGCCTGCTTCAGTGCCTGGAACGCAGCTTCACAAGCCGGAGACCACAGGACCTGCTTAGGCAAGTTTTTCTTGGTCAGGTCTGTCAGGGGCTTAGCAATAGCGCTGTAGTCAGGGACAAAACGTCTATAGTACCCTGCCGTCCCCAAGAAGGCCAATACCTGGGTCTTAGTAGTAGGTGTGGGCCAGTTAGCCACTGCCTCTACCTTGGCTGGCTCTGGTCTCTGGCTCCCACACCCCACTCTGTGACCCAGGTACTGTACTTCAGCCATACCTAGATGGCACTTTTCTGGCTTCAATGTCAGGCCAGCGGCCCAAATTTTATCCAGCACTACCCCTACATGTACCAGGTGTTCCTCCCAGGACCCACTGTAAATCGCAATGTCGTCCAAGTATGCACAGGCAAATTCTTGGAAGCCATCCAGGAGTCTATCCACCATCCGTTGGAAAGTAGCCGGTGCATTTTTCATCCCAAAAGGCATGACCTTAAATTGGTACAGGCCAAATGGGGTGACAAATGCCGACTTGGGGATAGCATCCTCGGCCAGGGGGATCTGCCAGTAGCCCTTACACAGGTCTATGGTGGTCAGATATCGCCCCCTGGCAATACGATCTAGTAATTCGTCTACCCGGGGCATTGGGTAGGCGCCAGTGGTGGTCCGCTCGTTGAGTCGCCTGTAGTCCACACAGAACCGGGTGGTCCCATCTTTCTTTGGCACCAGGACTACAGGCGAGGCCCAAGGGCTGTCGGAGTGCTCGATAACCCCAAGTTGGGTCATCTCCTGTATCTCCTTCCGCATTCCTTCACGGACTGCTTCAGGGATACGGTAGGGGGCTGTCGTAACGGGGTCTGTCCAGGGGTCTCTACCTTATGCACAGCTAGGGTGGTATAACCTGGTTCCTGGGAGAACGTCGCCTGCTTCTCCCATAACAACTGCTGCGCCTGTACCCTTTCTGTGGGGTTCAACCGGTCCCCTAGCTGTACCAAGGTAGTAAGGTCAGTCTGGGAATCCCTTTCTAATAGATCTGGAAGGGGTAAATTCTCAGAATCATCTGCAGCTGGGGCACACACTGCTGCAATATTCTCAGGTCTCTCCTGGTACTCTTTCAGCATGTTCACATGAAAGGACCGCTGGATCCTTTCATCTGCACAGCTGGCTATCAAGTAAGTAGTGTCGCAGATCTGCGCCACTACCTTGTACGGGCCCTGCCAAGATGCTTGCATCTTGTTGGCCTTCACAGGTTTGAGCACCAATACCTTTTTCCCAACCTGGAAGACCCGCTGTCGGGCACCCTGATCGTACCATCTTTTCTGTCTCCCCTGGGCCGCCTGGAGATTCTCCCTTACCATCAGGGACAGTTTCTCCATGCGGTCCCGGAGTTCCAGAGCATATGGCACTATGGGGGTCCCCTCTTGCTCCGTCTCCCCCTCCCAGTGGCCTCTAATGAGATCTAGGGGTCCGCGGACCCTTCTCCCATACAGCAGCTCAAAGGGGGAGAACCCAGTAGATTCCTGGGGCACCTCTCTATAAGAAAATAATAGATGAGGCAGGAATCTCTCCCAGTCTCTGCAAGTGTCTGTAAGGGTCCTCAGCATCTGTTTGAGGGTACCGTTAAAGCGCTCGCAGAGACCGTTAGTCTGTGGGTGGTAGGGTGAGCTAAGTAACGGCTTAATGCCGCACACCTTCCACAGTTGCTGGGTGAGCACAGCGGTGAATTGGGTTCCCTGGTCGGAGAGGATCTCCTCAGGGAACCCGACCCTAGTAAAAATTCTAACCAGGGCATCAGCAACCGTCTCTGCCTCTATGTTAGACAGCGCTACTGCCTCTGGATAGCGGGTGGCATAGTCCACCACGGTAAGAACATACTTCTTACCGGATGGACTAGCCCTGGCCAGTGGACCTACAATGTCAACGGCTATGCGGGCAAAGGGCTCCCCTATAATAGGCATCGATAATAGCCTAGCCTTAGGGTGGTCCCCCCGCTTTCCTACCCGTTGACATGTGTCACACGCGCTGCAGTACATCCGCACAGCCTGGTTAAAGTTTGGCCAAAAGAAGTTCTGTGAAATCCTATAGGCTGTGCGGCGGGACCCTAGATGTCCAGCTAAAGGAACATCATGCCCTATCCGCAGAATCTCCTGCCGGTACTTTGCAGGTACCACTAACTGGCGATTCGGCGGAGAGGCAACACTCTTCTGGGAAGGTTTAGAGATCCTATATAACCTGTCCCCCACCCACTCATACCGTTCCCCATCTATTCCTTCCTCCCCAGCCTCTGCCCTGTCCTTGTATCTTTGGAGGGTCGGATCTGCCCGGGTTTCCCTCCCAAACTCCTCTGGGGAATCCCAGCTTAAGGGGACCTGATCTGGGGTATCAGTCGGGGAAGGAGATCTTACCTGGGTCTCGTCAGCAAGCGGGCTGGTTCCGGCAGCACGGGTCTGGGCACGGGTAGTCACTGGGTTCACGTCTGCAGGGCCCATCGGAGCATAGGCCGAAACCAAAGGGGCCAAATCGTTTCCCAAAAGAACCTCTGCGGGCAAGTCCTTCATCACCCCCACATCCACATGCCTAGCGCCCACTCCCCAATCCAAATGTACTCGGGCAACAGGTAAGCGAAACACGGCACCCCCTGCTACCCTTACTGCCACAGTGTCTCCAGTGTGTTGATGCTCTGAGACCAAGTTCTTTTGGAGCAGTGTCATCGTGGCTCCTGTGTCTCAGCCCATTCACCACTCTGCCATTTAGCTTCACAGTTTGCCGATGTTGCTGGCGATTATCCTGGTGAGCTGCTTGCACTGGGTCTGCCTCGTGCAGAATGCCCCAAAATTCCTCCTGCTCTAGGCAGTGAGCAGCAGGCTGAGGTGGGCGCTGGTTTCCGTTAACTGGTCTCCTCCAGGACTGAGCCTGGTTGGCACTGTTCAGGGGGCACCCAGGACGCTTGTGCCCCAACTGCTTGCATCCATAGCACCGGATGGGTTGGGAGTACTCCCGGGCATTAAATCGGGCTGGTTGCATATAATTGTTAGCTGGTGGTGCGGCTGGGGTACGGTGTACTGGGGGTTGGTAGACTGCAGGAGCGGGTGTTACTGCTGGTCGATACTCCAGTCTGGCAGGGGCTTTAGCAGCTGTACCATCCAACTTGTGGGCATCCGTGTATTCGTCTGCCAGACGGGCAGCCTCGGGTAGGGTAGAGGGTTTTCTGTCTCTGACCCATTCCCGGACCCCAGCAGGTAGTCTATCAAAACAGTGCTCCAGCAGGAACACTTGTAACACCTCCCCCCCAGTTACCGCTTGGCATCCAGCCATCCAGTGGGCTGCGGTACGATGGACTCTGCAGGCCCATTCCACATAAGAGTCCCCAACCAGCTTGTTGGTTTCTCTAAACCTCCGCCTGTACGCCTCTGGGGTTACTGCATACCTGGCTAGGAGCGCCTCTTTCACAGCCCGATAGCTGGTGATCTCCTCCTCTGGGATGGCCCGAAAAGCTTCACTAGCTCGGCCAGATAATTTCCCAGAGAGGATGGTGACCCATTCATCTGCAGGTACCTGATGTAGCGCACACTGCCTCTCAAAGTCTGCCAAAAATCCATCAATCTCTCCCTCTGTTTCCACAAAATTTTTAAAGGCAGCAAAAGGTACCTTCTTTCTGGCAACCACATTATTGTCATACGGTACCTCTGCTGCTGTAGCTCCTCTTT
>OW240921.1:57240578-57265730 GCA_933207985.1 Pelobates cultripes | reverse complement strand
GTTGACCCAGATCCCCAGCAGCAGATTGACTTGCAGGGACTAGAGAGCAGCGTCTCCTTTCCTAAGCGGCAGTGTGAAGTGCAGGGAATAGAGAGCATCATGTTCTTTCCCCAGCGGCAGAGTGAATTGCAGGGAATAGAGAGACTTGTCTCCTTTCTCCAGCGGCAGAGTGAAGTGCAGGGAGTGGAGAACATCATCTCCCATCCCCAGCGGCAGAATGTCCTACAGGGAGTAGAGACAGTCGGTCTCTCTCCCCAGCAGCAGGACAATGTATTGGCAGTGGAGACAGTCAGTCTCCCTCCCCAACAGCTGAAAGTGTGTGTAAGGGAGAGGAGCCTGTAACCCCCTCTCCCCAGTGGCAGCGTAGCCCACAAAGGGGAGACAATAAGCTCCCCACCGGTGCAGATGGGACCGTGGTCTCTGTGCCCAAGCTACAGGTAGTACGGACAGTCTTCTACTGGGAGAGGAGAGCCTCATTCTCCCTAACCAGTGGCAGCCTAGCCCACCAAGGGGAGACAATAAGCTCCACACCGTTGCAAATGTGACCGTGGTCTCTGCACATGAACTACAGGGAGTAGGGACAGCCTGTCCAGATCCCCAGCAACAGGACCGTGTATCAAAAGGGGAGAAAGTTTGTCTCCCCCTCCAGCAGCAGCACCAGGTCCAGGGAGAGGAGCCTCCTACCCCTCTTCCCAGCTGGGCTCCAACTAGGCTACTCTAGCTGAAGCACTGGCACCAGGGCAAAGTACTGCTGGTCTCTGCCCACTCAGCAACCCACAGATCCGGAGTACCAGTACCCCACACAGCCGTGGTGGAGCCCCTGGACAAAGGCAAGCTACACGGTTGCTGTTCGTATAGCCGAACATGTGGCAGCAGCCATCTTAAACTCCCAAACGACCAGCGGTGTTCAGCTCCAAAACTATGGAACTCAAAACGGACACTTGTTTGCACGAACACCGCTGAGCTGCTGACCTCCCTTCTCCAACAAATACATGAATGCCGGTTCATTCGGGACTTTCACTATGTGAACAATGCTACCCCAGATAGCTATGCCATGGAGCACATTCATATAACGAAAGACTATGTGAAAGACTTTGGCTCCATGGTGATTGAACTGTATGTGATCTGAGCGCCATTCGGTAATAATGTGCGCTCAAATCTAAGCTATCTGGGGATATGTTGAATGTATATGTTTTATGTAGTAATGGTAACATTGTATATTTTATTGTCTTTTTGCTAACATGTGGGTAATGGAGTTTTGCCTCTATACTTGTAGATAATTGAATTACTTCCTGTTACGGCTCTCCCGGCATAAAGAGGTTAAACCGCCGTTTAGTAGAGTTTCCTTTTTGTGGAGGTACAGGTACAGCTACTGTAGAACCCCAAACTCCCGAACTGGAACCAGGGAATGCTCCAAACTCCCGAACAGTATACCCAGTAGTACTCCAAACTCCCGAATGGTAATCTCACGAATAACTGCTAACAGACGAACACACACAGCATCCTAGCAGCTGACATTCCCAGCAATCAGTCTCTAACCACGTACAGTAAATCCCCCTAATCACGAGACCAAGCTCCGTATTGAGGGTAAAACAGGATTCTGGTTCATTGAGGGCTACCTGCCCGGTATTTATGCAGGTCACCCACCTGGTGGACACTCCCCTAGGGGACCAGATGGAAGACTGTAACACAGACAGACATGTATCACATTCAGACACACAGAAGTAAAACATCCCCACAATGCATCCTAATAGCACTCAGATCACACATACAGTTCAATTGCCATGGAGCCAAAGTCTTCAATTACATGAATAGGCTCCATGGCATAGATATCTGGGTTAAAACATTCACTTAAGTAAAGTCTCAATCACTCCAGCTTTCGTTTAAACAACCGAAATAGAAGCAGGGAAGGCTGGAGGCTCAGCGGTGCCTGCACGTAAAAGTATCCGCTTTTAGTGCACTGATTCTGGGCTGAGCACCGCTGGCCGTCCGGGGAGTTCCATAACACCACCACTGGGTGGCGGCTATGTGTAACTGCGACCACCCAGTAACAGTCAATTAAGCTGCAGTTAACCACAGCTACTGGGTGATCAATTGACGGCACACACTAGCTGCAGGGAGATCAATTGGAGGCACACGCCAGCTTCACGGTGATGCCAGCTCTTCTGCTGGGATGGGGTCAGCGAATACCATCCCCAGAACCCAGTTGAGGATCTGCTGTGGTGAGGAGGGATCGCCTACTTGCTCTTCCTGGCATTCCAGTGGGGTTGGTTGGGGATCTGGACTGACCATCTAGCATCCCTGTAGGTCTGGTGCAGAGTCCCATCTGCACCATTGGGGAAAGGAGTGCTGCCCCTATGTAGTTGGGGAGAGGGACCAGCTGTCTCCTCTTCTGGTATATCGGCTGCCGCTGGGGAGAGAGACTGTTTTTTTCCTCTCCCTGTGAGATGCACTGCCGCTGGGGAGAGAGACTGGTTGTCTCCCCTCCCTGTAGCACACACTGCTGTTGGGGAGTTGTATCGATTGTCTCCACTCCCTGTAGGATAAACTGCTGCTGGGGAGGGAGGAGGATGCTCTCGTCTCCCTGAAACTCACCCTACTGCTCGGGAGTGAGACCGATTGTCTCCACTCCCTGTCGGATACACTGCCGCTGGTGAGGAAGGACGTTGCTCTCCTCTCCCTTATACTCTGTCTGCCGCTGGCGAGAGAGACCGGTTGTCTCCTCTCCCTGCAGGATGCACTGCCGCTGGGGAGAGAGACCGGTTGTCTCCACTCCCTGTAACTCCAGCTGCCTTTGTGGATCTGGGATGGCTTCCCAGCATCCCTCTAGGGCCCGTAGAGAGACCTCAGTTCCATCTCCACCTGCCATCTGTGGGTCTTCCCAGGACCAGTCTATGAGGACCCCTATTTCTGCAGCTGGTAGTGAAACAGGATATACTGTGACCAAATACAATCTAAAGTGAAAGGTAGCTTAGAAAATATAAGAGTAGCTTAGAAAATATAAGGTGAGCTGTGGGTAACATAAAGTTACTCCAGGTGATAACTTGTAGCAGGCACATAAAGATTTATTTTAAGGATGTTAACCTTCTCTTGTATATTTCTCAATCCATAGACCACATGAAAAATTCAGGTGAGAAGGGCAAACATAGTGTATTCCTTTAAAATGTCAAGTATTTTATTCAAATCAACACTTACAAAATGGATTCTTCAAGTTGGCATGTATAGAGGTATTAGTTCAGACTAGGATATGGTGCAGAGAGATCCTCTGTAGTCGGCAACCGTCTAGCCACTTCTCAATCCATATACATACAATAAAGTAAACAGATAAAATAAAATAAAACAACATACTCTTCATTATGTTCTTCTCCCAGCCCTACGCATTTCGTCCATCAGACGGACTTCCTCAGGGGCATCTAGTGGTCAATGCTGTCGGTCCTTTGTACCTTAAAGGAGTCCATTTATATTGGACTAGTTATAGATAGTTGTGAACATAATACTGTACATACAAACACATGTACACATACAAATAAAACAGTAGCATGGAACAGAAAATGAAAAAAGTATTTTCATAACAGGGATTAATTCATCAGTAATCAGAAGAATACAGTACATTGAAAATGGTATTTCATAACAAAGGGACACATTATGTATGCTAAAAATATACAATCCATAAAAGCATTATATACATATAATCGAAGGGGAGTTCATATAAAGGACAATTTATGAAAATCAATATATAAAAAAATTATATATTGAACTCATTCACCTTCACATTCTGGAACAAGAGAGCTTGCAGTCTGCAAGCGCTGCCACAGTTTACAATGGCAGAGCTCTGCTGGAAGGAGCAATACAGTTTGTGGGCACTAGCCATTTGTTAGTTTCCCCACTTCCCTGGCTGATAATAAGCAAGAGGAAAAGGCAGGAATAAGCCTAAAATGTTTTAAATAAAAAAATAAATACATTTTCCTACATTACAGTACCCTTTTTCACCCATGTAGTCCTATACAATGCAACAAACATTTGAATTTTTATCTCTTAGTAAATGTGACTTGTTTCAATTCCACATTATGCTTTTAACCATTTTCACTAATTACACTTTAACAGTACATTATACTCATTTGAACTGTACTTAACATGCTTTTGTTTTCTCATTAAGCTCTACAAGGAATAGCAGACACCATTTCAAGTAAGTAAAATAGTATTACAATCTAACTAAAGTTTTTATTTGGGGGTTGTAATATAAAGAAGAACACATAAAACATTTCAGAGTCTAAGGACCAATCACCCCCACATACACACACTACAGCTCCAATTTCTCCCCACAGGCACACTATAGCCCCAATCCCCCCTCTCCCCCCCCAAAAAAAAGACTATAGCTTATATGCACAAAAGCATTTTACAACCGCTATCCCCCAAAACACCATGCAGCCCCTATCTTCTAAAATGTTGCAATAGCTTAACTCCCTCAAACACACACAATGCCTCCTGACCCCTTAAACAAACATACTATAGCCCCCATCCACCTACAGCACCAATTCACTTGCATACTCATATTACACCAAAACCAGCCACCCCATCTTATGCAACCCCGCAAACATACAACACCACAAGCAGCATCTCCACACAAACATTACTGAAAGCTTAATTCACAAATGCAAACCCAAAAGCAGCCTACACACACATACATCAAATACCTCAAATTAGTTGCATTTACTTGTCCAATCACATAACCCAATTAGTCTCATCACCCATCCAAATCATATACAACAAACATTACATGGAAGAAACTGGCCTTGGAATAACAAGGAGAGTAAATACTGTCCTGAATGCAGGATTATTAGGATTAACAATCAACATTTCAGCTCAAACAGTAAAGTAAACATGTATTTATACCAAATGTAACTAAAACAAGATAACATGGAGCAAAGCACATAATCTATGTTGCCAAGTATATGATCCAACCATACATGGTGACAAAAGAGCTTATATGACTAACTCATACATTGGGAAAAGTTATTTTATTCTTGTTCAAAAAGTGTTGCATTTGATGTATCAGAGTTCAGTATTTTATGTCAATTAATTATGCCTTCAACTTGACAGATTAATTGTACTGCATTGTCTTTAATTGCATCAATAAATACTTACACTACATCCACATACTCAGTGACTGGCATTAGCATTTGTTGTACAAGCTGTTTCCTTACTGTGGGGCTTAGACAGGATTGCATTCTGTACAGGGCACCTACTCTTGGATAAAGGCCCAAAGATCGTTCAAGGGTCTAGCGATATACCTTAATATTTGAAAGAAGGAACTGCGGTCAGTATGCTATTTGATTTTGTTCTGATGAATAGATGGGAATTTTGTAATTTATGTAATTTAGGTACTGCTCCAAAGATTATTGTGACTGTTTCATCAGTGTTTAAGAAAAAATGACATTTTTACTTACCGTAAATTATTTTTTCCTTAATATAGTGGCAGTACTTATATTATCTTCCGTGTATTGACAAGAAGCTCTGTAAAATAAAGCCTTAAATACTTGAATCCTGCCTACTTACTCCTTAAATAGGACTTCCAGTTATAACAAGAAAACACAGAGACCAAATAACTGTAAAATTATGTAAAGTATCATCCAAGACAGGAAGGAGACCAGTATTGCCACTATATGAAGGAAAAAATTATTTACGATACGTAAATATTTCTGTTTTTCCAGTCATATAGTGGCATGTGTGGAAGTACTACTGAGTGGTGTGTAGTGTGTGACAGACCCTCTGTCCCTGATTTTTAAACTTTGAAAACTTTGTTCGTTTAATTTGTTTGTCTGAAATAACTGTACTTTTATTGTGCTAGTGGCCATTCGTTTCACAAATTTCCTACCAAACGACCGACCACCCAGACCAGGAGCGTGGCACCCATTAACCTCAAATCGAACACTCGACAGCACAAACACCGCTGAGACTTCCACCACTCATTATGTTTGACAAAATAATGCATGAACAGAGCGCCGTTCGTTAAATATGTGCCAAACTAGATGTATTCTATTCTTATGTGCACAAACAGCCTCATTCATTTATTTCAATGGATTTGTATTATACGAAAGAGACCAACCACACAGCCTAATCCTCTGGAACTGTTTTGGGCATGGAAACATAAGTGCGGTCGGTCAAAAGAGACTTCCACCTAACTTTCGAACCTCTGAACCGATCTGGGTGATTTTTTAACATGTTGTTCCCCCAGATCGGGGCTAACAGGGGATGTATAATTTATGTGTTTCCCATATGTTTTTGGGGTGTTTGAGAAATTGGGTAAAAACTGTATTATTCGTTTGGAGATAATTGAGTTGATACAGTAATGAACTAAATTATCTCCCAAGTAGAGGGGAGTTCAAATGTAAACTTCTGTTTTGATTGGATTGTAAATTTCATGCGTGGTGCCATTAAACCTTCAGTTCTTACTTTACCCTCAATCTAGAGTCTTGTCTCTTATTGGGGGAAACTACTATACCGCTCTTTTAAGAGCTTCTCAACTTGGATGACTGCTGAATGCTGTCACCATTGGGAGAAGGACACCCTCTAGTGGTGGAAACCCCTCTACTCATCGGGGTAACCGCTACATAGTGCTCCTTTTCTTATACCCCCTTTACATCCCAATAATGCAACATGAGACATAGTTGTTTTCCAGTCTCCGAATTGATGGAGCTCATAAACTTGGAGTTCACGGGAGAAGAGCACAACATCCACTCTCCCCAGCAACAGTGTGCAGTACAGTGAGCGGAGTGTGTCGTCCTTCCTCCCCAGTGGAAGAGTGTGTTACAGGGAGTAGAAACAATGAGAATATGTATAATTGATTAAATAAATACAACCTGGGAGGTGAACCAGGATTGATACAATGAATAGTGAAATCTGTAATAATGATAAATATCACATAGCGTAATACAGTTTCAATGAAAAAGATTATATGTGATATCGGAGATACACTCACAAACACAGGTGAAAAAGAGGCTTCTCACCCCACCATGGGTTAAAACGATATGGAAGGCAGGTTGATTCCAATCTTCAATATTTCCTTGAGTATATGCAGAAAAAAGAGCTATACATGGTGAAGTCGACCTTCCTACCCAGCGGCAGCGCGTGTTACAGGGAGTGGAGACAACCGGTCTCACTCCCCGCAGGACACTGGATCTACAAATGGGCATGTTGCAAGAACCCTCCAATCTGTTATAGAAGTAACCCCCTTTTGTTCATCTAATACTCTGTTCGGTATCCAGACTGTACGAACACATTATACGAACAGTTATATCTACACATTCGTGTATATGAATGACGGACCACTCTGCCCTTGGCGTATGCCGCCACTTAACCCCGGTCACCTTTGAAAGTACTGAACAACCGACCACCTTACGAGCGGAGCGTGCCTCTAATTAACCACCAAAGGAGCTGCGGTCTGCGGTTAACCACAGCCTAATTGAAGGTCTAAAGGGCATCCACGTTCGTGTACATTTCCCTGAATTAAAAACTTCCGAAAGACTCACGGAACAAGGACCACCTACATCCTGGCATGTGGCCTCAATTAGAATGTTGATTTTGCAGTTACCGCAGGTTAAGTACCCCCTTCCAGGCGGTCTCCGTTCATTTCCCGAACGGCTGGGACAACCATACTGGGACAACCATACTGTAGCCGACACTCGCTCCATGAGTTTTAGGTCGAGGTCTCGCTGTCCATTGACCGACCTTAAAACATGGCCGCCATCCCGAGTTCGGGATAAAAGCAACGAATGAGACTTTGTATGACAGAAACCATCTGTTCTGTTCGCGGGATCTGAGCGCAATTCGTATAGCTGATGCGCTCAGATATGAGCTACCGAATGAATAGTCGAACGAACTGTATTCTCATAAAAATGTTGAAGTTATATATTTTTATGCTGTTTTCTGTGACAAAATAAAGCATGGCATTTTGGGCGCTTGGAGATAACTAGATTGTATAACCGTTGGACTCATTATCTCCAAGCTGGGCGGGTACTATTTTGAATGATACAGTGTAATGTGATTGGTCGAATCCTTGTGTTGTACCTGTGTTCCATCAGGTCCAGAGGGGCCTGTCCCTGGACCTGGGAACTTGCATAAATTGCCATGCCTGTGTGCCATTAAACCCAGTTCGTTTTACCCTCAACTCGCAGCCTCGACTCATGTTGTAGGGAACCAAGAATCCTAGCTTTACTATAGCTAGTGGGATATTTTACACTTACAGGTTTCTACGGTTTGAAGCAGCGTTCGACTCTCCAACTTCAGGAACCAGTACTGAAAGGGTTAATGCTGTAATGGACTCAAATCCCCTCGGTTCTCGATCCCTCGGTCACCATAATCATGTTGATGGAGAATCATTGTCAGCAATAAGACACGGACAACAGGATGCTTGACAAGACTCTCAAATGAGTGTATTCCAGAGCTAGTTTTTATACATAGTTTGCTTACATTAGCCATGAGAAATGCCATACAGTACAGACTATAAGATTTATTACTTCCTTATATTACATGTTATTCTGACAATGGAAAGATAAGCTTTTGAATACGTCTGGGGAAGAATATCCTGAAATCGGAATGGGCAAGACATCCTGAGATTTAGCATTGTCTTACATCCTATAGAAGAAATACCTTAGTCTGTCACAGTCAGCATATTATGTCGTAAATTGAGTTTAACTATTTCATATCCTTTCAGTCAGCAATACTAATTATAAACCTTATAAAAGCATAAAATACATATTAACAAGTTAACTATTTCATATTCCTTACAAGGACATCCAAGCGTTCCAACCTTCTGCTAGACCGGAGGCAATCGTAACAGGGCACTTGTGGCAGTAGGCCATCTGGACAACTATGCCTTTTGAGAAAGGCCATCAGACTATTCGTACCCCTTCAGGGACTCCGTGAATGACAACATCTCAGAGGAGCTTTCTAGGGTGTCCTACTTGTCCTTTGACATGGCGGTCCGAGTGGTGCAGTATGGGGGTCCTTGGGCCCTCGTGGCCAAGACAGACGTTAAAGCTGCCTTTTGGTGGCTTCCAGTATATCCGGGGTGCCATCATTTCTTGGGGTGCTGCTTTGATGGTCATTTGTGGATCTGTATCTACCGATGGGTTGTTAGATTTTGTGCTTCTATTTTGAGTATTTTAGCTTCTTCTTTGAATAAGTTGTTCGTGTGACAGACCCATCTGTCTGTGAATTACTTTTATTTTCCCGCCATTCGTCTGATGGTTCAACTATTCTCCTGTTCGCAAAGCCCCTACGTTTATTTACTATTTTACCGAACAACTCCTGAACAGCCAGCCACCCAGCAGTGGTGCTGGTTAACCTCTTGGCATCATCAGAACATTGTGGTTAACCGCAGACACTTCCTAATTGTCGAATGCAGACTGGGTGGTCGTCGTTCGTATGCCGACCACGAGGCGGTGGCCATCTTGGACGTACGAATGCCCAGAGGTGTTCGTCAATGATTTCATGGAACTAAAAACGGACACTATTTCTCACGAACACCGCTGAAGCCCGCCGACATCCCTTCTTCTGTTCATCCAGCATACGAACGTCGGCCCATTCGGTACTTTTCTGCTTGAATGGACTTACCCCAGATAGCTATGCCATGGAGCCCATTCGTATAATGAAAGACTATGTGAAAGACTTTGGCTTCATGGCGATTGAACTGTATGTATGTGATCTGTGCGCCATTCAGTAATAATGTGCGATCAGATCTAAGCTATCTGGGGATACGTTAATTGTACCTAGTGCATTCGGTAGTTTTCATGTTATATATTTTTATGTGTTTTTACTGCCACATGTAAAATTGAGTTTTGCCTCTATCCTGGGAGATAATTGAATTACTTCCCAATTATCTCCAGGATAGAGAGGAGGGTTCTTCACAGCTAAAGGGGAGTGTTTATGGCTGTAATACTGTGATTGGTTACTGTATTATTACTGTCCCAGTTTTCCACCAGGTCCCCTAGGGGAGTGTCCTGTTTTATGCAATAGCTGCACAGTTATATATTTTTATGTATTTTATTGTATTTTGCTACCATGTGGCTAATGGAGTTTTGCCTCTGTCCTTGGAGATAATTGGATTACTTCACAATTATTTCCAGGATAGAAGACTCTGTGGAACTGGTTTTGGGCAGAAAAGTGATGCTTCATTTTGTCACAAAGGACGTTGATCTAACTTTTGACCCACTGGACCAATTTGTATGATTTTGACGTATGTTGGTATTTGGAGTATGCTAATTTTGAAAATGTTTTATGTGAATGTGATGCATACTTTTAAAGTAATGAATATTGTGTAAAACTGTGTATTTTCCTGCCTGTGATAATTATATTAACCCATTGTGTAAGGTAATTGTATCACAGGCAGAGGGGAGGATTTTGTGTGGGAGTGTCTGAGTGTATTGTACGTGTTTATTGGTTGTAATTCAAAACCCTGTGGGCAGTACTATGTTTGTAGAATGTGAATAAAAGAGGCTGTATGGGCCAGTACAGTCAGTTCTACTTCACCCTCAATTTGGAGTGACGTCTCTTATTGGGGGAATCTGCTACAAGGGATTGCTATGCTTGTCATATTCCCTTGCTAAATCACTACTAAGTTCTTGTAAGGGCTTGTTCCTGCCTTGCTCTCTGGAGGAGTCTACGGTGGTTATGGTGTCTGCTGCAGTGCTTGGAGTCCTCGTGAAGTGCTAGGAGCGTCCTTTAATGGAGGTATCCAGTCGGGGTGCCAGGTGATCCGTTACACATACAATTTTACGAAATCCCAAAAAGTACTTTAAAAACACATAAACCCCCATGAAAGCACGATGTGGGTGAACAACATATCCCAAAATCACCCAGATCGGTTCAGGGCATCAGGAATTTCCTGGGAGTCATAGTTTTGACCGACCGTGCACATGGTCCTATGCCCAAAACAGTTCAAGGGAAATCAGTGCTAACAGTCGGTCAAGTTCGGTAGTTTTTTACAGGTTTCCCTGCAGGGCCCATAGTCTGTGGGCAGGAGGCTGGCACACCCTACAAAGCTCCTCCGAGATGTGGTCATTCACTGAGCCCCTGAAGGTATGAAAAGTCTGTTGGCCTTTCTCAAAAGGTGTAGTTGTCCAGACGGCCTCCTGCCACAAGTGTCCATTTGCAGATCCAGTGTCCTGCGGGGAAATAACCTGATATGTCATCATTTACTGAACCCCTGAAGGGGTGCGAAAGGTGGTGAATCAGTCAGAACTAACCCCCTTGCTTTTTTGAGACCAGCCCAAGGGGTGAGACCCGGAGGTGGAGAAACGGAGGGGTCTGAAAGGGGCCAACCATATGGCCCAATGCGACTTACTTCATGAGTTTGTCCTGTACCACCTCAGGAAGCCCCCCAGCCCCGGTGGAAAATTCAAAACTCATCCTGTAATCTCCCCAGTAACAACACTGCTGCCTCACAATTCCCATACCTATTAAACCATGGCATCGCAACAACGTTCACCGGCATCCTCCCTCTTAGGCCCCCGCGCTTGAAGCACCGGGAAGCGGGGTGGGATCCCCTGTAGACTGATCATTCGTGCCTGAACTTACAACTTGCCCCCATTTGCATTGGTTCTCATTGAACTGCCAACAACAACTGAGGTGATGGGAACTGGCCGACGCAGACTATATCCCTGCCACGCCTGCCCCCCAGAGAAAGGACGATGAGCCCCCATAGTGCGCCATTGGGCAGGTCATAATCGCTTGCCATAGCCTGATACCCATCTGGTCCCACCCTACCATGGTGCGTACCGCAAACCGCTGCCGGAACTGTTCCTCATACCACCACCACCCCAGGCCTCCGTACACCCTACACAGGTTCCAAATTGTATCCTGGTAGCAAAAGAGGGCCGGGCACTTGGCAGGGGCCTTCCCCCTATGACACTGGCCTGGATAGAAAAGGCCCAAATCAGTTACCAAAAGTCTTCGAAATTTTCTGAAAACTAAGCAGTTTGCTCTCTTTCTCCAATTCAGGTGTAGGCCCAGAGGGCCCTACCAGCACATGTATGCTGCCGCATGCACTACCTGTGCCATCTCCCCTGCACTAGCAGGACCCAAATCCGAAGTCCACAAACCCGCAGGTGTGGGTGAAGAAACTGGCGCATCTGGAACCACTGGGGCAGTAATCAGTACAGACAAGAATGCACATGCTGATCCCACCGGGGATGATCTCGCCATACCTGATGCCCCCCACCCATGCTGCCAGAACATGGGTGGGGAGCTTACCGTCCAAACCCACCTGCCCCGTGGCCAGAGTAACCGCGTACAGCACTCCCAGCAATCCAACAAACCCACTCAATAAATAGACAAACCCACCCAGATCCTGCCCTGGAAGCACACAAGCGCTCATACAGCACTTTCCACTCGCTGCAGGAGTAGAAGGTAACAAAGGAACCACAGGATAAACATGCTGGCCAGCATCCGGATCCCTAGAAGCCCCAGGAGGGACCGAAAAAGACATGTCCATGGGCAGAATAGGAGACACCTGTGGAGAGACTAAAGATTAGAGAGGTCCCCTCCTGACCCCCCAGCTGCGATAGAGGAGGAACCCCAGCCCAGAGGAGAGAATAGGCCCAGGGAGGGAAGGAGGGGGGCTGACATACTCACTTCCTGTGGAACTCTACCAAGTCCCTGCCCCCCGGGCTCCCTAGGCAGGCCCAGGGCCTTCCGTGGATATACCTGTGGCCTACTCATCCTCCTGGAGGCCTGACCAGAACCCCATCCAGCAGACGAGCGTAAGGAGCGCTGAGAATCTGAGGGAGTTGCCTGGGCCACCGCGAAAAGACTCACAGCCCGGGAGGTAGATCTTCAACCTGATCCACGGCTGCGGGATATGAGGCTCATGGGTCAAGACCTGAATTCACCACCAACGTTCAACCTCCGGATGCCACACTGCGATCCTCGGCTGCGGAAGGCTATACCCACTGTGACAGAACCATCTGCCTGTCTATTGTGGTGGATTCATCTATTTCTGCCCCCTTTCATGTAAATGGCTGTTTCTATAGCCCAGCCATACGAATGACTGTTTTTTCCCGAACAAACTAGCCGAACGGACGGCCACCCAAGAGAGAAGTGTGCTGCTGGTTAACCTATTGATCCCAATTAGAACGTTGTGGTTAACCGCAGACACTTCTCAATTAAACGAATTCAGGGTGGTCGTCGTTCGTATGTCGACCACGAGGCAGCAGCCATTTTAATCCACGCAAAAGCCCAGCGGTGTTTGGCTCTATTTCTATGGAACTAAAAACGGACACTTTTCTGCCGAACACCGCTGAAACAATGGAACGCCTGGCTGCCTCTACGAAAGCATACAAATAACGGCCGTTCGGGAGGTTTGAAGCATACGAAAGGACTCAACCCAGATAGTCTTCCCATGGAGTCATTCGTATACCGAAGGACTGTAAGAACTTTGACTCCATGGCAATTGAACTATGTGTGTGGGATCTGAGCGCTATTCGCCAATAATATGCACTCAGATCCAGGCTATCTGGGGATATGTGATACGAATGGGAAATGTTCGGTTATTTTAAAGTTATGTATTTTTATGTCTTTTATGATTTTATATTTAAAATGGCGACTGGCTTTGTCCTGGAGATAATTGAGTTACTTAGTAATTATCTCCACGGCAGAGGGTGGGTAAAAACTGTGTCTGTGTGTCTGGAATGTCCCCATATCTGTCTGTCATTTAAGTCTCCCATTTGGTCCCCTAGGGGAGTGTCCACCAAGTGGGAGACCTGCATAAATACGGGCAGGTAGCCCACAGTAAATCCAGATCCTGTTTGACCCTCAATGCGGAGCTTCTGTCTCGTTATTCGGGGAATTTATTATTTGCGCTTAGAGACTGCTGGATGGAACCGAAAGCCGCTTGGTGGATATTATTGTTCGGCAGCTAGCAGCTGTTCGTGGCGTTCCGTTCGGGAGGTTGGAGCCTTTCACTGATCCCGGTCGGGAGATTGCCACTTCCCCTGAGTTTGGTTCGTGCACTACAGGTTATGCGAATGGAGATTATTGGTACTGCAGCAGGGGAAGGTCAACTAAACGGCGGCTTTATTTAAAGACACAAGGGGTGTCTTAACACCCGCAAATCGGAGCATTCGTCAAGGCGACTGGAATTAATGGCCGCACAACCTGCGGCCTTGGACTGGCTGGTACGACACATGGGGAGGCCAGGGGATTGAGACACATGGGGAGGCCAAAGAAATTGAGACACATGGGGAGCCGGGGGAAAGAGACACATGGGGAGCCAGTGGAAAGAGACACATGGTGGCGCTGGGAAAAGAAACACATGGGACTTGAGAAATTGAGACATATGGGCAGGGCAGAAGGGGGAATAAGACATATAGGAGCTGGGGTAGAAAGATACAAGTTGCTAGAGGAAAGAGAAAAATACAAATGGGGCTATGGAGAGAAATACACACAGAGGGGCTGGGACCACCACAAGGTTAGCTTCCCTCCCATAATGAGAATGTTCACAAAATATTATTCCATTTGTTAGATCTGTGTTAGATGAGATTAGATCAATTTTTTTTGTTAGATCTACTCTAAAAATATGCAATATTAACAATCATTTTCGGGGGTCTAACCTGTAACCAGCCGCCCTCAACAAAAATGTTTACAAAATGTTGTTGATTCAGATAGCTCTGCGTTAGATCAGATATGATCAGACAAGATTTTTGTTAGATCTAGTCTAATTACTGAGATATAGCACATATAATTAGGGGGGCTGGCCCCCGCTCAACTGAAATTTGGACAAAATGCTACTGATTTTGGTTGATATGTTAGATCAACATTTTTTTTGTTAGATCTATTACGCAAGAAGCAGTATTCACTACTTAACTTCGTGGACGTGACTACGCCTGTGCCGCCACTTAACCCCGTTCACCTTTTTAAACAACGAACAAACTGACGAACGGACAACCACCCTACCTGAAGAATGTTCCTACAATTAACCACCCAGGAGCTGCGGTTTTGTGGTTAACCGCAGCATAATTGACTGCTGTGAAGGAATTCCCAGCACCATTCGGTTATTTCCACTCCCTGCTATCTACTTCCCTTGTTATTTTGTTTTACTTTTTCGTTCGTTTGGTAAATCATTTGTTTTACTGAACAGAGACCAACCTGAGAACTAATTAGAACGTGGAACACTGTGTAGCAATACGAAAACCACAGACTAATTGAATGCTCCTAGCTGGCTGCCATTTCGTGCATACGAACGCACGTGGTGAGAACAATGGACGGCGGCCATCTTGTCTCCCGAACGCTGCCAGCGGGACTTGGTCGTCGAGTGCCGGGAACTGTTTTGGGCATGGCACTCGCACGAACCCTGGTCTACATGGAAGTCCCCTACATCCTATTTCCCAGTACGGTAGATGAACGGTATTCAGGAGTTTGAAACAGACGAACAACATGAGCATTCTACATGAAACAGCTTTATTTAATCTATTGCGGTGTTCGTATGAATCCACGCGAACGGAGACCGGCTCTTGCTACAAATTCTCTGGAACTCTTTTTCAGATTCAACCTCGTGGCAGACCGGTTAACCTTCCAGACAGTGCCGTTCGAAAACCACCAAACGGATTGAGCTGAATTTTTAATATGTTTCTCCCATCAAGTTCAGTTATCCGGGGATTTATGTATTCTTGGGGTATTTCTGAAAAATGTGAAAATGTTAACTTTTTCTGGCCAGTAGATAATTGAGTTTAGTATGTTTCCAAAACTCAATTATCTCGCTGGCTCAGAGGAGGAGTTATGTGTTGTATAAATTGAATGCCCTTGCTTGCCATTAAACCAGTCTTGTTCCAGCATTAAGCTTTGGCTCATGTGTGGATTATTATGCAACACCAGCGATATTATAACCTTGGTATTACTGGCGATATTATTTCATGGAATAAGGGAATGCTAGATGGTGATAGCTACTTAGACCGTCACAACTGGTTGGCAGCGGCAGGATCATCCCTTTTTCCTGCACTAAGAATCCAAGGAAGTCACTGGGGTACAGTGAATGGAAGGCTGGTACACATAGCTTAAGCACAGCACGTTAAAGGAACTATTGGGAGTTCGTGGAGGTATTGCCAGCAACAAAGCCAAGCGGGTCATAATCGCCGAATTAATGGAGCTAGACCGAGAGAACTTGGCTGTGGCAACACCGACCGTTCGTGAAAATTAAACCCCAATCAACAGGGAGATCAGGGAATGACTGGCACTGTTCGGACCAAACCCACCTCCCGAAATCATCATGCAGGTGATTGCCAACATAACAGAGAATGCGAACGCAAGGGAACAGCGAGAGCTACAACTGAAACTGGCTGAAAACCAGCGAACGGCAGCGATTTCATCAAACGGAGGTAACAGCACAGTTGAATAGCGGAAGATTCCCTTAACCGCTTTTAAAAGTTTTTTTGTTTTTTTTTATATTTCTTTATTTGTCATATAACATTTTTAACATTTACATATGAGGTACCTCAAAGGCAAACCTCCAACACGTTAAGACAGCCATATGCAGGAATATATGTTACAAGAGCAACCAAAAATTAAACAAACAAACAACGAGAAAAAAAATAAAATAGATAAATAAATAAATAAATGGAAAAATAAATAAATAACATCCTCTGAGACTCGAAATGGGGGGAACCACACTATGTTATCATGAGTTCTGTCTATTTGTCCAGGGTAACCATAATTTGGTCACGTCTCTGATACCAAAGAAAGGGTTTATTTCCATCCTATGTTGATAGTCTATTTGCTCCATAATATTATGCCATATTAATGGAATAGAGGATTTCCATGCCCTAGCTATACATATTTTAATGGCAAAAAATATATGAGTCAAAAGATATTTTTGATATTTATCTTGCGAAGGAAAACCAATATTAAAAAGAAAAAGTTGAGGGCTGATCTCTCTTATCTCCTTAAAGATAGAGTTAATAAGGCCAAACATTTGAGTTTTTATACTATCAAGACCATGACACTCCCACCATATATGGTATATAGTACCCTCCTCATTTCCACATCTCCAACAATACTTAGAGTGGACAGATGATATTTTATATAATCTAGCCGGTACCATATACCACCTATAAATTATCTTTAAATGTGTTTCATAAAGAGAAACGCTGTGTATACAGTGCTTAACTAGGAGTGTAGCTTTAGACCACTCCAGAAGTGAAAAGGATTCTCCAATGTCTTGTTCCCATTTAATAAAGGAGGTAGCATGAGAGTCTTGTTCCGTTGATTCTAGCACCTTAATAAATCTAGAAATCCCTCCCTTCTTTTTATATAATACAATAAGGGGATTAACAATGTGGTCCTTAAGTATAGTTCGAGATAGAATAAAATTCTTAATCCTTAAATATTGAAAAAGATCTCTGGAAGAAAGATTAAACTTTTCTTGCAGTTGTATAAATGGGATGGGTTTAAATCCATCCCATAAGTCCGAGATCTTCGTTAGGCCTAGTTGTATCCAAGATTGTACATTTATATTATCCATTATATGTTGTAGGACCACTAATGGAACTCTATATAGTAATTTGTCTTCTAGCTTCAATTTTTTATTTAGAATTCTAGAAGTAATAATCATATCTATCAATATTCGATTCGAAAAATTCTTGGTATCCAATTCACCCAAATTTAGCAAACCCATCCAAAAAAGAACGAACAATCCATATCTAGGGCTATCTTCCTGTTCTAGAGTAAGCCATGATATGGATCCCCGTTCCTTGTCTAGCCACTGTAAAAGATGAGTCGCCATACATGCTTCATGGATTTTATCAACATCTGGAAATGCTATACCGCCCTTCTGGTAGCTCCTTCGAAGAGTATCAAAAGCTATCCTAGGTGGTTTATTAGCCCAAATACATCTGGAAATGAAAGTTTGAAAATGGTTAAGAATACCTTTCCCCAACCTATAAGGAATCGCCCTAAAATAATAAATAAGTTTAGGTATCAGAAATGCCTTGATCATATTTAATCTTCCTATCCATGAGGACTCAATCTTCCTCCAATTATCTACCAGTTGTTGCAGATCTCTTAGTAATGTATCGTAGTTTGATTGTATCATCCTCTCTATATCAAAAGATATTTTAATCCCCAAATAACCAATGGTATCATTTGCCCATGAGAATTGGAAATGTGCTGTCAAAAAATCTTTCTGAGCCTCAGATAAAAAAGAGGCTAAAATTTGGTTTTTTTTCATATTGATCTTATAGTTCGAAAAGCTACTATAATTTGATATAATATCCAATACTGATGGAATTGAAACCAACGGGTCCGTCAGAGTAAGGAGGACATCGTCTGCGAAAAGGGAGATCTTGGTTTCCCCCTTGAGAGACTTGACCCCCTTTACATTGGTATCCTGTCTGATCATAGTGGCCAAAGGTTCAATTGTAAGAATATATAACAGGGGAGCCAAAGGGCAACCCTGTCTAGTACCATTTTTTACCTCAAAATGGTCAGAATCAACAAGAGGGTTAATTATTTTAGCTGTAGAACTCCTATATAACAACATAGTATTATGTCTGAACTGACCCTCTAAGCCAAATTGGCCCATGACAGAGTCCAGGAATCTCCAATTGACTCTGTCAAAGGCCTTCTCAGCATCGAGGGCCATAATAACAGATCCCCATTTATGCTCCTTTATTCTGTGTATTAAATTGAATGTCCTACGTGTATTATCTGTAGTACCTCTCCCTCGCACAAATCCAGACTGATCAACATCAATCAGATCTCCAATTACTTCTTTAAATCTGTTGGATAGTATTTGAGAAAATATCTTTATATCTAGATTAATGAGAGATATGGGTCTGTAGTTAGTAATAAGTGTTGGGTCTTTCCCTACTTTGGGTATAGGAATAATGGAGGCCAATAGCATCTCATTGGGAAAAGGATTGTCCGCGGACGCCTTCATGAACATCTCTAATAGGATAGGAGAAATGAGTCTAGAAAAGGTTTTATAGAACATTGTTGAGAAACCATCTGGGCCTGGAGCCTTATTCGATTTTAACTTATCTATTACTTCCGTTACTTCTGATAATGAAAATGGAGCATTCAACATTTCCAACTTACTTTGGTTGATTTTTGGTAGTTTAAGGTTACCCAAAAATGTATCCATTTCCTCTCTACTCCTCCCTACCTCCTTTAGATTGTATAAAGATTTATAGAATTCCGCAAATGCATTTACGATATCTTTTGGTGACACTAGATGTTTATCACCTAAAACTATTTTTTTTATGGATTTATCTTTGAGATTATTCTTAATTTTATTAGAGAGGTCTTTATTTATTTTGTTGTTATTATGGTACCATCTTTGTTTAAGGAATAGTATATTTTTATTGACCATATCGTAAATTCTTTCTTTGATAGATTCCCTCAGTTTAGCTATTTCTTCAATTAAATCTTCATTCACCATATTTTTATTTAGACGTTCCTTATTTGCCAATCTTATTCTTAACTCTTGCAAAGATTCTCCCTTTTTCCTTTTAGACTCTGAGCCAAGTTTAATCAATAATCCCCTTGCAAAGCTTTTAAGAGTACACCATACTGTTGCCGTGGAAACTTCCCCATTATCATTGATAATCAAGAAGTTTTCAATTTCAGATGTCAAAAAATCAATATTACATTCTGATTTCAAGAGGCTTTCATTGAGTCTCCACCTTGTCCGTGGTCTAATACCACCTTTCAATTTAACCTTAATGAATACTGGTGCATGATCTGATACAACTATGGATCCAATATTGGATTTAATAATAGAACTCAAGAATCCCGCTTTAACCAAAAACATGTCTATTCGAGAATAGGTCTGATGAACATGTGAAAAAAAAGTGTAATCTCTCTCACTGGGATTCAAAGTCCTCCAACAATCAAATAGGGAGTTCCTGTCTAGAAATTTAGAAAAATCGGAGACATAGGTATTTGCTAATTTATAATCTCTAACATTTTTATAGCTTTTATCCCGTGCTGGATCAGATACACAATTGAAGTCTCCCCCAATTATGATGTTACCACATGCTAATTCATCAACCCTTTCCATAATTTTATCCAAATAATCCCCTGGGCACGAATTTGGTGCGTAAACATTAACCAAAGTATATGTAGAGCCATTAAGTTTTGCAACAAGTATCACATATCTTCCCATTGGGTCCCCAGTTAGGTGTATCATTTCAAAATTAATTCTGCTAGAAATTATGATAGCGGTGCCTCTTTTTTTTTATTCCCCTCCATATTGGAGGAAAATAGCAAAGGGAATTTCTTAAACTTCCAGAGTCTCTCTGGGGGATTAATCCAATGCGTCTCCTGAATAAAAGCAATATCAATATCGTTTCCCTTTAGGAATTTATAGACCGCTCCCCTTTTCTGTGGTGAATTCAAACCCTGGACATTCCATGATATCACATTAAGTGCCATCATAACACCTATTGTCGTGGTTACGCCCCAAATCGAGTCCCAGAAGAACAAAAAATACAAAATAAAAACATACAAAGAAGAACACATTTACGTTATGAAATACATAAAACATAAAGAATAATTCAAGAGGGGGAACAGACCACCTCTTGAAAATCCAGTGGGGAGACATACACATGTATATGCACACATACTTATATACGCACACACACATGTGCATGGAACCCCCTGAACAAGACCTGCCTATATCTGCAGGAAAGTAGACCCCGGCGAGAGGAGGAGGAACTCAAAAACTCTTCAAAAACCAAACGGCGTTCCAAATATCTAACCAATAGTCGATCCAATAGCGCTCCACAATGCTATCAATTTTACCTATAATGTTTGACCACACTGGCTCCTAGAGCCAAAACCCAATGTATTACCAATCTGACGTTACTTGATGTTTTATGTTGCTATCCATTATATTGGTACTAATCTCCCTCTCCTCTCCCTTCCCTCAATCATTATAGTTCCAGGAAGTAATGAGGAATACGGAACATATCCCAAAAGAAGAAGAATAGGGAGACCTATAAACTTATATCTACCTAAGTAAACCTACCGATAATTACAAAAATATAAGCACTAATAAGAAAAAAAAAAAACATAGAAGGCCCGGCTAATACTGTAACCTTCAATAAGTGAATCAACTTATCTAGGGTTTAGGATCGCATTAGTTTAAAAACCCATATTGCAGTAAGTTACTATTCTAATTCTATTCAACATATCCCTCCAACTCTTAGATAGAATAGTTCAAATCTTTCCTCTCCTTTCTCCCCCTTTACCCATTCTAACTACATATTACTTAGATATATATATACATAGTCCCACTCCCCCTCTCTATTGTGAACTAAATCTACCTCTTGTATATCATCTTGCTAGTGCCAAATATTTCACCTGCTTTTACCCCTTTAAGGCCCATAAATATCCACAGTTATATCATATATGAATTGACCCATACTATAAGATTATATTACCACTCTTGTGTAAATAACCCACTTCCATTCTTATTAGTGCTGAATAATATCAAATCGTTATTATTATGACCAAAGCTTATAATACTACTAAGACACAGGTGTAAGATCTCTGAAGTTCCTTACTATCAAACTCCATAATTTAAGAAGTGAATTAATAATATTCCAAACAGTATTACTACAAAATATGTGAATATATGTGAAAATAAAAATTACATGTGTGCCTTATACTACTCTTACAATAGTCTAACTTACCACCTTCAATTACCCATCAAAGATATAACATAAAAAATTTCCAATCTCCTATGTATATAATTATATCAAACAAAAGGAAGTAGGGAAAGAAAGGGGACTTAACAGAAAATTGTATGTGGTACCTGTCTGTTACATCATAATTATATAACTTCCTAACAATATTTCAGGTTGACATTATCCTAAACTTATATATAGCTTATATCCCACCCCTCATTTGAAAACAACACAAAATTCCCCTTTCTTTTCTCTCCTTTTCCTTCTCTTCCCTCCTCCCAAGTTACTAACATTACCATATATCCTTGTTTATAAGTAAACATTCTTAACTCGAAACATAACTCTACCCATTAGACTTGGGCGTTCACTAATCTAGTCTGTCTTCACAGTTAATTCTTGAAAAAAAAAAAAAAAATGAAAACTCCTTCCAGTAGTAGTATTTTAGGCATTATCTAGTACCAAATAGGTAGTCATTGGTTGATAAACATAATAACAGTCAATATCTTATTCCAGATAGGTAATCATTATTTGGTCAACTCAAAAGGATAGCTACTGTAAGTTCCAAAATTGGATTCTTTCTTGGGCCGCCGAAACCTCTTTAAAAAGAAATTGCTGATTCTGAAAGGATACCATTAGTGCTACGGGGAAGCTCCATCTATATTTAATTCCATGCTTCCTCAAAATACTGGTCTGGACAGCAAATTCTTTCCTTGCCAACCTAGTCAACAAGGATAGATCCGAATATAGCTTGATATCTTTAAATTGAGGATCAGTTACCAGATTTTTTTGTACCGACTGCATGATTAAGTTTTTAATATAGTAGTTAGAAAAACAAACAATAATGTCCCTAGGTATATCTGCCGCCAAATTCTTTGGTCTGCGTAACCTATGATATCGCTCAAATGGAAATTCTCCAAGTGACAACTCAGGCAATAGGTTTTGAAAGAAGGATTTTAGAAATTGGTCTAGTTGATCATAATTAATAGATTCAGGAACTCCTCTCAATTTTATGTTATTCCTTCGAGATCTATCTTCCAAGTCAGTAACCTTTGTCTCTAGGGCTTTAATCTTCTCGTCCAATTGATTGTATTTTAAAGTTAAATCTTCATTAGATGATTGGATTTTTTGGAGAGTGTCTGCCTGATTTTGCAGTATAGAAGATATATTGGCTATTTCCAGCCTTAATATATTGGAATTGTCTTCCAGATCATGTTTTAGTTTCAAATATAGAGCTTCCAAAGCTTCATTAAGAGTTTGTTGACTGGTGTATTGGAGAGTTGCCGAGAGGGATTCTGGAATTAGTGAGGCTGATTCTCTGTGATCTCCCAGAGATGGTCTTTTGATTTGTGATCGCTCTTGAGATTTAGGTGAATAAAAGGAATTTATATTTTTACTTTTATCCATATTAGCCGATGTTGCTTTGTCTTTATCCTTATCTCTTTTGGGAGACATGTTTTCCTTATCCTTCTATCCTCCTTTAAAGCTGTACCTCTGTCAATATGAGAGTATTATTGATCATACAAACAGACCCCACCAATAGGTGAAGCTTTTAAATGTAGATATTTCCAAAAAAGAGAGAAAGAGAAAAAACTGTTTATATCTGTCAATCTGTCTCACCTTCTTTCAATCTCATTGATGAGGAATAGTACAATTATAATTTCCTCATGGCAGAAAAAATGTTAAGGATCGTCTTATTATGAACAGAAAAATTTACTGCAAGTTAATTACACGCCATTGCCTCCCTCCAGCTGCTCTCCAACTATGTTTTAACTCCAAGTTTTCAGCAGTCTTCAATCCCACAGCTGATGATCATCTCCAAGTTCAATCTCCTTTAAGGTAACGCCCAAGGAGAGTTTGGTTGCTAACACAATTTTAAGCCCCTCAGATAATTGGAGCCTTGTTTAAATAAAAATTTCTGCCTTCCCCAAAGAGAAAAAAAAAAAAAAAGAGACCAGGAATCAGTTTAAATCTGTCAGTTTGTCTCACCATTGAGACTGTTGCAATTATAGCTCTCTCACAAGAAATTGCAACAATCCGTCACTGTAACAAATAGTTGCTATTAAAGTTCTCTCACAGCATAATATAGAATTCAGCATGTAGTACAGATTCCCACCGTCCTTGCTGTTCAGTTACAGGCAACATCCTTCCTCCAACCCTCTTGCCCTCATTCCAATTTCCAGCAATCCTCCTCAGTTAGGAAATTGGCCCCTCAGCAAACAAAACTCCATGGAGATATTCAAACAAAGTCCGAAATCATCATAGGTTTAAGAAAAAAAAAATTTTCATTCCCTTTTACAGCACTGGTATATGGTTTGTAAAATCCCCCTGTACCTTAAAGCGTAAATCTTAGGCAGTTCGGAGTTCGGAGGTATTCAGCAGTATTCATCAAACGGCAGACAGCATGCCGCAAACTGTTTCTGTGGAAAAATGAATCAGGCAGATTGGACCAGGCAGCATTTGAATCAGGCAGCATTTCGCCACTCTTATGCGCCGGGGCGCCGCTTCTCCTCCTCGCTCCGGAGTCACTCGACCGCGGGAGCGCGTGCGATCACGTCATCACTCCCCTCCAATCAGTCCCAAAGAAATGAAGTGATTACCAACATAACAGAGAATGCGAATGCAAGGGAACAGCGAGAGCTACAACTGAAACTGGCTGAAAACCAGCGAACGGCAGCGATTTCATCAAACGGAGGTAACAGCACAGTTGAATAGCGGAAGATTCCCTTAACCACTTTTAAAAGTTTTAATGAGACTGAAAGTGAGATTGATGGCTATCTGGCAGATTTTGAGTGCCAGTGTGCCCTACACAAAGTGGCTGCAGACGAATGGGTCCCGATATTAGCAGGAAAGCTGTCAGACAAAGCAGCCAATGCATTCAGGGCTGTGCCAGATCAGGAGATCCACAGCCATGAGCGAGTAAAAGAGGCGCTCCTAGCCCGGTACCGCAGAAATTCTGTGACTCTCGCAAAGTGGGTAAGGATTCCTATGCCGAATGGGCCTGTCGCTTACAGTTATCAGCGTCTAATTGGATTACAAGCTGCCAAGCAACAACGGTAGATGACATCCTGCAGCTTATACTACTTGAACAATTTTACAATCACATCCAGACCGACGTCAAGGAGTGGGTAAGAGACCGCAGACCCCTCTCCCTACCCGAGGCAGCCAAACTTGCAGACGACTACACCGATGTCCACAAGGCGGAGCATGCTACGCCTCGAGTACAGCCTCTTCGGAACGAGACACCACCACAACCGGCAGTAGCCAGATACCAATTCCCCAGCAGGCCGGTAACCACCAACCCAGTGCGCCCAACCAGCAACGATCCCCGCTGTTTTCGCTGCAAGCAACTGGGGCACCTGCGTAACAACTGTCCCCTGGAAGCCCCCAGGTCCAACTGGACAAACCCCCGGGCTGGGCTGCAGTACATTGCATGGATTACCCTGTACCCTCTGCTTAGGATGCCAGGGTTTGA
>OW240921.1:57051934-57231168 GCA_933207985.1 Pelobates cultripes | reverse complement strand
CTGCCAACCAGGTTGTGTTGTCGCCTTTAACGGACCGTTTTGCACAAAAGGG
This sequence comes from Pelobates cultripes, assembly GCA_933207985.1. Taxonomy (NCBI): domain Eukaryota; kingdom Metazoa; phylum Chordata; class Amphibia; order Anura; family Pelobatidae; genus Pelobates; species Pelobates cultripes. The sequence continues at coordinate 57,231,116 of OW240921.1, read as the reverse complement.
GTAAAAACCGTTTAGGCGATCGGCCCCCTTTCCAGAGATGCAGGCACAGCTACTGCAGAACACCAAACACACGAATCGCCAATAAGTGAATGCTCCAAACTCCCAAACGGCATCCAATATAGCACTCCAAACAGACGAACAGGAACCATACGAACTGCTGCTACCAGACGAATAGGAAAAGCATCCAAGCGGCTTACACTCCTAGCAATCAGTCTCTATCAGCATTTAGTAAATCCCCCGAAAGACGAGACAAGGCTCCGTGTTGAGGGTCAAGCAGTGGTCTGTTTAATGAGGGCTACCTGCCCAGTCTTTATGCAGGTCTCCCACCTGGTGGACACTCCCCTAGGGGACCAAATGGGAGACTGTGACAAGGGACAGACAAGCAGACAAATAGGACACACAGTCACAATATATGCCCACAATGCATCCTGGCTTCCTCCCCTCTGCCCTGGGAGATAATTGAGAAGTAATTAGAAGTAAAAAGAAGTAAAAAGAAAGACAAAGGCAAATCGCCATTATGCACGTGGAGATACTAAAACAAGCATTACTGTTAAAATACACCATGTAAGACACATTACATTAAAACTATACATTTAACAAAACCCCAGATAGCTCAGGTCTGAGCGCACATTATTAAGCGAATTGCGCTCAGACCACACGAATACAGTTTAATCGCATGGAGCCAAAGTCTTTACAGTCAGTTTCATGCGAATGGGCTCCATGGAATTCCTATCTGGGGTATAACATAGACAAGTAAAACTACCGAACACCGGCCATTCGTGTACTTCCACTGAACAAGAAGGGAGGTCGGCGGCTTCAGCGGTGTTCGCGCAAAACTGTGTCCGATTTTAGTTCCATGAATTAAGCGTCGAAAACCGCTGTGCATTCGTATGTTTAAAATGGCCGCGACCTCGTGTTCGGGATACGAATGGCGGCCACCCAGCATTCGTCAATTTAAGCTGCGGTTAACCGCAGCTTCAGGGAGGTTAATTGCCGGCACACTCCAGCTCCCAGGTGGTCTATTCATTCGTGGGGTTGTTCGGTAGATTGAATCTACCGAACAACTGGCAGAAAAGCATGAATACAGCTTTTCTGCAGGCGAAACAAAGTCTTTTAACATGGGGCCATAGTCCAAAGGCAGCAGGCGAGCAACCAGGCTTCTCCAATGCAATGTGGCGAGATTGGACTCGTCACATCTCTCCCCTTTTCCAAACAGACTAACAGGGTATCTGACCTCCTGCCGGTCAGTGCCCTTGTTAGTCCAGCACCCCACCCACAAAACACAATCAACAGCACAGCCCACCCACAATAAATGGTTACTACACCTGGGTAGAGGAGAAGCTTGTCCATGTCCAGATGCCTCACCACGGCTGTGCTGGGTACGGGTATGCTGACTTGGTGGGTTGCTGCGTGGGCAGAGACCAGCGGTACTCTGCCCTGGTGCCAGCGCTACTGGGAGGGTAGCCTGGTTGAAGCCTGGTTGTTGCAGGGGGAGACCGACTGTCTCCCCTTTAGATACACAGCCCTGCTGCTGGAGACCGACTGTCTCCCCTTTAGACACACCGCCCTGCTGCTGGAGACCGACTGTCTCCCCTTTAGATACACAGCTCTGCTGCTGGAGACCGACTGTCTCCCCTTTAGATACACAGCTCTGCTGCTGGAGACCGACTGTCTCCCCTTTGGCTAAACAGCCCTGTTGCTGGGGGGCAGAACCGACCGTCCCTACCCCCTGTGCTGGACGTGCAGAGACCACGGTCCCATCTGCACAGTTGTGGGGCTTACTGTCTCCCCTCCCACTGGAGTGGGAGGAGTTTGCCGTTGCTGCTGGAGAGGGAGCTGCTCTGTGCTTCATCTGTGTGTTCCCAGGACCACACCCGTTTGTGGCTGCTTTGGAACTCGATTTCTGGGCTTTGGAATTACTACAGCAAGGGGCTCTGCCTGGGCCTAGGCAAGCATGGCCCTCGGGCCTTCCTCCCCAGCCTGGGGATGGAAGGTCAGGCTGGACGAGCTGCAGGCAGTGCTGGCTTTTGGGGAAGGTAAGGCGGATACCAGGGGCCTGTCTTGGACTGAGCATCAGGCCCTCTCCCGGCAAATACGAAACCAGGTCTCCTTGTTGGAGGAACTGGCGGGGGGGATGTCTAGGAAGCTTACAGCATGGAAAGGGAAGTGGGGGTCCCCCAGGGAGCTACGGCCCACACCAGGGCCGATATCCAGCTGCTCTCTGGGCTGCTGGCTGAGTGCCGTGAACTTGCCAGCAGTGGCCTCCACTTCCTAGAACAGCCCCCCCCCGTCCCTGGAGGTGGGAGAGGGTACCGAGGAGGAGGTAGTCCCTGAGACCCCCCCTGAGGTGGCTAGTGCCAGCAAGGCCCCTCAGGCCTCCCTCACCTATGCTGAGGCTGCAAAGGGTGAGGGGGTTGAGGCTAGGGTCTTTATGGGGCTACCTTCTGACAGGCTCCGGGGTCTGCTTGTGTCCCTGAAGGCCCAGCATGCCGAGGCAGACTCGGGCCTAGCTGGGGTCCAGGCAGAGCTAAGGGAGCAGAGGGAAAAATCAAACAGGACCTCTAATTACAAAAGAGGTCCTTTGAGGGCCGCTATAGCTGAGAAAAAATTAGTGGAGCAGCATCTATCCTACACCCTGCTCCAGACTGAAAAGAAAATAGCAGACATCCAGGCCATCCTGCAACAGAGAGCCAAGGACGCTGCGAGGTCCAGGAGGCAGAGGGCTATGGAGGGCAGGAGGGACATGTCCCCAGGTGAGGAGTCCAGCAAGGACTTGGATTCCAACTCCCATCACTCACCTGGGGAGCCGTCTACCTCTGCCCTTGCTACTCCAGGGGGCGCTGCTGAGACGGAGGGGAAGGCCAGAGAGAAGGACAGTGAAGAGGAGTGAGACGGAGAGAAAGGTGAAGAGTGGCAGCTGAAAGTGCAGGACAGAGGTCGAGGGCTGATTAAGGAGTCTCTCCTCAAGTTTGGAAACGAACTTGGGGAGGACTCCGTAAAGGACAAAAAGAAGAAAAAGAAGAAAAAGAAAAACATCGCCCGGCGTCAGCCTGAGACCTCTGTCGGGGGTCTGGAGATTCCACAGAGGAGGGTGAGTGCTCAAATGCTGAGTATATGTACAATGATGATGTTCAGGCCTTGCAGAAGCCTGGGGCCAGGGATACTAACCCTGCAGGTGGCAACACCTGTATGCCCCAGAAACCTGCACAACCTGCTTCTGTGGAAGTATCTGGGCCCCCCGCCGCCCTCCATGGTGACAGGGAGACCATCCCCGCCGGTACTATGGCGTGTACCGGTGATCCCATGGAGGGGTCCTTCCCTTGCTCCCTTCCCACTCCCTCCCTTACCTGCCTTCCCTCTGACCTTCCTCTCCGTGTGGTTGCGTCCCCTGGAGTGGCTGGTACCTCTGCCTCCTGTCCTCAGGCGGCTGCTGGGCAGGATGGCACTGGATGGAGCAGTCTGGAGCAGGGTGATGGCCCTCCTTTTCCCTCTGCTCCCTTGGAGCAAGCTCGACTGCTCTCCCCTACCAGCAAGTCTCCTCCCCTGTTTGTCCCCCAGTCTGTTTCCCTGGATGTGTCCAAGTTTGTCTTCCAGTCTGTTCCCCCTGCTTCCCTATGTGTTCCCTTATGTCTGCATGTGTAACCAGTCCCCCTGTTGTTCCTGTTGTTCCTGGTGCCCCGGGTGCCGCGGGTGCCGCTGGCGCTATGGAAGACAGGACTGCAGGGGACTCCCATCATCCTCAGCCAGCAGTCCATACTGAGGAAACCGCCAGTGGAGGTAAGAAAAGTATGACTAACATTGTGTTTGACTCCACTGGTGGTTTAGGGATGGCTGAGGAGGATGGGAGTATGGATGTAACTGTAAATGTAATGATGGGACCTATTGGTCTTAGTAAAAAGGTCCACAGCCAGCCTGTTTGTATTAATGATGTTGCCCCTGCCCCTGGTGTTGTTGCCCCTGCCCCTGGTGTTGTTGCCCCTGCCCCTGGTGTTGTTGCCCCTGCCCCTGGTGTTGTTGCCCCTGCCCCTGGCGTTGTTACCCCTGCCCCTGGTGTTGTTGCCCCTGCCCCCGGTACTATTGCCCCTGGTGTTGTTGCCCCTGCCCCTGGTGTTGTTGCCCCTGCTCCTGGTGTTGTTGCCCCTGCCCCCGGTACTATTGCCCCTGGTGTTGTTGCCCCTGCCCCTGGTGTTGTTGCCCCTGCCTCTGGTTATGTTGCCCCCGCCCCCGGTACTATTGCCCCTGCCCCTGGTACTGTTTCCCCTGCCCCTGGTTATGTTGCCCCCGCCTCAGGTTATGTTGCCCCTGCCCCTGGTTCACTGGAGTTAGTTGGTACACAAGTGGCGGGCACGGGCACGAGCACGGGCACAGGCACCCTGACAAAGGGTGCCGCGGTTATAAATAGTTTAGACGCACAAGCAGGTACACAGGTTCCCCTTAGGCACTCCCAGGTTGTCACCCAGGGTTCTGGTGTGACCGAGGCCTCTGGTTCAGCGAGGGGAGTCCGTCCGAATCATTCCCAGACGGCGGGTCCCAGTGCGCCCAATGCTTGGGCATCTGGGCCACCTCGCCTCTCTGCGGACGGGCCTGCTACGCGTCCTCAGGTTTCCTTTGGGAACAGGAGGAACGTGGTACGACTCATCTGTGGGGGTGAGACCCAGGTGCCTGACAGACGGTGGCTGGTGACCCGGCTAAAGGATATGGGATTTGCGCCCGTGGACCTGTACGCGCTCATCCATGCCTCGGGCACCCGGGAGTTCGACGTCTCCTTTATGACGTCGCAGCTCCTGGATCGCTTCTGGGCTGGGTGGGAAGCGGCCAGGTCTGCACAGGGTACAAAGTGGGCAGGATTCACCGCTGTGGCCATTTCTCACAAGGGTCTTAAGAAGGTCACTTTCCTGGTGAGAAATGAATCCATCCCCATAGCAGACATCCTTGTTTGGACTAAGAGGTTTGGGGATGTTAAATCCCCCCCTGTTAAGATCTTAGATGAGGATGGGATTTGGACAGGCGGATGGACTGTTTCAGTGTTGCTGCCGGAGATTCGAGGTGTCACACAGCATATGCCTAATAGTTTTTTCATCGGGGCTGACCGGGTATCCTGTTTTTACCCTGGTCAGCCCAGGGTATGTCACAAGTGCGGATCGTACAGGCATTACAGCAATGCCTGTACGGTCCTCAAATGCACTATGTGGGGCACCTCCGGGACAGCTGCAGGGAGATCCGGTGTCATCTGTGTTCAGAGATGGGTCACACGTACCGCACCTGCCCCGAAGCCCAGCACAATGTAGAGTCCATCTGGAGTCAGGAGCCGGTGGAGATGGACTCTGCTGGGTTAGGGGTTCAGGTAGCATCGTCATCTACAAGGCCCATCTCTGGCACAAGGGTTTCCCTGCCCCAGCAACAGCCCATCCTCCCCTCGGTCTCTGTAACATCTCAGGACCCTGGGAAGGCCACAAGTTCACGTCCCCTCACGAAAAGTGTACGTAGAGAACGCACTACCTCCACAGCCATTATGGCTCCCCCTAGACCCCCTCCCCTAGGCCCCCCCCTCCTAAATTCTCCACGGTGAAGGTTACCCCCACTGAAAAATCCCCAGATGCACGTCCCTTAGATGCACAGTCCCTAGAGTGGAGCACGGTGAAAGGTAAGAAACCCACCCCCTCCAAGACCTCGACGCTGCCCTCACCCCGGAAGATCGCCACACCCCCTGCGGCGAAACCCCCGAAAGGGGGAGACGCCACTTATAAGGGTGGTGTGGCACGGGCGTCATCCTCCTCTTCGGGCTTGCAGGAGGCCCCGGTGCCCGTATCTAACAGGTACGAGGCACTGTCCTCCAGCTGGGCTGACTGTGAGTACGAGGAGGAGATGGCGAACCTCCCCGAGGTGGTGGCAAGGGTTGAGGTGGGACAGGAGGTGCTTCTGAGAGACGACGGGCCACTGTATCCTGGAGTCTCAGTGAAGAGGTTCCTCGGTTCCGACACGGAGGAGGAGGGGTACCGCAGAAGGAAGGGAAAGTCTCCTTATACTTAATGCCCTTATGGCGACTTTTCCTGTACTCTCTGTGGCTACGGTGAATGTAAACAGCATTAAGTCCAGCAGGGCCCGCTTTTTGGTTTACGACCACCTCAGCCGTGCTCCGTACAATGTCATTTTGGTACAGGAGACCCGGCTGGAAACCCTCGCGGCCCTGCACGCTGCAAAGCGGGACTGGAGATGGGGCCCTCCTACTTCTCTCTAGCCACAGAGAGATATGGGGGAATCGCCATCCTATTTAAGGACGTTGATGTTAGCATCAACAGGGTTATGGAGTTGCAAAAAGGACGGTGTGTGGTTTTAGATGTCTCAATGGGCAGGCAACCTTTCAGGATAATTAATATCTATGGCCCCCAATCTAAGTGGGAGAGGAAGCGCCTGTTTATTGAGATAGAGCCTTACCTTTATACATCCCAGCAAATCCTGTTTGGCGGTGACTTTAACACCATAACTAGGCCTCAAGACAGGAGAGACGCCACTCAGAGGCTGGGGTATGACTCCTATTTTTTAAATAAGATGGTTAGTCAGGCTGGATTGGTCGATGTGTACCTTCATCACACTCCCAATCCCACGGGTGGGTACACTTATCACAGAGGTAGCTGTCAGAGTAGGATAGATAGGTTTTTCTTTAAGGAGAATTTCCCGGTGGCGGCACCCGTGCTTACACCGGTGGAGTTCTCCGACCATCACATTTTGTCTTGCGAGTTGAACGTCTATAGTACCCCACCTAAGGGTAGAGGGATCTGGCGGCTAAATTCAGACCTCCTGGTGGAACAGAGGGTTCAGCAAGCCTTCATGGAATTCTTTCACGATCAGATGACATTGGCCGACTTAGGCCAAACGAAGTCTGAGTGGTGGGAGATGGTGAAGGCCAGAACTCAACGGCTGTTTCGCAATCTCGCCCGGAACATGCAGTCCTCCAGGTACAAGATGTATCTGGGCTTGCTTGGGAGGTTAGACATCCTGATCTCGCAGGGAGGTGACCCCGAGGACATTGCGGCAGTTAAAAACCTGATGAGGAGTTATCAGTATGACAGGTACGCCTCCCTTGTAAAAGAGAGGGATCATGGGTCATACCGCTCGCCCGATCCTTATCTTAGCTGCAAGCGGAAGGAAGGTACCAAGTCCATCCCTAGTCTGCGGGGCACCGACGGGACCCTAGAGGAGTCTCCTCGCGGGATTCTGAAGGTGGTCCGCGACTACTACATTGAGCTCCTCGGAAAGGGCAGCCCCCAATGTAGCGAGGAGGGAACCTCCCACGGGAGAAGGGTGGATGACTTCTTGAGCGAGCTCACGCTCCCTGAGCATAGCGACCTCTCTTTTGACGAGTTGGTCAGCGAGATCACCATAGAAGAGGTCACAGAGAGTATCCAACAGCAGAACAAGTGTAAGTCGCCAGGTCCTGATGGTCTGACGGCCGAGTTTTACCAACAGTTCTGCGACCTCTTGGCCCCTCATCTGACCGAGGTGTTTAATGAGAGCTTGGCTCAAGGATTATTGCCACCCTCGATGAGGACTTCTGCCCTGATCTTGCTGTCCAAGCCGAACGTGCTCGACACAGCGGATGTGGGGAACTGGCGCCCCATATCCCTGTTAAATGTCGACAGGAAGGTCCTGGCAAAGATTTTGATGAAACGAGTACAGGGCCTAGCGAGGCGTGTCCTATCCACCTCCCAGTACTGTTCAATCGAGGGCAGAACTGTCTTTGATGCCGTTTTCGAAGTCAGGGAAGCCCTCGAGAAGTGCAGGGACGGAGAAAGGGGGATATACCTTCTGGCACTTGATCAGTCCAAAGCTTTTGATCGAGTAGATCACCGTTATCTGTGGTCAGTCTTGCGGAAGTATGGCTTGCCGGGAAAATTCGTCAATTGGATAATCACCTTGTACAGAGGGGCCGAAAGCTTTGCTCTTGTGAACGGGTGGAGGGGCAGGACGTTTAGGATCCGATCCGGGGTCAGGCAAGGCTGTCCTCTCAGCCCACTCTTGTACGTGTTTGCAGTCGATCCCTTCATCCGAAGGGTCGAGGCAGGCACGTTACAGGGAGTGGCCAGGGCTCCGGAGAGGCCTTTACGGGTTGTTACCTACGCTGATGACATCTCCATAGTGGTCTCCAATACTCGGGAGGCCACGGAGGTGGATGATTTAATCCTAGCGTATTCTGCCGCTTCAGCCTCTCGTGTCAACAGGGACAAGAGCGTAGTTTTCTGGTGCGGGAAGGAGGGGGACCAGTTCCCTCTTCCAGACGGTTTCCCGAGGGCCCAGCCTGAAATTAAGATCTTGGGGGTGGTGTTCGGACCAGGGGATCTGGCTCTCAGGAACTGGACCGAACGGCTTGCCATAGCTTCTAGCAAGGTGGAGGAGAGCCACAGGTGGAAACTGACGTTCAGAGAACGGGTGAACCTAATCAAAACCTATGTTCTGACCGTATTCGGCTACGTCAGTAACATCTTCCTTTTGCCCAGGTCCCTCCACGCTCGGATGTTTGCGCTGTTCTTCCGCATGTTGTGGGGGAACAGGCTGAACCTCATCAAAAGAGAGGTCACTTACCTGGCCAGAAAGGACGGGGGTCTGGCCATGGTCAACCCCATCGTCTTCTTTACTAACACCTTCCTGAAAAGGAATTTCGGGGCTCTCCTGAAGGACGAGCAGCCTGGCTGGGTATGTATATTCAGGGAGTGGGTCACACCTTTCCTGGTGGACTGGTTTCAGGGTGGGAGGGTGAAGAGCATGAGAGTTCGGCATTCTAGCTATCTTCCGTCTTCGGTCATCGAGGGAGTGGGAATTCTGCGCAGGTGGAACGTCACGGTGGAGGAGGTTCGGGACACTCCCAAGAAGCTTCTCGACGGGAGGGTCCTGGCCACCCACTTTGGCATTCAGCTTGCTTTGAAGGACTGCCCGCCAAGTACTCTCGCCTCGGGGTTGAAAAACATCAACTCCAGGCGCCTTCCGGAGAAATACCGAGACGTGGCGTTTCTCTCCTTCCACGGTAGACTTTACGTTCGAGGGAACTTGAAGTACAGGAACATAACGGATCGCGGTTGTCCTCGGGTGGAATGTTCCGGGGAAGTGGAGTCCATGGACCACTTCCTCCTCGAGTGCCCCTTTAACGTACAGGTCTACAAAGAGGTCTCAGCCGCCTTAGGCATCCCCTGCTTATCCCGCTGGACTTATGCGGAGTGGGCGTACGGGACGTCCAACTCAAGGGGGAGGGCTTTTGATTTGGGCACTCTTTATGTAGTCAGTTCAGTGGTTAAGTATTTCACTTGGATGGCAAGGTGTCAGGTTTCCCTTCAACGTAAAGACCTTTCCTGTCAGGTGGTGGTAGCAGACATTCTGAGGGCGGTTCGTGGGATCTATACCACCGAAAGGGCCTCTATGGATCCCACCATTTGGCAGCGTTTGTGGCGAAATCTCAAGGTCCACCCGCCTTGAACCGCTCCATGGGCGCCCTTGTCTTGGTGAAGGGAATTCCAAATCTGTCTTCACCTTTCCCCCGTAGATTTTGAACTGGTTTTTCTTTTCATGGAAGGCTGCCACCTTTAGCAGACGAGTACCTTCCTCTGCGTCTAGGTAGTGCAGTGTAGTTAGGTTATGGTTATGGTTATGCACAGGTTATTTTTGGTATTGTTTGGGTTAGGGTGGGTTTCTGGTGTATGGACAAATTGAAAAATTTACTTTGGGTGGAAAAAAAAACAAAAAAAAAAACACTGGGTTTCTTTATGGACGGAGGGATGGACTCCTTGAGGGTGGTGTACAAACTGGATTTCATGTGGGTGGTGGGTCTATGGACAAAATTTTGATTTCATGTGGGTGGTGGGTTTGGATGTGATGAACTGAGAAAAGGACTCCATTTGGGTGGTGGGTTTGGGGGATGGACGGAGGGATAGACTCCATGAGGGTGGTGGGTTTTATGAATTGAAAATGGACTCCATTTGGGTGGTGGGTTTGGGTTTAAAGTTTGGGTTTAAAGTGTAGGTGGTGGGTTGGTGTTGATGGACGGAGGGATGGACTCCATGTGGTTGGTGGGTTTTATGAACTGAGAAAAGGACTCCATGTGGGTAATGGGTTTGTTTATGTTTATGTGTGTATTTTATTTCACGCTTGGTTTATGTTTGTGTTTAGCTGGCTGTGGACTCGAGGTCAATTGGGTCCCCCCTTGTCCCCCCCTTGTTATGTAAGAGCTCCTTCAGGAGCATTTCAGCCTTTTTTCTCCCTCCCCAAGGCTCCATGAAGTAATGGAGCCCCCCGCCTTTTAATTTATCCCCTTATGATTTAGTTCCCCCCCTTTTCTGTTAATCCCTCTCCCTGTTATTCCCAGTTATTTAATTTGGTATAAGTTTACTCCCCTATTAGTGCCCCTTCCTGAGTTTTTGTTTCGGTATTTATGTTTAATTTTGGGGTATTTATGTTTCATTTGGTATTATGTTTGAATTGGGCATTATTTCAGTTGATTGTTTATTATTGTTATTTTGTTATTTATTTTGTTATTCTGTTTAATTTTGGAAGCATTTTACAAACTAAATAAAATAAAATACTGTCTCCCCCGGGTACATTAAGCTGCCGCTGGGGAGAGGGGGTAACAAGCTCCTCTCCCATATATACTTCCAGCCGCGGGGGAGGGAGACCGACTGTCTCTGCTCCCAATACAGAGTCCTGCTGCTGGGGAAAGGAGACTGGGCTCTCTATTCCCGGTAGGACACTCTGCCACTGGGGAATGGAGACTTGGCTCCCAAATCCCTGTTTTATCTCCGGCTGGGGAATGGAGACTGGGCTCCCAATTCCCAAAAAATCACGCTGCCGCTGGGGAGGGAGGACACTGCTCTCCTCTCCCTGAACTTCACACTGCCTTCCCGGCATATCACTCGGCTGCTGGAGGGCAGGAACGACTACCTCTGCCCCCTGTAACTCAGCCTGCCGCTGGGGAATGGAGACTGGGCTCCCAATTCCCTGCTGTATCTGCCGCTGTGGAGAGGAGACTGGGCTCTCTCTGTCCCGCAACTGTAGCTGCCGGTGGAGGTCCACCCACCGTGGCAGCTGACCGTCACCCTTTGCCCGGTACAGCAGAGTCTTGAATACTAGACTCCTCATGAACTTCACGGAGAAGTTCAGCCGCAACCACATCATACGGTCAAATTCCTCTACAGAGTATCTGTACTCCACTGCTGGTTCCATTCTGTTGCTGGCAGGGTTGCTGTACTGAGACATGCGTTGCCCTCAAATTGTAAAATCCACAGAATTTTACAATTTGTCCTTCTGGCTGTAGGAACGATCCCACCACTCCCACCAATTGTAACGGACCGTTTTGCACACAAGGGGTAAAAACCGTTTAGGCGATCGGCCCCCTTTCCAGAGATACAGGCACAGCTACTGCAGAACACCAAACTCCCAAACTGGATACAAAATAGCACTCCAACTCCCAACTGGAACCTCCCAAATAGCTGCTAGCAGACGAACAGGAAAAGCAGACAATCAGCTTACACTCCTGGCAATCAGTCTCTAACAGCATACAGTGAATCCCCCAAGAACGAGACAAGGCTCTGTGTTGAGGGTCAAGCAGTGGTCTGAGGTGCTGGCACACCCAGCCTGGTTTTTATTACAGTCTTTTCAAATACAGGACCGCCCACAGGGAGGTATAAAACAACCAATCACATATCAGTTACATCCCACATATTCCCTCCCCTTATCCTGAGAGGAAACTCAATTACAAATACAGTTAAAACATACTTTCTACCCAACTTTCATAACTCTAAAACCATACATCACATTCACATAAAATTACATATTCACAATCAATCCATTCAGGGGAACAACATATTAAAAAATGGCATGAATCCGACCAGGGGTTCAAAAGTTAGTAAAAAGTATCTTTTGTAGCCTGGCTGGCAGCATGGCTCTGGCTCAAACAGGTTTTACAGAGCCCTCTATCCTGGACAATGGGGAAAGTAATTCAATTATCCAGGGATAGAGGCAGACTCCATTGAGCACATGGGGACACAAAGACAGTAAAACACTTTAAAATACATCAGGTAAGACACCTTACATTAAAACTATACATTTAACATATCCCCAGATAGCTCAGGTCTGAGCGCACATTATTAAGTGAATGACCACACGAATACAGTTTAATCGCCATGGAGCCAAAGTCTTTACAGTCAGTTTCATACGAATGGGCTCCATGGGATTCCTATCTGCGGTATAACACATTCAAACAAATCTACCGAACCCCAGGCAGAAAAGCACGAATGAAGCTTTTCTGCAGGTAAAAAAGATGTCTTTTAACAGGGGGCCATAGTCCAAAGGCAGCAGGCGAGCAACCAGGCTTCTCCAATGCAATGTGGCGAGATTGGTCTCGTCACACCCAGCGGTACCCAGAAAGGCTAGCACTTGGGTCTTAGTGTGTGGAGTGGGCCAGTGGGCGACCGCTTCTATTTTAGCTGGTTCCGGTCGTTGCTTCCCACAGCCTACCCGGTGGCCCAGGTACTGCACCTCAACCATCCCAAAGTGACATTTTTCTGGCTTTAGCGTCAGGCCGGCGGCCCGGATCTGATCCAGGACTATTCCCACATGAGCCAAGTGTTCCTCCCAGGACTCACTATGGATCGCTATGTCGTCCAGGTATGCGCAGGCAAACTCCTGGAAGCCATCAAAGAGTCTGTCCACCAAGCGCTGGAAGGTAGCGGGGGCATTCTTCATCCCGAACGGCATGACCTTAAAGTGGTACAAACCGAACGGGGTGATGAAGGCCGACTTGGGGACAGCCTCCCTGGCCAGGGGGATTTGCCAGTAACCCTTACAGAGGTCAATGGTAGTTAGGTAGTTCCCCCTGGCTATGCGATCCAGCAGCTCATCCACTCTGGGCATGGGGTAGGCATCGGTGACGGTTTTGTCATTGAGTTTCCGGTAGTCCACACAGAATCGGGTGGTGCCGTCCTTTTTGGGGACCAGAACCACCGGGGATGCCCAGGGACTATCGGAAGCTTCAATGACCCCTAGTCGCAGCATCTCGTCTATTTCCTTTTTCATGCCTGTCCTTACTGCCTCCGGAATTCGGTAGGGCGCCTGTCTCAAAGGGTTTTGGCCGGGGGTATCTACTTGGTGAGTGGTCAGCTCAGTGTACCCTGGCTCTTGGGAGAACATGGCTTGTTTCTCCCGGAGCAGTTTGTGTAGCTGCTCCCTCTCAACTGGGCTAAGTCTGTCCCCGATCTGCACTTGGATCACTATTTCAACCGGGGGGTTAGGGGTTAATAAGTCGGGTATGGGGAGACTATCTGCGTCCTCGTGTGCAGGGCTTCATATGGCTGACACTTCCTCGGGTCTCTGCAAGTATTCCTTCAACATGTTCACGTGAAATATCTTTCTTAAGTTTTCATCGTGACAGCTGGCAATTACATAAGTGGTGTCTCCTCTCTTCTCTACTATCCGGTAGGGACCCTGCCAGGCTGCTTGTAGCTTGTCTGCCTTAACTGGTTTTAGTACCATGACTTTCTGCCCGAGACAGAAGCTTCTATGCCGTGCCCCCCGGTCGTACCAGACTTTCTGTCGCCCCTGGGCCGCCTGGAGGTTGGCCTGGACTGACTTAGCCAATTGCTCCATTCGTTCCCTGAGCTCTAGTACGTAAGGCACGATGGGGACCTCGGCGTTCTCGGTCTCTCCCTCCCAGTGCTCACGGATCAGGTTCAGGGGACCCCGTACCTTGCGACCGTATAACAGCTCAAAGGGAGAGAACCCGGTGGTTTCCTGGGGCACTTCCCGGTAAGCGAACAGGAGGTGCGGCAGGAAACTTTCCCAGTCCCTATACTCCTGAGTAAAGGTTTTTAACATCTGCTTGAGGGTTCCGTTGAACCGCTCACATAGCCCATTGGTCTGGGGGTGGTACGGGGAGCTAAGAAGGGATTTTATTTTGCAAACGTGCCATAGCCGCTGGGTCAGTTCTGCCGTGAACTGTGATCCTCTGTCGGATAAGATCTCCCTAGGGAATCCTACCTGAGAGAATACCTGCACTAATGCATTAGCCACCGTGTCTGCCTGGATATTAGATAAAGCCACAGCTTCTGGGTAGCGGGTAGCATAGTCCACTATGGTAAGAATGTATCTCTTGCCCGAGGGACTAGGGGTGGCCAGGGGCCCAACTAAGTCGATGGCTACCCGGCTAAACGGCTCGTCGATAATGGGCATGTTAACGAGGTGTGCCTTGGGGTGGTCTCCTCGTTTGCCTACCCGTTGGCACACCTCACACGTATTACACATCTGCATGGACTCCTGGCCAGAACAAGGTATGGGTAATACGGTGCAGGGTACGGGTTACTGCCAGGTGCCCGGCTAAGGGAATATCATGACCCACCCGGAGGATATCCCGCCTATACTTGTGGGGTATTACTAACTGTCTCCTCCGGTGGCCCTTTTTCTCCGTGTGTCGGTACAGTCGGCCCTGTTCCCACGCAAAAATCTCCTGGTCTGGTCCCCCAGCCCCTGTATCAGCCCTTTCCCTATATTTTTGGAGCGTCGGATCAGTTTTGGTCTCAGCCTCAAAGGCTGCAGGGGTGTCCCAGGGCAAAGGGGTAGGAGGGGTGGTCACAGTCGGGTTAAGTCTTACCTGAGCCTCCCGCACTGGTGAAGGGTCTCGTACTCGTCCTGCTTGTGACCGGGTCGTCACGGGATGTGCCTCAGCGTTGTAAGAAGGGGCATAAGCTGAGGTCATAGGTCTCAGGTCGTTTCCCAGCAAAACTTCGGCTGGCAAATTATCCATAATTCCCACCCTCACAAGTCCTTTTCCCGAACCCCAATCCAAGTGTACCTTTGCTGTGGGTAGTTTGTATATGTCCCCTCCAGCCACCCGGACAGCCACTGTGTCAGGAGAGCGTTTGTATTCGGGGACTAACCGGCTTTGTACCAAGGTGATCGTGGCCCCGGTGTCTCTTAACCCCTGTGTGGGACGACCCTAGAGCAGTACCTCTTGTCGGTGGTGTTGTCTATTGTCACTGGCGGCATACACAGGGTTAGCTTCATGTAGGGGTCCCAGGTACTCTTCTAGAGGACTGTCTTGTTCCAGGCAAAACGCTCGAGCTGGGCGATGGTTTCCCTTTGGAGAGGCATTATAGTTCCGTGCGGGGTAATTGTTGTTGAGGGGGCAACTCGCTATCAGGTGCCCCGGTTGCTTGCACTTATAACATGTGGGTCGGGAGCGTTCCTGAGGATAGTGGCTGGGTGGTCCCATGTACCGTGTAGGACCTGCCGGTACAGGGGTGCAAAACTCCGTTCGTGGAGTTGGTCGGTACCCCTCTCTTGATTCGGGGCGAGTTACCGTTCGGGCATTGCTGAACTCCTGAACTTGCGCATCCCGGTGTTCGTCCGCCATCCTGGCTGCTTCATGTAGATTGGCGGGACGCCGGTCTTTCAACCACTCCCTGTCTTTTTTTTTTCCAGACCCTCATAAAAATGTTCTAACAAAAAAAGTTCCAATATTTCCGTGGCCGTGACGGCCCGACACCCGGTAATCCAATGGGTAGCAGCTCTCCGCATACGGTATGCCCAATCGGCATGTGTGTCATTCGCCTTTTTCTTTGTGTTGCGGAACTGCCTTCGGTAAGTGTTTGGGGTCACAGCGTACCGCTTCAGTAGCGTCTCCTTCACTGTGGGATACTGGGCTACCTCTTCGGCGCTGAGTGTCCTGAATGCTTCCATGGCCCGCCCGGTCAACTTTCCTGCCAGGATACGTGGCCACGCTGAAACGGGGATCTGATGCAGAGCACACTGTCTTTCGAAATCTGCCAAAAATTAATCTTTTCCCATCTCGTTTTCTGCGAACGGCTTGAATGCCGCGAACGGAATTTTCGGCTGTTCTGTAGTCTCCGGGGAGCCAGTATGGCTATTAGCGGCGGCTCCCTGCTGTGCGGTCACCAGGTTCAGCTCGTGGGCTCAAGCCCGCTGTATGTCCGCCTCGGCTTCTGCCATCAGTTGCTGCACCAGCTCTACGGAGGGGTTCGGCCCTTATAGAGGGAGCCTTTCCCGGACAATCCTTGTCTTTTCATCGCTGGGGGTTACCGTCGGTTCTGCCATCGTGAAGCTTTGATCCAACTCGTTTAGATCGGCAATCAATTCCCTTCTCGGCCGGTTACTTGCTTTTCCCCCATAGCTCTCCAGTAAATCCTTTAACATGGTACGCTTCAGCTTATCGTAGTTGCTCTCCATCCGTCTTATATATCTCTCTCAGGAATGCCAGGATGATCCCGCCGCTGCCACCAATTGTTACGATTGCCCCCGGTCTAGCAGGAGGGTTGATCGCTTGGATGTCCTGGTTCCCGCTGCAGAGAGTCGAACGGAGGTCTTTCGGTAGTAAGCTGCAAGTGTAGAATATTCCCAAGCACGAAATAAGCATCAATATCCCGGATCCCTACAACATGAGTCGAGGCTGCAAGTTGAGGGTCAAAACGAACTGGCTTTACTGGCACATAGCATGGCAATTTATGTGATTCCTCAGGTCCAAGGACAGCCCCCTGTGGACCTGATGGAATACAGGTACAGTACAGACAAATATCCAATCACAGTACAGTGTATTATTTGAATTAGTACTGTTCCCTTGTAACAATACTCTTCGCAAAAACCACTTTTAATCTAACTGGGTCACTCGCTTCAACCGGATCTTGCAGGGATTCTCAGGATCTTGAGTAGCTTGCCAAGAATCTGCTGCTGGCTTAACCCTGGAGTGATGAATCCACGGAGTCACCTCTGCCACCTTTATAGCTGTTGGAGTAGACAAAAGAACAGCATAAGGACCCCTCCACTTTGGCCCCAACGGTACACTGTTCCACTCCTTTATCCAAACTTGGTATCCTGGATGGTAAGAATGAACAGGTGGATATATGTTCACAGGTAACCTATCTTGTACCCATTTCTGTACTTCCAACATAGTTCTACCCAACTCTACAACCTGCTGCCGAGTAATTCCTTCTTTCACATAGCTACTACCATCAGTATAATACTGTACATCCGGGTCCTGAATGGGAAAGTCATGAAGGTCCGGTTGGCTTGAAAAACACCTCATCCATTATCTCCAAACAATCATGTTTACTTTCATTACGTTGTGGCAAAAGGGTAGCTGGATTCAGGGTATTAACAGTTTCACATAGCATGGCTTGATATTTAGTCATTCTGCTATTACTGAACCAATGATTACCTTTGTAATCCAATAGAGTCTGTACTGCATGAGGTACTCGCACGTAGAGTTCCTGTCCCAGTGTAAGCTTGTCAGCTTCTGCTACCAACAGGGCAGCGGCGGCCACTGCTCGCAGACATGGTGGAAGACCAGTAACCACTGCATCCAACTGTTTGGACATGTACGCGACAGGTTGTTGCCATGATCCCAGATACTGTGTCAGTACTCCCACAGCCATCCTTCTTTGCTCGTGTACATATAAGTAGAATCGACGTGTATGATCAGGTAGACCTAATGCGGGGGCTCTCATCAATGCCTTCTTAACATCCTCAAATGCCTTCTGCTGTTCGATGGTCCACAGGAAGGAATCATGTTCCGTGCCTTTAATAGCGACATAGAGGGGTTTTGCCAGTATCGCATAACTTGGAATCCATATCCTACAGAAGCCTGCTGCCCCTAAGAATTCTCGTACTTGTCTTCTATTCTTAGGTGTTGGTTGTTACGGTTGCCTCCATGCTGGCTGGAAGTTGGACCGTAGAAAGGATGCTCCTAGTGCTCACCAAAGGACCATCAGCACCGTAGACACCATAACTACTGCGTAGCCACATACGTACTGCAGACTTCACGAACCACCGCTGCTGGGCTGGTATCTCGCCGTCTGCTCTGTGCCCTGGACCTATGACCAGGCTCCAGTAGGTGAATCCCTTCCTTCTGTAGAGCGAAGCAGGATCAGGAACAAGAGCTCTTACAAGAGCTCAGTAGTTTAGGGAGTATGAAGAGCATAGCAATCCCTCTAGTGATTATAGCTGTCCCCTACAAACATGAGTCAAGGCTGCAAGTTAGAGGGTCAAGTCATTCTGTTTATTGGCACACAAAGAACCTTCTTTTATGCATTTTTCTCTGAGATAGGACCACCCACAGGGTTTTACACAACAACCAATAATAACCGTACATTCCAGAAACACTCCCAGCAATTACACACAAAAATCCTCCCCTCTGCCTGTGATCTAATTATGGTACACAAGGGATTAACATAATTATCACAGACAGTAAAAAAATACAGTTTTTACCCATACCCTGTAACTTTAAAACCATACATCCAATCTTCATACAAATTACATATTTAGAATCAATCCATTCAGGGGAGCAACATATTAAAACATGGCACAAATCAGACAAGGGGTTCAAAAGTTAGCAAAAGTATCTTTTGGGGCCTGGCTGGCAGCATGGTTATCTGGCCCAAACCGGTTTTACAGAGCCCTCTATCCAGGAGATAATGGGGAAAATAATCCACTTATATCCAGGGATAGAGGCAGACTCCATTAACCACATGTTGGCAAAAGACACAAAAAGACACAAAAATACATAACTCCTATCATAATGAACAGAACCCCCACATTCAACTTATCCCCAGATGGCTTGGATCTGAGCGCTCAATATATCCAAACAGCGCTCAGATCCCACAAATATAGTCAAATCGCCATACACACTAGGTCCATAGTCATGGGGCAGAAGGCTGGCAATTAGGCTTCTCCATAACACAGGGAAGCAGGGCAATTTGTCAAATAAAATAACAGTTACAAATGGCAGTCTGTAACATTGGTATTTGGCATACAGCCTCTTTTCTTTCAGGCCCCATTATCCTTTGACCTTCAGAGATATGGAATCCCAGATACTTGACAGTTGGCTGACACAACTGAGCTTTCTTCCTGGACAGCTTGTATCCTGCCTTCCAAAGAATGTGCAGTAAATCATAAGTTGCTTGCTGGCATATCTCTTTAGTAACTGCCGCTATCAACAAATCATCCACATACTGAAGTAATACACATTCTCCTGGGATGGACTTGAAATCTTGCAGGTCCTGACTTAATGTGGATCCAAATAGGGTGGGTGAATTCTTGAACCCTTGAGGCAATCTTGTCCAGGTCATCTGACGTTTCAAGCCCGTTACAGCATCTTCCCATTGGAATGCAAAGATACACTGGCTTTCTGTAGCAATTCGTAGGAAAAAAGAAGGCATCTTTAAGGTCCAAGACTGTAAAGTAAGTAGCCCCACCCGGAATCAAGGCAAGCAGGTTATAAGGATTGGGCACAACTGGATGTATACTTACTACCGCATCATTGACTGCTCTCAAATCCTGCACAGGACGATACTCATCTGACCCAGGCTTCTGAACAGGCAACAATGGAGTATTCCAGGGGGAAGTACAGAATTTTAGGATACCATACCTTATGAACTTATCCAAATAAGACTGTATGTTCTTCTTCGCCTTTTGAGGTATATGGTATTGTCGCAGGCTTACTGGATAAACCCCAAGCTTTAGTTCGATGCGTATAGGTGGGATATTGCGAGCAAGTCCTGGTGGGTTATTTTCTGCCCACACTCCTGGTATATTATACAAGGATTCATCACTCTTAGGGTTTTGACTTGTCATCACTGTATAAAGTCGCCACTCTTCTTCCTTTGGTACTGATAGTGTCATTATACCTGAGGGTCCATTAAACTTCAAGGATGTCGTTCCGTTAGGCAGAAATGTTATCTGTGCTTGTAACTTCGACAACAAATCCCATCCTAGAAGTTGGACTGGTCATTCAGGCATGTAAAGAAACTGATGTTTCACTACGTGACCTCCCAGTGTAGAGTCGACTTTTGAGAACCGGTTTAGCAGCACTCCTCCCAGTTGCTCCTATTACAGTGATAGTTCTTCCTGAAGGAGGAGCAACTAGGTCGGTTACCACAGAATGTTCAGCACCAGTGTCGATCATGAAAGAACTCCTTTTTCCCCCTATTGCTACATCGACCATAGGCTCCGCTCGACCAAGGGGGATGGAGCCCGGTCGGTATCAATAGTCCTCCATGATAGTGTCAGCCAAACCCACAAAGTCCCTATCTTCTCTTTCTTGCGGTCTCTGCGCTGCTGGGTAATACCTATCCACTTGAACGCTTCCTCTACTATTCCCACCATTTCCTCCAGGGCCTCCTCTTCCTCTCACTATACCTCTATAGTTATTACTATATCCTCCCCTTGTTCTATCTCTCTCAGGTTGTTCCCTCAATGGACACTCACTCCTCCAATGCCCTTCTTCCCTACAATATGCGCATTGGTTCCTACTTAAAGGCTCCCTATTCCACTTATTCTCGCTTTTCTCGGTTCCCCTGTACACTTCCTTTTCCCTTCTATCTACATCAGCAATAGCTACCGCTAACATATCTACCTTTTTCCTCATCTTACGTTCCTTCTCACGCTTTGTCTCAGTTCCCCTATTCATATACACCTTATTTGCAACCTCCATTAGCTGTGATATGGATATCCCTGCAAATCTCTCCAATTTTTTTAACTTTCTCTTAATATTGCTCTGGGCCAGGCTGACAAATGCTGAATTAATCATTTGGAAGTTTTCAGGGGCTTCAGGATTGAAAGGAGTGTACAATCTATTTTACTCAAGCAGTCCCTCATAAAAAGCACTGGGTGATTCATTAGCTTTATGTAACACTTAGGTTGTCCTGGACATGTTAATTGCCTTTTTCCCTCCTTCCTTCATGCCAGCAGTAATGGCTTGTTGATAGGCCTTTAAATGGATCATGTCAGCGCCATTTACGTTCCAAAGGTCAGTAATAATTGCTGACAATCAGCCCAGGTGAGATTGTGGGTTTGTATAATAGAGGTAACCAAATCTGTCATGACTTGAGGCTTATCAGTGTATGAAGAATTATGTGTCTTCCAGTTGTATTTTAGACTATCAAAGTGACAAAGAATAATATATACCAACTGGGTATGTAGAAATATTCTGTCTTAGAAATATATCTGAAAATACATAAAAACTATATAGTGTGATATTGTTACTTCTAAATATAAGCAAAATGGTAGAGAACTCACAAAATTAGGTGAAATCAGGCGTATCTCCCAAAATAGGGAACTGTAGCAATATGGAGAACCTCCAGCGATGATCTTATAGTAGATCTTCTCATTCACTCCAAGTAAAGAGAAAGATAGATAGTGTAGATGGTACAAAATGTTGCAAGTTAAAACCAGCGTGTCTCCACACCAAGTGGTGTCCACATGCAATAGCTGATCCAATAGCAGCACAGGATTTCAGACAGCAGCAAAGAATGAAAAGTACAGATAAACAATTAAAATAAATAAATAAAATTTTATCTGTTTATCTGTACTTTTCATTCTTTGCTGCTGTCTGAAATCCTGTGCTGCTATTGGATCAGCTATCGCATGTGGACACCACTTGGTGTGGAGACACGCTGGTTTTAACTTGCAACATTGTAAGTGCAACTTATTTATAATAAATTGTTACATTTTGTACCATCTACACTATCTATCTTTCTCTTTACTTGGAGTGAATGAGAAGATCTACTATAAGATCATCGCTGGAGGTTCTCCATATTGCTACAGTTCCCTATTTTGGGAGATACGCCTGATTTCACCTAATTTTGTGAGTTCTCTACCATTTTGCTTCTATTTAGAAGTAACAATATCACACTATATAGTTTTTATGTATTTTCAGATATATTTCTAAGACAGAATATTTCTACATACCCAGTTGGTATATATTTATTATTCTTTGTCACTTTGGTGATTCACACTTCTTTGTACCTTTGGTTTTTTCTTCTTTTTTTCACTATTGTGTTTTAAGTGTTTGTAAGGGTACACTTTAAAACCTTGGGTACTCTTTTACAATATAGCACGAACAGTTAACTTTTTTTTTTTTTTTTGTATTTTAGACTATCACTGAAGACACACAGTATTCAATAGTTTTAGTGCTATTTCAATGTTTATGGTACAATGTCATTGCTGAGAATTTTCTGATCCAATAGACTCAGTTACTGTTATTAAGAATTCTCCTCACAATTTAACTGTAAATAAAATTCAATGCTAAAATACACTCCTACCAAAAAGGAAGTCAATTTAAATTACAAAAAAAAAAAACAGTTTGTACAGAAATACAAGAGTTTGAAAGAAAAGAACAGATAGGTATGTGGGTAGGCATGGACAATAGAGCAGGGGGAGTGCAAATACCAGCTATACCAGTTTTGGGCTACTCTGGCTCTGGAGGATGAATTAGGGGTTGGTAATCAGATGCAAGAGGGGGGAGGTGTCCAAAGCAGTTGTAATTAAGGTTTTAGAGGACAAACAAGTTCTGGCTACCATGGACTCCATTGTTCCTCTTAGCACAGTTTGTTCCATTTAGCAGTGTTTCAACAATCTGTATACAGAAACTACTCATATAGCCCCAACATATTATTTATAACACTGTAAACCTGCTGTATTAAATCTGGATCAAGGATCCACAGGAACACTGGTTACCAGAAGAGGCCGTCCTCTGCTACACAGAGTATTTTAATCTTTTGGGGGACAGTGTTACACCATAATCACAAACAGCATATTCCTTAGAAAGGGTTTTTTTTTTTTTTTGACACATACAAGACAAAGGACTGTTTGTGAATCAGAAGCACCCATGATTTCAACAGAGCGTCTGATTCAAAGCAGTACAAATATACAAACAGTTTCAACAGTCACACCAGTTACCTTAGCAACAGCACCACGTGGCACAGTTACTAGGCCAAACGCACACAACAAATCATACAGGGAATTCCAATACACACACAGCTGTTACACCACACACTAAATAACTATTACTGTACCTTTTTTTGGCGAAATTATATGTGACAGACCCATCTGTCTGGATTACAAATGCTTTGTTCGCCTGTTTTGCCGGTTGCATGAATTTCCCCATTCGTATGCTTTATTCAAGGGAATGTCGGTTTTTGTCGAACGGAACTACCGAACGGACGGCCACCCAGAAGAGAAGTGTGCTGCTGGTTAACCTATTGATCCCAATTAGAACGTTGCGGTTAACCACAGACACTTCTCAATTAAAACCGAATGCCGGGTGGTCGTCGTTCGTATGTCGACCACGAGGCGGCGGCCATTTTGTCCATGCGAAAGACCAGCGGTGTTCGACGATTATTTCATGGATCTGAAAACGGACACTTTTTCAGCCGAACACCGCTGAAGCCGTCGACCTCCCCTTCTCAATCGACAAAAGTATACGAATGCCAGCCGTTCGGGAGATTCAACCACACGAATGGACTTAACCCAGATAGCCGCCCCATGGAGTCAATCGCATACCGAAGAACTGAAATAGACTTTGACTCCATGGCGATTGAACTGTGCGAATGGGATCTGAGCGCTATTCGCCAATAATATGCACTCAGATCCAGGCTATCTGGGGATATGTAATACGAATGCAATATGTTCGGCAGTTATGAAGTTATAGATTTTCATGTGTTTTTGTGACTTGTATTTAAAATGGCGATTGCCTCTGCTAATTGAATTACTTCCCAATTATCCCCCGAGCAGAGTGGAGGGAACTGTACTGCATGCTGGGAATAATGTGGGGATGTATGTCCAAAATGTCCCCATGTCTTTCTGTAATTTCAGTCTCCCATTTGGTCCCCTAGGGGAGTGTCCACCAGGTGGGAGACCTGCATAAATACCGGGCAGGTAGCCCACAGTAAATTAGTTCGTGTTTTACCCTCAAAGCGGAGCTTGGTCTCGTTATTGGGGGGATTTGGTTACCAGCGACTAGAGACTGCTTATTTGGATTATTTGCCGCTTGGGAGATATTGTCGTTCGGTTACTAATTGCCGTTCGTGGATTTGCAGCTCGTGAAGGGAGTTAGCCGTACAGGTACCGTTCGGGAGTTTGGAGTGTTCCCTGGCTGGCGGTTCGCATGGTTTTATTATACCCGCTACCAGACCACATTATTGCGAACGGGGAATACTCGCTAAACGGCGGTTTGTACATTTTATGACTGGAGGTACCGTAACATTATACAATTACCCACGCTATAATTCTCAGTATTTAAATTACCCGTCTATAACACACCCTAGTAACATCGTCTTTACAAACAGTAGTTATAGTACGGTTAGCATTGGTTAGAATACAATTTTAAAGTCACAGGTCAGTTAGTAGTAGTTATGGTGTTAAACATACAACATAAACGACAGTTATTAGTGATTATTTACAGTATCAGTGATTATAATACATGGTTATGGTACCGTGCGCTATGAAACAGTTACACACTATTCACACTCTCGCTAGACGGTAGAGCTCACGCTACCCAGCAAGATATACACTCTACTATAATAAATTTTAACACATTTACAGTTTCCCAACTAATCTATTCGACAGTACCTCGAGGGACTACCTAAAACTATTTACATCCGTTTTGGTTAGCCGTTGCTGCCCAAGCACCACAAATAGCGAACTAGAGGGCGGAATTTACAACAATACCCTTTTAGTCTATGTGACGAGACCAATCTCGCCACATTGCATTGGAGGAGCCTGGTTGCCCGCCTGCTGCCTTTGGATTATGGACCGGCAGTTAAACGGTTAATTTTACTGTGCAGAAAGATTTATTCCTTCCTTTCTGCACAGCCGTTTGGTAGATTCTATCTACCAAACAAACAGACTTCTATCAGACTCCCCAGAGCCGTGGGAAGTCGGCTGGCGCCGTTAATTGGCCACCCAGAAGCTGGCGTGTACCCTCCATTTACCTCTCGCGGCTTAACGAGCGTGTGCCGGCAATTGACCACCCAGTAGCTGCGGTTAACCGCAGCTTAATTGACTGTTACTGGGTGGTCGCGGTTACACCTAGCCGCCACACGATGGCAATGTTCTGGAGCTCCCCGGACAGCCAGCGCTTTTCTGCCCGGCTTTCCTACGCCAAATCTGGACACTGTGTCAGCTAAGCACCGCTGAGCCTCCAGACCCTGGTTCTAATTCGTACAAATTTAACGAATGTATGTAAATTTGGTATTTTGTGTTGGGGGAATGTTTTAACCTAGATAGCTATGCCATGGAGCCTATTCGTGTAATTAAAGACTTTGGCTCCATGGCAATTAAACTGTATTCGTGTGGTCTGAGTGCCATTCACCTAATAATGTGCACTCAGACCTGAGCTATCTGGGTGTCAGGGATCTTACCTGGAGTGGGAGTCCGGCACGCAGAGTTAAAGCACCCTTTGCAATTCGACACAGGCCAAGGGGACTCAGGACAGAAATCCCCAAGGTTGTGACACAGTGCACTGGGGCTGAAATAACCAGTGCTTCCTGGAACGCAGTACAGACAAAGGATATCCAGAAGAGTAGTCAGTATCAGAATCAGAAGTCAGGACAGGCGACAATCAGGCAAAAACGGTAGACGAGCAGGGGATCAAAACCAGGAGTCAGAAGAATAGCAGTGAAACCAAACAGGAACAGGAAACACGATCTGACAACGAGAACCAGCCTTGCGGGGTTTAAATAGGGAGTCTCAGCCAATCATCAAGGAACCAGGAACAGGTGTGCACATTCCAGGCGTACAGGCTCAGACTACAGGATACCAAGAACAACCAGAAACAGTCAAAGATGCGTGGAGCACAATGCAAGGATACCGACTGGGATGCAGGAAACTCAGGTTTGATCCCAGCCAGACCCAAATACACAATATTGTGTAAAGCACAATGGTGATCCTGACATTACCCCCCCTTCAAAGACGCCGTAGGCGAGAAGAGGAACGCAACTACGACCCAGGAGGTTACTTTTTGGATTTCTTGGCTTTGGTGGTACTAGTAGGAGCAGAGGTCATAGCTTGTAGGGCCCTTTCAAATACTTGCAAGTCCTCCTTCCGGACTAGAGTCCCATTAGAGGCATAGGTACAGCCAGAAAGAGGGTCTTCCTTGACAGGACTTGTAGTGGTTGTGGTGCTTGCCTTCTTAGAAGCAGAATCTTTAATAGAAATAGAGATCTCAGGTTCTTTAGTAACAGATTCCTGCACAACCTCAGGAGCAACGACTGTAGAAGGCTGAGGATTGGACAGAGTGGTCAAGCAAGGACAGGCAGCATGTTGGCAGACAGGTCTCATAGGATATGCCAGAGTAGTACCCAGACGGAGAACCCGAGACCTAGATGGACGAATGGGACAAAAAGATATTAAATGTCCCATCTCCCCACAATAATAACACAGTCCATGCGCCATCCTTCTTGCCCTTTCTTGAGATGACTGACGGAACCTAACCAGTCCAATCTCCATGGGTTCCTCCGCCTCCCTGCCAGATGTATACGATGTTTCGGGAGACTTGGGAGCGGTAGGGTTAGCTGTAACATCAGTCCGAGTGAAAGGAGTAGTGTAGTCTATTTCCAGTCCGGGTTGCAATATGTGTGAAGCAACAGTAGATGATCTATGTACATATGACTTTTGTGTCTTGTTGCATTGTAAACCCAGGGACCGAATAAAGGACTCCCAGGAATCTAGGACTGGGCTTTTGGCGAGTAACAACTGGTGGGCCCAGATCTTAAGGTGCCCCGCCAATAAGGTAATCGCTGTCCTCACTTTAATGACGTCTGTGGCATAGGTAAGTGGTCTCAGGGAGAACAGGACCTCGCAATCAACTTTGAAGGTATCATACTTAGACCGGATCCCAGAAAATTTCTCGGGTAGAGCAACCAGCGGTTCAGAAAGTCCAGAGTCATAGGTTACTCTCCCTTTAAGGGAAGCCAGCTCCTGCTGTAAGCCCTGCAAAGCCTGGGTGAGCTGGGAAACTTGCTGGGTCAAGGCTGCAACGGTAATCTTCAACTCTGCAGACTCCATTTGGTCAGATCGTACTGTCAGGGATCTTACCTGGAGTGGGAGTCCGGCACGCAGAGTTAAAGCACCCTTTGCAATTCGACACAGGCCAAGGGGACTCAGGACAGAAATCCCCAAGGTTGTGACACAGTGCACTGGGGCTGAAATAACCAGTGCTTCCTGGAACGCAGTACAGACAAAGGATATCCAGAAGAGTAGTCAGTATCAGAATCAGAAGTCAGGACAGGCGGCAATCAGGCAAAAACGGTAGACGAGCAGGGGATCAAAACCAGGAGTCAGAAGAATAGCAGTGAAACCAAACAGGAACAGGAAACGCGATCTGACAACGAGAACCAGCCTTGCGGGGTTTAAATAGGGAGTCTCAGCCAATCATCAAGGAACCAGGAACAGGTGTGCACCTTCCAGGCGTACAGGCTCAGACTACAGGATACCAAGAACAACCAGAAACAGTCAAAGATGCGTGGAGCTCAATGCAAGGATACCGACTGGGATGCAGGAAACTCAGGTTTGATCCCAGCCAGACCCAAATACACAATATTGTGTAAAGCACAATGGTGATCCTGACACTGGGGATATGTTACATGTCTGTGTTTTATGTAATAAATGTTACTTTATGTATTTTAAAGTATAATACTGGTTTTGTGTCCCCACATGTGTAATGGAGTTTTGCCTTTGTCTTGGGAGATAATTGAATTACTTGTCAGTTATCTCCCAGGGCAGAGGGGAGGAAGCCAGGATGCATTGTGGGAATATACTGTGACTGTGTGTCCTATTTGTCTACTTGTCTGTCCCTTGTCACAGTCTCCCATTTGGTCCCCTAGGGGCGTGTCCATAAATACTGGGCAGGTAGCCCTCATTAAACAGACCACTGCTTGACCCTCAACACGGAGCTCTGTCTCATCTTTGGGGGGATTTACTGTATGCTGATAGAGACTGATTGCCAGGAGTGTAAGCCGCTTGGGTGCTTTTCCTGTTCGTCTGCTAGCAGCTATTCGTGAGGTTCCAGTTCGGGTGTTTGGAGCATTCCCTTGTATGCAGTTCAAGTGTTTGGAGCATTCCATTGTATGCAGTTCGGGTGTTTGGAGCATTCCCTTGTATGCAGTTCGAGTGTTTGGAGCATTCCCTTGTATGCAGTTCGGCTGTTTGGAGCATTCCCTTGTATGCAGTTCGCGTGTTTGGAGCATTCCCTTGTATGCAGTTCGCGTGTTTGGAGCATTCCCTTGTATGCAGTTCGAGTGTTTGGAGCATTCCCTTGTATGCAGTTCGGGTGTTTGGAGCATTCACTTATTGGCGGTTCGTGTTTGGTGTTCTGCAGTAGCTGTGCCTGCATCTCTGGAAAGGGGGCCGATCGCCTAAACGGTTTTTACCCCTTTTGTGCAAAACGGTCCGTTACAGTCTATCTACTCTATCAATAGTCTAGTGGGTTCCAAATTTACACGCCTTCCCACTTAGCCAAGATAGGTTGAGAACTAGCAAACGATAATGTACACCAGAGTCTGCTTACACGACCTAGCGAACGAAATGTACACCCTAGATACGCTAGTCTAGACAAGACACCAGTGTCCGACTTGGACTATATACATTCAACCGAGACCCAGCCTGACTCCATACCAAGATTAGACAGGCTGACTACAGGGCGTCTAATTATAAGCCGTGCGCCTTCGCCTCTTCCCTCCGCTGGAGGGGGCCAATTCCATACACAATTCCAATTCAAACCCCTTATGGGCCTACCGCACAATCGGTATCCAATACCCCTAGTGGGTCCACCGTCAAAAACAGTAGTCGTCTTACCTCCTCGTTCCTGAACCTGAGTTCACACTCATCGACGGGGACACCCCAGCACTTACTACGTAGAAGCCGATGATCTCCTGGACAACAGACCAGTGGCGCCGAGACGAAGGGAGGTCCACGCAGAAGTTCAGGGGTGCAGCTGTAGAGAACGTGGGCAAAGATAGACAGTCTCACGCCTCTTCTTCCTAGCCACCGTTAACGACGAGCTTCCCGGCCAACGCACCAAAGATGTTACCGGGAAACTGACGTAGGCCAAGCATAGAGAGATGGACACAGGTTTCTTCATGAAGGAAGTGATCTTTATTCGATTCACCGACTGGGACTCAGAGGGACTTATGTCACCACAAACAGTAAAGATCTGAGCACTGAATACATAGAGTAGATTCCTTATATAGCACTGTAGCTCCTCCTATAATTAGCTACGCCCACACATACCCTTAACCTAATCAATGAATAGAGTCTAAACTCATCCATCCGGTCTAACCACGTGGCTCATCTGAAACAAAGGAGAGGGACGCGTAATTCCAGTTCCTGCATTCCTGCACATGCTCAGTACAGTGATGACAGTATCTTAGCTACGTGTAACTAACTAACTGATACTACAAACACATGTACCTACATGTGCCTTGTGGCAATCTTGGCCTGCTAAACTTTTATTTTACTGGAATTCCATCACAGGTTAAGTACCCCTTCCCGGCGGTCTTCATTTGCCTCCTGAACAACGGAGACATCCAGCGACAGAGCGGAGATTCGTGCAGACTTCTAGCCGGTTCCTGTTCCACAAGTTTGAGAGTGAAGTCCCGCGGCCTATTAGTCTACCTCAAAACATGGCCGCCATCACACGCTCAGAACCCAAAGACACGAACAGACTTTGTTTCGAAGAAATACAGCATACCATTTGTGGGTTCTGAGTGCTCTTCGGTTAATTGTTTCGCCTCAGCCGGGGCTATGTAATGAATGGTGGAAGACACGAATTATGTATAATACTGGTTGAGTTATGTATTTTTATTCTGTTTTCTATGTGACAAAAACACGTGGGGTTTTGGGCGCTTGGAGATAATTGTATTGTCACAACCGTTGGATTCATTATCTCCAAGCTGGGCGGTGACGATTTCAAACGAAGCATTCTATTTCTATTGGTCCCCCACTTGTATTGTCCCTGTATCCCATCAGGTCCAGAGGGGCTGTCCCTGGACCTGAGATTTTGCATAAACATGGTCCCCTGTGCGTCATTAAAGCCAGTTCTTGCTTGACCTTGAAATCGCAGCCTCGACTCGTTTTGTGGAGAAAAGGGTATCCTAGCTGTATGATAGCTAGTGGGATTGCTCTACATTTACAGGATTCGTATGGAATAACTACCGAAGTGGCTCTCCTCTTGCTCTGCCTTTGGGATCCAGACCATCCAAGCGGTCCTGCTTTCAGCTAGCCTGGAGGTAACCGTAACACCTGTTTCTTATTCTCTGGCCCTTCCAGTGTCCTTCCGTATACCTAATACTTTTCATGTGTCCTTGCTCAAACTGCTTGTTTGTAATTGGTACACAAGTCCAATTGTTACCCTCCTCCTTTGGTTGTTTTTGGACAGAAGGAGTACGAAGTCTTCTCCATCATTGATTCCAGGTTTTCCTGTGGTTCCTTACAGTATTTGGTTGATTGGAAGGGGTATGGGCCTGCTGACCGTTCTTTGGTTTCGGCTTCTGATATCCATGCTGGCAGTAAAATTTGTTCTTTTCATGCCAAGTTTCCTCTCAAACCTGGTCCTGCCCGCCCAGTAGGCGGTCTTCAGGTGGGGGGTAATGTCACGTAGTCATCTGCACATAAAAATGTGGTTAATGGCATTTACTGTCCTGACAGGAAAAGTTGTGCCGATCAACATTACAGTCCTGACAGGAAAAGTTGTGCACATGGTCCTGACATGAAAAGTCATACACATTAGCACATGGAAACCTGATAATTACTTTTGGGGTCAAAAGCCGCACATGGCCAATCAAACCCACAGGAGGGTTTGTGCTGAGCAGCCATCATGCACATGGAAGCCTGGTAATTGCCTTTGGGGTCAAAGGCCGGTTACAGCCAATCGGATCCACAGGAGGGGTATTTAAACCCAACTCTTCTCTTGCTCATTGCCCTGTCGTGGTTTCATGCTTATGGTTATCCGAGAGTGCGTTTCTGATCTCGATTTTCTGGTATTTGACTTTGGCTTTTTTTTTACTTCCCTGATATCTGGTATCCTTGACTTTTGGCTTTCCCTCATCTTTGTGTCTGATTCTGTGTCCCGGACCTCGGCAAGTATTTTGACTTTTCTTGGAGACTTTAAGTCCAGCCATTCCAAGGTCTTTTTATACATTATCCTTAGTCCAAGGTGTGACACAGTACTGCATGCTGGATCAACTTGTAATCCTAACAGCTACGAGTCATCGGAACCTCAGATAGCCCCTGGACTTCCCCAGTAGTCCTCCAACCAAGAATGAACCACACGGTTCTGCATGGACTACCGATGACTAAATGACTAGACAGTGACTGATGCTTACCCGATGCCCGAGTGGATGAGCTACTAGATCGCATAGCCAGGGGATGTTATCTGACCACCATTGATCTCTGAAAAGGCTACTGGCAGATTCCCTTGGCTGAAAAGGCTATCCCTGATGTGACAGATTGCACCCTGTAAACTTGTACTGTTTGTTTTTAATTCTACTGCCTTGAATCATTCTGTATACGAACTAACCAAACACTTAAAACCTACCCAGTTCATATACCAAATAAACTGTTGAACAGATCGACCACACATGACTGTCGTGTGACACTAGTTAACCCCCTTGACCTTCCTAACTCCTACTCTAACCGCAATCCCTGAACAATCTAAGTGGTCGGCTGGGGGGCCACCATTCGTATGGACGAACACGAGGTGGCGGCCATCTTGTTTTGGCGAATGCTTGCAGTGGGGTTTGGTCGTCGAGTGCATGGAACTATTATCGCACACTCGACAGCCCGAACACCGCTGAGACTTCTACGCCCACTTATGTTCGTTCCCATTCATCCAAAGAAAGCGGTGTTCAGTGAAACCAAACTCACGAAAAAGGGGTACACAACTAGCCTTCTCATGATCAGTTCCTTTCGGTATTTCATTGTGTTTGGAGTTCCCGAAAGAGACCAATCGCACAGCCTGAATCTTTGGAACTATTTTGGGAAGGAGTCTCGTGTGTGGTCGGTCAGAAACAAAACTTCCATAAAACTCTTAAACCCCGAACCGATCTGAGTGATTTTTAAATATGTTGCTCCCCCAGATTGGAACAACATATTTAAAAATCACCCAGATCGGTTTCAGGGGTTTAAGAGTTTTATGGAAGTCTTGTTTCTGACCGACTCCTTCCCAAAATAGTTCCAAAGATTTTGTGGCGATTATGTGAGTTTTGGAGTACTTTCGGGTTACCTGTAAATTGTGTTCTTTTTCACCTAGAGATAATTGAGTTAGTACAGTATCTGTCTCAATTATCTCTCAGGCAGAAGGGAGGGATTTATATACAATACACGTGGGAATTAGATGATATACCTAAAAAATAATAAAGAGAACATAGCGTAATACAGTTAGTGGAAATATAATATTCCTTGCTTAAAATTGCACTCACAGGAAAATTGCAGTAATGTGTGCTCTAATGGTGCCTCCCCCAATGTCTTGGGGGACTAGTGTTACCCTTTTAGGATCAGATATCACCCAGTATCAGGAACCATGCAGGACACCGACAGGTAGATAAAAAAGGGGGTTTATTGAAGGGAGGGATTGTATGATTGTACATGGGAGTGTCATGCATTTGAACACCATTATCATTGGTCTGTGACTTTATATTGTAGTTCCCCACAAGGTCCATGTGGGAGTGCCCCATACATGGGAAATGGCATAAAAGGCCAGTGTGGCTACCAATAAATCAGTTCTTGCTTACCCTCCTCATAGACTCACATCTCATAACTGAAGGGACCAGCTATACCTGCTATAATCACCAGCTCTTGTAAGAGCTATACTATCCTGGGAAGTTGGAAAGCATCACTCTGAACAGGGGAAAAGAACGGCTCAGGCGGCGAAACCTGTCATCCTCTCAGGGTAGCCGCCAAGTCGGCCTTTGTCACCCTGTTTGGCTTATACCAGTTTAAGGTTATGCTGTTCGGGATGAAAAATGCACCAGCCACCTTTCAGCGCTTGGTGCATAGACTCCTCGATGGCTTCTAGGACTTCGCCTGTGAGAACCTGAATGACATTACGATCTATAGTGAGTCCTGGAAGGAACACTTAGTTCATGTAGGGACCATGCTGGATCAGATTCGGGCTTCCGGCCTGACCTTGAGACCAGACAAATGCCACCTCGTTATGGCAGAAGTCCAGTACTTGGGACACAAGGTGGGGTGTGGGAAACAGCAAACAGAACCCGCTTAGATGGAAGCGGTCACTAACTGGCCCACACCTCGCACCAAAACCCAAGTACTGGCCTTCCTAGTGACAGCTGGGTATTATAGACGTTTTGTACCTGACTACAGTGCTATTGCTAAACCCCTGACTGACCTGACCAAGAAGAGCTTACCTAGACAGGTCTCCCAATTGTGAAGCTGCATTCCAAGCATTAAAGAAAGTGTTGATTCATGCTCCTGTCCTGGTTGCCCCAGTCCCTAACAAAAGTTTTATCGTCCATACAGACGCTTCCATGTTTGGACTGGGGCCCGTTTTATGCCAAACTGGAGAAGAGGAAGGGGAGCACCATGTCGCGTACATCAGCAGGAAACTATTACCCCGGGAAGTGAGCTACGCGGCAGTGGAGAAGGAGTATCTGGCCTTGGTGTGGGCATTGAAGAAACTGACCCCTTACTTATATGGATGGGAATTTACCCTAATTACTGACCACAACTTGTGTGGTTTAACCGGGTCACGGGTAACAATGGCCAGCTGTTGCATTGGATCCTGGCACTTCAACCCTACAATTTTACTATCCAATACTGGCCCGGTAAGCAGAATGGCAACACCGATGGGCTATCCCGACAAATGGAACTCAGCCTGTAACAGATATCCGGTTATCCCCAAGTTGACCCGAAAAAGGTCAAGCCAGGTCTGCCAGAGTGTTCCACATGGAGGGAGCACTGTAACAGATCCCACTATTCTTGGGTGATAATTTTTCTTTGACTAGATCAGTATACAAACCTAACAAAACAGATTTCCACCTTTGGTTCGTATACCGAACAAAATACCGAACACATGGACCACCCAGAACAGTCGTGTGCTGCTAGTTGACCCACTTGACCTCACTAACACCTACACAAACCACAAACACTTGAACATTCTAAGTGGTCGGCTGGGTGGCAGCCATGTTGTTTTGGCAAATGCTTCAAGCGGTTTTTGGCCTGAACGGCTGAGACTTCTACTCTTACCTATGTTCGTTCCTATTCATCTGAGGAAATCGGCAGATTGTACTGCTGTATGCCATCCATATTACAGCTACAAGTGAGTAGGATTACTATAGACCCTACTTTCCTGATATTCACCTTCTGTACTAGACGTATTGCACCATTATTTTCTCCTCTCTCCACATACGGATTCCAAAGAAGCTGTCTCCATTTGGTCTACACAGAGAATATTCCCCTACACAGGTCGTTGGCTGTCCATCTGCCATAATTCAGGACTTTGTTTTGGTATTGTGACAGATCTCTCTGTATTGAACTTACAGAGTCTTATTCTTCATTCGTTAGTTTAATTTGTGTTTTCCCTTTCATGTGGACTCTATACCGTTCCCTTTTTAACTACCGAAAAAAATTATTGAACGGCCGGCCACCCAGTAGAGAAGTGTGCTGCTGGTTAACCTCTTGGCCCCATTATAACGTTGAGGTTAACTGCAGACACCTCTTAATTGATGCTGTAGCTGGGTGGCCACCATTCGTATACCGAACACGAGGTCACGGCCATTTTAAATCCACGAAAGCTCAGCGGTGTTCGACGGCCAACTCCTGGAACTCAAAACAGACAATTATTGGCATGAACAACGCTGAAGCCTCGGACCTCCCTTCTCCTTCGGTAGACATCAGCGAACGTCCCTCTTTTCGGTACTTTGTGAACAAATAAACCATACCCGAGATAGCCATCCCGTGGAGCCCATGCGTATGGAGAACAGACTTTGTGAACACTTTGACTCCACAGCGATTGGACTGTGTACATAGGATCTGAGCGCTATTCAGTACTTGTGCACTCAGATCCTAGCTATCTGGGGCCCTGTTGAATGCCTATTTTATGTTTTAATATTGAACAGTTATGTATTTTTATGCCTTTTTGTCCTTGTCATCTAAAATGGCGTTTGGTCTTTGTCCTGGGAGATAATTGAATTACTTCACAATTATCTCCCGGGCAGAGCAGAGGGTCCTGGGTAATAAAAGGGGAATGGCTATGTATGTAACTCTGTGATTGGTTGTTACAATGTCCTTGTCACAGTTTCCCATTTGGACCCCTAGGGGAGTGTCCACCAGATGGGAGAGCAGCATAAATACCGGGCATGTAGCCCACATTAAATCAGATTCCTGCTGAACCTCAATACGGAGCTTTGTCTCATCATTGGGGAATTATTCATATGGATTACGTTTGTTCAGCTATTTGGGAGACAGACTGATTCGTGTGATTGTTGTTCAGCTGTTTTGGAGCGCTCAGTAGCTACCTCTGCATTCGGTAAGGGAACGTCCTATACGGCAGCAATCCCTCTCCTACCGGGGGAGCCGTAACAGGTATCTCTCTTTTTTAAGGTTTTTCTTAAGATTTCATATCTTTTTTTATCATATTTTGGACTTTGATTACCTTTAGCTGTACTATAGTCTGTTTTGGCGCAATCTTTATTTGTCTTGTCCTTTTTTCCATCAGGTCCAGATGGGAGTACCGCTTGCATGGGGATTGTCATAAAAGGCCAAGTGTGGTCCCAAAAATCAGTTCACTTCACCCTCAACACGCAGCCTCGTCTCGTGATTGTAGGGAACAGCTGGACCTGCTATAACCACTAGCTCTTATAAGAGCTATACAGCTATACTGGCTCCATTGCCTGCTTGGATTTCGACTTGGGAATATTGCAATGCTACCCACACTAGGGGGAAAGCACCTCTCTGGCGGTGGATACCCCTCCTCTAGCAGGGTGACTGCCACACCACCCCTTTCCTGCATGCCACACCAAGCCTTGTGGCAAATCCAAAACTGCTTGCATTCATAAAGACCTTGCATGCTCGGCCATTTGCACTTGTGCTGTTAGAGAGGGAACACTGCTCTGACCCAAGAAGCACTTTATGTCTGTCCATTCTTAAAAATATCTTCCATCTCATTCTATGTTGCTAGGGATGTCATGGAGTGCTGGCATAAAATGATAAAAGCCTATATTAGATTTTAGTGTATTAGATTCTAACAAACTTGTAATAAATGATTGCCAAATGACTATCAACACTCTCACTCCCTCCCGTTACATCTTCTTCCACGAACTGCCATCCCAGCAAACTCTTTGTTTCAGCCAGTCTCAGCCTGTTGAGCCAGCCTGAGCATCTTACTCGACCAGCGGGAGATACGAACAATCTCTCTGGAACTCCAGCTCCGCTACGGACAAATACCTTACACTGGTCCCTTTACACTCTTGTTTTAACCCCTTTCCCAAAGAGCTAGTAAGGCGCTCTTTGGAGGTTATGTTACCCCCCTCCTCCTGATCAATCGCTCCCTGTGAGACAGAGGAAGCCTTCCTTTTTCAGTCCACTACAGTCCCCGGTAAAAGACCGCAACCTAGCCCTGACTGCCTGGAACTATATTCGAGAAGGACTTTAACAGTGGTTGGTCTAAAAGTTAACCGAATGGCGTTTGGACAATTTTCCATGGATCCAAGTGCTATTTTCTCAGACTTGTGGGGGTACAATGTTGTTCTGGGGTATTTTTGTGTAGCATTGTCTATGTCCGGGAGATAATCAGTTTACCGGTTATCAACTTAATTATCTCCCAGACACAGAGATGCCTGGGCGGGCTTAGGACTGAATAATTAGAGACCCCATGCTGGGGTCCTTGTATAAATACAGACTGATTTACCCTTCATCAAGTTTTGCCTGATGCTAGGGGATACTAGAGCTATATCACACTTTCACTCTGCAGGAGTAGGGAGACTGTTCAGCGGATATACTCAGAGTATAGGGGATCCGTTACATAGATGTTCTTGGACAATGAAATATGGTTTATATATTTTACTTTTAAAATGCTCAAATAAAAACTTGAAATAGATTTAACACTATAACCTATACATTTTACTTACTGGAAATAGGGTCATCTATCCCTTTAATATTCAGACCTAATGAGAAAACATAAAGCATGTCAAATGCTGTTTTTGAATAAATATGAGGTACCGTTAAAGTGTAATCAGTGAAAATGGATAAAATAGCAATTGAGAATTGCACCAAGGTGAAACATTCAATTGTTTGTTGCATTGCATAGGAGTAAAATACAGCATACAAATTAAACGGACACTATAGTCACCAAAACATTTTTAGTTTATCAAAGCAATTTTGATGTATAGAAATTGCCCCTGCAGCTTCACTGCTCAATTCTCTGCCATTTAGTAGTTATCATATATTTGTTTATGCAGCCCAAGTCACAACTTCCTGCATGTGACTTGCACAATCCTCCTAAACAATTGCTGTAGTAAAGGGTCATCTAATGTTTACCCGTCCTTTATTGCACAGTCTATTTCATTTAGAATTTCTTATATTCTGCTCTGTTAATAGCTTGCTAGACACTGCAGTAGCCACCTGTATGTAATTAAAGTTCAATTTACAGAGCTGGAGAAAAATCTTTTAAAGTAAGTAACATCTTATTGAAAATAAAACCATTTTTTATAGAGGCTGTGTAAGTCACAGCCAGGTGAGGTGTGGTTTTAGCTGCATGAACAGAAACAAAAGTGATTTAACTCCAGAATGGCAGTGAATTGATCAGTGAAACTTCAGAGACATGATATATATATATTAAAACTGCTTCATTAAGTTGTTTTGGTGATAATAGTGTCCCTTTAACTCTTTTTTTTTTTTTTTTTGTAGAAACACAAGCGCACGTGATGTGATGACTTTTGAGAAGGTACTTATTGAGGGTAACAAAGTGTTAAAAAAATCTCTAAGACAGAAAGGGGTATTTTTCTAAAGCCATACACTTACAATCTGATGCCCAGTTGGAGTGATACTTAAAACCTCCAGTTATTTACATATCCATAGGGATTTGGAGTAATGTGCAACTAACTCTTTTCTTTGCTTTTTATTGTATGCATTGAGTCTGGTGTGTACTATGGTAATTGCTCCTGACCAGGAGTAGTGGTAATCTGAGCACAGGACTTATTTTTGTGTATTTGTATTTACTTTTGTAACACACATCCATGTTACAATGCTGCCGCCTACCCCATGTGTTCCATATTAAGGGTTAATAAGTATGTGAGGATTTAGAAAAATACCCCTCTCTGTCTCATTAGAGATTTTTTATTTTAAAAAGATGAAGCTGAATGAAACAAGGTGAATTGTTAGTGTAGGACTCACCTAAGAGGTTTACCTTGACGTGGCAAGTGAGTTTACAATCTAATGGTCATTGGATTGATACTAAAAACCTCTGGTTATTTAAATATACATAGGAATTTCAGATAATGCGCAAGTAACTCTTTTCTTTGGTTTTCATTGTATCTCCTGTGACTGATGTGTACTATGGTCACTACAGCCGCCCAGGAGTAGTGGGAGTCTGAATGCAGGACTTTTTTTTTCTGTAATTGTTTATCTTACTATAAGACTTCCTTATCAAAAAAGTAGGCTAGACTCGATCATCAACGGTACATCCAGTACACCTCTCTGGGTGTACTGTCGGTGGCTGAGTATAGCATACCTTTTTGATAAGCAAGTAGTCTTCTGTGGTGAGGGTGTGTGTCTAAAGAGGCAGGCTAGTGGTACAGCAAAACATATATTTATTTTATGCAAAATTACAGCATATTAATGAGGACAAAATCTATCAAATGCTTTGGATTAGTATTGGTGCCCAGAGTGTCCCTTTTAATACAAGATTACAAAAATTTGAGATTTTTTTTTATTTTTTTTTTAGAAGCAGGTCTCAATCAGTGATACTGGCATAACCATAGACCAAATAACTAGCTAGGTCAAGATTACAGAATGGAATTACATTGTTGTATGTATTTGATGCAGCACATTGGAAAGAAAACTATTAGACATAACCCCTGTTTAAAATTGTAAATCAAATTGTGAGGAAAAACAAATGACTATGAACATTAGAGGTCAGAATCCAATACCTCTCCTCTGAATTGTAATTAATAGATGATATTTTGTAAACTACCCTTTGAATTTGTGGAACTAACTACACCGCCTGGTAGGAAGGTGTATCCCAGCAGCAGTTTTGTCATTTGAGCAGTACACAATTTTTTTTTACGATATACTGAAACTATTCCCATTGTGCTTGTCAAGTTTATGGATAAGTAACTGCAGTCACGATATAGTTTAACTCACACTATCCTCTTATAAACCACCCTCTTCAGAAAGAGTAGGGACAGACTGACCGTAATCTGTGCCTCTGGGCAAAGTTGGGCTCTGAGTCTCCTTAACATCCAACATAAATCCATACCAACAATATATGAAGTTATTCATTCATTAAGATTGTCATTTTAGGATGCTGACAAGGAAATTAAAATGTCACACAATAAAACCTATAAAAAAAAAAATGAAGTCACACACAGAACTATTTTTACCCTTCAAGGGTATTTATCCTCCTCATTTGCATTATGTGTCCTTGCTATGAGTGGAGGGGACTAGATTGTTATGTTAACTGGTAACTTTTTTAATAATTTTTTAATTTACATTTAACCCCTTAAGGACCAAACTTCAGGCATAAAAGGGAATCATGACATGTCACAAAGCGGTTAAACAAAAATGGATTATTGCATGTTAAAAATGTTTACTCAAGTTATAGATCATTTTAAATGTTATTAAATGATTCCCCTTTAAGACAGAACACCTTTTACACATTTAGTAAGACAATAAATGTGTCCTACTTTAAATATGTTTTTGTAGTTAAGAGCTTACCTTCTGATTTGGATTCATCATGCAAAGCTAGAAAAGTCACTAAAATCGTCACAGAGTGAATATACACATTTTTTAAAAAAATTGCCATGTTCTCACTTTTTATAATTGATAATTTTTGTATTCCTAGAGCAAAGATAAAATTATTGCCCTTTAAACTGATAATAATGAGGCATGCTGTGCTGTTTACAGAAATCCAATTAACAACATTATGATGTCATAGTGGTAATGGTTCTTAGACAGCAGCAACAATTAATAATATAAGGTTGCTAGGGAACTGTTTGTGAATTAAAATTTGTAATATTTTTGAATTGTTTCAGCAATTAAGATTTCATATTTTCCTCATTCCAACATGAGTACACAAATGTTTATTTTGAGATCCTAAAAAGTAAACAATATTCTAAAAATTACATACAGTTAATATGCTAGTAAGACATTCATGGCAAAATATGAATCTATTGTATCACATCCGTTGCTGGGTCTAAGTCTAAACAAGATTGTGGGAGAGGGAACTTGCAAGTTGTAATTGTAGTTCTAGACCTCCCTGCAGTAAAACAATATAAGATCCCAAAGAATCAGAAGAAGGTGTAAGTCAGGTGATAAAAGCATTGGTATCTCAAGGAGTATTGAGAGTGGGTAATTCCAAATGTAATTCACCATTTGGCCAATAATCAAGCCGATGGCACTTATAGTTTAATTGTGGACATGCGTGTGGTGAATAAGTAGATCTCATCAGATATCATGGCACAAGTAGATGGCGATGTTAAGTACTTTTCTGTCATGGATATAGTCAATGGGTTCTTTTTCTATACCATTAAATCAAGATAGCAAGTATTGCTATGCTTTTACCTTTAAAAATAATCAATATCTGTTCCAGGTGTTGCTACAGGGCTTCCACTCCTCACCAGCTTATTTTCATAAAGCATTGGCTCAAGTATTGGAACCCCTGGGGTATGGGAATAAGATTTAGCAATATGTTGATGATCTGTTAGTTCAAACAGTAACAAGGGAAGAGCATGAGCAGATACTGTGTGATATTTGTCAAGCACTGGCAGATAATGGGTTAAAACTGAACACATTCAAAGTGCAGATCTTGAAAGAAAGATTGTCTTCCCTATGAGTTAATATAGATCCAGAATGTAAAACACCATGTACAGGGGGTTAAAGCATTACAGCAACTGCCAAGACCAATGTGTCTGATCTACAGAAATGTTTAGGCTTGA
The DNA here is from genome assembly GCA_933207985.1 of Pelobates cultripes. Taxonomy (NCBI): domain Eukaryota; kingdom Metazoa; phylum Chordata; class Amphibia; order Anura; family Pelobatidae; genus Pelobates; species Pelobates cultripes. The sequence goes on along the minus strand of OW240921.1, from coordinate 57,190,182 downwards.
TAAATGTTAGCAGAGAATTATATATGATATGGCAGGGATAGCAAAACCCTTATGCAATATGCTAAAATATAAAAGATAAGATCATCTGGACAGGGGAAGTTGAAAAGAGTTTAAATCTGTTAAAACATGTTCTCACACAAGTGCCTGTGCTAGCTGCTCCCATTGAAACAGTACCATATATTGTTCAATGTTACGCAGGTGTCTCTTCATTAATAGCAGATTTAATGCAAAGGTATGTGTAGCGGAGCGGCAATATTAAATCCCACGATCTCTGCTGGTAAAGAAGGTAATCCACAGTCAGCGCTGAAAAGTAAGGCAATATCCCAAATCCCCCAGTAACCGGACTGTGACGAGACCAATCTCGCCACATTGCATTGGAGAAGCCTGGTTGCTCGCCTGCTGCCTCTGGACTATGGCCCCCTTTTAAAAGACTTTATTTCGCCTGGAGAAAAGCTGTATTCGTGCTTTTCTGCCAGTTGTTCGGTAGATTCAATCTACCGAACAACCGCACGAATGAATAGACCACCTGGGAGCTGGAGTGTGCCGGCAATTAACCTCCCTGAAGCTGCGGTTAACCGCAGCTTAATTGACGAATGCTGGGTGGCCGCCATTCGTATCCCGAACACGAGGTCGCGGCCATTTTAAACATACGAATGCACAGCGGTGTTCGCCCCTATTTTCATGGAACTAAAATCGGACACCGTTTTGCGCGAACACCGCTGAAGCCGCCGACCTCCCTTCTTGTTCGGTGGAAGTGCACGAACGGCCCGGTGTTCTGTAGTTTTGGTTGAATGTGTTATACCCCAGATAGGAATCCCATGTAGCCCATTCGTATGAAACTGACTGTAAAGACTTTGGCTCCATGGCAATTAAACTGTATTCGTGTGGTCTGAGCGCCATTCGCTTAATAATGTGCGCTCAGACCTGAGCTATCTGGGGATATGTTACATGTCTGTGTTTTATGTAATAAATGTTACTTTATGTATTTTAAAGTATAATACTGGTTTTGTATCCCCCATGTGTAATGGAGTTTTGCCTTTGTCTTGGGAGATAATTTAATTACTTCCCAATTATCTCCCAGGGCAGAGGGGAGGAAGCCAGGATGCATTGTGGGAATATATTGTGACTGTGTGTCCTATTTGTCTACTTGTCTGTCTTTTGTCACAGTCTCCCATTTGGTCCCCTAGGGGAGTGTCCACCAGGTGGGAGACCTGCATAAATACTGGGCAGGTAGCCCTCATTAAACAGACCACTGCTTGACCCTCAACACGGAGCCTTGTCTCGTCTTTGGGGGGATTTACTGTATGCTGCTAAGGACTGATTGCCAGGAGTGTAAGCCGCTTGGGAGCTTTTCCTGTTCGTCTGGTAGCAGCAATTCGTATGGTTCCTGTTCGTGTATTTGGAGTGCTGTATTGGATGCCGTTCGGGAGTTTGAAGCATTCACTTATTGTATGCAGTTCGAGTGTTTGGAGCATTCCCTTGTATGCAGTTCGGGAGTTTGGTGCATTCACTTGTATTCAATTTGTGAGTTTTGGGTGATTCTACAGTAGCTGTGCCGGTCTCTAAAAAGGGATTATCGTCTAAGCGGTTTTTTCCCCCTTTTTTGCAAAACGGTCCGTTACACGGACGAAACACAGTTCTGGGAGTCAACTGAGGTTTTTATTCACAGCATCCAGTATTTATGCAAGTCCCCATGCAAGGGGTTTCCTTACTGACATTGCAGGGGTAACACAGTAGGGGACTACATGGGGACTTAACATTCAGACCTTTTCTCCCATCAGGCACTGCTGCATGAGAAGGACACTCCCATTAGAATATACCGTTAAGTGGATTATCCCTCCGTGCAGCAGAACCAGCAATTCACTTTAAAATCCATAACCAATACTTAGTCTATTTAAACGAACGGACATTCGGTAGCTGGGGTCGGAGTGCACAGTTCGTTAGAATACCGCTCAGATCCCAGCTAAAACAACCGAACGCTGCACGAAATACACTTTGCCATTGAGTTCGCCCCAAATTATCGAACACCAATGGGGGAACCCTAATAGCGAAAGACCGGAGCTCCTGAACGGCCTGGAAGTCCAGCGGTGTTCGCGCCGTCGAGTAGCCGTTTTCAGTTCCATGCGCTCGACGACCAAACACCGACAAAGGATCCAAGATGGATCCGCCGTGTGGTCGGTAGCCGAACGGCGGCCACCTAGGAAAGCCTCGAATTATCGGTTAACGAGCGCCGCACGTCCCTCTCTGTGAGGGCTATTAGGGGGTAGCTCATTCGGTTCACGAACAGCCTGTAAAGTGTCTGTTCGTGAAACGAAACACATGAATGCTAGCAGCTTTCGGCTGCTAGCATATGAATTCACTACAAGCATACATTAACCCACAGTAAGCAGAATACATTTAAATAGATAACACTATCAAACAAGGTTACACATACAGTACAGCGGCCATTACAGACAACCTTTTTATATATATATATATATATATATATATATATATATATATATATATATATATATATAAATAGTCCAACATGCTACAAGTGGTGAAGTTTGCCACTGTATGGCTCTTTACAAATATACTGGGATATTTTTCTAAAATGATGTCTCCAGGGAAAGAGTAATGTTTTCCTGTGTAAAACAGCTCTTAGCTGTATGTTGAGCTTTAGAAGCAACACAACACATTGTAGGATTTGGACAGACTTCCCAATTGTCTCCAGGATAGAAGACTCTGTGGAACTGGTTTTGGGCAGAAAAGCCATGCTTCATTTGGTCACAAAGGACTATGATCTATGATCTATCTTTTGAACCACTGGACCAATTTGTATGATTTTGATTCTGAAAATGTAAGTTTTATGTGAATGTGATGCATACTTTTAAAATTGTGAATAATGTGGAAAAACTGTATTTCTCTGCCTGTGATAATTACATTACCCATTGTGTAAGGTAATTGTATCACAGGCAGAGGGGAGGATTTTGTGTGGGAGTGTATTGTACGTGTTTATTGGTTGTTTTCCAAAACCCTGTAGGTGGTACTAATGTGTATATAAGAACAATAAACACACAGCTCTATCTGTTCCTGCTTGACCCTCAAAACGGAGTGCTCGTCGGCATGTATTAGCGCGAGAATCACCATGGTAGGTGCAGAAACTGGCATCGAAAGTTGATATGGATGACATCCACATGCAAAGTTGCTACCATGGGGATGTGCGATTTACCTGAGGTTTTCTAGAGTCACAACTCTGCGGAACAGAGTTGTGTTTTTTTTTATATGTCCCAATATTTTGGGGGCTACCCCAATTAAAAAAAATATATATATATATATATATATATATAAAAAAACAGTGTTGGCTACCTCATCATCCTCCTCCTCCACGGTCACTGCCTCCTCAACTTATGGGTCACTTAGTATAAACTAGGGACACATTAGCAGAGGCTTGTGAAGGCCTTTTCTCCATGCATCAGGAGTTGAGCATTTCTCCTTGCATCAGGACTGCAAGAAATGCACCGCAGGCCACAATTGTTTTTTTTTTTATATGTATTGGCTACCCTAATTAAAATAAATATATAAAAAAACAGTGTTGGCTACCCCCTCCTCCACCGCCGCTACCACCTACACCGCCACGGTCACCACCTCCTCAACCTATGGGTCCCCTAGTATAAACTATGTACACAATAGCAGAGGCTTGTGAAGGCCTTTTCTCCATGCATCAGGAGTTGAGCTCAGATTGAACAATGAAAGAGAATACCCTGCACTCCAACCCTCTCTCAACTGGATAATTCTGGTGATCCTCCTGACAGCCATGCTTTAGATTTTGTTTTATGTTCTTCCAAAGCTAAAATCAAAGATTCCATCTAGTGCTATTTTATGGCTCAGCTGTATTTTAAATTTTTATGTATTTTATGTTATTTAAAGTGATTTCTCTATCTACATTTGTTTGCAGGGCACCCCCATTTTACTTGCTTTTGCAGCTCTCTATCTCTTTCAAGGAGTTTTTTTAGAGGGATTTTTGTGGCCAAAAGTTTGGGTCCCCATTGACTTCAATGGGGTTCGGGTTTGGGGTCAAGTTCAAACCCGAACCCAGACTTTTTTTTCAAAGTTCGGCCAAACCCACCGGACCCGAACATCCAGGTGTCCGCTCAACTCTAATAGTAACCTTTGACCTAAGTTTTGCTAGCCAGTCTCCCTCTGTATTACCAAGGCTCATATTTCTAAAGACATCTATTTATATACCATGCATATAGAACTCCTTTGTGTAGCTTACAGGAAAAAATAAAGTATGGCTTTAATCATAGATTTCAAATGAAGCGAAGTCACTCCCCTCTTTCTAAGATAGCCACTTAATTTAAAGTAAGGCAACATTATGAATATGCCCCTATGTAACTGAATGTTAAACCTATAAAACTGATTATAGCTTAGATTTCGTGGCCAATACCTTTAACATCAAAAATGGATAACATCTGGAACATTGCTCTGTATTGGACAAAGACTGTTAATGACAAAAATATTAAAAAGAGAAACAAGCAAAAAAAGGCGCTAAAAGTGTAAAATTTGTGATACAATAAATATAAATCAATATATAAAAGGTAAAGCAGCACCTAAAAGTGCCTAAGCTCCAAGAAACACCCTAAGAATAAAAATAGAAAAAAGGTGCGCTGTATCTTTAAATTTCAAAGTGCAGACAAGTGCATCAAAAGTGTCAAAAAAGTGCAAAAAGTGCATGCACAATATGTAAATAAACTTAACACAATATACCATATGTGCACTTTTGCAGGTGGGTATTGTGAAAACCAACTTAAAAAATAATAATGGTACCTTAGAACTCCACATAGAATTAGAACTTGTGGCTTAAGACACAAGTAAAGACTGTTAATGACTTATGTTAGTGAAGTGTATGTTTGAATAAACATAAGTTTAGCTGCAAGACACTCTGATTCGATTTGTTAAGAAAACTGGTATGTGACAAACATCTCAAGAAATGCCAATTTCTTACAGTGACCCACTGTGACAGAACCATCTGTCTGTGGATTACTTTTATTTTCCCTTCATTCGTCTGTTTGTTTGGCTACCCCCTCCTCCACCGCCGCTTCCACCTACACCGCCGCGGTCACTGCCTCCTCAACCTATGGGTCACTTAGTATAAACTATGTACACAATAGCAGAGGCTTGTGAAGGCCTTTTCTCCATGCATCAAGACTTGAGCTCAGTTTGAACAATGAAACAATGTACGGGCAGGGTTATACCCTGCACTCCAACCCTGTCCATACAGCCCCTACGTTTATTTCCTCTTTTTACCGAACAACTGCCGAACGGCCAGCCACCCAGCATGTAAGTGTGCTGCTTGTTAACCTCTTGGCCCCATCAGAATGTTGTGGTTAACTGCAGATACTTCCTAATTGTCGAATGTCGGTTGGGTGGTCGTCGTTCATATGAACGAACACGAGGCGGCTGCTCAGCGGTGTTCGTCGACGATTTAATGGAACTAAAAACGGACATGATTTCTCATGAACACCGCTGAAGCCGCCGACCTCCCTTCTCTTGTTCTCATTCGTATATGAACACCGGGCCGTTCGGGACTTTGGCTATGTGAACCAAGTTACCCCAGATAGTCATCCTATGGAACCCATTCGTATGCCGAAAGACTGTGTGAAAGACTTTGGCTCCATGGCGATTGAACTGTATCTATGTGATGTGAGCACCATTCAGCAATAATGTGCGCTCAGATCTAAGCTATCTGGGAATACGTTGAATGTGCCTGTTTAATTCGGTATTTTGTGACCTATATTTTTATGTAATTTTCAGTTTACTTGTAAAATGGAGTCTAGTCCCTATCCTCAGAGATAATTGAGTTACTTCCCAATTATCTCCAGGATAGGGAGGAGGGTTTACATATACCTGTGGGAGTGTTCAACTATGTGCCATGCTATGATTGGTTACTGTCTTAAGTTGTACCAGTTTTCCACCAGGTCCCCTAGGAGAGTGTCCACCCGGTGGAAGACCTGCATAAATAGGTAGCCCACATTAAACCAGATTCCTGCTGACCCTCAATACGGAGCCTTGTCTCGTATTTGGGGGGAATTATTTGTATGGTTTTCTCTGTTCGGCTGTTTGAAGTGTGGATGATTCGTATGATCTGTTCGGCTGTTTGGAGTGATTGGCAGCTGCCTTTGCATTCGGAAAGGGAACATCTTACACGGTTTTAACCCCTTTCCTACCTGGGGTGCCATAACATCCACCAAGAAATATTAGCGGATGGGGCCCTGATAAGGGAAGACCTGCGGGACCTGACCGGCCGCCTTGGCCTAGTGGAAAGTGTCACACAAGACCACACTCACACCATTGCTGAACTGCAAAGGGAGGTGGGGGAGATGCAGCAATGGAACCAGGCCTTTGAATGCAGGCTAGACACCCAGGAGAATAGGCGAAGGCAGAAACATCTGAAAATCAAGGGAGTCCCGGAGAATATACCCGCGGCTGAACTCCCACACCTTACCCGGCGCCTCATAGCAGCCCTGCTGACCCCAAAACAAGCAAAGGGAGTGTCTCTAGAGGGAGTATTCCGACTCCCGAGACCTACCAAAACACCCCTGGCAACATCCGGGGACCAGGTGGTCCATTTTCAGAGCCTTAAGAACAAAACAGTGGTAATGACCGCCATCAGGGAGCAGTCACCCTACAAGTTCGAGGGGATGTCACTGGCCTTTTATGCGGATCTTTCCGGGGGGACCCTGGCATGGCGGCGATCACCTCGCAAGTTTACACTACTCCTGCAAGCAAAGAATATTAGCTTCTGCTGGAGCCAAGCCCACGTGCTGCTCATCACACAGCGGGACTCCACCATCTCCATCCATGACCTGGCTGAAGCTACTACTCATCTCCAAGCACTGGGCCTTCCACATGATTCCCTGAGCAAAACAATACAAGCAGCGGTACACTTGAACCCTCATGGCTGGGACCCAACGGCCACCCGGGACTTTGTGCCTAGATGCACCACTTTGAACCCACAAGCCGGGACCATGACTTAATTTAACTCTCTTTTTTTGTTTCTCAGGGGTACAGCAGTACATTCCCCACACAACCCACTCCACCTTTCTCCCACCCCAGAACACACCGCACCAACAGTCCCCCGACGGCCAACCTTACAACGTTTTACCCCCCTGAATGCCCCAGGGTAATTCAGGCATGCTTAGTTCCCCCTAAGACCTGTGCAACGGGTTTCGCCCTGAACAGCAAAATCTAAGAAGTAGCCCTACCATCATAGCCCATATTTCCCATCACAGCTTAGTTCGTCCCCACTATCCCATAGAAGTTTCCACCACACCGCGAGCCCCTCACTATGGAGACCTGACCAACAGAAGCCTACACAGGTGCTTGAGAAAGACCCACTGCAGACACGGTCACTTAGGACTTACCCAACCTGGGGTGTCAGCCACACACAGGCACGCCAAACCCTTGCACGGATGGAACACTCCACAACGTACCAGCACAAATCTTAGGTGCAGGCAAACTTGGTGCTCTCATGATTAGAGAAGGAGCCCACGATCCATTGCTACACACAGCTATGGGGAGACACTCACCTATTTATGCGCTTAGACCGACTGTTGACCCCTCTATATATTTATACATTACTAGTCAGTCCACACAACTCGTTAACATTTATTGCTAGCATTACACTACTGTTCACACCACTTTAACAAAAAATATGCACTGTTATACTTGCCTAACAATTTCTGATCTATGTTGATTCATTCGCCGGCAACAGCTGTTGGGGCATTGCCAGCACGTATGTAAAGTTTATTCTATGCACCAAAAATAACGAATTTAAAATAATTGTGGAGTAAAAGGAATTGACGTAAAACATTTACACTATGCTGACAGATTCATGTAGCCTTCTCCAAATGAGCATAGACCTGCAAGTGGCTTAACACAGACAACATCCATGACCCTCTCCCCTCGTTTCCATAGCTGTCCCCTCCTTCTCTTACAATATTTTCTTGTTAAAATTATGTACTGCTAGGGAATGTACAAAATACTATTGCACATATGTGGAATCATTAAGGACTTATGTCCAGACTATGTATTCCTTTCCAATATGAGTCTTCACCTTGTTGAACTGTCCAGGCAAATCAGGAGATTGTCACATATGCATATCATTGAAACCATGTTATTATGTAACATACTTATGCAACTGATGTTTATATTCTGCAGTGTGCTTTTAATAAACAGATTAATAAAAAAAAAAATTATATAATATTTCCTGGCCATATCCATGGCAGCACAACATTAGGTAGCTCCTTCCTATCCCCAGTCTGTTGGTCTTAAGACCTTGTAAAGTTTTCTTTTATGGCTTACCTGAGTATTAGTTCCTCTAACCCCTTGGGAGTTCACACTCTCTCCCCTGGGAAGTCTCCAGCATACGGCCCTGCGCAAAGGTGTCCACCTGGAGAAAACCCCTATAGTGTCCGGGGTTTTTTCTGTCAACTTGCAGTGACCTTAGGGGTAGAAAGTATGATTTAAGTATCTAAATTAAGTATCTATATATGGAATTTACCCTTTATCCTTAGAATATTAAGAGTAAAAGAAGATGTCAGCATTACCTGAGAATGGCGTTCGGATGAGAGCTGCAGGCGGTAAGATTGTTTCACATCGCAGTGTACTAAATGGGTTCGGCGTTCGGATATTTTGGTGCGCATGCGCGTCATTCGTGTCTTTATGAGCGTGCGGGCGCTAGCCAGGCCTTGCAGGTTCGCTTGCTCGCTCGCACGCGTTTTCCTTTCGTCAGTATTTCAGCGTTGTGCAAATATGTGCAAATTATCTAAAACTGCTCCCCCATGCCCTTCTTACTCCCCCCTCACCCTCCCTGTGTCCTTCTTACTCCCCTTCCCCCTCCCTGTGTCCTTCTTACTCCCCTTCCCCCTCCCTGTGTCCTTCTTACTCCCCTCCCTGTGTCCTCCTTACTCCCCTCCCTGTGTCCTCCTTACTCCCCTCCCTGAGTCCTCCTTACTCCCCTCCCCATGTCCTCCTTACTCCCCATCCCATGTCCTCCTTACTCCCCTCCCCGTGTCCTCCTTACTCCCCTCCCCGTGTCCTCCTTACTCCCCATTCCGTGTCCTCCTTACTCCCCATTCCCGTGTCCTTCTTACTCCCATTTCCTTCTTCTTCCACTCCCCATCCCTTCTTACTCCCTCCCGAGTCCTTCTTACTCCCCTCCCGAGTCCTTCTTGCTCCCCATACTCCCCGTGTCCTTCTTACTCCCCTCCCCGTGTCCTTCTTACTCCCCATTCCCCGTGTCCTTCTTACTCCCCTCCCTCCTCCCTATGTTCTTTTTACTCCCCCCATGTTTTTTTACTCCCCGTCCCCATGTTTTTTTTTACTCCTCCCCACCCTCCCTCCTTCTGTTCTTTTTACTCCTCCTCCCTATGCTCATCTCAGTTCTCACCTTCCCTTCCCTGTAGCGTGGCAGAGCTCCTCTTCCTCCTGGCTGTCAGTTCAGCAGGGTACCGTGTGGTAACAGGAGATTCAGTTTCCTGTTCCCGGCCGGACTTAAAGGAAGTGAGCACTCCCGGCCGGACTGACAGCCAGGAGGAAGAGGAGCTCGGCCACGCTACAGGGAAGGGGAGGACGGAGGTGACGAGAGAGGAGTGCTGCAGCTGCCTGAGGCTATCTATAGAGTGCTCAGGCGGCTGCAGCCTTATAGGAAGCACCGGCTCTGCTTGGGGCCCCGGGCCAGCTCGGGGCCTCAAGCAATTCGACGTGCCTGGTTCCAGCGAAACAAACAGCGTTGGATTTGTTGGCTGAGCGTTAAAACAGCAAATACGAAGCCTTCTGTCATGTTATAAAATTGTAGATTATGCTAGCTTTAGTGTACCTAGAATCTTAATTTTATTAATGACAGGAGGCGAGTATTTCCTGCCCATTCTTATCCCTCCCTTGTTTAATTTTAATAGTTTGTGTTCATCAGGTAAGTATGCAACTCTGCTTGTTGTCTCTACTACCTGTCACTTGTTCTTATGTCTAATTTTTCATAAGTAGGGTTGGGATCTTTACATATTATGTTTTTTTTTGGTTGCTACATTGGGTACCTACATGTTTGTTCAGAGTACATTTCATTGGCTAACCAACCTGTTCGATTCTGTTTTTTTTCTCTCGTTTCAGTTTACAGTCCATCAACGCTATGTGGTTTGGCATTTCTTCTCGGATGGTGGACATTGTTGTATTCATTGTATCTAGGACTTTGTTTCTTTCCCATTATATTTTCTGCCTTTTGTTATGTTTGGTCGCAGCTTGAAAGAGGAAATTATGTATGGGGAGGGGAGTTTTATAGTACCTAAATTTTTTCTGATTGTTTTTTCTGTGCTGCTGTGGAGTTCTAGTAAAGAGAGACTTAAGCAAATACTCACCTCCTGTCATTAATAAAATTAAGATTATAGGTACACTAAAGCTAGCACAATTTACTTACATAATGGATTCTATTCTGCCTCTTTAAATGCCTTGCAAATCTTAATTTTGCTACTTGTAGCAGTGTTCCCCATCTTTATTTTCTTTTCCACATATGTTGTTATGTATTGTGGCACTAGTATAGTGAGCCCAGGTAATAGTGACTTACTTTGCATTGTATCTATCCTAGTTCAGCATGTTAATATCCGCAGGCAAGATTCTACTGATATCAGCAACATTATCACCCACACGCTTGTCCTAGATCCACTGGGTTTGCCACCTGTCAGTCTTAGTTTCTTTATCCCTCAAAATTAATCCTGATTAGATCAGCTATGTATACACAATTGATCTAGTCTTAGAGCTAAAGCTACATTATCTTGTTTTTTATTCACTCTTGTCTATTCTCATATAAAATGTTCAGGTATCTCAAATGCCATGAAAAAGTCTGTAGTTGCAATGCTTGTTACCACTGTTGTGGCCGTACAGGCTTGATTGTAATTTGATGCAAAAAAAAAAATAAAAAAATAAAAAAAAACAAAAAAAAAAAAAACATTAGTTATCTGTAAAGGACAACTCTTATTTATCAAAATAGCTACATCATTTTGCTTCTGCCTTTTACCACAGAGAAAAGCCCATTGTGCACACGTCATGAAAACAGGCTGTAGCAAATTGTTAATAATAGAAATTCATTTTTTTCACCTCTCGAAATCAGTCAGTTGCTGCCTGTTCACAGGAGTTCTTGCCAGTTTCACATGAAACATTTTCATATAGGAAAATTTAGCAATACTTGTTAAACAAGTATTTTCATACAGACTACGAAAATGACAATATAACTGTAACGGAGCTCCTTGTACTCCGACTGAGTACCCTCCGTTGACGGATGCTCCTAGCGCTTCCTGAGGACTCCAAGCACTGCAGCAGACACCACAACCACCACAGACTCCGCAACCGCCGTATCTTGACTGGAGTCTCGCCGTCTTCCTTCCACCCTGGATCAGCTTCTGTCCTCCAGGACTGTGTGGGAAAGAACTCTTCCTTCCACCCTCTATGAACCTCCAGCATCCAGGACTGTGTGGTGAAGACCCCTCCTCCAAGGAGAGCGTGTCAGGAACAAGCTCTTAAAAGAGCTAAGTGACTCAAGCTCAGGGGAGCATGAAGAGCATAGCAATCCCCAGTGTGATTATAACATCTCCCTCCAATAACGAGACAAGGCTACGTTTAGAGAGATCAAGAAGAACTGTCAAAACCTTTATTTCCCTTGGGACCAGCCAATAGGGTCACCACAATAACATTGTTGTGAAACCTCAATAAATTCACAAACTGTCAAACCATATCAAGCAACACACAGTGACTTATCACAACACAATGGCACATTTTTAAAGGGGTGGGGGGAGACAATATTTAACAGTAAATATCTCACCTGCCTACAGAATTAGCAATATGCAAATCTACCCGAATATGCAAATGAACCAGTCTTGCAAATCAGGTAGTGCATATTGCTGTTGCTACCAACAGAGGGCACTAGACAAGCTCCATAGCCAAACCCACCTAGTTGGTAGCAAACCTCAGCAATACAAGAGAGCAGGCAATACATTACACAGTACATACACACACACACACTATAAACAATTACATTACACACACCCTGCACCTATAATGGGTACAGGGTGACTAAAACATAAGATAAATAAAGCAGCCTACATAAATAGTCTGTCTGAAGGTATACTAGGGGCATTAAAGCCAGATACATGAAAGAGTCATAGTCACAGGGGAGGAGGCTGGCAAGTAGGCCTCTCCAGGACCAAGTGGCGAAGGGCACTTCGTCACAATAACATCTTTATTTCCTAATAAATATAAATGTCTAATACCTCTTCTGACACAAATTTTATAATTAAAATCTGGAATCAATAATGATAACACCTTTATTGGGATAGCTAAGGAGATAAGGTGACAGTTGCACAGAAAGTCTCTAGATTTATCTCATACTGGCAATGTTGCTTTGGTAGTGGGTAGAGAATCAGAAAGGTCTGGTCTATGTGAGGATGAAAACCAATGTAGGCAATTTATATTCAGATCCTTCGTACAAAAATCTTCTATATGTACCCATTATTTATTTATTTATATATAGAACAAAATGGTGGAAAATAGCACTCCCAGGACATACATATGGTGAAAAAATATAACTTAGCTTTATTCAGCGACTGCCACAAAGTATCAACGTTTCAGTTCCTATGCAGAACTTTTGTGAGGATATATACATACACACCAAACTATCCAAGTATGGGCTGCACTCATGAAGGTTAGATCGACGTTTCGGTCCACGCAGGGACCTTCCTCAGGATCAAGTGACATAAATATAACTGAGAACCAATGTGAATATATAGGTACATTCATTATGAAAAAGTGACTTACCCCAGGTGTAAGACATAATCACCGGCGTCCCTCACAAACCACCGCGCATGTGCACGAACACCGCGCCCACTCCGTGAAGCGCGGTCCATGCGTGATGACATTACAATGCGCCGGTACCCCGGCAACTCGTCCAGCATCACCATGGAAACCGCCTATAATTAAGAAAGTATGGAAGCCGGACAGTAAATAACTATCGTGTGTAACAGATATATAAAAAACAAAGGGTGAATAAGAATAGATAAATAAAAAAACAGCATTGGTATACTGTGCAAACATGTCCTATATTCTAATGTTCATGATCAAAGTTAAATGTACGATTTGGTAATATAGAAGTGAATCAGGATTAGTGGCAATCAGTAGATAGATAATCATGACAATACATTATTATAGTGCATTGGTTGTCACTTATATTATTACAGTGGGTATCACTCATAATATTAAAGTGCAAATGTTTTTTAACATACTTTATAATTACCCTGTTAGTATTACAGGGACCAAAAAGTGCTAGTGCTTTAAATGAAAAAATGTTTTAAGGAAACAATAAAATTTGTGCTGAAATTTTGTTAAAGTGCCAGAGTCTTATTTACATTTTACCAGAAAACATTTGCATGTTACTAAAATAGTCCTTTACCTTTATATAATGAACTTCCTGTAAATACCATAATATCAAAGACTGTATGGTATCATATACATTATAGTGAGTTTGCACTTGTATGCCAATATTGTATGGATTAACAATCATGTATCTTAAATTGTCAGCTATTTATTTATTCTTGTATTTAAGGTAACAGTTACTGTGTACTAATGCTACTAATGCATACTAATATTTTTATTAATATTTTTAATTAGAATGATGCCTATACTCAGGCTAAATAATGTAATTATGTTGAACTAAAAAAAATCTACATAACTTTAGACTTTAATTGTAACTGACCAACTATACACCATGATTGTCTACCCCATATGCATTAAAAACAATTAGAGCAAGCAGGGCTTATATTAAAGAAAAGAATGGTATGTGATTATCTCGTTGAGGCCTTTTGGAGAAACTGTCCAATCGGAATATCCAATGAGTTTCTCTATTCAAAAGCATCTTCCCTCTGTTGCTTCCATGTCATGGTTCTGGGATATGGTCTATATCTTTGAATTTTAAGGATGATCGTGGATGTCGAAAAATTTTTTTGCCACAGGTTTATAACTGTTCCCATCTCTATAGGCTGTGCGGATATTGGAATGATGTCCTCGTATGCTTTCACATAACAATGTTTCAGTTTTGCCTATGTAGGATAGACCGCACCGGCAAGTTAATTTATATATGACAAACTGTGTTTTACAGGTAATTATATGGTTTATATGGAACTTGTGACAGACCCCTCCTAATTGAAGCTGTATGCTGGGTGGTCGTCGTTCGTATGCCGACCATGAGGCGGCGGCCATCTTATATGCACGAATACACAGCGGTGTTCATCGACAAACTTATGGAACTGAAAACGGACACTTTTTCTCCCGAACACCGCTGAAAACCACTGACCTCAATTCTTTGTCATCCAGCATACGAACACCGGTCCGTTCGGGAATTTTTATTTCACGAATGGACTTAACCCAGATAGCCATCCCATGGAGCCCTTCGTATACCGAAAGAACAGTGTGAAAGACTTTTGCTCCATGGCGATTGAACTGTGTGTATTGGATCTGAGCGCCATTCGGTAATAATGTGTGCTCAGATCTAGGCTATCTGGGGATACGTTATATGTGTGGAATGCATTCGGTAGTTTTGAAGTTATGGAATTTTATGTATTTTTACTGTATTATTTAAAATGGCGTTTTGCCTCTATCCATGGAGATAATTGGATTTCTTCCCAATTATCTCCAGGATAGAGAGGAGGGGTTGCTTGTACAAAGGGGAGGGTTTATGTCTGAGCCACTGTGATTGGCTAATGTATCCTACTTGTCCCAGTCTTCCATCTGGTCCCCTACGGCAGTGTCCACCAGGTGGGAGACCTGCATAAATACCAGGCAGGTAGCCCTCATTAAAGCAGATTCCTGTTTTACCCTCAAGACGGAGCTTCGTCTCGTGTTTGGGGGGATTGCTACTTTGGAGTATTCTTTCGCCTGTTCCAGGAGAGGAGGAGTTCGTATGATTCTCTGTTCGAGAGTTTGGATTTATCCTTTATATTCCGTTCGGGAGTTTGGCGGTCTACAGCAACGGTGCCTGTGTCTCTAAAAGGGGAAGATCTTCAAAACGGCAGTTTCACTTATTTATGCCGGAAGTGTCTTAACAACTGGTGGCAAGCAACGGGATGATCCTCATCGCCCAGAGAGACAACTACGCATCCGGAACTATTGGAAGTGCTGTATGAAAGGCTGAAAAGAGCTACCCTTAGAGACCTGCTAGAACAACGAGGCCGACAAGCCAGTAACCTCAGGAAGAGGGAGATTATTGCCATACTGACCGAAATGGATGGGGTATCAGGGGCTGAAGGAACCAATGGGCCCAGCATATCAGATAGAACCCCCAAAGAGGCAAGCTTTGACCAGGCGTGTTAAAATAAGACTGGCACATTATGGTCCCAACCCGACTACAGAAATTAGCGACCGGGTCATAGCAGCTGTGGAGGCCAACCTACTTCGCCAAAGCGGCGCTGCAGCAGCCCAAGTCACAGTAGCCCCAGTGGAAAGAAAAAAGGTACGGTTTGCAGCATTTAAACCTTTCATTGAAACAGAAGGGGAGATTGATGGGTACTGTGGCGAAACCAGCCTCGCTACTGTCCACTGGAGGAGCCTGGTTGCTCCCTGCTCCCTTTATACTATGGCCCGGCAGTTAAAACCTTTTATTTTCCCTGCAGAAAAGCGTAGTTGTGCCTTTCTGCAGGCTATTAAAGCCATGCTACCCCAGATAGCTATGCCATGGAGCCCAGCCATATACTGAAAGACTGTATGAAAGACTTTAGCTCCATGACGATTGAACTGTATGTACGTGATCTGAGAGCCATCCGGTAAAAATGTGCGCTCAGATCTAAGCTATTTGGGGATATGTAGAATGTGTATGTTCTATGTGATAAATCTAACAGTATGTCATTTTATATCTTTTATTGTCCTTTGTCTGCCATGTGACTAATGGAGTTTTGCCTCTGTCCTTGGAGATAATTGGATTACTTCCCAATTACCTCCAGGACAGAGAGGAGGGATTGTGATGCATTGTGGGAGTGTTTAAAGGTGTATGTCTGTGATTGGTCAATGTCCAATATGTTTCCCAGTTGCCCATCTGGTCCTCTAGGGGAGTGTCTATCAGGTGGGAGACCTGCATAAAAGCCGGGCAGGTAGTAAATCAGTTCTGCTTGACCCTCAAAACGAAGTGTCGTCTCATTATTGGGGGAATCGGATTGTATGCTGATTGCCAGGAGTAAGCTGATTGTAGGCTTTCCCTGTTCGGCTGTTTCCAGTATTCGTGTAGTTTGCAGTTCGGGAGATTGGTGCTTACGGTAGCTGTCGGTGCATCTGGAAAGGAGAATATCACCTAAACGTTTAACCTCTTGTGTGCAAAACGGTCCGTTACAGGTGCCTTGCTGATTTCGAGTGGCAATGTGCTCTATACAAGTTACCCGCAGAAGACTGGGTCACTATATTGTCCGGAAAGTTATCCGGAAGGGCCAGTGAGGCTTTTCGGGCAATTCCTGATGAGGAGATTGGGGATTATAATGCTGTGAAAGAAGCTCTGCTCTCCAGGTATGCCGTTACACCGGAGTCATACCGGAGGCCGTTCAGAGACACCGCTAAACTAGCCAGGGATTTCTACATTGAATGGGCATGTAGGGTACACCGCACAGCAGCTCACTGGATGGCGGGGTGCAAAGCCGTATCCGGAGAAGAGGTGCTACAGATGTTCCTGCTGGAACATTGCTTTGATAAATTATCCACAGGAGTCAGAGAGTGGGTCCGGGACCGTAAACCCTCCACCCTGCATGAAGCAGCCCGCCTGGCACATGAGTATACGGATGCCCATAAACTGGACAATGCTACCACCAAGACTCCTGCCAGAGTGGAGTACCGACCAGCAGCAACCCCAGCCGCTACCGCCTACCAAACCCCGGCACACCACACTCCAGCACCACCTCCAGTTACTAACTACCCTCAGTCACCCCGGTTTAACTCACGGGACTACTTCTAGCCCATCCGGTGTTTCGGATGCAAACAGCTAGGACACAAAAGGCCAGAGTGTCCGCTAAATACCGCTAACCAAGCCCAGTCCTGGAGGAGACCCACCAACAGAAGACAGCACAACCCTCAGCCTGCTGCCCACTGCGTAGAGGAGGAGGAATGTTGGGGCATCCTGCATGAAGCAGACCCCGTACAAGCTACCCACCGGGACAATAGACAACAGCACCGGCAACTGGTTAAAGTGAACGGGAAGGAGGTTAGTGGTCTGCGAGATACCCGTGCAACCATGACCTTGCTCCAAAAGAACTTGGTGTCTGAGAACCAGCACACCGGAGACACTGTGGCTGTGAGAGTAGCAGGGGGCGCTGTGTTCCACCTGCCTGTTGCCCGGGTACATTTCGATTGGGGAGTGGTCGCTAGGCATGTGAATGTGGGGTCATGAGGGATTTGCCAGGTGAAGTCCTCCTGGGAAACGATTTGACCCCCCTTGTTTCTGCATATGCTCCGATGGGTCCCGCTGAGGTTAACGCTGTGAAGACCCGTGCCCAGACCCGTGCCTCCAAGACCAGCCGCCTGCTGCTGAGACCCAGGTAAGACTCTCTCCCCCGACTTGAAGCCTAGATCAGGCCCCCTTAGGCTGGGATACTCCAGAGGCGTACGGGAGGGAAACCCGGGAGGATCCGACCCTTGAGAAGTATAGGGCTAGGGCAGATGCTGGGTAAGAGGGAGTAGATGGGGAACGTTATGAGTGGGTGGTGGATAGGCTGTATAGGATCCCTAAACCTTCCCAGAAATCGGCAGCTAGTGGTGCCTGCGAAATACTGTCAAGAGATTCTGCGGATTGGGCATGATGTGCCATTAGCCGGACATCTAGGGTCCCGTCGCACAGCTCAAAGGATCACCCAAAATTTCTTCTGGCCCAATTTCAACCAAGATGTGCGGGTATATTGTAGTACTTGTGACACCTGTCAATGGGTAGCTAAGCGGGGGGGGGGGGACCACCCAAAAGCTAGGCTTATATTTATGCCTACAATTGGGGGACCCTTTTCCCGCTTTGCCGTTGACATTGTGGGTCCACTGGCTAGGGCTAGTCCATCAGGTAAGAAGTATATTCTCACCGTGGTGGACTATGCCATGCGTTATCCAGAGGCAGTGGCGCTGTCTAATATAGAGGCAGAGACCGTAGCTGATGCCCTGGTTAAGATTTTTACTAGGGTAGGGTTCCCTAAGGAGATTCTCTCCGATCAGGGAACCCAGTTTACCACTGTGCTCACCCAGCAGCTATGAAACCGCTGCTTAGTTCCCCTTATCACCCACAGACTAATGATCTCTGCGAGCGCTTTAATGGCACCCTCAAGCAGATGCTGAGGACCTTTACTGACACTTGCAGAGACTGGGAGCGATTCCTGCCTCATCTGCTATTTGCGTACAGAGAGGTACCCCAGGAATCTACTGGGTTTTCTCCCTTTGAGTTACTCTATGGGAGAAAGGTCTGAGGACCCCTGGATCTCATTAGAGGACACTGGGAGGGAGAGACCGAGCAGGAGGGGACCCCCATAGTGCCATATGTTCTGGAACTCCGGGACCGCATGGAGAAACTATCCCTGTTGGTAAGGGAGAATCTCCAGGCGGCCCAGGGGAGACAGAAGAGGTGGTACAATCAGGGTCTTCCAGGGTCTTCCGGGTCTTCCAGGTTGGGCAAAAAGTTTTGGTGCTCAAGCCTGTGAAGACAAACCAAGATGTAAGCGTCTTGGCAGGGCCTGTATAAGGTGTTAGCTCAGGTGTGTGATACTACCTATGTTATGTGCAGATGAGAGGATTCAGCGATCCTTGAACATGCTGAAGGAGGATCAAGAGACCAGAGGATGTCGCTGCAGACGACCCGGAGAATTTACCTCTGCCCGATTTATTAGCGAGGGACCCCCAGACTTACCTCACTAGTCTTGTACAGCTAGGGGACCGGTTAAACCCTGCAGAGAAGGTACAGGCAAAGCAGCTTCTGTGGGAAAAGCAGGCGACGTTCTCACAAGAGCCCGGCTACACTACCCTAGCTGTACACAAGGTAGAGACCCCTGGACAGAATCCCCTGTGACAGCCCCCCTACCGTATTCCTGAAGCAGTCCGAGAGGGAATGCGGAAGGAGATACAGGAGATGAATCGGCTGGGAGTCATCGAACACTCAGATAGTCCTTGGGCTTTGCCTGTAGTCCTGGTGCCTAAGGAAGATGGGACCACCCGGTTCTGTGTGGACTACAGGTGGCTCAACAAAAGGACCACCACTGACTCCTACCCGATGCCTAGACTGTGTTGCCAGGGGACGCTATCTGACCACCATAGACCTGTGTAAGGGCTATTGGCAGATTCCCCTGGCAGATCCCCAAGTCAGCATTTGTCACCCCGTTTGGCCTGTACCAGTTTAAGGTCATGCCATTTGGGATGAAGTATGCTCCGGCTACCTTCCAGCGTATGGTGGATAGACTCCTTGATGGCTTCCAGGAATTTGCATGTGCATACCTGGATGACATTGCGGTCTACAGTGAGTCCTGGGAGGAACACCTAGTACATGTAGGGGTGGTTCTGGACAAGATTCGGGCCGTTGGCCTGACCTTGAAACCAGACAAGTGTCATTTAGGTATGGCTGAAGTACAGTACTTGGGTCACAGAGTGGGGTGTGGGAGCCAGAGACAGAGCCAGCCAAGGTATCGGCAGTGGCTAACTGGCCCACACCTATCACTAAGACCCAGGTGTTAGCCTTCTTGGGGACGGCAGGGTACTACAGATGCTTTGTCCCTGACTACAGCACTATAGCCAAGCCCCTGACTGACCTGACTAAGAAGAACCTCCCTAAGCAGGTCATGTGGTCTCCAGCTTGTGAAGCCACGTTTCAGGCACTGAAGCAGGCTCTTGTGAATGCCCCTGTCTTGGCTGCCCCAGTCCCTAACAAACGTTTTCTTGTTCACACAGATGCTTCCATGTATGGACTGGGGGCTGTGCTGAGCCAAGTCGGAGAGGATGGAGGAGAGCACCATGTCGCATACTTAAGCCGAAAGTTATTACCTCAAGAAGTAAGTTATGCGGCAGTGGAGAAGGAGTGCTGGGCACTGAAAAAGTTAAGCCCTTATTTGTACGGACAGGAATTTTCGCTTATAACAGACCACAATCCCCTAGTCTGGCTTAACCGGGTCTACGGAGACAATGGCAGATTGCTGTGGTGGAGTTTAGCCCTCCAACCCTATAATTTCACCATCAGCTACCGACCCGGTAAGCAGAACGGGAATTCCGATGGATTGTCCCGACAAACTGACATCGCTACCACCTCCTAGTCCGTTCATCCCCAAGTTGACCCACCAAAGGGTCAAGCCAGGTCTGCCAGAGTGTCTCACAAGGAGGGAACCATGTGACAGATCCCTCTGTCTTAAAACTATAGTGTTTTCCCGGTGGATTTGTGTAATTGCCTGTCCGTACTTCACCGTTCGTTTGTTTGATAATCTACCGAACAAACTGCCGAACGGCTGGCCACCCAGATTAGGAGTGTGCTGCTGGTTAACCTATTGGCCCCAATTCGAATATTGTGGTTAACCGCAGACACCTCCTAATTGAAACCGTATGCTGGGTGGTCGTCGTTCGTATGCTGACCACAAGGCGGCAGCCATCTTAGATGCACGAATACACAGCGGTGTTCATCGACAAACTTATGGAACTCAAAACGGACTCTTTTTCTCCTGAACACCACTGAAATCCACCAACCTCCATTCTTTGTCATCCGGCATAAGAAACACCGGTTCATTCGGGACTTTTTATTTCACGAATGGACTTAACCCAGATAGCCATCCCATGCAGCCCTTCTTATACCAAAAGAACAGTGTAAAAGACTTTTGCTCCATGGCGATTGAACTGTGTGTATTGGATCTGAGCGCCATTCGATAATGTGCGCTCAGATCTGGGGATACGTTATATGTGTGGAATGCATTAGGTAGTTTTGAAGTTATGGAATTTTATGTATTTTTACTGTATTATTTAAAATGGTGTTTTGCCTCTATCCATGGAGATAATTGGATTTCTTCCCAATTATCTCCAGGATAGAGAGGAGGGGTTGCTTGTACAAAGGGGAGGGTTTATGTCTGAGCCACTGTGATTGGCTAATGTATCATACTTGTCCCAGTCTTCCATCTGGTCCTCTAGGGGAGTGTCCACCAGGTGGGAGACCTGCATAAATATCAGGCAGGTAGCCCTCATTAAAGCAGATTCCTGTTTTACCCTCAAGCCGGAGCTTCGTCTCGTGTTTGGAGGGATTGCTACTTTGGAGTATTCTTTCGCCTGTTCCATGAGAGGAGGAGTTCGTATGATTCTTTGTTCGGGAGTTTGGAGCATTCCCTTATATTCTGGTCGGGAGTTTGGCGGTCTACAGCAACGGTGCCTGTGTCTCTAAAGAGGGAAGATCTACTGAACAGCGGTTTCACTCATCTATGCCGGGAGTGTCTTAACAGAACTTCTTACTAGTATGGGGATGATTGAAGGTTCGTGATGGCACCATATGGCTACATGTCACGCATCCTAAACATCTGACACTGCCGCGTGGTTGTGTCTTCTCAGCCCGCACATAACTTTGTGTAGGGTCTGTATTGACCAATACATCCCTGAGATGCCTGTTGCGTTTGTAGCATATTAGAGGCTTTTGCTTGAATACTGGTGGAAGTCTTGTGCCAACATATTCCAGTTTCTTCTGACCGTGTTTGATATTTTTACGGCTGTGTCATTATAAGTCATTGGGAAAACCAAATGATTATGTATTTTTGTAGTATCTTTAGGAGAAAAATCTCTTGCTTCCTGCAATGCTATATCCTAATGTTTCTTCCTGTAGCCTCGGCTTATACATTTTTTCCTCATTAGTAGTAATTGTTCTTCTCTTATTGATTCACTGGAGTTATATGGTTCTTAAAAATTGTGCTTTAGTTAATGAGGCTTTCAATCACTCAGGATGTGCACTTTGAGCATGCAAGATAGTATTTTGGTTGGTTGGTTTTGTATACAAAGTATATTGGATGTTATCGTTTTCGACAACAGATTTGTACGTCTAGGAAGTGTATTTTCTAAATGTTGATTTCTGATGTGAATCTGATTGGACTATCCAATTTATTCAAACTGTTAAATATCTATTGTGCTTCTTGCATGGTCCCTGTCCAAATTATAAGCAAATCATCGATGAATCTGAAAAAATGCATAATTTTGTCGCCATAGTGTGGAAGAATGTCGGTTGTTTCATATGTAGAAAGGCCATAAAGCCTGAATTTGTGGGAGGAGTAAGTCCCCTACTTAAACTCCCAGCCCCTACTCACCACTGCCGCTCAGCTGATTGTCCTTAGCAACCAGCACTTCCGGTCCAGCTTCCCACCAGAACTGTACCTGTTTCCAGCAGTCAGACGTCCTGTTCAATCCTCCGTCCGTTCGAGGTCCTTCCACTCGGTTTTTCCCCGGTCGAGGTACCCGACTTCCGGTCACGAGACCGGCACGTTCACGTAAGCAAGGCGTTGGAATTAGCGTTCGCTATTCCCCGCCGTTCGGGCCTAAAAACGTAGGGGTAGGCTCCCTCTTTCGCATTTACACGAATACATGCTTTTCGTTAAAATCTCCATTTGCGCCAAAACGCACGAACGTTCAGCTCATTTCACTATTGTTTAAGCATATTCGTACGGAAACTACCGAATATATATTTAATGTATTAAGCTCATTATTATCTGTATTCCCTTTTTCCGTTCGGTCAATCAGAACCAACCTATTCGTATGGTTAAATACACGAACACCATCTTACTAATTTACATTCGGTTACATTTCTATTCTTACAAGCTAAAGCATGCATAAGTTCTAATCACACGAATCCTACTATTAGTTATACCTTCACATCAGTATGGGGTTATACTATCTGGTTTAACTACCAGCCTTGTGTTTTTCCTACCTTTGATAACCGATTAACGTATTTTTCTGTAATAAACATACTGTTTTAACCATGGTTCATACCTTCATACGTGTCTAATACAAGCAATACCATTCTTTCCAAAAAACACTATTATAAGTCATTTTAACACTACATACAAGTAATACCCATTACACATAATCCGTACTATTCCTTTCACATAAATCACGCTGTCACCTATTTTGGCTTTTACAGATTGCATCGGTCTCTTGCTTTTCTGCGCTAAAGTTGTTATTTCAAGGTCCTTTTATTACAGGAACAGGTATGGTATATTATCACTTTGAGTTATCAGGTTTTTATCAATTATCTTCACATCTATCGCTTAATATGGAAATTGTCTTTGGTTAAACCCTTAGATCCTGTATTAGTCTAAGCTTCCACCGATTCTACGCAGTTAACCTGCCACGATTAAACATAATCTCTGTACTTCAAAACCAAGGTATAGTTCACTCTCTTTTCAATACTAGACCTCACGCGGTCTCAACTCCATTACTACCTTTCCTCAGGCTTACGCCCAGGATACGTTATCTCTTTACTACTTGTCTACACAGACATTCGGTCGTACGGCCATCAGGCTCAGAAAACACCAAAAAACCTGACCCGGTACTCAGCCATAGCTTCAGGTACTTACGTCCTTACTCAAGTACGTCCATTCGCTACCCCAAGGCCTCATTCTGCCTTCTCACTTATGTTACGGTACCTCCAGTACTAAAATGCACAAACCGCCGTTTAGTGAATGCTCCCCGTTCGCAATAATGTAGGCTGGTAGCGGGTATAGTAAAACCATGCAAACCGCCAGCTAGGGAACACTCCAAACTCCCGAACGGTGCCTGTACGGCTATTTCCCTCCACGAGCTCCAAATCCACGAACTGCCAATATTAGCCGAACGCTAATACCTTCCAAGCGGCAAATAATTCCAATAAGCAGTCTCTAAGCGCCGGTAATAAAATCCCCCCAATAACGAGACCAAGCTCCGCTTTGAGGGTAAAACACGAACTGGTTTACTGTGGGCTACCTGCCCGGTATTTATGCAGGTCTCCCACTTGGTGGACACTCCCCTAGGGGACCAAATGGGAGACTGAAATCACAGAGGGACATGGGGACATTCTGGACATACATCCCCACAATATTCCCAGCATGCAGTACAGTTCCCTCCCCTCTGCTCGGGGGATAATTGGGAAGTAATTCAATTATCTCCCCGAGCAGAGGCAATCGCCATTTTAAACACAAGTCACAAAAACACATAAAAATCCATAACTTAATAACTGCCGAACATTTTACATTAGTCTTGCATATCCCCAGATAGCCTGGATCTGAGGGCACATTATTGGAGAATAGCGCTCAGATCCCATTCGCACAGTTCAATCGCCATGGAGTCAAAGTCTCTTTCAGTTCTTCGGTATGTGATTGACTCCAAGGGACGGCTATCTGAGTTAAGTCCATTCGTGTGGTTGAATCTCCCGAACGGCTGTCATTCGTATGCTTTTGTCGATTGAGAAGGGGAGGTCGACGGCTTCAGCGGTGTTCGGCTGAAAAAGTGTCAGTTTTCAGATCCATGAAATAATCGTCGAACACCGCTGGTCGTTCGCATGGACAAAATGGCCGCCGCCTCGTGGTCGACATACGAACGACGACCACCCGGCATTCGGTTTTAATTGAGAAGTGTCTGTGGTTAACCGCAACGTTCTAATTGGGATCAATAGGTTAACCAGCAGCACACTTCTCTTCTGGGTGGCCATCCGTTCGGTAGTTCCGTTCGACAAAACCGACATTCCCTTGAATAAAGCATACGAATGGGGAAATTCATGCAAACGGCAAAACAGACGAACACAGTACTTTAAGTCCAGGCAGATGGGTCTGTCACAACTTATATCTAAAATCATCCCATTCCTACACCTAAACCTCCCAGATCCGCAGGATCTCACGTGGCGCCCCTAACAAACCTTCTCCCAATACTATTCATACGACATCACGATACGTATAAATACATCAACATCTGTCTTAAACCCCCAGGATTCTTCCTCAAAGACAGCATTAAGACAAGACTCTCTACACTTATCAGGAGGCTCCAGATACCATTTGCGACCAGTCAAGGTTAGTATCCACACACCACTCCAGTCCTCTCACTTTACCCTTAAGCATACACTCGAACTGGCTATAGGGCACAGGCTAATGCCTTAGCCCACCCTATCAGGAAATCCAATCCCGCGAGGCCTATCACTCCCACCCCACCTCAACACGGAGGTACGGCCCCATGCCCAAACCATAGTTATAAGCCTTGCATGCCCTACTACAGGGCTCTAGTTAGGGCCTCACCTGTCACGGCCACACGTTTTGATTTCTCTTATCGTCACCGAGAGGCCAACATCCCGCCACCACGTCTGTGGCACCTACGTCATAAGCCAAATCATAGGTAGAGCCTCTCACCGCCACTTGGCATTAGAAGGGCCTCACCTATCCAGTCATTCAATAGTTAAGTTTTTCGCCTCGGCATCTAGCATTACAGTCCAGTTCTTCCAGATACACCACTCCCCATACCCCCCTACTTACCTCACTCCCCTTCTAATATATCTTTCACATAATCATTCCTTTTTAGAATGTCCCAAGAACCAATTCCAACAGAAGAACTGACAGAAGAAACACCATTCACGCAAATCAGACTCGTGTCTCCAGGCGAATCACTCACTCTTTCAACCCCCACGTTCTTGAGAGCATGGACTATTCCCAAAATCACGGCCGAGCTTAGGCTCAGGGGAATCCCCTTTCCGGCCACAGCTAGAAAGGCAGAACTTTACAGGCTGCTTACCCACCAAGTCCCCGAGTCTAGGCCGGGAACTAGCTCTCAAGGACAACCACCAAGAAACAGCACGGCCACCCAGGATACCCTGGCAGATATCTTGGCCAATCTACAGACCCTCAATAGCAGGCTGTCTAAGGTGGAGAGCGCCATCTCCTCCTCAGGTACTAACACCGAAGTCCCCGTCTCTACCACGGCTGTACCTGCCATACCTACATGCCCCCCTATACTCCCCCCTCCAGCACCTGGCACAGCCATCACACCATTCGAGTCACCAGCACACTCCATCCCGGACTCTATCAGGAAAGATATCCTAGACGGGAAGGATGTGTGTCTGGTGTCTTTACTCATAGCCTCTCAGGATATACTCGAGAACAAGGCATACAACTATGGTGACATTTCAGTCGTGCTCAAAACGAGGGATCCCAGGCTCAATAAAAAATTGTCTATCCCCCAGTTCGTGATAGCTTTCGGGATATACCGCGACGTCATTTGCACGGTGTATCCCCATAGGAGAGAAGAGCTAGATCTCTATCTCCACAAGGTAGTGGATCTAGGCATCAAGTACGGGGGCTCTTCCTTCTATGACTACCACAAGTCAGTTTCAGCGAAGGCGGCGACTCATCTCAAGCAGTTCAACATTAGAATGAACTGGGGTCAGATGGACACAGAACTTTTCTGTCGCCACTTCACTGGACTCAGGCCCCCGGCTTGTGCCATCTGTAATTCTACATCCCACATGGCGGACTTATGTCCCGTCGAATCAGATCCCACCACCTCCACTCCCACCCCTCACCCCACGTTCACACCTCACTCCTCTTTCACCCCTCACAACAAGCCAGCGGGTGGTCTTCGGGATAAGCTGGGTAGGCCCATCTCCTTTTTAGGTAAAGCGCAGGTGTGCAATAATTTCAACGCAGGCTCCTGCAGTTTCAGCGCCTGTAGATTATTGCACATCTGCTCCATATGTTTCAGGGCACATACCAAGACCATGTGTCCAGCCAGGTTGTCACCAAACAAATGACTAACCGACATAAATATCGACAACCTGTTTTTTTTTTATCTAAGGTCTCACACCAGCAGGCACTTGGTGGATTTTCTCACCACAGGTTTCTCACAAGGGTTTCAGACAGGCATAGTAGCCATTCCACCAGGTACACTAGAATGTCCTAATCTCCAGTCTGCACGTTTAGACCCAGTCGCTGTAGACACTCTCATTTCCGCAGAAACCACTAACGGTTTCATGATCGGTCCCTTCACCTCTTCACCGTTTTCCTCCTGGCGCACTAACCCTATTGGTATTGCTATTCACAAATATTCTAATAAAAAATGTCTTCTTATCGATTTATCGGCACCGCCCTTCTCTTTTGTTCCAAGCATAAACGCACTCATTCCAGCAGACGAATTCTCACTTCAGTATGTTACCATCGACGACGCCATACAGTCCATCATTACATCTGGTAATCGACCCTGGCTCAGCAAAACAGACATCACTAACGCCTTTAAATTACTGCCCATACACCCCTCATTCTGGCACTTACACGGTGTTAAATGGCGAGGGAATTATTACTTCTCAACACGACTCACTTTCGGTTCTCGAAGCAGCCCCAAACTTTTCGACATTTTCGCAGAGTCACTATGCTGGCTGCTTCTGAACGTCATCAGGTGTCACTCCGTTATTCACTATCTAGACGACTTTCTACTGATAGAGCCAGGGTCATCAACACCCACAGCAATCAAAAGTACTACCGCACTATTTTCCACACTTGGAGTCCCTTTGTCCCCAGCCAAAACTATAGGACCCACAACAAAGTTAACCTTTTTAGGCATAGAGCTCGACTCTGTCAAACTCAGAGCTAGCCTTCCCCACGAAAACTTTCACGATTGAGAGGGGAGATACACGTTCCTGCGGAATGACGTTTGCACCATGCGCATCATTCCGCAGAGAAGGTCTTTCATATACAGACTTCTTTGCCTGCTCCACGGAGTCCCGGACTCCGGCACAGTTTCTTTGGACCCCCATGCCAAGGCTGACTTGGCTATGTGGGGGAAGTTTTTGAAAGACTGGAATGGTATCTCCATGTTTATCCCCCCTCTCTCCACCTCTTCACCCATCATCCACACAGACGCAGCAGCCAACACCGGTTTCGCAGCCATTTTCGGGAACCACTGGTTTAGGGGCCACTGGCCCACTGAGACGGATGCCTTGCCAGGATTCAGGGAGACCTCAGCCCTATTTGAAATTTACCCCATTGTGGCGGCCGCACACACCTGGGGTCATCTCTGGTCCGGCAAGGCAGTAAAATGCTACTCAGATAACTCGGCAGCTTGCGATATCATTAACAAAGGGCGCTCATCATCCCTGACCATCATGCGGCTGATTCGCAAGTTGACCTGGCTGGCAGCATCCAATCAGTTTCACTTAGTATGTTCTCACATCCCGGGTATTCACAACACCGCCGCTGACGCTCTTTCTCGTTCTCGATTCCAGGCATTTTCTCAGGCACTCCCAAGGGCTCACCAACAGCCATCCAGGACACCACGGTTTCACGATCTAATCTTGGATTAAGCACACTCTTGCTTCACGCTAGATCACTCACTCACCAAGCATTATCACCCAACACTGCTATCACTTACAATAGGGCACTTAACATATTTAACAAATTCACTGCAGAATTCGGGCTACAAGGTGACTTTTCTATCCAAACCATGATGTCTTTTGCCTCTTACTGCCACCTACACCTTAATCTGTCGCACAACACCATTAAACTTTTTACCTCACCGGGGTTCAGCACCACAGCCTCACCAATTTTCCTAACAGCACTCCTTTTTTGTCTTCATACCCCATTAAAAAGGTCTTGAAAGGTATATCAAAGGTTTCACCTCCACTCGCAAGCACTAGATTACCCATAGATGGGCCTATCTTCAGGTCACTTAGCAATCTCCTTGACACAGCCCCATTTGATAGCAACACCAATACGGTGATCAAATCTGCTATATATCTCGCTTTCTATGGTTTTCTCAGACCTAGAGAGTTCACCGTGGTTTGTCAAGGAGATATCGCGCTAAGCCTTAAAACTTCACACCTCACCAAGATAGAGGATCACTACCTACTTTCTATCCCTACCACTAAAACCAACCGGTCAATACACCCTACAATAATTCCTCTCTTCCCTACTGATAATGCCTGGTGTCCGGTGAAAGTTCTCGACCAACTACGGTCAACTTTTCACACTCACCTGCCAGACTCTCCACTCTTAACATTACAAGGGCACCCGCTTACCACGGTAAAATTGATGTTACATGCCAGAACCCTGTTATCTAAGCTCGGACACAACCCGGCTGCATTCTCCGGGCACTCCTTCCGCATAGGAGCCGCCTCAGCAGCCTCTAGCACAAACGCACCGGTCCACATCATCAAAAGGCTGGGGCGATGGAAATCCTCCATATATAACGCATATATTCCGCAACCGGAGAAAGAGCTTCGCCAAGCTTTCAGGAACTTGGTCTTGTAAAATGCAATAAAGTGTGTATTTTCTCGAATTTATCTTTTGCCCTCTTTTTTATTTACAGGCCCACTCGTACGTTGGTTTCGGCACACCACAACCAACTTTGCTCACAGATACTATCCATTACGTATTTAAATTCCGAGCACAAATATATATATAATATAGAGAGAGGAACGATTAGGCGCTCATTAAATAACCAAAAAAGTGTGTAAGGCAGCAGTGAACCAGCAGGATTTCCCAATACCTGCTTATAGTGAACAGAAATGTGAAAATAGAGAGGGTGGTAAACCGCGCCAAAAAGTGCTTGAACGTGCAGAATAAATATATGTCATACATACATATTGATTAATACTGCATGGTAAGAAACCTCAAGAGAAACAATCTACAGCAAAATAATAGTGCAATATGCGATTATTAATAAAATAAAATGAAATGTATATAGAATTCTAGATTAAAGGCAAACTCACACTTTGAAGAGCTGCTAAGAGCTCTGCTGTATAGCGCCTGGAGGGTACAATCCCTGTTTTAGGATGTTAGTTGTGTGGGACGTCCGAACTCAGTAGTCATATATAAAAGGAAAGACAAAATACAAAATCCAATGGTACAGTATAACAGACAAAATTGGAATAAAAAAAGACCTGGATACATGTATTAAAGATACACCCTCTCTAATAAAGAAATTATCTGTCATACAGCTGAATGGAAGTAGTATTGGTCACTATTGACGTAAAGAGCCTTTATACTGTGATCCCACATATACAGGTTATTGAAGCAATGAGACAAGTCCTTACACACTCTAAGTCATATAAAGGGCCCCCCATCGAATATACACTTCAACTACTGGATTTGACATTATATAGCAATTACTTTAGATTTGAAGATGACTGGTTCCTACCAACTGCTGGTACATCAATGGGGGCAGCAATGGCCCCCATGTACGCCAATGTATATATGTATATATATGAAACAACCTACATTCTTCCACACTATAGCGACAAAACTATGCATTTTTTTCAGATTCATCGATGATTTGCTTATAATTTGGACAGGGAGCATGCAAGAAGCACAAGAGATGGTTAACGGTTTGAATAAATTGGATAGTCCAATCAGATTCACATCAGAAATCAACATGGAGTGTAACGGACCGTTTTGCACACAAGGGGTAAAAACCGTTTAGGCGATCGGCCCCCTTTCCAGAGATACAGGCACAGCTACTGCAGAACACCAAAACTCACGAACTGGATACAAAATAGCACTCCAACTCCCTAACTGGAACCTCCCAAATAGCTGCTAGCAGACGAACAGGAAAAGCAGACAACAGCTTACACTCCTGGCAATCAGTCCTAACAGCATACAGTGAATCCCCCCAAGAACGAGACAAGGCTCCGTGTTGAGGGTCAAGCAGTGGTCTGTTTAATGAGGGCTACCTGCCCAGTATTTATGCAGGTCTCCCACCTGGTGGACACTCCCCTAGGGGACCAAATGGGAGACTGTGACAAGGGACAGACAAGTGGACAAATAGGACACACAGTCACAATATTTCCCACAATGCATCCTGGCTTCCTCCCCTCTGCCTTGGGAGATAATTGGGAAGTAACTCAATTATCTCCCAAGACAAAGGCAAAACTCCATTACACACATGGGGACACAAAACCAGCATTATACTTTAAAATACACAAAGTAACATTTACTACATAAAACACAGATATGTAACATATCCCCAGATAGCTCAGGTCTGAGTGCACATTATTAGGTGAATGGCACTCAGACCACACGAATACAGTTTAATCACCATGGAGCCAAAGTCTTTACACAGTCAGTTTCATACGAATGGGCTCCATGGGATTCCTATCTGGGGTATAACATATTTGAACAAAAATACTGAACACCGGGCCGTTCGTGCACTTTCACCAAACAAGAAGGGAGGTCGGCGGTTTCAGCGGTGTTCGCGCAAAACTGTGTCCGATTTTAGTTCCATGAAAATAGAGGCGAACACCGCTGTTCATTCGTATGGTTTAAAATGGCCGCGACCTCGTGTTCGGGATACGAATGGCGGTCACCTAGCATTCATCAATTAAGCTGCGGTTAACCGCAGCTTCAGGGAGTTAATTGCCGGCACACTCCAGCTCCCAGGTGGTCCAGTCATTCGTACGGTTGTTCGGTAGATTGAAACTACCGAACAACCGGCAGAAAAGCACGAATACAGCTTTTCTGCATGCAAAAATAAAATCTTTTAAAAGGGGGCCATAGTCCAAAGGCAGCAGGCGAGCAACCAGGCTTCTCCAATGCAATGTGGCGAGATTGTTCTCGTCACATGGAGAAAATACACTTCCTACAACCGCCGTAGCTTAACTGGAGCCTCGCCGTCTTCCGTCCACCCTGGATCGGCTTCTGTCCTCCAGGACAGAAGACCTCTCCTCCAGGAGAGCGTAACAGGAACAGCTCTTAAAAGAGCTAAGGGATTAAAAGCTCAAGGGAGTATGCAGAGCATAGCAATCCCCAGTGTGATTATAACAGCTCCCTTCAATAACGAGACATGGGTCAAGAAGAACTGTCTAAACCTTTATTTCCCTTGGGACCAGCCCATAAGGTCACAACATTAACATTGCTGTGAAAACTCAATAAAATCACAAACAGTCAAACCATAGCAGGCAACACACAGTGACTAATCACAACACAATGGCACATTTTTAAAGGGGTGGGGGAGACAATATTTAACAGAAAATATCTCACATGTCTGCAGAATCAGCAATATGCAAATCTACCCGAATATGCACATGAACCAGTCTTGCTATTCAGGTAGTGCATATTGCTGTTGCTACCAACAGATGGCACTAGACAAGCTTCATAGCCAAACCCACCTAGTTGGTAGCAAACCTCAGCAGTACAGGAGAGCAGGCAATACATTACACAGTACACACACACACTGTTACAGTACCCTCAGCATGAAATGTACAAACAGCCGTTTAGTGAATGCTCCCCATTCGCAATAACCCAGGCTGCATGCGTATCCAGTGTAATCATACGAACCGCAAGCAAGGGAACGCTGTAAACTCACGAACGGGATCCGTACGGGCACTTCACTCCACGAGCTCCAAACTCACGAATCGCCAATAGTAACCGAACGCATATATCTCCCAAGCGGCTAATAATCCCATCCAGCAGTCTCTAGTCGTCGGTAATAAATCCCCCCAATAACGAGACCAAGCTCCGCATTGAGGGTAAAACAAGAACTGGCTTTACTGTGGGCTACCTGCCCGTATTTATGCAGGTCTCCCACTTGGTGGACACTCCCCTAGGTGACCAAATGGGAGACTGTGACAACAGATAGACATATGGCAGTTCAGGACCCACAGACACAAAATATTCCCAGCATGCAAAAGTAATTCCTCCCCTCTGCCCTGGAGATAATTGAGAAGTAATTCAATTATCTCCAGGACAGAGGCAAATCGCCATTTTAAATTCAACACATAAAAACACATAAAAATAGATAACTTTACATTTATCGAATACTATCCATTCGTATCACATATCCCCAGATAGCCTGGATCTGAGTGCATATTATTGGCGAATAGCGCTCAGATCCCATATGCATAGTTCAATTGCCATGGAGTCAAAGTGTATAACAGTTCTTCGGTATGTGATTGACTCCATGGGAAGGCTATCTGGGGTAAGTCCATTCGTACATTTAAACCTCCCGAATGGCTGGTGTTCGCACACTTCTGTCGATTGAGAAGGGAGGTCGGCGGCTTCAGCGGTGTTCGGCTGAAAAAGTGTCCGTTTTCAGTTCCATGAAATCAAAGCTGAACACCACTGGTCTTTCGCATGGTTTAAAATAGCCGCCGCCTCGTGGTCGACATACAAACGACGACCACCCTGTATTTGGTTTTAATTGAGAAGTGTCTGTGGTTAACCGCAACGTTCTAATTGGGATCAATAGGTTAACCAGCAGCACACTTATCTTCTGGGTGGCCGTCCGTTCGGCAGTTTTGTTCGTCAGAAAAGTCAATTCACTTGAACAAAGGCATACGAACAGGTAATTTCATGAAAATGGCAAAACAGACGAATCCAGCAATCCCAGTCTATACAGATGGATCTGTCACACACTCACTATAAACAATTACATTACACACACCCTGCACCTATAATGGGTACAGGGTGACTAAAACATAAGAGAAATAAAGCAACCTACATAAATAGTCTGTCTGAAGGTAGAATAGGGGCTTTAAATCCAAATACATCAAAGAGTCATAGTCAAGCAGGCCTCTCCAGGACCAAGTGGCGAAGGGCACTTCGCCACATATCTCCCCTTCGGGGGGAAGACTAACCAGGCACCTGACTTTGTCGGTCAGTGCCTAAGTTAGTCGATTCACCCACCAACCATAAGCAAGTGTCAGACTAGCCCACCCACAGCAAACAGTGACTGCACCTGGGTATTCCACTGGGGTGATGGGGCAACACGCTGTGGGACTTGAGGGGCAGAGGCCAGTGGCGCTCTGCCCTGATGCCAGCTCTTCCGCTGCTATAGCCTGCAGGACATCATGCTCTGGACAAGGGACAAAGGGAGGGCAGAGGCCAACTGTGCCACTCTGCCAAGCTGCCAGCTCTTCTGCTGGGGTGCTTGGGACAGTCCGGCTCAGTAGCCAGGGTAACGTGGGGGTTAACATCTCCTCTGTTAATCCTGGGGCCAAGTTAGGAGTTAGCTGGGGGGGGGGAATTGGCTTACCTCCTCCTCCTGATACTCCTGCGATGGTAGCTGGGGATCTGGACAGGCTGTCCAGCATCCCTGTGGGTCAGGCACAGAGACCACGGTCCCATCTGCGCCATCTAGAAGATTGCGCAGATTGCGCTGCCGCTGGGGAGAGAGGGTGTTATGCTCCTCTCCCTGAAACACAGGCTGCCGCTGGAGAGGGAGACCAACCATCTCTGCTTCCTGTAGGACACACTGCTGCTGGGGGGGGAAGGACAACACCTTTGGCCCCCTGGCTTTCACACGGCTGCTGGGGAGGAAGGACTGCACCTTCGGCTCCCTGTAATACACACTGCCGCTGGGGAGGAAGGACGACACCTTCAGCTCCCTGTAACTCACTCTGCCGCTGGGGAGGAAGGCCGACACCTTCCCCTCTCTGGGACACACACTGCCACTGGGGAGGAAGGACGGCACCTTCAGCTCCCTGGGACACCAACTGCCACTGGAGATTGGGTGTCCATATCCTCAACCTCGACAGTTGTCGCTCAAAGGCCCTTGCTGCACTGTTCTCAGGACTCAACTGGCGCATTACTTGGGAGATCACTTCGATTGCAAGATCTGGGCCATAACAGAGCAACCGCCTCTTTACCTCCTCAATGTAAGCGTCGTCCTCTTAGCGACGTATCATGTTGAGGTGCTCTTCGCAGGGCTCTATCCATGCCTGCTCCATGCTGCTGTAGGCAGGGACGCTGCGCAGTGACTAGCGTTGCCCTCAATAACCTCTCATATGATACCAGTGTCTCTGAGCTGCTTCTCCTCGCACTAGGATGCCATCCCACCGCTGCCACCAATGTAACAGATCACCTGGCACCCCGACTGGGTACCTCCATTAAAGGATGCTCCTAGCGCTTCCTGAGGACTCTAAGCACTGCAGCAGACACCACAACCACCGAACCAGAGAAGCATACAAATTCTCTCAAGCATATGAATAAAACGATCTGATTTACTGTGGGCTACCCGCCCGGTATTTATGCAGGTCTTCCACCTGGTGGACACTCCCCTAGGGGACCAGATGGAAGACTGGGACAGAAGTAACACAGTAGCCAATCACAGTGGCTATAGCATAAGCAGTCCCCTTTTACCTAAATCACTCCCTCTTTTCCATCCTGGAGATAATTAGATTAAGGTAGCAAAGAGAGACTTAATTATCTCTAGGAGGAAAGAAGCATGGCTTTTCTTATTTAGCAAAAACAGAATAAAAATACATAACTTTCTTTTTACACAACATAAACTTTAAGTTCCACATATCCCCAGATAGCTTGGATCTGAGTGCATATTCTAGGCGAATAGCGCTCAGATCCCACGAACACAGTTCTCAGAATCGTCGACTGAAGTTTGACTTTCACTGGCCGTTCGTGTGTTTGTAACCGATTGCAAGTTCCATACTATAGCTATCTGGGGTCGGTCACTTTCGCATACCTTAACGCACGAATGAAGTAGTACCCCTTCATTCGTGTGTTTTTCCACCATATGAACGAGGATGGGTGAAGGTAGCAGCGGTGTTCGACAAAATAGGTAGCCGAAATCAGTTCCAGGGAATCCTCACCATTTACCGCTGTGCGTTCGACAATACAAAATGGCGATTGCCACGTGTTTGGTAGATGAACGCGGACCACCCGCTATTCACCAATTAGTCTGTGGTTAACCGCAACAGTCAGGGTGGTCAATAGGCGCCACACGACCTCAGTGGGAGGTCGGTGGTTCGGTAGTTCATTCGCATTTATTGTTATTTCCACGAAATCCTGCTGTAATTCTCCAAATAACCGAACAGGCTTGTTCGTATAGTCTGTAAATAGGGGATTTCGTTACAGCTCCTCACTCTGGACCTGGGGCTGCTGCTGGAGGGGAAGACAGATGGTCTCCCCTTTGGATAAACAGCCCTGCTGCAGGGAGACAGGACCAACTGTCCCTACACCCTGTGGATTGGGCACAGAGACCATAGTCCCATCTGCACCGGTGTGGGGCTTATCCTCTCCCCTTGGTGGGCTAGGCTGCCTCTGGGTTGGAGGAACGAGACTCTCCCCTCCTGGTAGAATACTCTGCTGCTGAGGAGCAGGACCGACTGTCCGTACTCCCTCTAGCTTGGGCGCAGAGACCACGGTCCCATCTGCGCTGATGGGGGGCTTAGTGTCTCCCCTTGGTGGGCTACGCTGCCGCTGGCAAGAGAGGGTAACAAGCTCCTCTCCCTGACACTCTCTCTGCTGGTGGAGAGGGGGACTGACACCTTCCCCTCTCTGGAGCACACACTGCCGCTGGGGAGGAATGACGACACCTTCCCCTCTCTGGGACACACACTGCTGCTGGGGAGGAAGGACGGCACCTCCGGCTCCCTGTAACTCGCACTGCCGCTGGGGAGGAAGGACGACACCTTCAGCTCCCTGGGACACCAACTGCCACTGGAGATTGGGTGTCCATATCCTCAACCTCCACAGTTGTCGCTCAAAGGCCCTTGCTGCACTGTTCTCAGCACTCAACTGACTCACCAATGTAACGGAGCTCCTTGTACTCCGACTGAGTACCCTCCATTGACGGATGCTCCTAGCGCTTCCTGAGGACTCCAAGCAGTGCAGCAGACACCACAACCACCGCAGACTCCACAACCGCCGTAGCTTAACTGGAGCCTCGCCGTCTTCCGTCCACCCTGGATCAGCTTCTGTCCTCCAGGACCGTGTGGGGAAGACCTCTCCTCCAGGAGAGCGTAACAGGAACAGCTCTTAAAAGAGCTAAGGGATTAAAAGATCAAGGGAGTATGCAGAGCATAGCAATCCCCAGTGTGATTATAACAGCTCCCTTCAATAACGAGACATGGGTCAAGAAGAACTGTCTAAACCTTTATTTCCCTTGGGACCAGCCCATAGGGTCACAACATTAACATTGCTGTGAAAACTCAATAAAATCACAAACAGTCAAACCATAGCAGGCAACACACAGTGACTAATCACAACATAATGGCACATTTTTAAAGGGGTGGGGGAGACAATATTTAACAGAAAATATCTCACGTGTCTGCAGAATTAGGAATATGCAAATGAACCAGTCTTGCTATTCAGGTAGTGCATATTGCTGTTGCTACCAACAGAGGGCACTAGACAAGCTCCATAGCCAAACCCACCTACTTGGTAGCAAACCTCAGCAGTACAGGAGAGCAGGCAATACATTACACAGAACACACACACACTATATGTCACGATAGTGACCCCTTCATGCAGAGCGTAACCTAAAAGGAGACGTATACTGGTCCTTAGAGTGGCCGGGCTTAAACATCTGAGAATAGTCAAAAGGATAGCCAAAAGTCAATGGAGCACAGAAGACAGAATACACGAGAATACCAAGCCAAAATTCGGGAAACCAGAGAGGAGAATAGTCAGAGAGGAAGCCAAGGGTCAAAATTACCAGGAATACCAACAAGAATAAGAATAGCACTAGAGGAACCAATATTAGAACCACACTAGGGCGCCTTTATATAATGTGTGGTATTCAGCTTTAAGACCACGCCCCCCAAAAAGTCCAGGAGCGTGGTCGTGTTTGAATTTTCGCTGCAAAACCCAGATGACGTTGGCGCGCATGCGCCGGGTCATAAAAGGGGCTTTGCCGCGAGCGGCCAGCGTCAGACCGGCTGCTTCGGCTCCCGAAAGCAGCCGGGGAGAGGTAAGCTATCGTTACAGTACCCCCCCCTCGAGAACCGCCCCTAGGGCGGGGAGGACTCAGCTTGTGAGTACGACGCCTAGTAAAGGAATGAACCAGGCGAGGGGCATGTACATCTGAGGCATCCACCCATGAGCGTTCCTCAGGACCGTATCCTTTCCAATCCAATAGATACTGGAGACGACCCTTAGAAATACGAGGGTCTAAAATAGATTTCACTTCGTATTCAGTCTGACCCTCAACGAGTGAGGAAGGAGGCCTAGAGGACCTCCGAGTATAACGGATACAAACCAAAGGTTTAAGGAGAGAAACATGAAAAGAATTGTGTATCTTCATAGTAACTGGCAAATCCAGGCGGTAACAGACTGGATTAACTCGCTTGAGGATTTTAAAAGGACCAATAAAACGTGGATCGAATTTCATAGAGGGGACTTTTAATCTAATATTGCGCGTACTTAACCACACTCTATCCCCTACCATAAAATTCGGAGTGGTCTTTCGCCGAATGTCCGCATTACATTTCTGAGTTACAGCCTTTTGAGCCAAGATACGTTTGACCCCTATCCAAGTTTCTTTCATATTCTCAATAGTGCAGTCAACGCTTGGCACTGCAGTGGATGAAAAGGAACTCGGAAGAGTAATAGGATCAAAGCCATAATTTATATAAAAGGGACTAGGCTGCGTAGAATCATGAACCCAGTTATTATGGGCAAACTCAGCCCACGGAAGTAGTTCTACCCAATCATCTTGGTGATCAGAGGTGAAACCGCGAATGTACTGTTCGAGTGACTGATTCATCCTTTCTGTAATCCCATTAGATTGGGGATGATATGAAGAGGTGAGATTAAGCCTGATACCCAATTGATTACAGAATGCTCTCCAAAACCTGGAAATAAACTGGGGACCTCTGTCTGA
The DNA here is from genome assembly GCA_933207985.1 of Pelobates cultripes. Taxonomy (NCBI): domain Eukaryota; kingdom Metazoa; phylum Chordata; class Amphibia; order Anura; family Pelobatidae; genus Pelobates; species Pelobates cultripes. The sequence continues at coordinate 57,151,590 of OW240921.1, read as the reverse complement.
AACTATATCCACGGGTATACCGTGTAACCGAACTACCTCTCTTATGAACACCGTGGCCAGTTCAGAGGATGAAGGCAATTTAATTAAAGCGATAAGATGGGTCATTTTGGAGAATCTGTCTATGATAGTAAGAATTACCCGATGGTTTTTTTGATGGAGGTAGGTCCACTATGAAATCCATGGCTATGCTAGACCAGGGTTTATCGGGAATAGGTAAAGGCATAAGGAGACCTAAAGGGCGACTCTTAGGAGACTTATTAGAAGAACAGATGTTACAGGCTAAGACAAATTCTCGGACATCTTTTTTGTAAGAGGGCCACCAAAATTGTTTTTCAAATAATGATACCGTCTTATGGATACCGGGATGACCTGCAATCTTAGAGTCGTGTACTAAGGATAGAATCCGTCTTCTGTAGTTTAAAGGTACATATAATTTTCCCTAAAGGGATTGTGAGGGAGTTGTGATCTTGATATTTGGATAGGGTTTCAATTATTTCAGAAGAGACTTTAGCATGAACAGTAGCTACTATGCGTGAGTCAGGAATTATCGAGGATAATTGAGTTACGGTAGGTGAAAGGTGTTCGTGTTGTCGGGGTAGGGCGTCCGCTTTGGTATTCTTAGACCCGGGTCTATATGTCACAATGTAGTTAAAACGTGTTAAAAACAAAGACCAACGAATCTGCCTGTCAGACATTCTTTTCGAATCTCCAAAATATGAAAGATTTTTGTGATCTGTAAGAATTGTGATAGGTTCCGGTGACCCCTCTAATAGGTGACGCCATTCCTTGAGTGCGGAAATAATAGCCAACAGTTCCCTGTCTCCTATGTCATATCTTCGTTCTGTTTCAGTCAATTTTTTAGAGAAATAACCACAGGGATGTAGGGATTGATCATTAGAAGATCTCTGTGATAATACAGCCCCTACCCCTGTTTCTGAAGCATATACCTCCAATATAAAGGGACGCGAAGGATTTGGATGACTTAATACTGGGGCTGAAGAAAAGGCTAACTTAAGTTTCTCAAAGGCTGCTTTAGCTTCGGGACTCCATACCGTATGATTCCTATTCTTTTTTGTCATGGCGGTGATAGGAGCGGTAATAGAGGAAAACCCTTTAATAAACTTTCTATAATAATTGGCAAACCCTAGGAAACTTTGGATGGCTTTTAGTCCAATGGGTAGGGGCCAGTTTAAGATAGCTTCTAGTTTTTTAGGTTCCATTTGAAAACCTGTACCTGAAATGATATACCCGAGGAAGTTAACCCTTTCTACATCGAACAAACATTTTTCTAGTTTGCAATAAAGTCCGTTTTTCAATAATCTAGATAAGACCAATCTAACGTGTTTGTGATGTTCAGTGATACTCTTAGAGTAGATAAGTATATCATCCAAATAAACAACAAACATTTGCAAATAATCCCTGTTACGACACTCACCGCCAGGTAGATGAAGCCGCCGTTTAGTGAATAATCCCCCTCTCCAGAAATGCAGTTTCTATCCAGCCGACCGCCAAACTCCCGAATGAAGTTCACGAACACGGCAACTCCCGATCAGCAAAACAGTCGAACGCCTTCCACAGCTATAAATAACGAAAGCGCTGTCCCAGTAATAATTCCCCCACAAACGAGACCAAGCTCCGTCTTGAGGGTCAAATAAGGATCTGTTTAATGGGGGCTACCTGCCCGATATTTATGCAGGTCTCCACAAGGTGGACACTCCCCGAGGGGACCTTGTGGAAGACTGTAAAACATATTGGACAGTAGCCAATCGCAGTGGCTTCAATATAAGCCCTTACCATCTTACCCATAAACCCTTCTTCTCTACCCCGGAGATAATTAGGAAGAAACCTAATTATCTCCCAGGATAGAGACAATCGCCATTTTAAAATACAGTAAGAAAAATACATTAAAATATATAACTGAAGAAATACCGAATGAATATAGTTCGTGTAACGTATCCCCAGACAGCCTGGATCTGAGTGCATATTTCTACCGAATAGCGCTCAGATCCGATGTATCTAGTCGAATCGCCATGAAGTCAAAGTCTTTCACCAGTCCTTCGGTATACGAATGACTTCATGGGACGGCTATCTGGGTAAAGGTCCATACGAATGTATAAAACTCCCGAACAGACCGGCGTTTGTGCGCCTCGCCGAAATAGAAGGTGGGCAGCAGCTTCCAGCGGTGCTCGGTAGATTAAAGTGTCCGTTTTTAGTTCCATAGAATTTGTACCGAACACCGCTATGCTTCCTCGTGTCCCAAAATGGCCGCCGCCTCATAGTCGGCATGCGAACGACGACCACCCGTACGAATGGAATGGAGAGGTGTCTGCGGTTAACCACAACGTTCTAATTGGGGCCAAGAGGTTAACCAGCAGCACACTCCTCTCCTGGGTGGTCGTTCGTTCGGTAGTTTCAATCGGTATTTTGTAATCACACAAACAGGGGCATACGGACAGGAAATCCAGCGAAAACAAAGGGTAACAGACGAACCAGCAATACAGATGAATCTGTCACAATCCCTTAATACATCTTTTATAAAATCTTATAAAAGACTGCAGGGACGTTGCATAAGCCGAATGGCATAATCCTATATTGATAATGGCCATAGCGAGTATTGAAAGCAGTCTTCCACTCATCTCCTTTTTTTATTCTAACCAAATTATATGCTCCCCATAAATCTAGCTTGGTTAATATGGTTGCTCCCTTCAACCTGTCGAAAAGCTCAGTTATAAGTGGAATAGGATAAGCGTTTCGTATGGTTATTTTGTTTAATCCCCGATAGTCGATACAAGGTCTCAAATCACCATCTTTTTTAGAAACAAAGAAAAAACCGGCTCCGGCCGGGGAAGACGATTTGGTGATAAAACCATTTTTCAGATTCCCCGTAATGTACTCCTCAAGCACCTTATTTTCGGTCACAGAAAGGGGATATACGGTACGGGGCATGGTGCCAGGTAATAAGTCAATTGCGCAGTCGTATGAACAGTTAGGTGGTAATTTTTCCGCTTCCTTAGGTTCAAAGACCGCTTTGAGATCCCAATATTGCTTGGGTATCTGGGTAGTTAAAGGCCTCATTGTAGGAACATTAAGTAGACCGATGGGTTTAACTTGAATAATACACTCTTCAAAACAAAAGTCACCCCATTTTATTATCTCCTTTCCTTCCCAGTCTATTAAAGGATTATGCCTGGTGAGCCAAGGGAACCCAAGTATCACAGGAAAGGTGGGGGAAGTAATTTGTTGTAGAGTTATGGTTTCTCTATGTAATGTGCCTACAGTCAGCACCAGGGGAATCGTCTGTTGAGTAATAAGAGGGACTGATAAGGGTCTACCATCTATGGCCTAAACAGCCAAGGGTGTTGGTCTTTTCTTGAATGGGAGATTGTGATACCGACCGAATGTTATATCAACAAAATTCTCAGCTGCCCCAGAATCTATTAACGCAGTGGTTGTAACCACCTTTCTTTCCCATTCTAAGGTTATGGGTAGAAGAAGCCTTAATTCTTTTTTTATCATTACAGGAGGACATACACATTACACCCAAGGCCTGTCCTCTGTGAGGGCTTAGGTGCTGGAGTTTTCCGGCCTGCTTCGACAATGTAAGCAAGACTGCCCTCTTTTCCCGCAATACATACAAAGTCCCTCCCTTCGTCTATAAGCTCTTTCTGGTTCGGATAACCGCGTTGATCCTAATTGCATGGGTTCTACGGGAGTGACAGCGGTTGCTTCGGACGGAGGGAATGTCAGAGCCAGACGTTCTGGTAAACGTCTAGGTCTATCCCTGGTATTTTGTCTATAACGGAGGCATTCGTCTATATGTGCTAAATAGGTGATTAAATCCTCCAACACATTAGGTAAGTCCCTTGTAGCTACCTCGTCTAAAAGTTTATCAGAAAGCCCATTCATAAACACATCCACAAAAGCCTGCTCATTCCATCTAACCTCAGCGGCCAGAGTGCGGAATTCTAAGGCATAGTCAACCAATGAGCGAGACCCCTGTCTCATAGGTAATAGGGTTTTTGCGGCATTGGTTCGTCTTCCAGGGGGATCGAATGTCCTCCTAAAAGCAGCGATAAAGTCTGCATAATTATAGACCAAGGGGTTGTCATTTTCCCACAAAGGGTTGGCCCACGTTAGTGCTTTGTCTACTAACAGGGTTATAATGTAACCAATTTTTGATCTATCTGTGGGATAAGCTCTAGGATGCAGTTCAAAGTTTATGCTGACTTGGTTCAGAAAGCCACGACATCCCTTAGGGTCTCCCCCATAACAAAGAGGAGATGTAGCATGGGAAGAAGCCCCCCTTGCAACCATCTCCATAGGAGATTTTTGGGGTCTATGACCAGGGATACGTTCCTCCTGCTGGAGATGGGCCGTACGGGCAAACAAGGTCTGAACCGCTACAGCGAACTGGTCCATACGATGGTCCAGCTCCTCAAATCTGTTGTCCGGAACTGGGCCATGAGGGTTAACACCTGCAGGGTCCATGGCCCTAGTGTAATGTCACGATAGTGACCCCTTCACGCAGAGCGTAACCTAAAAGGAGACGTATACCGGTCCTTAGAGTGGCCGGGCATAAACGTCTGAGAATAGTCAAAAGGATAGCCAAAGGTCAATGGAGCACAGAAGACAGAATACACGAGAATACCAAGCCAAAATTCGGGAAACCAGAGAGGAGAATAGTCAGAGAGGAAGCCAAGGGTAAAAATTACCAGGAATACCAACAAGAATAAGAATAGCACTAGAGGAACCAATATTAGAACCACACTAGGGCGCTGGGGAAAGGACAGGGACGCCTTTATATAATGTGTGGTATTCAGCTTTAAGACCACGCCCCCAAAATGTCCGGGAGCATGGTCGCGTTTGAATTTTCGCGGCAAAACCCCGATGACGCCGGGTCCTAAAAGGGGCTTTGCCGCGAGCGGCCAGCGTCAGACCGGCTGCTCCGCCTCCCGGAAGCAGCCGGGGAGATTGCCGGTCGGCGCGGGTCCGGAGGAGAGGTAAGCTATCGTTACACTATAAACAATTACATTACACACACCCTGCACCTATAATGGGTACAGGGTGACTAAAACATAAGAGAAATAAAGCAACCTACATAAATAGTCTGTCTGAAGGTAGAATAGGGGCTTTAAATCCAAATACATCAAAGAGTCATAGTCAAGCAGGCCTCTGCAGGACCAAGTGGCGAAGGGCACTTCGTCACACCAATATTCTTTGTATACAAAACCAACCAACCAAAATACTATCTTGCATGCTCAAAGTGCACATCTTGAGCGATTTTAAAGCCTCATTAACTAAAGCACAATTTTTAAGAACCATACGCAATAACTCCAGTGAATCAATGAGAGAAGAACAATTACTACTAATAAAGAAAAAAGGTTATAAGCCATGGCTACAGGAAGAAACATTTGGATATAGCATTACAGGAAGCAAGAGATTTTCTCCTAAAGATACTACAAAAATACATAATCATTTGGTTTTTCCAATGACTTCGAAAGACACAGCCGTAAAACTATCAAACACGGTCAGTATAAACTGGAATATGTTAGCACAACATAACACACTTCCACCAGGAAAGGTCTCTAATATGCTACAAATGCAACAGGAATCTCCGGGATATATTGGTCAATACAGACCCTACACAAAGTTATGTGCGGGCTGAGAAGACACAACCACGCGGCAGTGTCACATGTTTAGAATGCGTGACGTGTAGCCATATGGTGCCGTCACGAACCTTCAATCATCCCCATACTAGTAAGAAGTTCCATTTAAACCATACGATTACCTGTAAAACACAGTTTGTCATATATAAATTAACTTGCCCATGCGGTCTATCCTACATAGGAAAAACTAAACAAGAACATCGTTCCAATATCCGCACAGCCTACAGAGACGGGAACAGTTATAAACCTGTGGAAAAACATTGTTTGGAGAACGGAAATCCACTATCATCCTTAAAATTCAAAGCCATAGACTATATCCCAGAACCACGACGCGGAGGCAACAGAGGGAAGATGCTTTTGAATAGAGAAACTCATTGGATGTTCCGATTGGACAGTTTCTCCAAAAGGCCTCAATGAGATGATCACCTACCATTCTTTTCTTTAATATAAGCCCTGCTTGCTCTAATTGTTTTTAATGCATATGGGGTAGACAATCATGTTGTATATCATTGATAAAAACACAGAAAAGAAATAGGGAGGTGCAATGAATAAAATAAACCAGTATTATACTTATATCAGGTGGATCTCTGAATCAACCTAAAAGTAGAAAAATATACATAGCATAATACTGTAACACATTAGCAGAATTAATCGGAGGTAATGGGTCACTCACGATCTGCAGAGCCTTGGAAAGCAGGCTCTTGCTGTAAAAGCTTGTGAATAATCAGCTTATTCTGGCTATCTCCAATGATGTTTGGTAATCAGGTATTTTCTCCCACACCACGGATACAAAACCAGATGGATTTTAAAAAGTTTTTTACTTTCAAAACAATAGTAAAATAAGGCACAACGCGTTTCAACCATAACAGGTCTTCCTCAGGTGCATAATATAATAAGTGCACTATATTCTGGTTTATATATGTAGGTAATTACACAATCAAAAACACATGTTAATTGAAATCCATATATGGTCTTTCCGTTTGGATGCCGCCATATTGGGAAGGTCAAAAACCTTCTTTCCATACAATCAACATAAATACATACAAAATCACATCCACTAATAACAAATATATACTTAGATAAAAATATTAACTTTAGCCTCTGTATAGATGATGCATGTTCTTTCCATCCTTCTCTCCTGTAAAACACTTTGATCGGTTCGTTTTTCTCTGTGTGCCGGGATACCAAGATCGCGATACGATAGCTTCCTGTTTCCAGGTTCAAACACATCATGTGATCGGAGGTTTTTCAAACATATCACATGATCAGAAACTGCTTCTTTAGTTCTTTAGTCCCAATAATTACAAACAGGAAGTCCATTTGAACAGAATTGCCATTTTGGAAACTGGCATAGAGTTCATAGGATATGATTTATTTGAAGGGAAACTAACATATATAAAAAAGAAAGTAAATGTTGTTTATATAAACAGACAATAGGTTAATATAGCCACAACAAAATTAGTTTCACACAATAAGGAAAAGTTAAATATAGCAATATATATCATCAAATGACAATATATTAAAAATATATTAAAAAATAATTAATTTTATAATCCTCAATATAAAAGTGACAATAATTTTTATTATAAAAGTAAACAATAGAATTTTTTGTTTTTTATAATTTATATTAAGGCTGCCATCTCGAAATCCACGTTGAGCCCACCCGGAGATAAGGTGTCCAGATTACAGATCCATCTCATCTCGCAGCGGCTCAACGCGGACTCGACATGGCCACCTCTCCAATGACAATTAATTTGTTGAATCACATGGAAAGTAAGCCCCGTAGGGTCTCCACCATGGACATTTAAAAAATGAGAAGAAACATTATGTTTTAAGAAACCTCTCCTTATGTTATAAATATGCTCACGTATCCTTGTTTTGAGGCTCCTAGATGTTCTCCCTACATACTGCAGCCCACAAGGACACGTGAGCAAGTACACCAAGTACAGGTTTTTGAAAGGGCATGCATCAATGATATGAAGAAGATAAAGATCAAAAAGAAAAGGAATCTAACCAAATCTGAATTATTGGCAATACAGAGTTTAAAGAAAGATTCCCAGATAGTGATAAAACCTGCGGATAAGGGGGGAGGAGTTGTAGTTATGGATAGAGATAAATATGTTTTGGAAATTTACCGACAGCTAGAAGATAAAGATACTTATTTAAAATTAAACAAAAACCCTCAAGCTGATATTCAAAAAAGATTTGTTGATCTTCTAGATAAAGGTTTCTCTAAGGGTATTCTCAATAAAAAGGAATATGCCTTTTTAAATGTGAAATCTCCCAAAATCCCAGTAATATATATATTACCTAAACTACATAAAGATGTTCATAATCCTCCAGGGAGACCTATAGTTTCCGGGGTGGGATCCCTTTTATCAAATTTATCGAAGAACATTGATACCCTACTCCAACCTCTAGTTAAAAACAGTCCTTCATATTTAAAGGACTCTATGAGTCTACTTTATATATTGAAGGATTTCAAGTGGGAAAGTGATTTTCTGTTTGTTACGTGTGACGTCACGAGTCTATACACGTGTATCGATCATAATATAGGATGTACAGCTACACGTTTCTTTCTTGAAGCATCTACGTTATATCCAGCTGATCAAGTTGATTTTGTAATGGATGGCATTTCGTTTATACTTAGAAATAACTTTTTCTGGTTTGAAGGAGATTATTTCTTACAATGTAGGGGGACAGCTATGGGGACCAGGTTCGCACCCAGCTATGCTAATCTGTTCATGGCTTATTGGGAGAAACTTTTTGTTTACTCCCAACATGGCTGGAGTGCGAACCTGGCCCTATACAAACGTTACATTGATGACATTTTCATTATTTGGAAAGGTGATTTGAATTCTTTTCTCGATTTTTTTTTTTTTTAACCATCTCAATTCTAACCAGTGGAATATTCGGCTGACCCAAGAATGTAATAAACAAAGTATCCATTTTTTGGATCTGGAAATCTCTATAAGGGAAAATAACATTGTCACACGAACCTTTTTCAAGCCAGTGGATGTAAATGGATATATCCATAAAAAAAGCTGCCATTTTCAACCCTGGCTAAGTAATGTACCTAGGGGACAGTTTCTTCGTATGAGACGCAATTGTACAGAATTGGAGTCTTTTGATCTCCAAGCGGAATTTCTTAAAGGTCAGTTTGTAGACCGGGGCTATTACGCTGACATTCTGGATCTGGAGATCCAGAAAGTCAGAACAGTAGAAAGAGACACATTATTAAGCTATAAACAGAAGAATCCAGTCGAGAAAAAAGAAGAAAAAATACCTTTTATTTTCAATTACAATCAGGAACATAGAGCCCTCAAAAAGATCCTCAAAAAGAATTGGTACATCCTCCAACAGGATGGAGAAATCTTACCTTATCTGGATGATAAACCTAAATTAATATTTAGGGGGGCTAAAAATCTAAAACAAAAATTAACATCTAGCTATTTAGAAATGCCCAAACAGAAAGACAACTTTTTAGAGAATTATAGATCATTAAAGAAAGGCTTTCATTACTGTGGAGAGTGTATGGGATGTAGAATTTTTAAAAATAAACCTAAACAGATAGAAGAGTTTAAATCGCTGATAGGGTCCATCAATTATAAAATTAACTCTTTTATGACATGTCACACAAAAAATGTGGTGTACTTGCTCACGTGTCCTTGTGGGCTGCAGTATGTAGGGAGAACATCTAGGAGCCTCAAAACAAGGATACGTGAGCATATTTATAACATAAGGAGAGGTTTCTTAAAACATAATGTTTCTTCTCATTTTTTAAATGTCCATGGCGGAGACCCTACGGGGCTTACTTTCCATGCGATTCAACAAATTAATTGTCATTGGAGAGGTGGCCATGTCGAGTCCGCGTTGAGCCGCTGCGAGATGAGATGGATCTTTAATCTGGACACCTTATCTCCGGGCGGGCTCAACGTGGATTTCGAGATGGCAGCCTTAATATAAATTATAAAAAACAAAAAATTCTATTGTTTACTTTTATAATAAAAATTATTGTCACTTTTATATTGAGGATTATAAAATTAATTATTTTTTAATATATTTTTAATATATTGTCATTTGATGATATATATTGCTATATTTAACTTTTCCTTATTGTGTGAAACTAATTTTGTTGTGGCTATATTAACCTATTGTCTGTTTATATAAACAACATTTACTTTCTTTTTTATATATGTTAGTTTCCCTTCAAATAAATCATATCCTATGAACTCTATGCCAGTTTCCAAAATGGCAATTCTGTTCAAATGGACTTCCTGTTTGTAATTATTGGGACTAAAGAACTAAAGAAGCAGTTTCTGATCATGTGATATGTTTGAAAAACCTCCGATCACATGATGTGTTTGAACCTGGAAACAGGAAGTTATCGTATCGCGATCTTGGTATCCCGGCACACAGAGAAAAACGAACCGATCAAAGTGTTTTACAGGAGAGAAGGATGGAAAGAACATGCATCATCTATACAGAGGCTAAAGTTAATATTTTTATCTAAGTATATATTTGTTATTAGTGGATGTGATTTTGTATGTATTTATGTTGATTGTATGGAAAGAAGGTTTTTGACCTTCCCAATATGGAGGCATCCAAACGGAAAGACCATATATGGATTTCAATTAACATGTGTTTTTGATTGTGTAATTACCTACATATATAAACCAGAATATAGTGCACTTATTATATTATGCACCTGAGGAAGACCTGTTATGGTTGAAACGCGTTGTGCCTTATTTTACTATTGTTTTGAAAGTAAAAAACTTTTTAAAATCCATCTGGTTTTGTATCCGTGGTGTGGGAGAAAATACCTGATTACCAAACATCATTGGAGATAGCCAGAATAAGCTGATTATTCACAAGCTTTTACAGCAAGAGCCTGCTTTCCAAGGCTCTGCAGATCGTGAGTGACCCATTACCTCCGATTAATTCTGCTAATGTGTTACAGTATTATGCTATGTATATTTTTTTATTTTTAGGTTGATTCAGAGATCCACCTGATATAAGTATAATACTGGTTTATTTTATTCATTGCACCTCCCTATTTCTTTTCTGTGTTTTTATCAATGATATATGCTTAAAGTGCTGTTTGGTGATTCTTTGGCACTTGGGAGTTGTTGCACCGCTTGACCTTTAGATATAGCGCCAATCCACCTATATATTTCCCTGGCTTTCCAGGAAATCTATTCTGTTTCTAATCATGTTGTATAGTTGGTCAGTTACAATTAAAGTCTAAAGTTATGTAGATTTTTTTTTGTTCAACATAATTACATTATTTAGCCTGAGTATAGGCATCATTCTAATTAAAAATATTCATAAAAATATTAGTATGTATTAGTAACATTAGAACGTATTAACTATTACCTTAAATACAAGAATAAATAAATAGCTGACAATATAAGATACATAATTGTTACTCAATACAATATGGGCATACAAGTGCAAACTCACTATAATGTATATGATACATTATATAAAGGTAAAGGACTGTCTTAGTAACATGTAAATGTTTTCTGGTATGTAAATAAGACTCTGGCACTTTAACAAAATTTCATCACAAATTTTATTATGTTTCTTTAAAACGTTTTTTCATTTAAAGCACTAGCACTTTTTGGTTCCTGTAATACTAACAGGGTAATTATAAAGTATGTTAAAAAACATTTGCACTTTAATATTATGAGTGATACCCACTGTAAGAATATGTGACAACCAATGCACTATAATAATGTATTGTCATGATTATCTATATACTCATTGCCACTAATCCTGATTTACTTCTATATTACCAAATCGTACATTTAACTTTGATCATGAACATCAGAATATAGGACATGTTTGCACAGTATGCAAATGCTGTTTTTTATTCATCTATTCCTATTCACCCTTTATTTTTTATATATCTGTTACACATGATAGTTATTTACTGTCCGGCTTCAATACTTTCTTAATTATAGGCAGTTTCCATGGAGATGTTGGATGCATTGCCGGGGTACCGGCGCATTGTAATGTCATCACGCATGGACCACGCGTCACGGAGTGGGCGCAGTGTTCGTGCACATGCGCGGTGGTTTGTGAGGGACGCCGATGATTATGTCTTACACCTGTGGTAAGTCACTTTTTCATAATGAATGTACCTATATATTCACTTTGGTTGTCAGTTATATTTATGTCACTTGATTCTGAGGAAGGTCCCTGCGTGGACCGAAACGTCAATCTAACCTTTTTTGATGGTATAAAGAGTATTAACTTACTAAGACCGTGAGTGCAGCCCATAGTTGGATAGTTTGGTGAATATCAATCCCTTAAAGGACTGACACCCGGCAAGTAACATATTACTTGAATATATTTGGATGTGAAGCTTGAGTGCAAGGATTTATTAATTGTTTGTGTGTGTATGTGTGTGTATATATATATATATATATATATATATATATATATAATTTGTGCTCAGAATTTAATATGTAATGGATAGTGTCTGAGATGAAAGTTGGTTTGTGGTGTGCCGAAAACCAACATACGAGTGGGCCTGTAAATAAGAGGGCCCACCAAGGAGAGTTGTAATGCTATAAGGGTGAAGGTGGGTGGGGACAATCAACTTTACCGGCAGAGGTGAGTAGGCGCTGGGAGTTTAAGTAGGGGAATACTCCTCCCACAAATTCAGGCCTAATGGCCTTTCTACTTCTGCTCGGAATTTAATATGTAATGGATAGTGTCTGAGATGAAAGTTGGTTTGTGGTGTGCCGAAAACCAACGTACGAGTGGGCCTGTAAATAAGAGGGCAAAGAGAGGTTCAAGAAAAACACACTTTATTGCATTTAGTACATATCCAAATTCCTGAAGGCTTGGCGAAGCTCTCTTTCTAGTCATGGTATGTACGTATGGTATATGGAGGATTTCCATCGACCCAGTCTCTTGATGATGTGAACCGGGGTGTTTGTACTGGAGGCTGATGAAGCGGCTCCTATGCGGAAGGAGTGACCGGAGTATGAAGCCGGATTGTAACCCAGTTTTGACAGTAAGGTTCTGACGTGCATCGTGAATTTAGCAGTGGTGAGTGATTGCCCTTGTAATAATAAGAGCGGAGAGTCTGGTAAGTGCGTGTAATGAGTTGACCATAGATGGTCTAGTGCCTTAACCGGACACCAAGCATTATCAATGGGAAAGAGGGGAATAATAGTGGGGTGTAGTGAGTGATTAGTTTTGGTAGATGGGAGCGTGAGTACGTAGTGATCTTCCACCTTAGTGAGGTGTGAGGTTTTAAGGCTGTGTGAGATATCCACTTGACAAACAACGGTGAATTCTCCGGGTCTAAGGAAACCATAAAAAGCTAGATAAATGGCAGACTCGATCACCAGGTTTGTGTCGGGATTGAATGGGAATTAATCAAGTAGATTGCTGAGTATCTAAAGATAGGCCCATCTATTGGTAGTCTGGTGGTGGTAAGTGGAACAGAAACCTTTGAGATACCCTTTAAGACTTTCTTGATGGGGTATGATGACAAGAAGGGGGTGTTAGAGAAATTAGTGAGACTGTGGTGCTGAGCCCCCGTGAGGTATAGTTTCATGGTATTGTGAGAAAGTTTTAAATGTAAGTGGCAGAGGGAGGCAAACCCATGGTTTGAGTAGAAAAATCACCTTGTAATCGGAAATCTGCTGTGAATTTATTAAAAATGGCAAGTGCCCTACTATAGGTGACAGCTGTGTTAGGTGATAGTGCTTGGTGTGTGAGACCTAGCATGGTGCATTATGCATTAATGGGTGGATACTAACCTTGATAATGGTTATAACAGGTAACTTGAACCTTCGAGTGTTTGGTTTTTTTTGTTTTGTTTTTTTAAGTAGAGTGGCTTGGCCGCTGCTGGTATCGTAGAAGAAGCCTAAGGGTAAGACAGATGTTGATGTATTTGAGCGTAACATAGGGGCTTATGCTTGTGACGAGACCAATCTCGCCACATTGCATTGGAGAAGCCTGGTTGCTCGCCTGCTGCCTTTGGACTATGGCCCCCTGTTAAAAGACATCTTTTTTTACCTGCAGAAAAGTTTAATTCGTGCTTTTCTGCCTGGGGTTCGGTAGATTTGTTTGAATGTGTTATACCCCAGATAGGAATCCCATGGAGCCCATTTGTATGAAACTGACTGTAAAGACTTTGGCTCCATGGCGATTAAACTGTATTCGTGTGGTCTGAGCGCCATTCACTTAATAATGTGCGCTCAGACCTGAGCTATCTGGGGATATGTGAAATGTCTGTGTTTTATGTATGAAAGGTGACTTTATGTATTTTAAAGTGTTTTGTGTCTTTTTGCAACCATGTGCTTAATGGAGTCTTGTGTCTGTCCTGGGAGATAATTGAATTACTTATCTCCAGGATAGAAGACTCTGAAACTGGTTTGGGCCGGAAAGCCATGCTTCATTTAGTCACAAAGGACTTTTTACTAACTTTTGAACCCCTGGTCTGATTCGTGCCATTTTTTAATATGTTGTTCCCCTGAATGGATTGATTGTGAATATGTAATTTTATGTGAATGTGATGTATGGTTTTAGAGTTATGAAAGTTGGGTAGAAAGTATGTTTTAACTGTATGTGTAATTGAGTTTCCTCTCAGGATAAGGGGAGGGAATATGTGGGATGTAACTGTGATGTGATTGGTTGTTTTATACCTCCCTGTGGGCGGTCCTGTATTTGCAAGACTGTAATAAAAACCAGGCTGGGTGTGCCAGCACCTCAGACCACTGCTTGACCCTCAACACGGAGCCTTGTCTCGTTCTTGGGGGGATTCACTGTATGCTGTTAGAGACTGATTGCCAGGAGTGTAAGCTGATTGTCTGCTTTTCCTGTTCGTCTGCTAGCAGCTATTTGGGAGGTTCCAGTTCGGGAGTTGGAGTGCTATTTTGTATCCAGTTCGGGAATTTGGTGTTCTGCAGTAGCTGTGCCTGTATCTCTGGAAAGGGGGCCGATCGCCTAAACGTTTTTTTCCCCTTTTGTGCAAAACGGTCCGTTGCAATGCTTAGTAGTAAGGGGTGGCTATAGGAGATCCTGAGGTGAGGGATCTGAATGATTAGTCTGAGACTGGGAAGAGTTTATGCTATAGAGGGAGACTGATTGAGGCCTTATGGTAGCAAGTGCTAGTAACGAGTAAGTACGCAAATACCTGGTAATGTAGCGGGGTACCACGTTAGGTAGGTTGGGTAGGTTCTTGCCTGATGGCAGTATGAACGTAGGCCTAAGTAGAAAAATTTAGAGATTTTTTTAACACAACAAGGATCGTGTTCTAATCGTGATAATAGAGACCGTCTCAGGTCTTGTATAAAAAGCCCCGTAATGAGTAGAGTACTATACCTTGATTTGTTGTACAGGTACTTGGTTGAGCGTAAGTGTTTTTTTTACGGAGAAAACAGGAGGAGGCCTAGAATAGTGTTGGAGCTATGGATAAAAGCCATCGTATATTATTAAAATTAGCAATGGTTATGACATATTTTAATTAACAAATTCTGTTTGTGACAAGTTTAGAGTGAAGGCTGCCTGAGGCCTTGACATGATTGAACAGAAGTGAGTAAATACTATACCTGAATTGTAAATACAAGAACTTGAATTTGACAACCTTATGCAGAAATACAAGACAAGCGGGCAATCTGTGGAGACCAAAGAAATGTAACAGAGGCTAAAATTAATGTCTGCGTAAACTAAAGAGAAATAGAGAATACTAAGAAATGTAGGGTTTGCAAAATTCCCCCAGAGGATCGTGCTATACATTAATATATGTTTGTGATGGCATACAGGGTTGGCGTGGAGTTAAAAACGCCGCCAAAGTAGTAGGGTGTCAGGAAGAATTTATTAAGTGTATAACGTACCTAAAACACAACGAGTTAACTCCAAAGGGCCTTGGAATAAATAACATGGTACTGAGATAAAGTGTCATTTATATATAAACATAACTAACCCCTTAAAACCGGAGGGCTTACTATTACGCCTTATTCTAAACGGCTCTAAACGCCGCAGAGTGTAATAGTACGCCCTCCGTTTGTTTGTTTTTTTACTTTCCCAGTCGCCGGCGATCCCACACCGGCGATCACGGTTGGGGAGACTCACTTGGGATCCCAGGGAGTTCACCGCGGCAGTTACTGCCTCCTCCGGCCCCCCCGGCCATGTGAGAGTGAGGTCCTTGCGAGGACCTCACAATCACATGGCTGGGTTAGCTGGCTGCTGCATTGCCAGCAGGGGGACTGCTGGCTGGAAATCAAATAAATTAATGTTAAAATAAGTGTAAAAAATAAATAAATTATATACTTAGATTATATGTTTTAAGGCCATTTGGCCTGTATTTGTGGGAGGGGCTTAAATTAATTCACTCCCCTATATAAGGGACACCCCTTACCTGACTCATATCGCTTGAGGTCAGCATCAGAATGATTTCCACTTCCGGGTCATCCAGACGCCATTTTACCTGATTACTCCATGAGGTTTTCTAAGCTGAGCTGTGTCAGGAATTCAGCCACAGGCTTTTCCGGCCTACCACCTTCTTTCTTCAATCTATTGCTGTGGATGGTGTCCAAGTGACTCACAAACCGTAAGTCGACCTACCCGTTACGCCAGGCATCAGTCCCACAGCACCATGCACGGGTCAGGTCCTCACTTTACGGCTGCATTTGGTCTAAATCTGTCCTAAAACCATTGCATGTTCATGCATATCATTCATTTAAACTCACTTGTTTATATCTGTCACTGGCTCATTTCGAGCATTAGCATACTCCCAAACGGGAACACATTCTGTTTCAATTGCCTAAACATACTAGGCAATTCTGTGCGTGCATTTCGAATCTCACTGCTCGTTTCGTTTTGTTTCCCTGACATACCAGGCTCACGGTTCGTGCAATTTTCTACCAAACGGGTACTAGTTCATGCATTTACTATTGTACTACACACACGTTTCATGTGTTTACAACCCATGAACAGAACTTTGGTTTGTTACAATGACTGTTATTAAGCTATTATGTTCACTTATTGTATATTGTCAAACGGGCACTGTTTGTTTCACAACTATAATGCTGGGGCATAGCTCACAAACAATGTTTCACATAAACCACACTGACCCCTACAGGTCACTCTCAAAATCTCACGTTAACCTTGCATTTGGATTAACCCCTTAAGGACCAAACTCTAGAATAAATGATGTCACACATGTCATGTATCCTTCAGGGGTTAAAGGGTATTTTACCATACAATCAGCATTTCTGACCCCTACTGGTCAACAGCAAAACTGTCTTCACATGTCATATACAATTACCAGCCAATATAAATTACACATAAGATTGTTTTAAACATAACCATAAACCATAAATTAAACTCCAACACGGGCTCAACTTCAGGTTTAATTCATAATAATTTACATTTCACATTAAGACTAACAGTGGTTCTATCAACACTGCCACCTACAGGTCTGTCAAGTACATTGACAATTTTCATGGGGTTTTACAAACACCAAAACACTGACCCCTATAGGTCAACAGACAAACAACATTTCACATACCAATCAGTATCAACTACACTGCCACCTATAGGGCACTCGGCAGATCTCCAGTGCACTTGCATTTTGCAACTCCATGTTCACTTGCCATTCAATAAGGCATACAACAATTCACATAGCAAGCAGTATATCAATATCTGTTATAAATACACATATTATTACACAGTAGCACACGCATCTGTATATAAGTAACTGGTAATATGGTTCACATATATACGGCACTTAATGGGTTAAGATTGATACATATTTAACCAGTATGGATATGATGTTTAATATTTACATATCACGGCACTTTACTTTCACATATACTGTATGTTTTAAGATAAGCTTGGTCTATGCCATATTTCCTTATGCCATACGATTTTATCCATTCAGGTTACAGTTACTACTAAAAAACCTATACGGATTGTCAGGTTCAATACCATACTACCAGGTACGTACACCTGCTCACGTAGTTATCCATCTCTTACCTTCCCTGGAATAGTAATAGTGTACTGGCAATTAGGGTTCTAGGGCCCAATAGGTATTACCCCCTTTTTTCTCTGCATTATGCTTCAGTTAGTGGTCCCGCGAGGCCAACACCCCGCCTCACACTCGGAGGCATACACCCCTCGGGCCACTCGTGAGCTAGCCGCCTCGCATTGTATCATAGAGAGGGCCTCACCTGTCACTCCCCTTCCTATTTTCTGGTTACTGTCACCGAGAGGCCAACATCCTGCCACAACGTTCAGTGGCCACACAAAATCCCCTCGCGCCAAGCATAGATAGAGCCTCTCAAGCCACTTGGCAACTAGCAGGGCCTCACCAGTCACCAAAAAAAAAACCACCAAGCCTAATCGTTTCGCCTTACGGCTTAGCTAGCAAGCCGGTACAAGACCCCTGGGTACAAATATATAATTGCAATCTTTATTGTTATTTAAGTATTTCTCAAAAAGATGGTAAAGAATCACCTCTTCCTAGCACCGCGGCTAGAAGTGATACACCTTCATCTCTTACCTTCCCTGGAATAGTAGTAATGTACTGGCAATTAGGGTTCTATGGCCCAATAGGTATTACCCCGTTTTCTCTGCTTTACGCTTCGGTTAGTGGTCCCGCGAGGCCAACACCCCGCCTCACACTCGGAGGCATACACCCCTCGGGCCACTCGTGAGCTAGCCGCCTCGCATTGTATCATAGAGGGCCTCACCTGTCACTCCCCCTCCTATTTTCTGGTTACTGTCACCGAGAGGCCAACATCCTGCCACAACGTTCGGTGGCCACAAAAAAATCCCCTCGCGCCAAGCATAGATAGAGCCTCTCAAGCCACTTGGCAACTAGCAGGGCCTCACCAGTCACCAAAAAACACCAAGCCTAATCGTTTCGCCTTACGGCTTAGCTAGCAAGCCAGTACAAGACCCCTGGGTACAAATAATAATTGCAATCTTTATTGTTATTTAAGTATTTCTCAAAAAGATGGTGAAGAATCACCTCTTCCTGGCACCCCGGCTAGAAGTGATACACCTTCAAGCAGAGGAGATGTGGCTCCGACCTAAGGAGGCGACAGATCCCCTACCCTGCCACAGCAAGGAAAGCAGAGTTATTCAAACTCCTCCATACATCAACGGACAACACGGAGGCAGGGGAAGGCCCAGCAACACCAACTCAGGTGACACCCAGGCCATGCTAGCCTCACTCATAAACTCATGAGCCAAAAAATTTACGACAGACTGGCAATTTCGAGTCAGTCACAGCCCTCACAAGGCTGGGCCTCACGCTACTGTACAACCAGCACCAACCGAAACTCGGTTACTTGGTACAAGACGTTAACCCTGCACATATGATCCCGGCACATTGGGGAAACAAGGCATATATATGTATGATGATGTATCTATGATGGTCAGACCCAGGGATTCTAGGTAAATCAGGAACTGACCATCCCTTGGTTGTGTTGGCATTTGGAATATGTAGAGATGCTTATTTGTGCAGGTACCCATACAGAAGGGATTTTCTCCCAAACAAACGGGTGAGCACTCTCAGGCTCCAGGTACCAGCACCTCTGAACTACCATAGACAATTGGTATTAGTAGTTGCATTGCATATAGACTGTTGCATATATGTTCAAATCATTCAGGGCACATGACAAACCATGTGTCCCAATACAACTTACAAATAACGTACTCACCATCTGTACACACCAATGCATTTTCAACACTACTGACTCATCACCCTTCCAGACTTGTAGTAGAGTTACTAAGGCTTTGGAGCTTCAAAGGGCTCCCATACAGGTATCATAAATAAACTCTCAAGGAATATAGCATGCCCTCACTTACAGTCAGCACAACAGAACCGTCGGCTGTAAACACACTCATAGCCAAGATCTCCACCATTTACAGCATGGCACCAAACACAAACACATTGGTATTGTCACAAGGGAATCTTCCCTTAAACAAGACTAACCATAGACTTATTGGCACCACACACCTTCGCTACCCCAAGTCTCAACTCCCTCATACCCTCCGAGGAGTTTCCTTACTATACACACCATTGATCTACCTTTACAGCTATCACTCAAGCAGGGGTTGAAGCTTCGTTAAGTAAGACCAATATCATCAACACAGTAAACGGCTACCATCTACCCTACAAACTGGCACTTACATGGCATAAAATGGGCAATCCTTTCCCCGCTAAAAGCAGCTGCTGTGGCATGGGGTAAATCATGGTCAGGGTCATCAATCCGTTGTTACTCAGACAACTAAGCACATGTCATATCATCAACAAATGCCACTCATCATCCATACGATCATGGTATTGCTGGGGAACTCACTTGGTTGGCCACTTACCACATTTCTTTTACTTTCATGTACCAGGCGGTGGTATACATCCTTGCCGACAATTGTCTCATTTATATTCCAGGCACGTTCAAACATACGCTTCCTACAGCCACCCATACAGTCACGGCCACTCTTTCGTTCCAGAGACAAAATCATGGATTAGACATACTCATGCAGCATAGCATGCACTATCCCACCTAGCACTTTCATCCCATACTTGCAGAACGCTCCTATTCACCTGGCTTTAAAGAATCTCATTGGAACACGACATAGCTCAACCTGTGTCATAACATTTCTCCTAGGTTTTGCTTCATTTTTGCCACCTTAAACTAAAACCATCTCACACACCATTAATTATATATTTTACAGGCATTCAACAACACAGGATAACCTATGGCCAAAACTACCATAACTTCATGCTATCATACCAGACAAGAATATACTCAGAGGTTTTCAGGAATCCATCCCCCCACGTTCCTCTCAGATATTACCAATAGCCATCCAATTTTTCCATCCTTATCGGACCTATTAGAGCTACAACCTTTCAATTATACTACCAAGTTGGCCATTACCAGCCATGCACACTGCCTTTTATGCCTTTCTCAGGCCAGAGAATCCACTACCATAACCACCACTCAGACAGATCATTGTCTTCAACGATCCCACGTATGTAAACACATATATCATTACCTATTGGCTCTACCACATTCCGAAACGAGTCAACATGCACCAACAGTAGAGATAACATACTATCCTACCCACAACAAATGGTGTCCAGTTGCGGTCCTAGATTCCTACCTTCAAAAATCCTTCAAGGAATTAAATATCGTAATGCATTTAAGGAAATGTCTGGTTAATTTGTATATATTGTTGACTGTATTAAATCTTTGATTATTCTTTTTGCCCTCTTTATTTACAGGCCTACCGTATCGTCGGTCTCGGCACACCACAACCGACTTGCTCCCTTTATACTATCCTACGCTTATGCTGGAACCTTACTCCATATACGGCTATTTGCCCCGAACACAAGTTTTAAGGCCATTTGGCCTGTATTTGTGGGAGGGGCTTAAATTAATTCACTCCCCTATATAAGGGACACCCCTTACCTGACTCATATCGCTTGAGGTCAGCATCAGAATGACCCTCCCACCCACTCCTCATTTCAACACTTTCTCTTTTCTTTCCATTTACTTTACTTACTTACTCCTTGGTGGGCCCTCTTTATTTACAGGCCTACCGTATCGTCGGTCTTGGCACACCACAACCGACTTGCTCCCTTTATACTATCCTACGCTTATGCTGGAACCTTACTCCATATACGGCTATTTGCCCCGAACACAAATATATATATATATATATATATATATATATATATATATATATATATATATTCTAAGTATATTTATACACATATACATACACACACATACACTGTCTAGGTGTATTTTATATATATATATTAATATCAAGTGACACGTAGACTGATACTGATTTAAATATATAATTATTGTTATATATAATTATATATAATATAAAAAAATATGTAAATACGTTAAAAAATAAAATTAAAAAAATAATTAAAAATAAATAAATATATACATGTGTGTTATTTTGTTCTAACTGTATTGTGATTATATATATTTATATCAAAAACACGTAGAACGAAATATATATATCTATATACATAAATATATACGTATATCACTATATATACCTATATATAAATAAAAATATATGTTTTTAAATTATATATATATATATATACACATACATATATTAGTTCTACATATATATTTATGTAATATTTTAACATAATTAGGTATTTTAATTAATTACAATTAGTGGGACCTGCCTTGGGTATGTCCAGTCTTTTTTAGTAGCCACTTAGTCACAAACACATGCCAAAATTGGCATTTTTTGCATTTTTCACATACAAACAAATACTAACGCTAACTTTGGCCAGTGTTTGTGACCAAATGGCTACTTAAAAAAACTGGACATACTCCATTTGCAATACCTTGGGTTGTCTACTATTGCAAATGGTATGCCATTATGGGTGTAAATTTAATTCCTGGGCTACTATACAGTCTCAAAGGCAACATAACCTATCTGGCGAATTTCAATTTCAAATGTAACGTGCTATATTTGACCCTGTAACTTCCCAAAACACCATAAAACCTGTACATCGGGGGTACTGTTTTACATATGAGACTTTGCTGAATACAAATATGTGTATTTTATTGCAGTAAAAGCAAACAGTATTATGACATTGACAGTTAAATGTTAATGTCACGTAGAACTATTTTTTTTCACATTAAATTATGATTCATAGCTAAATATTTGATCTTAAATGAAAGCCCTGTTTCCCCTGAATAAAATGATATATAATTATGATGGGTGCATTTAATATGAAAGAGGTGAATTACCGTTGGACAGACATGTAGCGCAAATGCTAGGTTTTGTTTACGTTTTGTTTTGTTCACAACGTGTACATTTGGCTCAGTCCTTAAGGGGTTAAACCAAGAGCCACAGAGGTAATAGTAAAGGATTGTAGTAATAAACCAATTTTAACTAATACTGACAGATTTAATACTAACAGTTAAGTAAACGAATGGGAAGTATAAATGAATAAATGATTGTTTAGTTCGTATGAACGAAAGCTGATATTTGCACGAACAGGGGTCAGCAGTTTAGACCGCACGGGGGACCCACTGAAGCTAAGTATAGTGTGCATTCGCCTAATTCCGCAGGAATAGGAGTAGTGCACGAACGGGTAAGTATGTGAGGGGTGAACAGAATATTGCACGAATCGCTAAATGAACGAACAGGTAATTATATATGTGTAGTGTTCGTTCACATGAATGAACAGTATACCAGAATTTAACGAAATTGTACCAGACTTTACCCGAACAAAGGTTGGCAGTTTAGACCATACGAAGGACCCCCAAAACTCAAGTATAGCCGGTGTTAGTCTAATTTAGATGCACGAACGCTGAAGTTCACGAACGGGTAAGTATTCACGAACAGGTAATGTATAAGTTAAAAGGGAGCCTACCCCTACGTTTTTCGGCCCGAATGGAGGGAAATAGCCGAAAACTATTTCCGTCACAAGCTTACATGAGCATGCTGGTCTCGTGACCGGAAGCCAAATACTGCGACCAGGGAGAAGCCGGGTGGCAGGGCTGCAGAACGGACGGAGGATTCAGCTGGACACCTCTGCTGCTGGAGACTGGAGCTATTGGTGGGAAGCTAGGACCGGAAGTGCTGGTTGCTATAGAGATACGACAATCAACTTTACTGGCAGAGGTGAGTAGGGGCTGGGAGTTTAAGTAGGGGACTTACTCCTCCCACAAATTCAGGCCTAATGGCCTTTCTACATACACATCTTGCAAGCCGTTTGTCTCCCTAGTTACCTGCACTTCCGGTCGAGGTTGCCGCCAAAATCCTGCCTCGAGTATCCAGTCCAGCTCCTGTCACTGGCCTCTGGGCTCCTTTACTTGCTTATAAACTGACTTCGTTACTTGTTTTCTCTGAGTTCTGGCTTCCAGTCACGAGACCGGCACCTACACGTAAGCACAAACGTGGGAAATGGCGGTCGACTATTTCCCACGTTCGGGTCTAAAAACGCGGGGATAGGCTCCCTTTATTACTTACCCGTTTCGTGCCTTACGCCGTTCATGTACTTCTGCGTTCTTGCGTCTATCAGCCGAACGCAGAGTTCACACACACACCTTAATTTCTCGTTCGTCTAAATTACTATGTACCGACCACTCATACTTACCCTACGTTCGGCTGTTCTACACGTTCGTACAGTCGAACACACATACGAACGTCTTTTTCATGCAGCCTTTTTGTTTACCCTAACTGACTGCAGTTGATTTATATGTTAAATCCCTCTCGCATGTTCAGTAGCCGAACGTGGGAGGTTTAAACAGGTATTCTCTATAAGCTATGTGTGTATCCCAGTATGTAAACTGTAATATGACTGTTTCCTATTTCTTAAAAGTGTATAGTTTGCGTCTACTCCCCGTATACAACAAAGACTGTGGGGCACCAGTTCCCAGCCCTCTGTTAGATTTAATTATGAACAAATTCTCAGCACTTTTCGGTTTTTCACACAAGGGGAATCCTCTTAAAGGAACAGTTGACCTATTAAAATTTTTTTATCATTGGGCTAACCCAACTCCAACCTTCTTAATTTTTTTTTTCACTCAGCAGTAACTTATCCGCCCCCCTCCCCTGTTTCCCCATGCTTATTTCAGACTAGTAATTCATACGGCAATTCTCTGTTCCTTAAATAAACTTTCTCTCTGGGTCCTCATACTTAGAAATGCATATGTTTTAGGTTTATCTACTCTTCAAGAAAAATCTTCAGGAAGTGATATCCAGGTTCCAGTTGACGGTATCAGGTAAAAATAAATAAAAAAAATAAATAAAAGTTTTACTAATATTACGTTTTTCTTGAGGTCTCATTCAGCCTCCACGGCCATACGTAACCCCCCCACCTCCCAATGTGGGTTCTAAACGTCTAAACACACCAGGTTTAAGACGCCTCTCCAAGACACCAACTGATCTCATAAACCTGAACAACCATGTTTCTATTATATTAACGTTTCATTTCATGTTTATCATTTCTTCATACAATTACTTAGACTCACTGCCTTTTCCGCAGATCAACTACCAAAGTTTTATCTTTCTCATTACGTTTATGTTCTCCTTAACCCCTTAAGGACCCAACTTCTGGAATAAAAGGGAATCATGACATGTCACACATATCATGTGTCCTTAAGGGGTAAAGGCCTCACTTTGCCTTCATATAATTAGTAAAAATTCACATCTCACGTCTATTATTATGGACCAACGTTCAGGTCCCTCAGCTTAATCCTGCTTACGTTACAATATCTCTGGTACACACCTACCCATACGTTCTACATTTTCATACTTTACACACCGGTGGTACACCTCAGGCCCACTAGCATCTCCTTTTTCCTTAGGTTCTGTATCAAGACCGTTTTCTGCAGAAGCTAATTTATAGCCATATCGAAGTCTACCTGTGCTTTGTCCAAACAAACAGGACTTGTACTCAAGGTTAAGTATTTACATATGTACATATACATCACTGTGAGAGACAAGCCCCAGTAGTTTAGAGAACTGGCTCCTAGGGTTAAATTCGGGCCTTCTAATCAATACCCGGTCCCGTGAGGTCTACACCCCCACCTCATACACGGAGGTTTGGCCTATGACCAAATCATAGTTAGCCACATCGATGGCCCTTCTTGTGGGCTATAGCCAGGATGTGGCGAGAGAAATCTCGCCACTGTGCATTGGAGGAGCCTGGTTGCCCGTCTGCTGCCTTTAGACTATAGCCCCATGTTGAAACGCTTGATTTTCCCCTTCAAAGACACAAAAGCCGGGTCATTCGGTGCTTGCCCTGTTTGAGCGGTGATACACCAGATAGCTATGCCATGGAGCCCATTCGTATAATGAAAGACTATGGGAAAGACTTTGACTCCATGGCAATTGAACTGTATGTGTGTGATCTGAGCGCCATTCAGTAATAATGTGCACTCAGATCTGAGCTATCTGGGGATATGTTGAATGTACCTTGTGACAGATCCATCTGTATAACCTGGGATCGTCTGTTTTGCCGTTTTTGTGGAATTACTCATTCATATGCCTCTGTTCATATAATTGACGTTTTTTGTTTTTTGCCGAACAAAACTACCGAACGGACGGCCACCCAGAAGAGAAGTGTGCTGCTGGTTAACCTCTTGATCCCAATTAGAACGTTGTGGTTAACCGCAGACACTTCTCAATTAAAACCGAATACAGGGTTGTCGTCGTTCGTATGTCGACCACGAGGCGGCGGCCATTTTAAACCATGCGAAAGACAAGCTGAAGCCGCCGACCTCTCTTCTCAATCGACAGAAGTACACGAACACTGGCCGTTAGGGAGTTTGAAACGCACGAATGGACTTAACGCAGATAGCCTTCCCATACGTATGGGATCTGAGCACTATTCGCCAATAATATGCACTCAGATCCAGGCTATCTGGGGATATGTGATACGAATGGGAAATGTTCGACAATTATAAAGTTATATATTTTTATGTGTGTTTTTGTGTTGAATTTAAAATGGCGATTTGCCTCTGTCCTGGAGATAATTGAATTACTTCTCAATTATCTCCAGGGTAGAGGGGAGGAAATCATAAAGCATGCTGGGAATATTCTGTGTCTGTGGGTCCTAACCTGCCATATGTCTGTATATTGTTACAGTCTCCCATTTGGTCCCCTAGGGGAGTGTCCACCAAGTGGGAGACCTGCATAAATACGGGCAGGTAGCCCACAGTAAAGCCAGTTCATGTTTTACCCTCAATGCGGAGCTTGGTCTCGTTATTGGGGGGATTACAGACGACTAGAGACTGCCGGATGGGATTATTAGTCGCTTGGGAGATATATGCGTTCGGCTACTATTGGCGATTCGTGAGTTTGGAGCTCGTGAAGTGAAGTGCCCGTACAGGTCCCATTCGTGAGATTACAGCGTTCCCCTGCTTGCGGTTCGTATGATTGCACTGGATACGAATGAAGCCTGTGTTATTGCGAGAGGGGAGGATTCACTAAACGGGGGTTTGTACATTTGATGCTGAGTGTACCGTAACATACCTGTTTTATGCAATGGCGGTACAGTTAGATATTTTTATGTATTTTATTGTCTTTTGCTGCCATGTGTTCAATGGAGTTTTGCCTCTGTCCTTAGAGATAATTGGATTACTTCCCAATTATCTCCAGGATAGAAGACTCTGTGGAACTGGTTTTGGGCAGAAAAGCCATGCTTCATTTGGTCACAAGGACTAAGATCTATCTTTTGAACCACTGGTCCAATTTGTATTATTTTGATGTATGTTTGTATTTGGAGTATGCTGATTCTGAAAATGTAAGTTTTATGTGAATGTGCTTGTGGCAAAACCAACCTCACCACGAAGCATTGGAGAAGCCTGGTTGCTCGCCTGTTGCCCTTGGACTATGGCCCCTTGTTAAAAAGCCTTCTTTTCCCCTGCAGAAAATGCTTGTTCGTGCCTTTCTGCCCGGCATTCGGTAGATTCAATCTACCGAACAAACAACCAAATGACTGGACCACCTGTATGGGGAGTGTGTCGGCAATTTACCTCCCAGAAGCTGCAGTTAACCGCAGCTTAATTGACGAATGCTGGGTGGCCTTTTTTCGTTTGCCGAACACGTGGTGGCGACCATTTTAAATTCTCGAACGGCCAGTGGTGTTCAGTGCCTAAACTATGGAACTGGAAACGGACACTTATTTGCGCGAACACTGCTGAGCTGTCAGCCTCCTTGCTTCTGCATTCGGTCATTTAACCGGATGCCTGTTCATTCGGTAGTTTAACCATATGAACAGCACTACCCCAGATAGCCATGCCATGGAGCCTATTCGTGTAACAAAAGACTATGGGAAAGACTTTTGCTCCATGGCGATTGAACTGTATGTATGTGATCTGAGCGCCATCCGGTAATAATGTGTGCTCAGATCTAAGCTATCTGGGGATAGGTAGAATGTATATGTTTTGTGCAACAGTTGTAACTTTATAAATTTTTACTGCCATGTGGTTAATGGAGTTTTGCCTCTGTCCTGGGAGATAATTGGATTACTTCCCAATTATCTTCAGGACAGAGGGAGGGAAATTAGGATGCATTGTGGGGATATTTTACCTCTGTGTGTGTGTCTGTCATTGGTTCATGTCTGTCCTTTGTCACAGTCTCCCATTTTGTTCCCTAGGGGAGTGTCCACCAGCTGGGAGACCTGCATAAATACTGGGCAGGTAGCCCTCAATAAACCAGACCACTGCTTGACCCTCAACCCGGAGCTCTGTCTTGTCTTTGGGGGGGGGATTTACTGTATGCTGTTAGAGACTGATTGCCAGGAGTGTAAGCCGCTTGGGCGCTTTTCCTGTTCGTCTGCTAGCAGCTATTCGTGAGGTTCCAGTTCGGGAGTTTGGAGTGCTATTTTGTATGCAGTTCGAGAGTTTGGAGCATTCCCTTGTATTCAGTTCGGGAGTTTGGTGTTCTGCAGTAGCTCCACTCCACCACAGTTTTTTTTCACGACTCTCAGGGTCCCCTTGTCACCCAGCAAAATACTTGGTCCCTCCACCAAGCTCGTTTTCTTGGGCATAGTTCTTGACACCACTACCTTCCAAGCCAGTTTACCACCAGACAAGCTGTCCCACATTAAGAACGAGATTGTCCTGTTCCT
Source organism: Pelobates cultripes (assembly GCA_933207985.1). Lineage (NCBI taxonomy): Eukaryota > Metazoa > Chordata > Amphibia > Anura > Pelobatidae > Pelobates > Pelobates cultripes. Next base: position 57,123,318 of record OW240921.1, on the reverse strand, counting down.
GTGGAGTGTTGCATGCACTAGGAGGAGCCTCCAGTCCTTGTTGGGGTCCCTCAACCTTTTGTATGCGCATCATTCCGCAGGGTAGATCTTTTGTCATCAGGCTTCTCAACTTGCTTCACGATGTGCCCGACTCATGCCCAATCGTGTTGGACGATACGGCTAGGGCGGCTTTACACATGTGGAATAGTTTTCTGGCAGATTGGAATGGGATCACTTTGTTTATTCCCCCACTTTCAGAGCACCCACCTTCGATTCACACAGACGCAGCGGCACACACAATCACTGGTTTAGGGACGACTGGCCCCCTGAGACGGATGCCTTGCCGGCCTTTAGAGAAACATCTACTTTATTCGAGATCTAACCCATCGTAGCAGGGCATCGTATTCGAGATCTAACCCACACGTGGGGTCACCTTTGGACCGGCAAGGCAGTTAAATTGCTTCTCCGACAACTCCGCAGCCTGCGACATCATTAACAAAGGTTGATCCTCCTCCCTAACAATCATGAGGCTGATTCGCAGGCTGACGTGGTTGGCAGCTACCTCTCAGTTCTTCATAGTCTGTATCCACATTCCTGGTGTCCACAACACTGAGCTGATGCTCTGTCATGCTCCCAATTTGATCCCTTTTTTCAGGCACTTCCCACGGCCCACCACCACTTTCCATCTAGGATACCACCTTTCCATGAGCTAATCTGGGACTAAGCACACAATTGAACCTCGCACAGGTACGCACGCTTCACGCGGAGTCACGACTTTCCCCTCACATAAGCCAGGGCTTACTGTATTGCACCATGACACATACAGGAGCTGTCTTAAATTCAAGAACCTCGCTGTTATAATCATGGTACATTTTTTGCCTTTTTCTCTAAACTAACAACCCAAGCTTATTACTTAAAAAACCTTTCTATGCTGTCACTCAGCTGTTACGTCTCCAAAGGCACTACAGCAGCAGCTACAAACACTTACAACCCAGTCTACATCACAAACAATAGGGTCACAAGAAGTATCAGCTCAGGTACATACATACCTCAATCAGAGTGAAGCACCTTACAAGCTTTCGTTACTCAAGCTGTACTAACTTGTAATAAAGTGTGGTTTCTTTGAATCTGCTTTTGCCCTCTTTTGTACAGGCCTACTCGTACGTTTGTTTCGGCACACCTCAACCAACTTAACTTCCCCTTCTACATTCCATTACATATTAGATAAATTCCGAGCACAAGTTGGAAGGCCATTTTGCCTGAATTTGTGGGATGAACCTATATAAACACTACCCCCCCTACTTACCTTTGTTTTGCAAGCTGTTTGTCCCCACCCACCTACACCCATCTCTATTAACACTCACCTTTGTGGGCCCTCTTTTTTACAGGCCTACTCGTATGTTGGTTTCGGCACACCTCAACTAACTTTGCTTCCCCTTCTACATTCCATTACGTATTAGATAAATTCCGAGCATACATACATACATACATACATACAAATAGAAGGCTTGGTCTGTAACTGTGGGAGGCACTATGAACCCTATTTAAACCCAGTGAGCCCCTGCTTACCTGTCGTTGATATATATATATATTTTTTTTTTTTGTGTGTGTACGGCACATTTCGAGGACGTATGGACCTATAATAAAAGAAGCAGAAGTAGTAAGAGCAAAGTCAGTTGGGGTGTGCCGAAACTGCCGTGAGGTTAGACCTGTAAAAGAGGGCCCACCTAGGTGATATGAGAATAAATAGAGGGTGCGGTGGGAGGGTCACTTCCAAGATAGTCAACGACAGGTAAGCAGGGGCTCACTGGGTTTAAATAGGGTTCATAGTGCCTCCCACAGTTACAGACCAAGCCTTCTATTTGTGTACGGTGCATTTCGAGGACGTATGGACCTATAATAAAAGAAGCAGAAGTAGTAAGAGCAAAGTCAGTTGAGGTGTGCCGAAACTGACGTGCGGTTAGACCCGTAAAAGAGGGCAAAAATTACAAGAAGCGATTCTTAAAAATCAGATACATTTATTAAGCAAATCATTATTTAGAAATTTCACAGAAAGCTAATATTGTTACTTTCTCAGGATTGGGGATGTATCTGTTGTATGTGGATGATTTCCTCCGACCCATAGTTTTTTAATGACGTGAGTTGGTACATGATTTCCGGAGGCAGCTGTGGCTGCTCCAATGCAGAATAAATGGCCCGTGAAGGAATGTGGGTTAAGTCCTAGTCGGAGTGATATCATACGAACGTAAAGCATAACTGTTAAGTGGTTAGGGGTTTCCTTAGAATAGCTAATAGTGGGGAATCAGGGATGGAAGTGAGTTGAGATTCCTGTAGATTATCCAAAACGTGGATAGGACATGATTTGGTAGAGGTAGGATAATATCTAATCTCTACTGGTGGACCAGTTTGGATCGTTTTGTTATGAGTAATCGATAAACGAGTATACCTGTCAAGTAAAGTTTGATAGTATTGTAAACTAATTTAAGAGAAAAGTGGCAAAAGTTGTAAATGTAACCGTAGTTTCAAATGCAAAACATTATTACACAATAATTAGGGATTATTATAGCCTCGGTGAGGGAATAATCTAAATTTTATTAAAGACAGGAGTCGAATATTTGCTTTACCTTCTTAACTGAAACCTCCAGCAGCAAAGAAACCGTTAACAGAACTTTTCAAAACAACCAATCAGAACAAAGCAACAGTAGTATAAAACCCCTAAGCAGGCCTTCCACTTCCTCTTTCTTTGATGAGGTCGAGCAGGAGAGCAAGGAAGCCAACAAATCCACCTTGTAGCAGGCACATCCAGAGAAACAATCGTCAAAGCCAGAGGGAAATTAGATTACACTGCAAGAAACAGAAAATATTGTTAAAGTAAACAGTCAAGGCAAGATGTCATGTCCATACAATATCACTTGCACATCATAATACCTGATGAATAAACAAAGTCCACAGATTTTATGAAGACTTTTATCTATTATCTACCTAAACTAAAAGACATTGACGAAACATAATTACAACACAAACATCATGAATAAAACGCACACGGACAAACGTCACTGTATAAGAAATAACCTTTATTATGTAAAACCATACATTCACAAAACATAACAATATCCACAATTAATTATAATAGCATAAGACCCAATTCCAGGGGAGGGAACGTAAAGGGTGGGGGGGAATATTCGCCTCCAGTCTTTAATAAAATTTAGATTATTCCCTCACGGAGGCTAGAATAATCCCTAATTTTATGGCAGGACAGGAGGCTTCATATTTGCAATTTTAACGCCCAAATATTAAAACCAGAAGCATTATGAGATAGATGACTGAAATAAAAGGAAGATGAAAAACCGATTCCCTAAGCCAAGCAGCGGTTTAGAGAAAATCCAGAAGGGACCGAACTGCTTCCCAAGTTGTTGAGATGACAGCACCTCAACCAAAAGTGTCCCAGAGGAGCACTCAAGGTCAGCCGATGAGAGGATCCACCAAATCCAATGGGCGAGCAAAGATGTAGCAACAGTCCTAAATGGTTGGGCGCAGAAATCAACAGCTGTCCATGAGAAGACGGACAAAAGGGCAAGGTCCTGGATCTACATGGTCGTGTACAACCTGTCAACAGAGCCGTGACCTATCCAGGGAATAGGGGTGTGACACAGAAGTCGAATAGAAATCCTATTTGTGTGGAACAGAAGCCGACGCACTGAACGGTGAGAAGGAAAAAGACACTTCGTCAAAGTCAGGACGCAATGAAATACAAGGCGTGTTATTTAAAACGTTTTCCCTCCATCCCTTTTTTTTTTTTTGTTGTTTCTATTCCCATTCTTGTGGGTGCTGCTGCTGAGCTAATTAGGGGTAGTGCCCCTTAATTTCCACCTGTGTGGGATTTGTATTGCCAATATAAACCCACTACTGACTCACAGAGCTTGCTCACTGGAGTTTGCTTGAAAGTAGGCTATTTAAAGTAGTCTCTTTTAAGTAGGAGTTAAAACAATAGGAGTTGAAACCTACAAGGGAGTTTAAACCAAGAGGGTAAATTTTCTTTTTTCTCACTTGTGTTTTTTGGTAACTGGGGATGCGTGCTAGCAAGATTACAAGTTTTACTCAGGGCACATCATGCCACATGTATGCATGCCTGGATGATTCTATCCAGGGTCCATACCTCTGTGGTGGGTGTGAGCGAGTGGCATTTCTGGAAGCTCAGATTAGAGATCTGGAGAGGCAAATTGTAACACTGAGGGAGATTGACAATCTTGAGAGGAGTCTGCTGCTCACTGAGCAGAGTTTAGTGGGGACAGGTAGTGTAGAGATAAGACAGGTGGGGAACAGGCATGTAGCTGGGTGACAGTGGGGCAAGGAAGCGGGGGGGAGGGAAGAGAAAAGGTTTAGCCGGACCGTTTGCTGTCTCCTGGGTGCTCGGGTCCGGCATGTTGTCGACAGAGTGGAGGGATTATTGGGAGGGGCTGGAGATGACCCAGCTGTCATGGTCCATATTGGTACCAATGACAAAGTCAGAGGAAAATGGAAGGTCATAAAGAGTGAGTTCAGGGATCTAGGAAGTAAGCTAAAGAAAAGGACCTCCAAGGTAATTTTTTCAGAAATAGTACCTGTGCCGCGCACTACAGCAGAAAGGCAGCGGGAGATTAGAGAGGTCAATGCTAAAGTCTTGATGCAGGAAAGAGGGTTTTTAGAGCACTGGGCCGATTTTGCACCTAAACGGAAGAGGGTCTGCTGTGATGGGGGATAGGATGGCTAGAAGGTTGGAGGAGATTTTAAACTAGTGGTAAGGGGAGAGGGTCAAAGCAATCTAGAAAATGGAGATAGGATGGAAAGGAGATGGGTGTTACAAAAGACTCGAAATGACTGTGTTACTGTTAATACCGATTGCTACTGTTACCACTCTCTGCGTTTAAACCGAGAAAAACACAAATGGATTACACGAGCTATGCCGCGGTAGAAAAGGAGCGTTTGGCCCTGGTGTGGGCATTAAAGAAGTTAACCCCCTATTTATATGGACAAGATTTCACTCTGGTTACAGACCATAACCCGTTGGTGTGGCTCAACCGGGTCACTGGGGATAATGGCAGATTGTTACGCTGGAGCTTATCTTTGCAACCGTTTAATTTTACCATCACCTAACGACCCGGGAAGCAGAATGGCAACGCCGACGGGTTATCTCAGCAAACTGACCTCAGCCCAGCATAAATTTGCCAGTCTGGACAGCCTTAGTCTGCCCCGAAAAGGGGTCAGACAGTGACTGCCAGAGTGTTCCACAAAGAGAAAGCATTGTTACAAAAGACTCGATAGACTGTGTTACTGTTAATACCGATTGCTACTGTTACCACTCTCTGCGTTTAAACCGAGGAAAACACGAATGGATTACACAAACTCTTATAAAGACCCCATTCGTGATACGAACGAGAGACCCCCCAAATGCTGGCGTGTGCAGCCACTTAACCTCGTCACCCCGCAAAGTACCGAACGGGCGACCACCCGACCAGCGGAGTGTGGTGGCCATTAACCTCCCAGACGGCTGCGGTCTGCGGTTAACCACAGACTAATTGATGGGCCTGGGGGGGAATCGACGTTCGCAAACAAAGCACCGAAGGGAACCTGCCGAACAACCACACGAACGGAGACCCCCTACAGTGGGTCGCGTGGCGGCAATAAGCCTGTGGTTTCTGCGGTTAACCGCAACTCAAGTACCATGCTACCAGGTGGTCCTCATTCATGTACCGAACGAGTTCCACTACCAGACAGACAGAGACTCAAAATGCCGAACGGACTTTATACGGCAGAAATAGCCCAGTCTGTTCGTGAGATTAGAGCGCCATTCATATGTTTAATGTACTCGAACGCGAGCTATTAAATGAATGGTTGAATGAGCTGTTTTCCTCTATTAATGTTAAAGTTATGGATTTTTATGCAGTTTTCTGGGACATAATAAAACGTGGTCTTTTGTGCGCTTGGAGATAATTAGATTGTATAACCGTTGGCTTCATTATCTCCAAGCTGGGCGGATACTAATTCAAATGATACACTGTACTGTAATTAGTTACCTGTCTGTACTGTACCTGTATTCCATCAGGTCCACAGGGGGCTGTCCTTGGGCCTGAGGAATCACATAAATTGCCATGTTGTGTGCCAGTAAAGCCAGTTCGTTTTGACCCTCAACTTGCAGCCTCGACTCATGTTGTAGGGATCCGGGATATTGATGCTTATACCATGCTTCGGGGTATTCTACACGTGCAGCTTACTACCGAAAGACCTCCGTTCGACTCTCTACAGCGGGAACCAGGACCTCTAAGCGATCAACCCCCCTGCTAGACCGGGGGCAATCGTAACAATGGGCTTTAGCTCAGAACAAAGGGGGTGGAGATGGGGGAGGGGAAAGCTCAGAACAGAGGAGGTATGTAATATTGATAATTCAAAAAAAGTACAAAAGACTCATGATAATACCAATTACCAATACCAATAGTGTATGCTTACTAATGCAAGGAGCCTATATAACAAAATGGGGGAACTAGAGGCAATAGCATACACTACACAATATGATATAATAGGCATAACAGAAACATGGTGGGATGAGACACATGACTGGGCAGTTAATTTAAATGGGTACACGTTATTTAGGAAGGATAGGAAAAACAAGAAGGGTGGTGGGTATGTTTATATGTCAACCATGAGTTAAAGTCAAATCTTAGGCATGTGGAATGTGACGAGGAAAAGGTGGAGGCTTTATGGGTAGATATCTGCTTGGGACAAACAAAGGGAAATCAATTATTGGTTGGGATATGTTATAAACCACCTAATGTAAATATTATTGAGGAAGAACAGCTGTTAAAGCAAATTGAGGAAGCTGCAAATTGAGGTAACACATTAATTATTGGAGATTTTAATTATCCAGACAGAAATTGGGAAAGAGGGACTAGTACTTCAGCAAGGGGCATCAGGTTTTTGAATGTGTTAAATGACACCTTTATGTCACAACTGGTACAAGCACCAACTAGAAAGGATGCTTGTCTGGATCTTGTCATAACAAACAATGTTGATCTTTTAACCAACATTCAAGTAGGGGAGCATTTGGGAAATAGTGATCACAATATGGTAAATTTTGAAATAAACTCAAAAAAGCAAAAACAAGTAGGGTATACTAAAACATGTAATTTAAAAAAAGCCAATTTCAATAATATTAGGGCAGCTCTACAACATATCGACTGGCATAAACTTCTTAGTGATAAAAACACTGAGGATAAATGGAAACTATTCAAACAAATATTAGAAAGGTACATTTCGTATGTACCATTGGGTTATAAATATAAAAGAAACAAATTAAAACCAATGTGGCTTAGTAGAGAAGTAAATCAAGAGATTAAAAATAAGAAAAGGGCATTTAAGTCAGACAAATCAAAGGCATCCTATTTAAGATATAAGGAATCCAATAACGCTTGCAAAAAGGCAATTAAAGTGGCTGAACTAGAAAATTAGAAATTGATAGCTAAAGAATGCAAAACCAACCCCAAAAATTTATTCAAGTACATCAATTCTAAAAAAACAAAAAAATGAAAGTGTAGGTTGGGTTTATTAGCTAATGAAGACCAGGAAAAAGCAGAAATTTTAAATAACTATTTTTCTTCAGTATATATTAATGAGGATCCTATGGCAAGAGATATGCAAATGATTGCTGCAAAAAACTTGCATATAACTTGTGATTGGATAACTCGAGACAAGGTGCTACAGCACTAAAATGGCAGATGCAATTTAACATAGAGAAATGCAAAGTTATGCACTTCTGGGTTAAGAATGCACAAGCAACTTACACACTAAATGGTAGTGAATTAGGGATAACCACACACCAGAAGGATTTGGGAATTGTTATAGACAACAAATTAGGCAGCAATATGCAATGTCAATCTGCAGTTGCTAAGGCCAGTAAGATTTTGTCATGTATAAATAGGGGCATAAATTCTTGGGATGAAAATATAATTTTGCCTCTTTATAAATCGCTGGTAAGACCACACCTTGAATATGCTGTGCAATTTTGGGCGCCTGTCCTCCCCTTAGATTAGGAATTAACACAATTATACATTGCATACTTTTCCCCACTTTTTAGATGTACCCCAATTATGGGTGATATACCCTTAAATATGGTACCCCCTGGTAGCCAGACCAGGGGTTCGGGAGTTATGGGAAGGTAAAGTTTTGACCGACTGCATGGGTAAGGTAGCCGAAAATAGTTCCATGAGATCTGGCCCTGCGGTCGGTCTCCATTCGTGCCCCAAGAGTCCCGAAAGGCTATTCCATCCATAGTTGAGTCGGTAACCGGATGAATCTCCTTGTTCGTGGGATTCATCCTACCGAACGACGAGCCGTTCGTGTGTTTCTATCGGTGTTTTGCGAAGCCCTGGAGGTCTTAGGTCCTGTTTTTAGTTCCAGACACTCGACGACCAAACACCGCTGTTCGCGGGTTTAACATGGCTGCCGCCACGTGTTCGGCTGCCGAAATAGCGGTCACCCAGGGAATATAGCAGCATGTTCGTTTGTACAAGGGAATATGAAAAGCAATCAGGGAGGTAAATTACATCCATTCTTCACATCAGGGTGGTCCAGTTGTTCGGTACTTTGTTCGTATGGTGAATTTAGTTGTTCACATGCAAGCTGATATTCTTATACCGAACAAAGTATGGCCACATATAGTTACATGTAATTCTGTGTACTCCAGGTACAGGAAAACCTCTGCAGTGCCAACAATAAATGAAATGGATGGGACAGCCAAAAAGGGGTTCTGCTACACTGGGTTGATTGAGAGTGAGTCAGATCCAATATGTCCATGTTGATGGTGAAATCCATGCGGGTTTCGCTCATGTCCAGTTGAGAGAGGGCACCAATCGTCTGCGTAGAACAGCTCTACGAGGGGTGAGTGCTCTCCGTCCTGAAGTGTCAACAGGTGACATATGCATTGGGAGCATGCAGCGTAGGCATGGGGCGGGAGTCAACTCCACTGCACCCTTCGCCCAGCAGAGCAAACTTCGGAATGAGCCGGAATGGACGCCTCTTTGGTCATGCGTATCATTCGTGGAACGGTCCAAGGTTCAGCAACATTAATCATGAGTCCGAGTACGGTCTGAGAGACCTCTGGGACTACTTAAGGAAAAACCGTATGAATAGAAACGTGTCGGCTCAGTTTGTACGTGAGGGCAACTCCGGAGAGCTGACCCAGCACTATGGATGCCAAATCCATCAGTTTGATGTCCAGCTTGGATAGGGGTCTTTTTGCACTTCCCAGGGGCAGAAACCAAATAAGCGGTGTCTATAATCGGCCCGTTCCCAATGGGGAGTTAGTCCTCTCCACTTTCCAAATTGTAACGCGTCGAAAAAATCTGTGTCCGTGTGTCATCGACATCCAGTGGTTAGTCCAGGATAGAGCGCAAACCCTGTGTCAGGTGTTTGCGGGGTCCTTTCCGGACTCAGTCATGAAGACTGGTCCTCTTGATGAGTCTATATGTTAGCCAACGAGTACCAGGGGTGCATGGTGTAGCGTTTAGGATGGCCGGTGGAATGTCCCCTGTAGGGTACCGGTGGTTTCTGGCAGTGAGCGGGGCGGCATGAGGACAGGCCCAGTGGCTTCTGGGTATGGGAAATTTGTCCATCAGCCGTGATTGCATAACTGCCATATAGGTAACACTGTTGGAGTGATACCTGGTGCGGCCAGCTGGGGGTCACCCAGCGTGCAAGAGGGGGTCACCCAACAAGCACAAGCATGGGGAGGGGGTCACCCTCAGTCTGAACATAATCTGACACTGTAGGTACAGTGCCGTAGTGGTTAGCCGTATAATAAAGATCAGACACTGCAGATCCACCAGTGCAGACGGCCGGAGGGGGACACCCTCATTTAACCATAACCGGACATTGCAGATCGAGCAGTGCAATAGGTAAGAGTGGGTCACCCTCAGTGTGGGTATCATAGGGGTCTGTACACCCAGTAGTGCAGTCAGTGAGAGGGGGTCACCCTGTAGGTCCAGCAGAGTAGTCCACAGAAGGGGGTCACCCTCAGTATTTGCATATAGCAGGGCACTGTAAGAACAGTAGCGCAATCAGTGGGAGGGGTCCCCTCCTTTATTGGTATGCCCGGGCGCTGCCGTTCCAGCAGTGCATATTGTAGGAGTGGTTCACCCTCGGTACAATAATAACAGGACATTGCCGGTGCATTAGTGTAGGAAGCAGGAGGGGGTCACCCTCAGCATTAATCCTACAGGGCGTTGTAGAGCCCCTAGGGTAGTCGTCGGAAGCCATGTTGCCAGAGGGCAGGGGTCACCACAATGGTGTCACACGTCCATTATTATGGTCCAGTAGAGGGCAGTGCCCCAGAAATATAGACGGGGGGTCATCCCCTGTAATAACAGGGGGAAACAGGAGGTGGTCCGTTAGCCCCCCTGAGGGGTAGAGGGGTCCGTACAGATTGAAGCTGACTCACATCTACAGACCACTCAGGTATTATATTAGGATACACTGTTGAAATGTATGTATAGTGGCAAAAAACTTAAGTCCCCTACATCAAGGGCAACAAATCCTAGACAGGGGAGCTAGATGCTGAAAAACAGGCCATTACACGGAGAAAATTACTGAACCTTAAGAAAAGACTTGATTAGCAGATGTCACATGGGGCATAATCTTTTTAAACACTGATTTTTAATTTGAGCTGTAACATGCCCCTTTAAATCTGAAATTCACATTTATTTAGTAAAAAGCGTGACAAGTCTACTGCTAAGATAGAAGACATGATCACATTGCATCAGACAGTATAGTAAGATGCAATTGTGAGCTGTGGGAGTGCCTGGGACAGATCCTGCTATCCAGGATCTGTTACATATGCAACATGTGAGACAGGCACAGTAAGTAGAGGGATAGCCGAAAAACTGGGCTATCTCCCCTGATACAGGGACAGGGGAGGCTGGCCACATGGCCAGCAAGCAGCAGGGCAGCTCAGTGGGTGAGACCGGGCTGTTCGCAACGCACGGAGCCCATGTGGAAAAGCGGTCCAGCAATAACCCAGAATAACAATACATCAATCCAGAATCTATCAGATAAATAGCCTAAAAAACAGCAATAGATGTTATAAAGTGAAACAGCAGCTACATAGCATGAAGTGGTGTAAGAAATAGCACAGGATAAACTGCCTAGCTAAACCCAGCAATAGACTGCCTAAATAAACACAGTAAACAACTGTTTAAATCCAGCAAAAAGGACTGCCTAAATAAATCCAGCAATTAAGCTGCCTAAATAAACCTAGCAAATAAACTGCTTAAATAAATAAGCATCATGTAGGAGAAAAAACAACCCAGAGCAGAAACAACTCTGAGTTGGTGAGTGCTCACCTGGAGGCAGCAGCAAAGAGTTAGGAAGTGGAAGGGCCTGCTTAGGGGTTTTATACTACTGCGGCTTTGTTCTGATTGGTTGTTTTGAAAAGTTCTGTTAACTGTTTCTTTGCTGCTGGAGGTTTCAGTAAAGAAGGTAAAGCAAATATGAAGCCTCCTGTCCTGCCATAAAATCCACGAACAAATCTTTAAATAACTGATGCGCTCTTGGAATAGGCTTTCTTAAATTAAGGAATAACCAGCCTGTGTGCGCGCGACCTACTATGGAGCAACAGAGTATTTTTAACGCATAATTAGGACTGTGAAGCTTGGAGGCTCCCTGGGTTGCGAGTTTGCTAACGGACGAACTCTGAAAATACCTGCAAATTAGAGTGTGAGAGAGCGTTGTTACGATTGCCCCCGGTCTAGCAGGAGGGTTGATCGCTTGGATGTCCTGGTTCCCGCTGCAGAGAGTCGAACGGAGGTCTTTCGGTAGTAAGCTGTAAGTGTAGAATATCCCCAAGCACGATATAAGCATCAATATCCCGGATCCCTACAACATGAGTCGAGGCTGCAAGTTGAGGGTCAAAACGAACTGGCTTTACTGGCACATAGCATGGCAATTTATGTGATTCCTCAGGTCCAAGGACAGCCCCCTGTGGACCTGATGGAATACAGGTACAGTACAGACAATTATCCAATCACAGTACAGTGTATTATTTGAATTGGTACCCGCCCAGCTTGGAGATAATGAGGCCAACGGTTATACAATCTAATTATCTCCAAGCGCACAAAAGACCACGTTTTATTACGTCCCAGAAAACTGCATAAAAATCCATAACTTCTACATTAATACATTGAAACCGCTCATTCTACCATTCGTCTGAAGGCTCGCATTCGTATACTCTAACCATGCGAATGGCGCACCAATCCCACGAACAGAAAGGGCTGTTTCTGTCGTATATAGTCCGTTCGGCATTTTGAGATTGTTAGTCTTTGTTGGCTGCCATGTTTTCTGCTGGGTTAGCGGGCAGCGGGACTTCGTGTCTAACTCGTGGAACTAAACTCGGTATTAGTTCATGCGAAGTCCCGCTGTCTGTCTGGTAGTGGGCTCGTTCGGTAAGGGAATAAGGACCACCTGGTAACAGGGTACTTGACCTGCGGTTAACCGCAGAAACCACAAGGTAACGACCGCCACGCGGCCCGCTGTAGGGGGTCGTTGTTCGGTTAGTAGTTCGGTGGATTCCGTTCGGTATTTGGATGCGAACGTCGATGCCCCCAGGCCTCTCAATTACGTTGAGGTTAACCACAAACCGCAGCTGCCTGGGTGGTTAATGGCTGCCACACGCCGCTGGCTGGCTGGTCGAGCGTTCGGCAGTTTGCGGGGTGACGGGGTTAAGTGGCGGCACACGCCAATTCTGGGGGGGCCGCTGTTCGTACCACGAATGGGTCTTTTATAATGGTTCGGTTAATCCATTCATGCGTCTTTTCGGTTTAAACTTATGCAGGGACAAACAGTATCCATGGGTTAGCAAACAGTAACATAGTTAGTTTCAGTCTTTTGTAACAATGCTCCTCTTTGTGGAACACTCTGGCAGACACCGTCTGATCCCTTTTCGGGGCGGACTAAGGCTGTCCAGACTCGTGGAGTTATGCTGGGCTGATATCGGTTTGCCGGGATAATCCGTCGGCGTTGCCGTTCTGCTTCCCGGGTCGGTAGGTGATTGTAAAATTAAAGGGTTGCAGGGATAAGCTCCAGCGTAATAATCTGCCATTGTCCCCAGCAACTCGGTTGAGCCACACTAACGGGTTATGGTCTGTAACCAGAGTGAACTCTTGTCCATACAAATAGGGGGTTAACTTCTTTAGTGCCCACACCAGAGCGAAACACTCCTTTTCTACTGCAGCATAGCTGACTTCGCGTGGTAGGAGTTTTCGACTGATGTAGGCAATCGGATGTTCCTTCCCATCATCTCCTACTTGGCTGAGGACAGCTCCCAGCCCGAACATGGAAGCGTCTGTATGGACAATAAAACGTCGACCAGGGGCTGGGGCAGCCAAGACAGGAGCATTAATTAACGCAGTTTTGAGAGCTTGGAAAGCAGTTTCACAGTGGGGAGACTGTAGCGGAACACCAATAATAAATCCACGAATTCCGCTGGTCCAGAAACGAATCCACAGTCAAGCGCTGAAAACAACAAGGCAATATCCCCAACCTCCCAATAACCGGACGAGACACAGTTTTGGGAGTCAACTGACAACCTTTTAATCAGCAGGACAATTTATACAAGTCCCCATGCAAGGGGTTTCCTGAGTCCCACCCCAGGGGCACTCCCAGAGGGGACTACATGGGGGACTTACATTACAGTATATTTCTCCCATCAGGCACTGCTGCACGAGAGGGATCATCTTCCCAGAATGCACCGTTAAGTGGATTATCCCCTCGTGCAGCAGAACCGACAATTCATATAAAAATCCATAACTTGGTGAATATACAGTGGATTTACACGAATGGACGTTCAGTAGATAGCTGGGGTCTGAGGGTATCATTCGTGAGATTACCGCTCAGATCCCAGCTAAAATAACCGAACGCCGCACAAACAACACAATTCGTATAAAATATATAAAAAGAACCGATTGCTTTTAGGGAACAAAATACCGAATGTCCCGAAACTCCCGAACGCCCTGGAGGTTCAGCGGGGCTCATGCCGTCGAGTAGCCGTTTTTAGTACCAGGCGCTCGACGGCATAACCCCGCTGAGGGAACAAAGGATCCAAGATGGCCGACCGCCGCATGGTCGGTAGTCGAACGACGGCCACCCAGGAGAGCCTCTAATCACCGATTGCAACATTGTTGCAATCGGTTAACTAGCGCCACACGCCTCTAAGTGTGTGGGCTATTAGGGGGTATCGCGTTCGTTTCACGAACGGCCCTCCAAAGTGCCGTTCGTGAAACGAACGGGAATCCCCATACAAACCGCCATTGGCATTCGGCGAAACAGGTAATTACAGTCTCTGCAGAAAATACATTAAGCACATACATAAGAATAAAGCGCATATCTCCCCAGACCTGTAGGCAACCCTTAAAGGCACAGTCTCTAGTTATAGTTCAAGTGGCTAGGTTTGCCACAATGCTCCCCCAGAACCAAGCCGGCATACACAGTCTGATCCCAACGGATCGGCTTGGGGATGTCCGGGGGAGTGCTCACAGATCACTTCTCAAGGTCTGTTTGTCTGGACAACCCGTCGGCATTACCGTTTTGTTTCCCTGGGCGATAGTGTATCGTAAAGTCAAAGGGCTGCAGCGCCAAACTCCAGCGCAGCAGCCTGGCATTGTCTCCAGCCACACGGTTTAGCCACACCAACGGGTTGTGATCTGTGAGCAAAGAAAAGGGTTGCCCATAGAGATACGGCTGTAACTTTTTCAGGGCCAACACCACGGCCAGGCATTCCTTTTCTATGGCGGCGTAGCTCACCTCTCGGGGTAACAGTTTCCGACTCAAGTATTCTACGGGGTGTTCTCCGCCATCGGCTCCGACCTGGCTCATTACTGCTCCCAATCCAAACATTGAGGCGTCTGTGTGAACAAGAAAACGTTTAGTTGGATCAGGAGCAGCCAGTACAGGGGCATTGGTCAGAGCCATCTTCAGCTGGTTGAATGCCTGTTCACACTCTGGGGCCCAGACGACTTGCCGGGGCAGGTTTTTCTTCGTCAAATCAGTCAGGGGTTTGGCCAGGGCACTGTAGTTGGGCACAAATTTTCTGTAATACCCTGCGGTACCTAGGAAATCCAGGACTTGGGTTTTGGTCCTAGGGGTAGGCCACTGGGCTACAGCTTCAATCTTTGCGGGCTCAGGCTTCTGCTGCCCGCTACCAAACCGGTGTCCTAAGTACTGGACCTCTGCCATCCCTATGTGGCATTTGCTGGGTTTCAAGGTAAGCCCTGCCTCTCGGATCCGATCTATTACCGCCCCTATGTGTTGTAGGTGCTCCGACCAGGTCTGACTGTAGATGGCAATATCGTCCAGATATGCACACGCATAGTCCTGGAACCCGTCCAGTAGCCGATCCACCATCCGCTGGAATGTCGCGGGGGCGTTCTTCATCCCGAATGGCATGACTCGAAATTGGTACAAGCCAAACGGGGTGACAAATGCCGACTTAGGGATGGCGTCCTCGGCTAGTGGAATTTGCCAGTATCCCTTACACAAATCCTATGGTAGTGAGATACTGACCCCTGGCCATCCTATTAAGCAGTTCGTCTATCCGAGGCATCGGGTAGGCGTCCGACACCGTTTTGTCGTTCAACCTCCGGTCGTCCACGCAGAACCGGGTGGTACCATCTTTCTTGGGAACCAGGACTACCGGCGATGCCCAGGGGCTATCCGAATGTTCGATAACCCCCAACTGCAACATCTCCTCAATCTCTTTCCTCATATGTTCCCGCACGGATTCAGGAATCCGATATGGGGTTTGTCGCATGGGAAGCTGTCCCGGGGTTTCTACTCGGTGGGTGGCTAGTGGCGTTTACCCAGGTAAGTTAGAAAAGGTGGCACTCTTGGCCGCTATCAATTCTTGTACCTGGGTACGCTCTTGAGGACTTAGCCGCTCCCCCAGCTGAACCCCCTGGGAGGGTTCCTTCTGCTCCTCCTGCTCTAATAGATCTGGGAGAGGCAAGTTCTCCTGATCTTCTGAGGCGAGCGTGCAGATAGCTGCCACGTCCTCAGTTCACTCGTGGTAGGGTTTGAGCATATTCACATGGAGCATGCGTCTCTTCCCTACTCCGGAGCACGGGCCGATCACATAGGTGGTGTCGCATCTCTGCTCTACCACCTGGTATGGGCCCTGCCAGACGGCCTGCAGTTTATCGGTGCGGACAGGTTTGAGGATTAGCACCTTCTGTCCCACTTGAAAACTACGGTCTCTGGCCCCTCTATCACATCAAAGACGCTGCCGTTGTTGGGCGGCCTGGAGGTTGGTGCGCACTGCCTGGGTCAATTCCTCCAGGCGATCCCGGAACGCCAGCACGTATGGTACAATAGGGGTCCCATCTGCGCTGCTCTCTCCCTCCCAATGTTCTCTAATGAGATCCAACGGTCCCCGGACCCTTCTCCCAAACAACAGTTCAAATGGGGAGAAACCCGTAGACTCCTGGGGTACCTCTCTGTACGCAAACAACAGATGGGGAAGGAATCGTTCCCAGTCCTTATGGGTCTCTCCGAATGTCCGGAGCATCTGTTTTAGGGTACCGTTGAATCTCTCACATAATCCATTGGATTGCGGGTGGTATGCGGAGTTAATGATCGGCTTAATGCCACATATCCTCCATAACTGCTGAGTAACCTCAGCCGTGAATTGGGTCCCCCTATCGGAGACCATTTCCTGTGGGAACCCTACTCGGGAGAATATCTTCATCAAGGCTTCGGCTACGGTCTCAGCGTGGATATTAGTTAGGGCAATCGCCTCGGGGTACCGGGTGGCGTAATCCACCACGGTCAGGATATACCGTTTCCCAGAGGGGCTGGGTTTTGGTAGTGGCCCTACTATATCTACTGCTACACGGCTGAACGGTTCCTCAATTATAGGTAGGGGACATAGTTTTGCCTTGTGGCGATCCCCCCTTTTGCCTACCCTCTGGCACACATCACAGGAGGTACAATATTGCCTCACGTCTTTAGAAATCCCGGGCCAAAAGAAAGCGTGCGTTAAGCGATACCGGGTCCGGGTCATTCCTAAATGGCCAGACAGAGGGATATCATGGGCTATTCTAAGTAACTCCTGCCTATACTTCTGGGGCACTACCAGCTGTTTGGTTTGGAGCGTCACAGAGTTGCCTATGGCCCTTTCTGCAACCCGGTACAGTAACTTCTTTTCCCACACGTACCGTTCTCCCTCCCGCTCCACCTGGTCCGTGTCTACCCTATCTCGGTACACCTGCAGTGTGGGGTCTGTCTGAACCTCAGCTTCAAAAGTGGACGGGGTGTCCAAAGTCATGTCTGTCAAGGGGGGGTCATGGTGTCTTACCTGCGCCTCAGAGTGTGCGGGAGATGCCGTGGTGCGAGCCTGTTGCCGGGTGGTTACCGGATGCGCCTCTTGTGAAGGGGCCTGAGGTAGAAAAGCAGAAGTCATCTGGCCCAAGTCATTCCCCAAAACAACATCGGCTGGTAATTTCTTCATTATGGCCACTTCCACAACCCCCTCCCCAGCACCCCAGTTCAAATGCACCTTGGCCGTGGGTAACCGGTACATGGCTCCCCCTGCTACCCGGACCGCCACTGATCCGCCAGTGTGGGCCGCATCTGGAATTAAATGGGGGGCCACTAGGGTCAAGGTGGCTCCCGAGTCCCGCAGCCCCTGCACTTCTTTCCCTCCCACGTTCACAACTTGGCGGTGATGCTGCCGGTTGTCCGTGGCTTGCACAGACATCACTTCATACAGAACCCCCAATGGTTCCTCAGTTGGTAGGCTTGCCAGCTCCGAGTGGTCAGGTTCTGTGTGGTAAAAATGGGCCGCCGCCCTTGGAGCGGAGTTTTGTCGTACCTGGTTCCACGCCTGCCTGCTCCGATTCTGGGTGCACTCCCGGGACATATGCCCCCACTGCCGGCAGGTATGGCATTGTATGTTGGCCCTGCCATTGTAGCGGGCTGGCGGTGGGGGGTTTCCTGGTGGTGGCCTGAATGGAGTAGAGTTGGCGGGTGTGGGGCTGGCTGGGTGGTGTTGTATTGGCGGTCTTAGGGGACCCCTGTTGGTGAGCCCGTGGTGCCTCCGGGCATCAAAGTGTTCGTCTGCCAATCGGGCGGCTGCTGTGAGGGTGAGAGGTTTTCTGTCCCTTACCCACTCCTGTGCCTCTGGTGACAGACTGTTGAAGAATTGCTCCAGCAAGATGAGTTGGCGCAGTTCCTCCATGGTGGTGGCTTGACTTGCCTGAATCCACCCTTGTGAAGCTTGGTCCAGCTTATGCGCCCATTCTGCGTGGGAATCTCTTTCGGGCTTTTTCAATCCCCGAAATTTCCGGCGGTATGCCTCTGGGGTTATGGCATATCTTTCTAGGATTGCCCTTTTTACTTTAAAATAGTCCTTGCTGTCCTCTCTGGGCACAGCGCGGTAAGCCTCTGCTGCTCGTCCTGCCAATTTGCCTGCCAGTAGGGGTACCCACATTGCCGGCTCCAGGTCGTGTAGGTCGCATAACCTCTCGAAATCCTGCAGGTATCCGTCTATCTCATCCTTCTCCTCGCAGAATGCTTTAAATGCCTGGTACGGTATTTTCTGCTTGGTAGGAGGGCAGAATGAGTTGGCGATGGATTCTGCCCTGGATGGTGACCTCTGGTGCTGCTGTGCCATAATGTAGTCCTGGACGTCGGCCATTAGTACGGTCAGAATGTCCAGGGTTACTGGCTGGGGTACAAATTCTAACCGGGTTCTCAGTTCCCTCTGATACGGGGTTTCCTCCCTGGCCGGTGGGGGTGGACTGCTCTGCGCTTGGTCGCCCTCCATCAGCTCTGCAATTAGCACTGCTTTCGATTTGTTGCTAGCGCTTTTCCCTCTAGCCTCCAGCAGTTCCTTTAGCGTCTGCCTCTTTAACACCGTGTAATCCGTCCCCATTCACTGCTCTCTTTCGTCTGCTTGTTTCATACGAATTGCCTTTCCGTTCGGTTGTTCCTTTTATTCGAATGCGCTGTATTCGGCTGTAGAGTTGGATCCCGTCGCTTGCCACCAATTGTAGCGGAACGCCAATAATAAATCCACGAATTCCGCTGGTCCAGAAACAAATCCACAGTCAAGCGCTGAAAACAACAAGGCAATATCCCCAACCTCCCAATAACCGGACGAGACACAGTTTTGGGAGTCAACTGACAACCTTTTAATCAGCAGGACAATTTATACAAGTCCCCATGCAAGGGGTTTCCTGAGTCC
Organism: Pelobates cultripes; assembly: GCA_933207985.1. Classification (NCBI taxonomy): domain Eukaryota; kingdom Metazoa; phylum Chordata; class Amphibia; order Anura; family Pelobatidae; genus Pelobates; species Pelobates cultripes. The sequence goes on along the minus strand of OW240921.1, from coordinate 57,104,078 downwards.
CACCCCAGGGGCACTCCCAGAGGGGACTACATGGGGTACTTACATTACAGTATATTTCTCCCATCAGGCACTGCTGCACGAGAGGGATCATCTTCCCAGAATGCACCGTTAAGTGGATTATCCCCTCGTGCAGCAGAACCGACAATTCATATAAAAATCCATAACTTGGTGAATATACAGTGGATTTACACGAATGGACGTTCAGTAGATAGCTGGGGTCTGAGGGTATCATTCGTGAGATTACCGCTCAGATCCCAGCTAAAATAACCGAACGCCGCACAAACAACACAATTCGTATAAAATATATAAAAAGAACCGATTGCTTTTAGGGAACAAAATACCGAATGTCCCGAAACTCCCGAACGCCCTGGAGGTTCAGCGGGGCTCATGCCGTCGAGTAGCCATTTTTAGTACCAGGCGCTCGACGGCATAACCCCGCTGAGGGAACAAAGGATCCAAGATGGCCGACCGCCGCATGGTCGGTAGTCGAACGACGGCCACCCAGGAGAGCCTCTAATTAACTAGCGCCACACGCCTCTAAGTGTGTGGGCTATTAGGGGGTATCGCGTTCGTTTCACGAACTGCCCTCCAAAGTGCCGTTCGTGAAACGAACGGGAAGCCCCATACAAACCGCCATTGGCATTCAGCGAAACAGGTAATTACAGTCTCTGCAGAAAATACATTAAGCACATACATAAGAATAAAGCGCATATCTCCCCAGACCTGTAGGCAACCCTTAAAGGCACAGTCTCTAGTTATAGTTCAAGTGGCTAGGTTTGCCACAGAGACCACAGGACCTGTCGGGGAAGGTTTTTCTTTGTCAGGTCAGTCAGGGGTTTGGCAATGGCACTGTACTCCGGTACAAATCTCCTGTAGTACCCAACGGTACCCAAGAAGGCTAGCACTTGGGTCTTAGTGTGCGGGGTGGGCCAGTTGGCGACCGCTTCTATCTTAGCTGGCTCCGGTCGTTGCTTCCCACAGCCCACCCGGTGACCCAAGTACTGAACCTCAGCCATCCCAAAGTGACACTTCTCTGGCTTTAGAGTTAGGCCGGCGGCTCGGATCTGGTCCAGAACTATTCCCACATGAGCTAAGTGTTCATCCCAGGTCTCGCTATGAATCGCTATGTCGTCCAGGTATGCGCAGGCAAACTCCTGGAAGCCATTAAGGAGTCTGTCCACCAAGCGTTGGAATGTAGCGGGGGCATTCTTCATCCCGAACGGCATGACCTTAAAGTGGTACAAACCGAACGGGGTGACGAAGGCCGACTTAGGGACAGCCTCCCTGGCCAGGGGAATTTGCCAGTAACCCTTACAGAGGTCAATGGTAGTTAGGTAGTTCCCCCTGGCTATGTGATCTAGTAGCTCATCCACGCTGGGCATGGGGTATGCATCGGTGACAGTTTTGTCATTGAGTTTCCGGTAGTCCACACAGAATCTGGTGGTGCCGTCCTTTTTGGGGACCAGGACCACCGGGGATGCCCAGGGGCTATCGGAAGCTTCAATGACCCCTAATCGCAGCATCTCATCTATTTCCTTTTTCATGCCTGTCCTTACTGCCTCCGGAATTCGGTAGGGCGCTTGTCTCAAAGGGTTTTGGCCGGGGGTATCTACTTGGTGAGTGGTCAGCTCAGTGTACCCTGGTTCTTGGGAGAACATGGCTTGTTTCTCCCGGAGCAGTTTGTGTAGCTGCTCCCTCTCAACTGGGCTAAGTCTGTCCCCAATCTGTACTTGGCTCACTATTTCAGCCGGGGATTTAGGGGTTAATAAGTCGGGTATGGGTAAACTATCTGCGTCCTCGTGCGCAGGGCTACATATGGCTGACACTTCCTCGGGTCTCTGCAAGTATTCCTTCAGCATGTTCACGTGAAATATCTTTCTTAAGTTTTCATCGTGACAGCTGGCAATTACATAAGTGGTGTCCCCTCTCTTTTTCACTATCTGGTAGGGACCCTGCCAAGCTGCTTGCAGCTTGTCCGTTTTAACTGGTTTTAGTACCATGACTTTCTGCCCGAGACAGAAGCTTCTTCGCCGTGCCCCCCGGTCGTACCAGACTTTCTGTCGCCCCTGGGCCACCTGGAGGTTGGCCTGGACTGACTTAGCCAATTGCTCCATTCGGTCCCGGAGCTCCAGTACGTAAGGCACGATGGGGACCCCGGCGTTCTCGGTCTCTCCCTCCCAGTGCTCACGGATCAAGTTCAGGGGACCCCGTACCTTGCGACCGTATAACAGCTCAAAGGGAGAGAACCCGGTGGTTTCCTGGGGCACTTCCTGGTAAGCGAACAGGAGGTGCGGCAGGAAACGTTCCCAGTCCCTATACTCCTGAGTAAAGGTTTTTAACATCTGCTTGAGGGTTCCGTTGAACCGCTCACATAACCCATTGGTCTGAGGGTGGTACGGAGAGCTAAGCAGGGATTTAATTTTGCAAACGTGCCAGAGCCGCTGGGTCAGCTCTGCTGTGAACTGTGAGCCTCTGTCAGATAAGATCTCCCTAGGGAATCCTACCCGAGAGAATACCTGCACTAAGGCGTTAGCCACTGTGTCTGCCTGGATATTAGATAAAGCCACAGCTTCTGGGTAGCGGGTAGCGTAATCCACTATGGTAAGAATGTATCTCTTGCCAGAGGGACTAGGGGTGGCCAGGGGCCCAACTAAGTCGATGGCTACCCGGCTAAATGGCTCGTCGATAATGGGCATGTTCACGAGATGTGCCTTGGGGTGGTCTCCTCGTTTGCCTACCCGTTGGCACACCTCACACGTGTTACAATAGGACCTTACATCGGCATGTACTCCTGGCCAGAACAAGGTATGGGTAATACGGTGTAGGGTACGGGTTACTGCCAAGTGCCCAGCTAAGGGAATATCATGACCCACCCGGAGAATGTCCCGCCTATACTTGTGGGGTATTACTAACTGTCTCCTTCGGTGCCCCTTTTTCTCTGTGTGTCGGTACAGTCGACCCTGTTCCCATGCAAAAGTCTCCTGGTCTGGTCCCCCAGCCCCGGTGTCGGCCCGTTCCCTATATTTTTGGAGCGTCGGATCAGTTTTGGTCTCAGCCTCGAAGGCTGCAGGGGTGTCCCAGGGCAACGGGGTAGGAGGGGGGGTCACAGTCGGGTTAAGTCTTACCTGAGTCTCCCGCACTGGTGAAGGGTCTCGTGCTCGTCCAGCTTGTGACCGGGTCATCACAGGATGTGCCTCAGCATTGTAGGAAGGGGCATAAGCTGAAGTCATAGGTCCCAGGTCGTTTCCCAGCAAAACTTCGGCTGGCAAATTATCCATAATTCCCACCCTCACAAGTCCTTTTCCCGCACCCCAATCCAAGTGTACCTTTGCTGTGGGTAGTTTGTATATGTCCCCTCCAGCCACCCGGACAGCCACTGTGTCAGGAGAGCGTTTGTAGTCGGGGACTAACCGGCTTTGTACCAAGGTGATCGTGGCCCCGGTATCCCTTAACCCCTGTGTGGGACGACCCTCTAGCAGTACCTCTTGCCGGTGGTGTTGTCTATTGTCACTGGCGGCATACACAGGATTAGCTTCATGTAGGGGTCCCAGGTATTCTTCCAAAGGACTGTCTTGTTCCAGGCAAAACGCATGAGCTGGACGATTGTTTCCCGTTGGAGAGGAATTATAGTTCCGTGCGGGGTAATTGTTGTTGAGGGGGCAACTCGCTATCAGGTGCCCCGGTTGCTTGCACTTATAACATGTGGGTCGGGAGCGTTCCTGAGGGTAGTGGCTGGGTGGTCCCGTGTACCGTGTAGGACCTGCGGGTACAGGGTTGCGAAACTCCGTTCGTGGAGTTGATCGGTATCCCTCTCTTGCTTCGGGGCGAGTTACCGTTCGGGCATTGTTGAACTCCTGTACTTGCGCATCCCGGTGTTCGTCTGCCAACCGGGCTGCTTCGTGTAGGTTAGCGGGACGCCGGTCTTTCAACCACTCCCGGTCTTTTTGTTCCAGACCCTCATAAAAATGCTCTAACAAGAAAAGTTCCAATATTTCCGCGGCCGTGACGGCCCGACACCTGGTAATCCAATGGGTTGCAGCTCTCCGCATACGGTGTGCCCATTCGGCATGTGTGTCATTCGCTTTTTTCTTCGTGCTGCGGAACTGCCTTCGGTAGGTGTCTGGGGTCACAGCGTACCGTTTCAGCAGCGTCTCTTTTACTGTGGTGTATTGAGCTACCTCTTCGGCGCTGAGGGTTCTGAAGGCTTCCATGGCCCGCCCGGTTAATTTTCCTGCCAGGATACGCGGCCACGCTGTGACGGGGATCTGATGCAGGGCACATTGTCTTTCAAAATCGGCCAAAAATTCATCTATCCCCATCTCATTCTCCGCGAACGGCTTGAATGCCGCGAACGGAATCTTTGGCTGTTCGGTAGTTTCCAGGGGGCCGTTGTGGCTATCAGCGGTCTTCATGCTCAGCTCGTGGGCTCTAGTCCGCTGTATGTCCGCCTCGGCTTCGGCCATTGCTGCTGTATCAGCTCCACGGATGGGTTCGGTCCGTACAGAGGCAGCCTTTCTCGGACAATCCTGGTCTTCTCATCGCTGCATGCTGCCGTTGGTTCTGCCATTGTGAAGCTTTGATCCAACTCGTTCAGGACGGCAATCAATTCTCTCCTCGGCCGGTTACTTGCGTTCCCTCCACGGCTCTCGAGTAAATCCTTTAACGTGGTACGCTTCAGCTTGTCGTAGTTACTCTCCATCCGTCCTAGATATCTCTTTCAGGAATTCCAGGATGATCCCACCGCTGCCACCAATTGTTATGATTGCCCCCGGTCTAGCAGGAGGGTTGATCGCTTGGATGTCCTGGTTCCCGCTGCAGAGAGTCGAACGGAGGTCTTTCGGTAGTAAGCTGTAAGTGTAGAATATCCCCAAGCACGATATAAGCATCAATATCCCGGATCCCTACAACATGAGTCGAGGCTGCAAGTTGAGGGTCAAAACGAACTGGCTTTACTGGCACATAGCATGGCAATTTATGTGATTCCTCAGGTCCAAGGACAGCCCTCTGTGGACCTGATGGAATACAGGTACAGTACAGACAATTATCCAATCACAGTACAGTGTATTATTTGAATTGGTACCCGCCCAGCTTGGAGATAATGAGGCCAAGGGTTATACAATCTAATTATCTCCAAGCGCACAAAAGACCACGTTTTATTACGTCCCAGAAAACTGCATAAAAATCCATAACTTCTACATTAATACATTGAAACCGCTCATTCTACCATTCGTCTGAAGGCTCGCATTCGTATACTCTAACCATGCGAATGGCGCACCAATCCGACGAACAGAAAGGGCTGTTTCTGTCGTATATAGTCCGTTCCGCATTTTGAGATTGTTAGTCTTTGTTGGCGGCCATGTTTTCTGCTGGGTTAGCAGGCAGCAGGACTTCGTGTCTAACTCGTGGAACTAAACTCGGTATCAGTTCATGCGAAGTCCCGCTGTCTGTCTGGTAGTGGGCTCGTTCGGTAAGGGAATGAGGACCACCTGGTAACAGGGTACTTGACCTGCGGTTAACCGCAGAAACCACATGTTAACCACCGTCACGCGGCCCGCTGTAGGGGGTCGTTGTTCGGTTAGTAGTTCGGTGGATTCCGTTCGGTATTTGGATGCGAACGTCGATGCCCCCAGGCCTCTCAATTACGTTGAGGTTAACCACAAACCGCAGCTGCCTGGGTGGTTAATGGCTGCCACACGCCGCTGGCTGGGTGGTCGAGCGTTCGGCAGTTTGCGGGGTGACGGGGTTAAGTGGCGGCACACGCCAATTCTGGGGGGGTCCGCTGTTCGTACCACGAATGGGTCTTTTATAATGGTTCGGTTAATCCATTCGTGCGTCTTTTCGGTTTAAACTTATGCAGGGACAAACAGTATCCATGGGTTAGCAAACAGTAACATAGTTAGTTTCAGTCTTTTGTAACAAGCGTCAGCTGTGTTATTCTGAACACAAGTATGCAGAATTGAAGACTTGCCGCTAGCCAGGTAAGACTCCTTACCAAGTTCATAATCGAGGGGGACTGAAAGCGGCCTTTGTAAATGAAATTAGATGACGCCAAGATTTTAGAAAAGCATCTTGTGACTGCCCTCTCCACTCATTGCCCCCTATGTGTGTAGCTGCTACGATTGGATAGATTTCAAATAGTGCTGAAGAGGTATTGAAAATTTAGTAGTGAGGTAGACTCAATTGGCCAAGAGACGTGTACCCATTTGTTACCAAAACCGCTGGATAATCTATGGCACCTGATGCATCAGTCCGAACCACAGGGGAATCCTCAGAAATGGGGAAACTTATAGCGACCTGCCATTCCAAGAAGACTGGAACAGATGCCACATGTTTAAGATCAGCTCTAGCTGGTTCGTCTAAGAGAGCTGTGGAGCCGTCGTCAGGGAGACCATGCAAGAGAGGATTCTGGAAATTAAAGACCTGCCCTGTGGAATTATTCTCATCGCAAAATTGAGTGAACAGAGTAGTGACTGCAGCTGATTCCTGGTGCAAGTGCGTTGTGATGTGCAGATGTTGATGTAAGAAAGAATTCTATCTACTTTCTCTTGTGGCAGGCTGGCCTGCATAGAAATAGAACTGAGTGTAATCCACATGAATGTAATCTCTGTGTTGGGACCTTCTGTTTTGTCTGGACTATGGGGACTCCCAAAACTTTGAACATGTGATTAAGGCTGTGTGGCGTATTGTGGTGTGGTTCGATGGTGAGGAAGTTGTCTAAGTAGAGTATGACTACTGGACATCTGCATATGTTCAGTAGGAGCCAGGTTTAAAGTTTTGGTGAAGAGATCTAATAACTTGGGGCTACTTTTGGAGCCGAAGGTTTGTCTGGTAGCGAAATAGTAGCTGTGAGTGCTGACTGTAGTAAGGGGCATTCCAAAATACCTGTGTGGAGTGAGTTCTACCAGATGTAAATAAGGATGAGTTGACAGGTAGTGTAACTTAGGAATGTTTAATGGGGTGGAAGATTTTTTTTGGGTACAGCCTGTTGGGGCACAGTGGTTTGGTGTGCGCACTGAAACAAAGTGAGCACACGTGAAGAAGCCTACAAGCACTATAACTACCACCACCGGCATTTGAAATTATCCTCTGGGTTGTGTTGGACTGCTAATCAGCATTGGCGTTACTGGTAGAGGGAATTGCTACGTTTCAGGATGAAATTTGATCGTATGGGCTACTGCTGAGCATATGGTGCAGGAAGTGGTTTTGAGGCCCGAAAAAGGTTCCATGTGTAACTGACCCCAGTCGTGTTTGTATTGTATTCTCTGCGAGGCTTGATCTGAGAGGGGAGTTGGTAACTGACAGAAAATCTCCATGTATAGAAGTGCAAGACATGCTAAGGAAGTGAGGAAGGTGGCTAGGTTAGTATGGTACAGTATGGATCTGTAGTGACCCAGCTTACTAGAGTAGTGCCTACAGGTGAAATTGTATTAAGTAGCTTGTGACAGACCCATCTGTATAACTATTATTTGTCGGTTCGTCTAGTTTGCCTTTCTTTCGTGGGAATTGCCTGTTCCTATACCCCCATGCGTATGTTTGACTTTTTGCCGAATGAACCTACCAAACGGACGGCCACCCAGAATAGAAGTGTGCTGCTGGTTAACCTCTTGATCCCAATTAGAATGTTGTGGCCGTTCGGGAGTTTTGGATTACACGAAGAGACTTAACCCAGATAGCCTTCCCATGGAGTCAATCGCATATCAAAAGACTTTGACTCCATGGCGATTGAACTATGCGTATGGGATCTGAGTGCTAATAATTCACTAATAATATGCCCTCAGATCCAGGCTATCTGGGGATACGTTACACGAATGTAATATGTTCGGTAGTTGTGCAATTATTTATATTCAAGTGTTTCTGGTGTTTTACTTAAAATGGCGATTTGTCTTTGTCCTGGAGATAATTGAATTACTTCTCAATTATCTCCAGGGCAGAGGGGAGGAAACCATGATGCATGGTGGGAATCTTTTGTGCCTGTGTGTATGTAATAATAGACAGACATATGGCTATTTCAGTCTCCCATTTGGTCCCCTAGGGGAGTGTCCACCAAGTGGGAGACCTGCATAAATACGGGCGGGTAGCCCACAGTAAACCCAGTTCTTGTTTTACCCTCAATGCGGAGCTTGGTCTCGTTATTGGGGGGATTTATTACCGACGGATAGAGACTGATTGATTACTGGAACCGTAAGCCGCTTAGAGTATATATTGTTTGTCGGTTAGCGACAATTCATGGATTCGGGAGTTTGGAGCACTCTTACGGATCCCGTTTGGGAGATTACCACTTTCCCCTGGTTGTAGTTCGTACACTGAATTCTATACGAACGGAGATGACAAGTGTAACGGATCGCCTGGCACCCCGACTGGATACCTCCGTTGAAGGATGCTCCTAGCACTTCCTGAGGACTCCAAGCACTGCAGCAGACACCAAAACCACCGAACCGTAGAAGCATATGAATGCTCTCAAGCATATGAATGCTGTAGACAGTTGAATAGGAACCATACGAATAGGTTTACTCTCCTAGCAGTCAAACTGGAACAGCATACAATAAATCCTTCCCCAATAATGAGACGACACTTCACTTTGAGGGTTAAAACAGGAACTCTCTGTACTGTCACATACAGTCTCTTTTATTCCCAATCCACAAACATAGTACAGCCCACAGGGCGTTGCAAAACAACCAATCAATCCTCACAATACACCCAGACACTCCCACACAAAATCCTCCCCTCTGCAGGTGATATGATTACTGAACACAATGGGTAATCTCATTATCACCGGCAGAGGAGTACAGTTTTTACTCAATATTTCTAACTTATAAAATATACATGTCACAAACATAAAACATACATTTTCATAATCAATCCATTCAGGGGAACAACATATTAAAAAATGGCATGAATCAGACCAGGGGTTCAAAAGTTAAGGGAAAGTCCTTTGTGACTAAATGAAGCATGGCTTTCTGGCCCAAACCAGTTTCAGAGTCTTCTATCCTGGAGAGTAATTCAATTATCTCCCAGGATAGACACAGACTCCATTAAGCACATGGTTGCAAAAAGACACAAAACACTTTAAAATACATAAAGTCACATTTACACATAACACACAGACATTTCACATATCCCCAGATAGCTGGGATCTGAGTGCACATTATTAGATGAATGGCACTCAGATCACACAAATAAGCCTTTCTGCAGGGGAAATAAACAGTTTAACCTGCAGGGCCATAGTCCAAAGGGAGCAGGCGAGCAACCAGGCTTCTCCAGTTCACAGTGGCGAGGTTGGTTTCGCCACACTTCTCCCCTTTACCAACTAGACTAACAGGGTATCTGACCTCCTGCCGGTCAGTGCCCTGGTTAGTCCAGCAACCCACCCACAAAACAGAAACAGCAGTACAGCCCACCCACAATAACTGGTTACTACACCTGGGTAGAGGAGAACTTTGTCCATGTCCAGGTGCCTCACCATGACTGTGTGGGCAACTGTTAGGCTGCCTTGGTGGGTTGCTGAGTGGGCAGAGACCAGCGGTACTCTGCCCTGATGCCAGCGCTACCACGGAAGTAGCCTGGTGGGAGCCTGGTTGTGGGAGGGAGAGACCGACTGTCTCCCCTCTGGATACACAGCTCTGTGGCTGGGGAACAGGACCGACTGTCCCTACCCCTTGTGCTGTAAGTGCAGAGACTACAGTCCCATCTGCACTGTTGGGGGGTGTAACATCTCCCCTTGCTGGGTTAGGCTGCCGCTGGGGAGAGGGTGTAACAAGCTCCTCTCTCTGAACTGTAAACTGCCGCTGGGGAGAGGGGGTATCAGGCTCCTCTCCCTGACACTCTCTCTGCTGGTGGAGAGGGGGACCAGCGGTCTCCCCTTTCATTATTTTGTCCTGTGGTTGGGGTGCGAGACCGACGGTCTCTGCTCCCTGCAGGACACTCTGCCGCTGGGGAGGAAGGACGGCACCTTCAGCTCCCTGGGGTACACACTGCTGCTGGGGAGGAAGGACTGCACCTTCAGCTCCCTGGGATATACACTGCCGCTGTTGAGGAAGGACGGCACCTTCAGCTCCCTGGGGTACACACTGCTGCTGGGGAGGAAGGACTGCACCTTCAGCTCCCTGGGATACACACTGCTGCTGGGGAGGAAGGACGGCACCTTCAGCTCCCTGGGGTACACACTGCTGCTGGGGAGGAAGGACGGCACCTTCAGCTCCCTGGGATGCACACTGCCGCTGGGGAGGAAGGACGGCACCTTCAGCTCCTTGGGGTACACACTGCCGCTGGGGAGGAAGGACTGCACCTTCAGCTCCCTGGGGTACACACTGCCGCTGGGGAGGAAGGACTGCACCTTCAGCTCCCTGGGGTACACACTGCCGCTGGGGAGGAAGGACGGCACCTTCAGCTCCCTGGGGTACACACTGCCGCTGGGGAGGAAGTACTGTACCTTCAGCTCCCTGGGACACACACTGCCGCTGGGGAGGAAGAACAACACCTTCAGCTCCCTGAGGTACACACTGCCGCTGGGGAGGAAGAACAACACCTTCTGCTCCCTGGGGTACACCTTTGAGTCCCCGTAACGCACTCTGCCCCCGGATAGGGCGGCTGATACCTTTGGTTCGGTCTGCCAGGAACTGCAGGTATTCCGCTGCCAACTTCCTCACGAACTGTACGTATTTCTCCTCTGGGTTGGGGCCAAAGTAAGCCAGCCGCATGGCAACCTCTCTGTCAAACTCCTCCTGAGTGTAGTCAGACGCCATGCTTGCTCTGCCGAAGTTGGTTCCTTTGTAGATAGGGTCGCTGTACGGGTACTGGCGTTGCCCTCACTTTGTAATCCAAGGAATGGTGTTGCCCTGTAGCTGTCTTTCTGGTTGTAGGAATGATCCCACCGCTGCCACCAATGTAACGGATCACCTGGCACCCCGACTGGGTACCTCCGTTGAAGGATGCTCCTAGCGCTTCCTGAGGACTCCAAGCACTCTGGCAGACACCACAATCACCTAACCGGAGAAACAAATAAATTCTCCCAAGCATATGAATGCTGTAGACAGTTGAATAGGAACCATACGAATAGGTTTACTCTGCTAGCAGTCAAACTGGAACAGCATACAATAAATCCTTCCCCCAATAATGAGACGACACTTCGCTTTGAGGGTTAAAACAGGAACTCCCTGTACTGTCACATACAGTCTCTTTTATTCCCAATCCACAAACATAATACAGCCCACAGGGCGTTACAAAACAACCAATCAATCCATACAATACACCCAGACACTCCCACACAAAATCCTCCCCTCTGCAGGTGATATGATTACTGAACACAATGGGTAATCTCATTATAACCGGCAGAGGAATACAGTTTTTACACAATATTTATAACTTCTAAAATATACATGTCACAAACATAAAACATACATTTTCATAATCAATCCATTCAGGGGAACAACATATTAAAAATGGCACGAATCAGACCAGGGGTTCAAAAGTTAAGGGAAAGTCCTTTGTGACTAAATGAAGCATGGCTTTCTGGCCCAAACCAGTTTCAGAGTCTTCTATCCTGGAGAGTAATTCAATTATCTCCCAGGATAGACACAAGACTCCATTAAGGACATGGTTGCAAAAAGACACAAAACACTTTAAAATACATAAGGTCACATTTACACATAACACACACACATTTCACATATCCCCAGATAGCTGGGATCTGAGTGCACATTATTAGATGAATGGCACTCAGATCACACAAATAAGCCTTTCTGCAGGGGAAATAAACGGTTTAACCTGCAGGGCCATAGTCCAAAGGGAGCAGGCGAGCAACCAGGCTTCTCCAGTTCACAGTGGCGAGGTTGGTTTCACCACACTTTTCCCCTTTACCAACTAGACTAACAGGATATCTGACCTCCTGCCGGTCAGTGCCCTGGTTAGTCCAGCAACCCACCCACAATAACTGGTTACTACACCTGGGTAGAGGAGAACTTTGTCCATGTCCAGGTGCCTCACCACGACTGTGTGGGCAACTGTTAGGCTGCCTTGGTGGGTTGCTGAGTGGGCAGAGACCAACGGTACTCTGCCCTGATGCCAGTGCTACCACGGAAGTAGCCTGGTGGGAGCCTGGTTGTGGGAGGGAGAGACCGACTGTCTCCCCTCTGGATACACCGCTCTGTGGCTGGGGAACAGGACTGACTGTCCCTACCCCTTGTGCTGTAAGTGCAGAGACTACAGTCCCATCTGCACTGTTGGGGGGTGTAACATCTCCCCTTGCTGGGTTAGGCTGCCGCTGGAGAGAGGGTGTAACAAGCTCCTCTCTCTGAATCCATTCAGGGGAACAACATATTAAAAAATGGCACGAATCAGACCAGGGGTTCAAAAGTTAAGGGAAAGTCCTTTGTGACTAAATGAAGCATGGCTTTCTGGCTCAAACCAGTTTCAGAGTCTTCTATCCTGGAGAGTAATTCAATTATCTCCCAGGATAGACACAAGACTCCATTAAGCACATGGTTGCAAAAGACACAAAACACTTTAAAATACATAAAGTCACATTTACACATAACACACAGACATTTCACATATCCCCAGATAGCTGGGATCCGAGTGCACATTATTAGATGAATGGCACTCAGATCACACAAATAAGCCTTTCTGCAGGGGAAATAAACGGTTTAACCTGCAGGGCCATAGTCCAAAGGGAGCAGGCGAGCATCCAGGCTTCTCCAGTTCACAGTGGCGAGGTTGGTTTCACCACAGCAAGATTGTGAGGGGGAAAGCTCAACTAAATGGCGGTTTCACTCCTAGGTCTCCGGGGTGTCTTAACATAGCTAATTTTGGTGACTACTTGCCATGTGGCTCTGAGAGGCTCTACCTATGATTTGGCTCGTGGGGCCTTTGTGCCACTGAGGTGGGTGTTGGCCTCTCGGTGACACATAAAAGAATGTAATATCTATTGGCTGTGACATGTGGCCCTAACTATGACTTGATGCAAGGCTATAACTATGCGTTGGGTCGATTAGGCACGAACCTCTGAACGGAAGGTCTGATTGTATGCCTTGCGGGGACCACTTTGACTTATAGACGAAGAGGCCTATGGGACCATACCTAATTTGGCGAGAGCTTAAACTTACTCCTGATCCCACCTGCGTTTATCAGTTATTGTACCTGCTGATTGTCCTGTACCACGTATACAGTAGTGGAAATAATGATCCTTGCTTGAACCGTATATGTAGTCTAATGTCAAGAAGATTTGACTTGTCCTGGTGGGGCGATAACTAGAACTCTATAAATGCTGCAGTTGCATTTTCAACCAAGAAGGTCTGATTGAAAGCAGTGTCGGTGAATGTATTATCTTAAATCAGGAGCAAATGAAACATCTGTATAACTATTATTTGTCGGTTTGTCTAGTTTGCCTTTCTTTCGTGGGAATTGCCTGTTCCTATACCCCCATGCGTATGTTTGACTTTTTGTTGAATGAACCTACCAAACGGACGGCCACCAAGAATAGAAGTGTGCTGCTGGTTAACCTCTTGATCCCAATTAGAACATTGTGGTTAACCGCAGACACCTCTTAATTATAACCGAATACAGGGTGGTCGTCGTTCATATGTCGACCACGAGGCGGCGGCCATTTTAAACCATGCGAAAGACCAGCGGTGTTAGACATTGATTCTATGGAACTAAAAACGGACACTTTTTCTGCTGAACACCGCCCTTCTCAATCGACAGAAGTGTGCGAACACCGGCCGTTCGGGAGTTTTGTCATCTTATTTATATAGCGTAGCGGAGTCAGGAATAGTTAGTGCACCCGACAGAAGCGGAGGATGATACTAACCATTGTTTAACATGCTTATATACTCATAAAACACATAACTGCTTTAAGGATAAATACTTAAGTAAATAATGGCCCTAACTGACATTGGACATACTGTTAAATTTGTTTAAGTATTTAGACAATAGAAATGCAGGAAAAGAACATAATAATGAAAGATTTATGCAAATGCTAAAATGGGAATACTGCAAGCTTAATTGGCCCCAAAATTACTGCGTATAGCACAAGCCATCAATAACTGAGCACATAATGCAGTATGATTAAGAAACTGAGACCCCTTTAAATGAAGTGGCGTATTTTTTAACCAAGCAGGCACCGTTGCTATCAGTGACAGTAACTGTATGAAGTTTAACAAGAGGGAGGATAACCGAACCTAATTGACATCTTATTTAAATACAGCCTAGTGTAACTAGGGACATGAGATGCAGGAGACAGAAGAAGTGGAGCATAAATAAAATCTTATTTAACATACTTATATACACCAATAAAACACTTTAACCATGGTTTAAAGAAACTAATACATAGTTGCCATATTAGACATAAATACAATGAAAAGGATGGTTTTAAAGAAAGACTTGGTAAAGTATACGGAATGCAACATGAAATGGCATTTAAATTAAAAGAAAAATGCTTTAACAATGCTATTTAACCCCTTAAGGACACATGACATGTCATGATTCCCTTTTATTCCAGAAGTTTGGTCCTTAAGGGGGTTAAATGAGATTAACTTGAACTGCTAGGTATAAGGCAGTAAATACACGAAAGTTTGTACGAAAGTGTGATTTATATGAACGGATGCTATGTGTATACTAATGGAAAGCAAGCATTTTATGTGAACGGATAATACAGAATAATGTTGTTATATACTAGAAGAAATCAAAAGCAAACAGCTGCTGCTGTATAATGTGTATGTAAGAGCCTGGTGAGTATGTGTCCGCACTTTCAAAACAGGATCTCAATTTGTCAGGAGGAAACCATAAAGACATCTGCTATACAATATAGAATAAATACTTTGGGACACCCTCCTGAAATAAGTTTAACAATAACCGTATTTTAAATACAATGAAGACGTTATAATCATGCTGCTAACGAGCTTAACTACCACTGTATACAGAGCGAGACGAAAGTGCATATGGAATACCCGGATCTTTACAACAGATAATGAAAGAAGGCATGGACATGTTAACTCACTAACGGCTGTTATGTATGGGAGTAGTAAGCATAGACATTTAGGCGAACGGACGTCTAAACATACATAAATGGTACTGTGCCGATGACAGTTAACGGAAAGCCGTACCACACGAAATGCAGTGGTAAATAAACGAGTAACGTGAGTGTTATAGATGAATGAAAGTTTAGACGAAGATGTGAATTAAGACAATAGTACAAAACCCCATTGACAGCCAAATGAATCATTTTGACATTAATGGTGTTATATATTAGAAGATATCAATAGCAACCGGCTGCTGCTGTATAAGTAGTGCGTAAGAGTATGGAGAGTATGTGTCCATGTTTTACATCACAGCATCTTATTTTTCAGGGGGATTCTGAGAATCAATTGCTGTACAATATATATTGGATGAAAGACTTAGTAAACCTCCTGAATTTAACCAGAACAGCTGTTTAAATACAATGAAGATGTTCTAATCATGCAGGTTTTTTTTTGTTTGTTTGTTTTTTTAAATGACAATACATTATGGGAAAGAATTGCTCCAACATCATTAAGACAGGAAACATGTAGCACATATGGCAAGAAGTGATCTCAAGAAACACAATCACCTGAATTCACAATTAAAATCTTATACTGATATTAAGCGATACATCAACATCTATACCACTGTGGCACAAGTGAAAAATAGTTTAACCGAAAGCCAGACCACACAAATTGCAGAGCTAAATAAACGAACGATTAACGTGAGTATTATAGACGAAATGACAAGTATTAGACGGAGCATACGATAGTCCAAGTGAAACAATCAGCAGTTTCTACACATGCACGACGGGTTGTAAGAAAAGTGGGTTTTATATGCGGGGCTGTAATTAGTATAGGAACGAGAAACCTAATAGGTTATGTGAATGAATGCCCAAGTGTTAAGGGAATTGTGCAAATTAAAGTTTAACCGAAAAGGAAACAGTATGCATAAAATTGTAGCGGTAAGTGCACAAATGATTACTATGAGCAATGTACGTATGAACGCCGAGTCAAAACAAGTATGAGGTGCGTACGAACGCTAGAGTATGACACTGTTTAGCCGTTCGTATTCTGGCTTCCTATGGTTTTACTCTCGAACTGAGACAGGAAAAGAAAGTTTGCAAAACGGACTGCAGGCGGACGCGAAAATTACGCCAGGTCCTGTGAACCGGAAGTAAACCGATTCACTTCAGAGATAGTCGACGACAGGTAAGCAGGGGCTCACTGGGTTTAAATAAGTGAAACTTCAACTTCAGGCCCAGCCTTCTATTTGCATTCAGGGTATCAAAAGCTGTACAGTTAGAGATATAAAACATACAGGGAAGAGGCAAAGTCGGTTGTGGTGTGCTGGAACCGACGATGTGGTAGGCCTGAAATAAAAGAGGGCAAAAGAGAGAGATAAAATCTATTCAGCCTACAGATACAACATAAATACAAAACATAATCATATTCCGGAAAGCTAGAGGTACTTAACGTTTTGGTAATGTGTACGGGAATATTTCTCTTGGATGCCATAGTAGCGGCTCCTATACGGAATGAATTGTTACAAAAGACTGAAACTAACTACGTTACTGTTTGCTAACCGATGGATTGTCCCTACATAAGTTTAAAACGAAAAGACGCACGAATGGATTACCTGAACCATTATAAAGGCCCCATTCGTGGTACGAACAGGGGACCCCTCAGAATTGGCGTGTGCCGCCACTTAACCCCGTCACCCCGCAAACTGCCGAACGCTCGACCACCTGGCCAGCGGCGTGTGGCGGCCATTAACCACCCAGGCGGCTGCGGTTTGCGGTTAACCACAACATAATTGATAGGCCTGGGGGCATTGACGTTCGCATCTAAATACCGAACGGGATCCACCGAACTACCAACCGAACGACGACCCCCTACAGCGGGCCATGTAGCGGTCATTAACTTGTGGTTTCTGCGGTTAACCGCAGGTTAAGTACCCTGCTACCAGGTGGTCCTCATTCCCGGACCAAACAAGCCCCACTACCAGACAGACAGCGGGACTTCGCATGAACTGATACCGAGTTTAGTTCCACGAGTTAGAAGCGAAGTCCCGCTGCCCGCTAAACCAGCAGAAAACATGGCCGCCAACAGAGACTAACAATCTCAAAATGCCGAACGGACTTTATACGGCAGAAACAGTCCATTCTGTTCGCGGGATTAGAGCGCCATTCGCATGTTTTATATACACGAACGCGAGCCTTCAGATGAATGGTAGAATGAGTGGTTTCCCTGTAATAATGTAAAAGTTATGGATTTTCATGTAGTTTTCTGGGACATAATAAAACGTGGTCTTTTGTGCGCTTGGAGATAATTAGATTGTAAAACCGTTGGCCTCATTATCTCCAAGCTGGGCGGGTACTAATTCAAATGATACAGTGTACTGTGATTGGTTACCTGTTTGTACTGTACCTGTATTCCATCAGGTCCACAGGGGGCTGTCCTTAGACCTGAGGAATCACATAAATTGCCATGCTATGTGCCAGTAAAGCCTGTTCGTTTTGACCCTCAACTTGCAGCCTCGACTCATGTTGTAGGGATCCGGGATATTGATGCTTATTTCGTGCTTGGGAATATTCTACACTTGCAGCTTACTACCGAAAGACCTCCGTTCGACTCTCTGCAGCGGGAACCAGGACATCCAAGCGATCAACCCTCCTGCTAGACCGGGGGCAATCGTAACAATTGGTGGCAGCGGCGGGATCATCCTGGCATTCCTGAGAGAGATATATAAGACGGATGGAGAGCAACTACGATAAGCTGAAGCGTACCACGTTAAAGGATTTACTGGAGAGCCGTGGGGGAAACGCAAGTAACCGGCAGAGAAGGGAATTGATTGCCGATCTAAAAGAGTTGGATCTAAGCTTCACCATGGCAGAACCGACGGTAACCCCCAGCGATGAAAAGATAAGGATTGTCCGGGAAAGGCTCCCTCTATACGGGCCGAACCCATCCGTAGAGCTGGTGCAGCAACTGATGGCAGAAGCCGAGGCGGACATACAGCGGGCTCGAGCCCACGAGCTGAACCTGGTGACCGCACAGCAGGGAGCCGCCGCTAATAGCCATACTGGCTCCCCGGAGACTACAGAACAGCCAAAAATTCTGTTCGCGGCATTCAAGCCATTTGCGGAAAACGAGATGGGGATAGATGAATTTTTGGCAGATTTCGAAAGACAGTGTGCCCGTTCCAGCGTGGCCACGTATCTTGGCAGGAAAGTTGACCGGGCGGGCCATGGAAGCTTTCAGGACACTCAGCGCCGAAGAGGTAGCCCAGTATCCCACAGTGAAGGAGACGCTACTGAAGCGGTACGCTGTGCCCCCAGACACTTACCGAAGGCAGTTCCGCAACACAAAGAAAAAGGCGAATGACACACATGCCGAATGGGCACACCGCATGCGGAGAGCTGCTACACATTGGATTACCGGGTGTCGGGCCGTCACGGCCGCGGAAATATTGGAACTTTTTTTGTTGGAACATTTTTATGAGGGTCTGAAACAAAAAGACAGGGAGTGGTTGAAAGACCGGCATCCCGCTAATCTACACGAAGCAGCCCGGTTGGCGGATGAACACCGGGATGCGCAAGTTCAGGAGTTCAGCAATGCCCGAACGGTAACTCGCCCCGAAGCAAGAGAGGGGTACCGACCAACTCCACGAACGGAGTTTTGCACCCCTGTACCGGCAGGTCCTACACGGTACACGGGACCACCCAGCCACTATCCTCAGGAACGCTCCCGACCCACCTGTTATAAGTGCAAGCAACCGGGGCACCTGATAGCGAGTTGCCCCCTCAACAACAATTACCGCGCACGGAACTACAATTCCTCTCCAACGGGAAACAATCGCCCAGCTCGAGCGTTTTGCCTGGAACAAGACAGTCCTCTAGAAGAGTACCTGGGACCTCTACATGAAGCTAACCCTGTGTATGCCGCCAGTGACAATAGACAACACCACCAGCAAGAGGTACTGCTGGAGGGTCGTCCCACACAGGGTTAAGAGACACCGGGGCCACGATCACCTTGGTACAAAGCCGGTTAGTCCCCGAATACAAACGCTCACCTGACACAG
The DNA here is from genome assembly GCA_933207985.1 of Pelobates cultripes. Lineage (NCBI taxonomy): Eukaryota > Metazoa > Chordata > Amphibia > Anura > Pelobatidae > Pelobates > Pelobates cultripes. Next base: position 57,085,004 of record OW240921.1, on the reverse strand, counting down.
TGGCTGTCCGGGTGGCTGGAGGGGACATATACAAACTACCCACAGCAAAGGTACACTTGGATTGGGGTGCGGAAAAAGGACTTGTAAGGGTGGTAATTATGGATAATTTGCCAGCCGAAGTTTTGCTGGGAAACGACCTGGGACCTATGACCTCAGCTTCTTACAACGCTGAGGCACATCCCATGACGACCCGGTCACAAGCAGGACATGCGCGAGACCCTTCACCAGTGCGGGAGGCTCAGGTAAGACTTAACCCGACCGTGACCACCCCTCCTGCCCCTTTGCCCTGGGACACCCCTGCAGCCTTTGAGGCTGAGACCAAAACTGATCCGACGCTCCAAAAATATAGGGAAAGGGCTGATACAGGGGCTGGGGGACCAGATCAGGAGACTTTTGCGTGGGAACAGGGCCGACTGTACCGACACACTGAGAAAAAGGGCCACCGGAGGAGACAGTTAGTAATACCCCACAAGTATAGGCGGGATATCCTCCGGGTGGGTCATGATATTCCCTTAGCCGGGCACCTGGCAGTAACCCGTACCCTGCACCGTATTACCCATACCTTGTTCTGGCCAGGAGTACATGCAGATGTGAGGTCCTATTGTAATACGTGTGAGGTGTGCCAACGGGTAGGCAAACGAGGAGACCACCCCAAGGCACACCTCGTTAACATGCCCATTATCGACGAGCCGTTTAGCCGGGTAGCCATCGACTTAGTTGGGCCCCTAGCCACCCCTAGTCCCTCTGGCAAGAGATACATTCTTACCATAGTGGACTATGCTACCCGCTACCCAGAAGCTGTGGCTTTATCTAATATCCAGGCAGACACGGTGGCTAATGCATTAGTACAGGTATTCTCTCGGGTAGGATTCCCTAGGGAGATCTTATCCGACAGAGGATCACAGTTCACGGCAGAACTGACCCAGCAGCTATGGCACGTTCCGTACCACCCCCAGACCAATGGGTTATGTGAGCGGTTCAACGGAACCCTCAAGCAGATGTTAAAAACCTTTATGTGACAGACCCATCTGTCTGGATTATAAATGCTGTGTTCGCCTGTTTTGCCGGTTACATGAATTTCCCCATTCGTATGCTTTATTCAAGGGAATGTCGGTTTTTGTCGAACGGAACTACCGAACGGATGGCCACCCAGAAGAGAAGTGTGCTGCTGGTTAACCTATTGATCCCAATTAGAACGTTGCGGTTAACCACAGACACTTCTCAATTAAAACCGAATGCCGGGTGGTCGTCGTTCGTATGTCGACCACGAGGCGGCGGCCATTTTGTCCATGCGAACGACCAGCGGTGTTCGACGATTATTTCATGGATCGGAAAACGGACACTTTTTCAGCCGAACACCGCTGAAGCCGTCGACCTCCCCTTCTCAATCAACAAAAGCATACGAATGCCAGCCGTTCGGGAGATTCAACCACACGAATGGACTTAACCCAGATAGCCGTCCCATGGAGTCAATCGCATACCGACGAACTGAAAGAGACTTTGACTCCATGGCGATTGAACTGTGCGAATGGGATCTGAGCGCTATTCTTCAATAATGTGCCCTCAGATCCAGGCTATCTGGGGATATGCAATACGAATGTAATATGTTCGGCAGTTATGAAGTTATGGATTTTCATGTGTTTTTGTGACTTGTGTTTAAAATGGCGATTGCCTCTGCTCGGGGAGATAATTGAGTTACTTCCCAATTATCCCTCGAGCAGAGGGGAGGGAACTGTGATGCATGCTGGGAATATTGTGGGGATGTATGTCCCAAATGTCCCCATGTCCCTCTGTGATTTCAGTCTCCCATTTGGTCCCCTAGGGGAGTGTCCACCAAGTGGGAGACCTGCATAAATACCGGGCAGGTAGCCCACAGTAAACCAGTTCGTGTTTTACCCTCAAAGCGGAACTTGGTCTCGTTATTGGGGGGATTTGGATACCAGCGGCGAGAGACTGCTTATTTGGATTATTTGCCGCTTGGGAGATATTGTCGTTCGGTTACTAATTGCCGTTCGTGGATTTGCCGCTCGTGAAGGGAATTAGCCGTACAGGTACCGTTCGGGAGTTTGGAGTGTTCCCTGACTGGCGGTTCGCATGGTTTTATTATACCCGCTACCCGACCACATTATTGCGAACAGGGAATACTCGCTAAACGGCGGTTTTGTACATTTCAGTACTGGAGGTACCGTAACACTTTACTCAGGAGTATAGGGACTGGGAACATTTCCTGCCGCACCTCCTGTTCGCTTACCGGGAAGTGCCCCAGGAAACCACCGGGTTCTCTCCCTTTGAGCTGTTATACGGTCACAAGGTAGGGGTCCCCTGAACCGGATCCGTGAGCACTGGGAGGGAGAGACCGAGAACGCCGGGGTCCCCATCGTGCCTTACGTACTGGAGCTCCGGGACCGAATGGAGCAATTGGCTAAGTCAGTCTAGGCCAACCTCCAGACGGCCCAGGGGCGACAGAAAGTCTGGTACGACCGGGGGGCACGGCAGAGAAGCTTCTGTCTCGGGCAGAAAGTCATGGTACTAAAACCAGTTAAGACAGGCAAGCTACAAGCAGCCTGGCAGGGTCCCTACCAGATAGTAGAGAAGAGAGGAGACACCACTTATTTAATTGCCAGCTGTCACGATGAAAACTTAAGAAAGATATTTCACGTGAACATGTTGAAGGAATACTTGCAGAGACCCGAGGAAGTGTCTGCCATATGTAGCCCTGCACACGAGGATGCAGATAGTCTCCCCATACCCAACTTATTAACCCCTAACTCCCCGGTTGAAATAGTGAGCCAAGTGCAGATCGGGGACAGACTTAGCCCAGTTGAGAGGGAGCAGCTACACAAACTGCTCCGAGAGAAACAAGCCATGTTCTCCCAAGAGCCAGGGTACACTGAGCTGACCACTCACCAAGTAGATACCCCCGGCCAAAGCCCTTTGAGACAGGCGCCCTACCGAATTCCGGAGGCAGTAAGGACAGGCATGAAAAAGGAAATAGATGAGATGCTGCGACTAGGGGTCATTGAAGCTTCTGATAGTCCCTGGGCATCCCCGGTGGTTCTGGTCCCCAAAAAGGACGGCACCACCAGATTCTGTGTGGACTACCGGAAACTCAATGACAAAACTGTCACCGATGCCTACCCCATGCCCAGAGTGGATGAGCTGCTGGATCGCATAGCCAGGGGGAACTACCTAACTACCATTGACCTCTGTAAGGGATACTGGCAAATTCCCCTGGCCAGGGAGGCTGTCCCCTAGTCGGCCTTCGTCACCCCGTTCGGTTTGTACCACTTTAAGGTCATGCCGTTCGGGATGAAGAATGCCCCCGCTACATTCCAGCGCTTGGTGGACAGACTCCTTGATGGCTTCCAGGAGTTTGCCTGCGCATACCTGGACGACATAGCGATCCATAGTGAGTCCTGGGAGGAACACCTGGCTCATGTGGGAATAGTCCTGGACCAGATTCGAGCCGCCGGCCTGACACTAAAGCCAGAAAAATGTCACTTTGGGATGGCTGAGGTGTAGTACCTGGGCCACCGGGTAGGCTGTGGGAAGCAACGACCGGAGCCGGCTAAAATAGAAGCGGTCACCAACTGGCCCACTCCACACACTAAGACCCAAGTGCTAGCCTTCCTGGGTACCGCTGGGTACTACAGGAGATTTGTACCGGAGTATAGCGCCATTGCCAAACCCCTGACTGACCTGACAAAGAAAAACCTTCCCCGACAGGTCCTGTGGTCTCCCCACTGTGAAACTGCTTTCCAAGCACTCAAAACTGCGTTGATTAATGCTCCTGTCTTGGTTGCCCCAGCCCCTAATCGACGTTTTATTGTCCATACAGACGCTTCCATGTTCGGGCTGGGAGCTGTCCTCAGCCAAGTAGGAGATGATGGGAAGGAACACCCGATTGCCTACATCAGTCGAAAACTCCTACCACGCGAAGTCAGCTATGCCGCAGTAGAAAAGGAGTGCTTGGCTCTGGTGTGGGCATTAAAGAAGTTAACCCCCTATTTGTATGGACAAGAGTTCACTCTGGTTACAGACCATAACCCGCTGGTGTGGCTCAACCGGGTCGCTGGGGACAATGGCAGATTGTTACGCTGGAGCTTATTACTGCAACCCTTTAACTTTACAATCACGTACCGACCCGGGAAGCAGAACGGCAACGCCGACGGATTATCCCAGCAAACGGATCTCAGCCCAGCATAACTCTACGAGTCTGGACAGCCTTGGTCTGCCCCGAAAAGGGGTCAGACGGTGTCTGCCAGAGTGTTCCACAAAGAGGGAGCATTGTTACAAAAGACTGAAACTAACTATGTTACTGTTTGCTAACCGATGGATACTGTTTGTCCCTACATAAGTTTAAAACGAAAAGACGCACGAATGGATTACCCGAACCATTATAAAGGCCCCATTCGTGGTACGAACAGGGGACCCCCCAGAATTGGCGTGTGCCGCCACTTAACCCCGTCACCCTGCAAACTGCCGAACGCTCGACCACCCGGCCAGCGGCGTGTGGCGGCCATTAACCACCCAGGCGGCTGCGGTTTGCGGTTAACCACAACATAATTGATAGGCCTGGGGGCATCGACATTCGCATCTAAATACCGAACGGGATCCACCGAACTACCAACCGAACGACGACCCCCTACAGCGGGCCGCGTGGCGGTCATTAACTTGTGGTTTCTGTGGTTAACCGCAGGTTAAGTACCCTGCTAGCAGGTGGTCCTCATTCCCGGACCGAACGAGCCCCACTACCAGACAGACAGCGGGACTTCGCATGAACTGATACCGAGTTTAGTTCCACGAGTTAGAAGCGAAGTCCCGCTGCCCGCTAAACCAGCAGAAAACATGGCCGCCAACAGACACTAACAATCTCAAAATGCAGAACGGACTTTATACGGCAGAAACAGTCCATTCTGTTCGCGGTATTAGAGCGCCATTCGCATGTTTTATATACACGAACGCGAGCCTTCAGATGAATGGTAGAATGAGTGGTTTCCCTGTAATAATGTAAAAGTTATGGATTTTCATGTAGTTTTCTGGGACATAATAAAACGTGGTCTTTTGTGCGCTTGGAGATAATTAGATTGTAAAACCGTTGGCCTCATTATCTCCAAGCTGGGCGGGTACTAATTCAAATGATACAGTGTACTGTGATTGGTTACCTGTTTGTACTGTACCTGTATTCCATCAGGTCCACAGGGGGCTGTCTTTGGACCTGAGGAATCACATAATTTGCCATGCTATGTGCCAGTAAAGCCTGTTCATTTTGACCCTCAACTTGCAGCCTCGACTCATGTTGTAGGGATCCGGGATATTGATGCTTATTTCGTGCTTGGGAATATTCTAAACTTGCAGCTTACTACCGAAAGACCTCCGTTCGACTCTCTGCAGCGGGAACCAGGACATCCAAGCGATCAACCCTCCTGCTAGACCGGGGGCAATCGTAACATGAATGACCCAAGAAATTTGCAGAGTTAACACCTAACTGTACCAACAACACATAAAGCAAAAACCTACTACTGGTGAGTGTATTCCCATGTAAAGCCAGAAGTGGTTGATTTGGTGAACTTTGAATTGAGGAAAGGTAATGATCCAACACTTTACCAGGGCAACATTGATTGTTTGTGGGACAATACGTGATTGTAACTGTCTGACCCCTTCCCCCAGTTTTCGTATGATTTAATGAAAGTAGGTAGTGGTCGTGTGATTTTACCAGATGTTCTTTGTGATGAAGTCAAGGGAGTTAGTGTTAGTGGTGGTGAATTCTCTAGGCCGCAGAAAGCTGTAGAATGTTAGATACATGGCAGTTTTAATGACGTGATTTGTCTGTGATTCAAGACAGGTCTGAAAGTGACTGGAACAGTTGATCATGGATGGGTAGTGTGACAGAACCTCTGTCAATCGATGCTCCCAGTGCCTACCAAGGAACATCAGCACCGCACCAGACACCATAAGTACCGCAGATCCCACAAACCGCCACAGCTTGGTTGGGGTCTTGCCATTCTCCATCCACCCTGGACCCAAGACCAGGATCCAGCTCCCAGTGGGTAGGCCTCTCCTAGTCCAGAGAGCGTAGCAGGAACAAGCTCTTAAAAGAGCTTAGAGATTATAGCCCAGGGGAGTATACAGAGTATAGCAATCCCCCAGTGTAGATGCAGCCTTTTCCCCCACACATGAGATGAGGCTCTATGTTGAGGGTAAAACAGGAACTCAGCAGGTCTGAGGGTTTTTTGTCTTTTATACAGTTTTCCCCACAAGATTATCACCCATGTGGACCTTGTGGAGCACAGGACACAAAGTCACAAAACAGTATTGTACAGTTAGACACTCCCAGATAATGTACACAACCCCACCCCCCCTACCCCCCCTCTGCTTGTGATACAATTCACAAAGACAATGGGCTAACTCAATTAACTCTAAACAGAAAAAACAATTTTTTACAAACCCCAAAAATTACCCCAAAATACAACATACATCCAAGTCACATCCCCTGATAGCCCCGATCTGGGTGAACAACATATCCAAAAATCACCCAGATCGGTTCAGGGGCCTCTCCAAAACCCAGTGGCGAGGTTACTTTCATCACATGTCTCCCGCTCCCAGGGAAGACTAACCAGGTACCTGACCTCACGCCGGTCGGTAGTTAGTCTGGCAGCCCACCCACAACAAAATACTGGACCTGGTGAATTTGGTAGCCTGTCTCTGTCCAGTGAGTTCATCAAGGTTGTGTTGGTATCTGGTACTCCCGGTCTCTGGGTTGCTCTCTGGCTTGGAGTGGAGGTTACTTCATGGGCAGAGATCAGCAGTGCTCTGCCCTGGTGCCAGCGCTTCAGCTGGGTAAACCGGTGCGCAGTCCTGCCCTGTAACAAAGGGACAGGTAGGGCAGAGGCCAGCAGCGCTTCAGCTGGGGTAGCCTGTAGTGAGTCAGGCTCTGGACAAGTGGATAGGGGCGGGCAAAAGCAAAAGCTGACTGCGCTCTGCCCAGATGCCAGCTCTTCAGCCGGGATGGAGGTCAGGGAATCCTACCCCCAGGACCTGGTTGTGGATCTGCTGTGGAGAGGATGGATCGCTTACCTCCACCTCCTGCCATTCTTGTGGGGTTGATTGGGGATCAGCACCCCTGTTGGTCTGGTGCAGAGACCTGTCCCATCTGCATCATTGGGGTTAGGGGTGCTGTCTCCCTGTGGTTGGGGAGAAGGATCAGTTGTCTCCTCTCCCTGCAAAGTACATTGCCACTGGGGAGGGAGGACGATGCTCTCCTCTCCCTGGATATGTCTTTGATGTTTGAAACGCAACCGACACTCTAATAACCTGATTTTGAGGGCCCGTGCTGCTCGGTTCTCCTCGTCCAATTCTCACATTCTTGCCATAATAGTCACTTTTCAAGGATTTAAGCCATAATTGGCTAGCCACCTTCTTACCGCCCTCATAGCAATACCTCATGGTTGCTGGCAGGGACCGTTGCCCTAATTGTAAATCCACGAATGGTGTCTCCAGGATACTTTACCTCACACTAGGAAGCCATCCCATTGTTGCCACCAGATGTGACGGACCCTCTGTCAATCAATGCTCCTAGTGCTTACCAAGGACCATCAGCACTGCAGTCCCCACATCCAGCGTTACAGCTTGGCTGGGAACTCACCATCCTCTACCCACCCTGGACCTATGACAAGGCTTCAGGTTCCAGTTGGTGAACCTCTTCTCCAAGAGAGTAGCAGGAACAAGCTCTTAAAAGACAATGTAAGATGGCCGCCGCCACATGTTTGAATCTGTATCAGTCCAAGGGGCAGTGTGCCAAGTCCCAATATACACAAATAGTGTGTGATCCTTGTCTTCAGTTAGCACAGTCCTTTTGGGTACAAACATGCACAGTCTTTAAAAGTAACTTAATTCCAAGCACTTTATTTGTAAATCCACACAGGAGAAAGCAGTAAATAAATAAAAAAAAAACAATAATGTAACAAAATCCCTATAAACAAAAATCTAGCTCGTCTGAGCACTAACTATCATCAGATTCCCTATCTCTCAGGGGTTAAACTATAACAAAAAATATTTGTTTCACCAACCTAGTGTCTTACTCAGCACCCAGCACTCAACACTGAGCACTCCAGTGTTTAGTCAGCCTGCTGCTTCCAGCTCTTCAAGAGAGAAAACAAACATTCTCCCCTTACCTGCCTAGCATGGAGGGGTTTATTCCCACTACTGCAGCTGATTACCTGCAGCTGAGCAGTGGGTTGGAGACAGTCCAAAAACCCTGGCCTGGATCTATGTCTCCCAAGAAAACCGCTAAACTGCGGAGTGGAGCACTGGCCCACCCTGCTCTCCAAATGCTCCACCCCAGGGGCCCATAACTAAATATTCATTTTGGTTATATACACACAGAAACACACACTCCCCCTGGGGTTAAAAATCATATGCCTCTCTGAACAATTCATGCGAAATATAAACTCCCTCACAGACCACCCCATTCACCTTATCACAAGTGTTTTTAACAGGCAATACACCACAGGGGCCATAGTCACAGGGCAAGAGGCTGGCAAGCAGGCCTCTCCAAAACCAGTGGCGAGATTACTTTCGCCACAACACATAAGGGGGTTAACTGTACTATATGGTCTAAAGAAGCTAGAGAAACTTTTGAGCTTCTTAAGAAATGATTTGCCTGTGCTGACATATTGATACATCCTGACACTAGTAAACTCTTCATACTAGAGGTAGACGCCTTTGAGACAGAGGTAGGGGCTGTTCTTTCTCAGAGTGAGAGTCAGGATAAAACTGTATCCGCTGTCTCCAGATCATTTTGGTGGCCTTCTCTTCAGAGAGTATGTGGAGGCTTGTACTGTTTGTGCAGTTTCTAAGGTTCCCCATAAACTACCATGTGGCTTATTACAACCACTTCCTATACCCAGTGTCTCATTTGTCTATGGACTTCGTTGTGGAATTCCTGATTTCTAAAGGCTATACCACCATCCTTATGGTGGTTGATCGCTTTTAAAAAATGGCACACTTTGTTCCGCTCTAAAAGTTACCTTCTTCCCAATATCTGGTTCATATATTTAAAGGCAAAATTGTCAGATTACATGGTATTCCACAAAATATTGTGTTAGACAGGGGTTCCCAATTTGTGTCACGATTTTGGAGAGCATTTAACAAACAACTGGGTATAGAATTGTCATTTTCATTGTCATACCATCCTCAAACTAATGGTGTGGCTGAGAGGGCCAACCAGTCATTGGAACTATATTTGCAATTTTTTATTAATGGCTGTGACGAAAGTAGCCTCACCACTTGTACTTGGAGAGGCCTGCTTGCCAGCCTCTTGCCCCAGAATTATGGGTCCTGCAAAAAGACATGTGACTTCCATGAAAAAACAAACCACTGAACCGATCTGGGTGATTTTTGAATAAGTTGGTCACCCAAATCAGGGTTATCCGAGGATGTGACTATTGTGGGGTTTCCATGGATCTTGGGGGGACTTTTGGGGTGTTTGTAAATTGTGTATTTTTCTGTACCTGTAGATAATCAATTATCTATCAGATACAGAGTTGAATGTATTGCTTATCTGTGCCTCTTCCCCTCCCCCCATTTTCCTGTCCTATTGTTTACCCAGCAGGGCATTGTCCCAGGGACACTGGCAGATCAGTTTAAACTAGCTGCTCTGTCCCTCCTTAATCTCCCATCAGCACTTGCTATTGTCTGGCCCCACCCTTCCTTATACTATAGTAATCTATGTAACCTATTGTATGTAAATGGGGCTGTTGGGGGTTTAAATGTTTGTATAAATTGTAAGTGCTGGCTTGCATTTAACAGACCTGCTTGACCCTTTCTTGAAGCCTTGGCTCATGCTTGGCCGATGGGATAACTACACTCTGGGGATTGCTATTCTCACACTATACTCCCCAGGTATCTTGTAAGAGCTGTTCTTGTTCCTGCTATGCTCTCTGGAGGAAGAGAGGTCTGCCCACTGGAAGATGGATCCTGGCCTTTGGTCCAGGGTGGGTGAAGGACGTCGAGACCCCGGCGCAGCTGCATTGCTGGAAGTGGGGTCTGCAGTGCTGATGGTATCGGTTGGATTCCTCATCAAGCACTAGGAGCATCGATTGGCAGAGGTACTCGGTCGGAGTGCCAGTGGTCCGTCACAATGGCACTCAGGAAAACTGGTCTGACTTGCTACCTTGGGCCTAATTTGCCAGGAATAATGCTACCCATGGCTTATCTGGACATAGTCCATTTTTGTCAACAACGGTCGTCATCCTACTGTTCTTTCTGTGATATTCTCCGACACTGCTATTCCTGCTCTGGATGAACATCTCCCATGTATATGTGAGACTTGGACTAAGGTCCACACAGCTCTTGAAACAGCTGCAGCTCGTTTCAAATTTCACGCTGATAAGCGGCGTGGTGCCAACCCTGTTTACCAGGTGGGTGATCGAGTATGGCTCTCCTCGCGAAATATGAGACTCAAGGTTCCTAGAATGAAGTTTGCACCCAGGTTTATTGGTCCCTTTTGAATTGTTCAGAAAATCAATCCTGTTTCATATTCTCTTGCACTTCCTGCCTCCTTGCGTATACCTAATTCGTTTAATATATCTTTACTCAAGCCATTTATCTGCAATAGGTATACTGTCTCTTTTGTCCCTCCTCCTCCTTTTGTTATTGCTGGACAGGAGGAGTACAAAGTTTCCTCCATAATTGATTCCAGATTTTCTCGTTGTTCTTTGCAGTACATGGTTATGGGCCTGCCGATCATTCTTGGGTTCCTGCTTGTGATATACATGCTAGCCGCAAAATCTGTTCTTTCCATGCCAAATTTCCTCTAAAACCTGGTCCTGCCCGCCCGTTGGGCGGTCTTCAAGTGGGGGTAATGCCACATATCCTTCGTATCCATGTGGCAAAAACAGAGATAACTACCTTCCGAAGACCGAGGGGAGTGCTGCTCGGTGGTCTTCTGCCATGATGGCTGGCTTGTGCGGCATGTTGGTGCATGCCGGCTGCTGTGGACCCACGCAATTATATTGCTCCACATCCATCCACGGTAAAGACGAAGTTGATGTGTGGATGACATCACGCAAAAGACGCACACGCACATTTTGGGGTCAAGGGCTAATCGGATCTGCAAGTAGGTTATTTAAACTCACTTATTCCTTAGCACATTGCCCTGTCATGGTTTTACTTAGATGGTTATCCGAGAGTGTGTTCCTGATCGTGTTTGTGACGAACTGAACCTCGTCACTGGTTCTTGAAGGAGCCTGCTGGCCAGCCTCTTACCCTGTGACTATGGCCTCTGCAATAGACCTGGCTAAAATACTTTAAAAGGCTCTGTTCATGTGAAATATGTACTTTTGTACTCCAGACAGAGAGACTGTAGAATATTGCATATTCTATGTTTCTATTGATTATATATATGGATGTGTGGATTGACATAAGTAACAGATGGTATCAATAAGTCACAAGGCTTTCTTTGTCCGAGAGCTCTGGAATATGGATTCGGGGGTCTTGTCCTTATATGGCTAGCGTTAAATGCTGACGTTAGTATTAGCACATCTTTATAGTAACAGAGGGACACGAGGTCGCTCTCAGTCTTGGCTTGGCTCTTGGCTCTGTACAACGATGTAACTCTCCCATCAGAAGTCCAGCAATTACCATCTGCTGTTGAATGTCCATTATCCTGTAACATCATTTGTTGTTTTATGTATCCGTAACTAAGAATAAACCTGAAGAAACCGTAAGTCAGATTGCGCATTACTACTTTTCAATAATATAGATATATATTATTGTGGCGAGCATTTGGCCCAAGACTATATATACAAAAGATGTATATATATATCAATCAACTGAAGACAAGAAGAAATTAAGAAGATTCAACATTATCATCGTTTTAAACAACATTTTACAGAGACCACTGATTCTCTGGAACTATTTTGGGCATGGGACCATGTGCACGGTCGGTCAAAAATAAGACTTCCAGGAAATTCCTGAACCCTTGAACTGATCTGGGTGATTTTTGGATATGTTGGTCATTTAGATCAGGGCTATCAGGGGATGTGGGGTTTTATGTATTTTTAGGGTAATTTTGGGGTGTTTTAAAAAAGTCTGTTTTTTCTGTGTTTGGAGATAATTGGATTAGAATTAGTACATTTACTGATCCAATTATCTTCCAAACAGAGGAGAGGGATTGTGTGCAGTGTGTGGGAGTGTCGTGCCTTGTAATCTTATTGTTATTGGTCTGTAAAGTTGCAAATCAGTCCCCCACAAGGTCCCTGTGGGCGTACCCTTTGCATGAGGATTGTCATATAAGGCCAAGTGTGGCTCTCATTAAACAGAGATTCAGTTACCCCAGTTATGTCCAAAATCTGGCCCACGGGCCAATTGCGGCCTGCATTCCGGTTTAATACGGCTCTACAGGTAATTTGCCTAATCTATCTGTTGTGGCCCACAGTGAATCCTTGGATCTGTGAACGCCGTGGTCCTGAGCGGAGTGCACGGCTTCACCTCGGGGCCAAGAGATCGCTAGAACGCAGTACAGTCACTGCTCGTCCTCAGTCTGCATTCTCACGATCTCTTGGACGTCGCGGGATCTCTTGGACGTCGGGGATTTGTTTCATTCTCCCTGGAGGCTGAGAATGAAGGGGAAGAATAAAAGAGGTAAGGGGCAGAGAATGAAGGGGCAGAATAAAATAGAGAAGGGGCAGAATAAAAGAAGTAAGCGACCGAGAATGAAGGGGCAGAATAAAAGAGTGAAGGGGCAGAATAAACGAGTGAAGAGTCAGAATAAAAGAGGGAAGGGGCAGTGAATGAAGGGGCAGAATAAAACAGGGAGGGGCAGATAATGAAGGGGCAGAATGAAGGGACATAATAAAAGCGAAAAGGAGCAGAGAATGAAGGAGCAGAATAAAAGAGAAAAGGGTCATAATAAAAGAGAGAAGGGGCAGAGAATAAAGGGACAGAATAAAAGAGAGAAGGGACCAAATTAATGGACAGAGTAAAAGAGAGATGGGACAGAATGAAGGGACAGACTAAAAGAGAGAAGTGACAGAATGAAGGGGCAGAATAAAAGAGAGAAGGGACAGAATGAAGAGGGACCGAATAAAAGAGAGAAGGGACAGAATAAAGAGAGACAGAATAAAAGAGAGAAGGGACAGAATAAAGAGAGACAGAATAAAGAGAGTCAGAATAAAGAGATGAAATGAAAAGTATGCCATTTGCAATAGATTCTGCATAAAATAGTTAATTTGCATTGAATTTTAATGGTTCAAAGAATGTCAGGCAAAATGGTCGGCCCTCACGCATGTTCACTTCATCAAATCTGGCCCTCTTTGAAAAAAAGTTTGGACACCCAGGGTTACCCCTTCATGAAGTATTGGCTCATGTTTGGGGTATTGGAGAACTACATTTACTCTGGGGATTGCCATATCACAATACTCCCCTGAGTACAATCATTTGCTCTTATAAGAGCTGTTCCTGCTACACTCTCTGGACTAGGAGAGGTCTACCCACTGGAAGCTGGATCCTGGTCTTGGGTCCAGGGTGGGTGGAGGACGGTGAGACCACAACCAAGCAGTTTGTGGAGTCTACGGTGGTTATGGTGTTCCAGTACAGTGCTTATGGTGCTTGCAAGTACTAGGAAGCAGCGATTGATGGAGGTACCCGGTCCGGGTGCAAGGCTGTCCATCACATTGGTGGCAGCTGCGGGATGGCTTCCTAGTGTGAGGAGAAGCATCCTGGGGACACCGATAATGTGTGGATTATATTGAGGGCAACGCTAGCATTCGTGCAGCGCCCCTTGAAGCCCACAGACTTGTAGCAGGCAAGTAAGGCATCCTCTGACTCTTGCTCAGAGTTGCTGTTTGAGGTGCAGCAGCGATGGCCCTAATGTGTCGATGAAAACCTTCCAGGCAATCTGGAACCAGGTGACCATCGAGAGACAAGCCAAGAGAGACCACGAGTTCCTGATGGCAAAAACGAGGGGAGGAAGTCTTTAGCAGCCCTTTGGCAGAGGTGGTGCAAATGATCTAGGAAGAGGCGCCCACCAATTTAATTGACTTTACATCAGAGGATGTTAGCCACTCTCCCCAGCGGCAGCCAGAGGTACCCGAAGTAGGGGACCTCATAGACTGGTCCTATGTGGAACCCCAACTGGCAGGTGGAGATGGCAGCGGCAGACAGTGTTACCGGGAGAGGAGATTGTCTGTCCTTCATCCCAGCAGCAGAAAGCATTCCTGGGAGTGGAGATGGTCAGTCTCACTACCCAGTACCAGGCCGCATCACAGGGAGAGGAGATTGTTGTTACGATTGCCCCCGGTCTAGTTGATCGCTTGGATGTCCTGGTTCCCGCTGCAGAGAGTCGAACGGAGGTCTTTCGGTAGTAAGCTGCAAGTGTAGAATATTCCTAAGCATGAAATAAGCATCAATATCCCGGATCCCTACAACATGAGTCGAGGCTGCAAGTTGAGGGTCAAAACGAACTGGCTTTACTGGCACATAGCATGGCAATTTATGTGATTCCTCAGGTCCAAGGACAGCCCCCTGTGGACCTGATGGAATACAGGTACAGTACAAACAGGTAACCAATCACAGTACACTGTATCATTTGAATTAGTACCCGCCCAGCTTGGAGATAATGAGGCCAACGGTTTTACAATCTAATTATCTCCAAGCGCACAAAAGACCACGTTTTATTATGTCCCAGAAAACTACATGAAAATCCATAGAGGCCTGGCAAGCAGGCCTCTCCAAAACCAGTGGCGAGATTACTTTCGCCACAACACATAAGGGGGTTAACTGTACTATATGGTCTAAAGAAGCTAGAGAAACTTTTGAGCTTCTTAAGAAATGATTTGCCTGTGCTGACATATTGATACATCCTGACACTAGTAAACTCTTCATACTAGAGGTAGACGCCTTTGAGACAGAGGTAGGGGCTGTTCTTTCTCAGAGTGAGAGTCAGGATAAAACTGTATCCGCTGTCTCCAGATCATTTTGGTGGCCTTCTCTTCAGAGAGTATGTGGAGGCTTGTACTGTTTGTGCAGTTTCTAAGGTTCCCCATAAACTACCATGTGGCTTATTACAACCACTTCCTATACCCAGTGTCTCATTTGTCTATGGACTTCGTTGTGAAATTCCTGATTTCTAAAGGCTATACCACCATCCTTATGGTGGTTGATCGCTTTTAAAAAATGGCACACTTTGTTCCGCTCTAAAAGTTACCTTCTTCCCAATATCTGGTTCATATATTTAAAGGCAAAATTGTCAGATTACATGGTATTCCACAAAATATTGTGTTAGACAGGGGTTCCCAATTTGTGTCACGATTTTGGAGAGCATTTAACAAACAACTGGGTATAGAATTGTCATTTTCATTGTCATACCATCCTCAAACTAATGGTGTGGCTGAGAGGGCCAACCAGTCATTGGAACTATATTTGCAATTTTTTATTAATGGCTGTGACGAAAGTAGCCTCACCACTTGTACTTGGAGAGGCCTGCTTGCCAGCCTCTTGCCCCAGAATTATGGGTCCTGCAAAAAGACATGTGACTTCCATGAAAAAACAAACCACTGAACCGATCTGGGTGATTTTTGAATAAGTTGGTCACCCAAATCAGGGTTATCCGAGGATGTGACTATTGTGGGGTTTCCATGGATCTTGGGGGGACTTTTGGGGTGTTTGTAAATTGTGTATTTTTCTGTACCTGTAGATAATCAATTATCTATCAGATACAGAGTTGAATGTATTGCTTATCTGTGCCTCTTCCCCTCCCCCCATTTTCCTGTCCTATTGTTTACCCAGCAGGGCATTGTCCCAGGGACACTGGCAGATCAGTTTAAACTAGCTGCTCTGTCCCTCCTTAATCTCCCATCAGCACTTGCTATTGTCTGGCCCCACCCTTCCTTATACTATAGTAATCTATGTAACCTATTGTATGTAAATGGGGCTGTTGGGGGTTTAAATGTTTGTATAAATTGTAAGTGCTGGCTTGCATTTAACAGACCTGCTTGACCCTTTCTTGAAGCCTTGGCTCATGCTTGGCCGATGGGATAACTACACTCTGGGGATTGCTATTCTCACACTATACTCCCCAGGTATCTTGTAAGAGCTGTTCTTGTTCCTGCTATGCTCTCTGGAGGAAGAGAGGTCTGCCCACTGGAAGATGGATCCTGGCCTTTGGTCCAGGGTGGGTGAAGGACGTCGAGACCCCGGCGCAGCTGCATTGCTGGAAGTGGGGTCTGCAGTGCTGATGGTATCGGTTGGATTCCTCATCAAGCACTAGGAGCATCGATTGGCAGAGGTACTCGGTCGGAGTGCCAGTGGTCCGTCACAATGGCACTCAGGAAAACTGGTCTGACTTGCTACCTTGGGCCTAATTTGCCAGGAATAATGCTACCCATGGCTTATCTGGACATAGTCCATTTTTGTCAACAACGGTCGTCATCCTACTGTTCTTTCTGTGATATTCTCCGACACTGCTATTCCTGCTCTGGATGAACATCTCCCATGTATATGTGAGACTTGGACTAAGGTCCACACAGCTCTTGAAACAGCTGCAGCTCGTTTCAAATTTCACGCTGATAAGCGGCGTGGTGCCAACCCTGTTTACCAGGTGGGTGATCGAGTATGGCTCTCCTCGCGAAATATGAGACTCAAGGTTCCTAGAATGAAGTTTGCACCCAGGTTTATTGGTCCCTTTTGAATTGTTCAGAAAATCAATCCTGTTTCATATTCTCTTGCACTTCCTGCCTCCTTGCGTATACCTAATTCGTTTAATATATCTTTACTCAAGCCATTTATCTGCAATAGGTATACTGTCTCTTTTGTCCCTCCTCCTCCTTTTGTTATTGCTGGACAGGAGGAGTACAAAGTCTCCTCCATAATTGATTCCAGATTTTCTCGTTGTTCTTTGCAGTACATGGTTATGGGCCTGCCGATCATTCTTGGGTTCCTGCTTGTGATATACATGCTAGCCGCAAAATCTGTTCTTTCCATGCCAAATTTCCTCTAAAACCTGGTCCTGCCCGCCCGTTGGGCGGTCTTCAAGTGGGGGTAATGCCACATATCCTTCGTATCCATGTGGCAAAAACAGAGATAACTACCTTCCGAAGACCGAGGGGAGTGCTGCTCGGTGGTCTTCTGCCATGATGGCTGGCTTGTGCGGCATGTTGGTGCATGCCGGCTGCTGTGGACCCACGCAATTATATTGCTCCACATCCATCCACGGTAAAGACGAAGTTGATGTGTGGATGACATCACGCAAAAGACGCACACGCACATTTTGGGGTCAAGGGCTAATCGGATCTGCAAGTAGGTTATTTAAACTCACTTATTCCTTAGCACATTGCCCTGTCATGGTTTTACTTAGATGGTTATCCGAGAGTGTGTTCCTGATCGTGTTTGTGACGAACTGAACCTCGTCACTGGTTCTTGAAGGAGCCTGCTGGCCAGCCTCTTACCCTGTGACTATGGCCTCTGCAATAGACCTGGCTAAAATACTTTAAAAGGCTCTGTTCATGTGAAATATGTACTTTTGTACTCCAGACAGAGAGACTGTAGAATATTGCATATTCTATGTTTCTATTGATTATATATATGGATGTGTGGATTGACATAAGTAACAGATGGTATCAATAAGTCACAAGGCTTTCTTTGTCCGAGAGCTCTGGAATATGGATTCGGGGGTCTTGTCCTTATATGGCTAGCGTTAAATGCTGACGTTAGTATTAGCACATCTTTATAGTAACAGAGGGACACGAGGTCGCTCTCAGTCTTGGCTTGGCTCTTGGCTCTGTACAACGATGTAACTCTCCCATCAGAAGTCCAGCAATTACCATCTGCTGTTGAATGTCCATTATCCTGTAACATCATTTGTTGTTTTATGTATCCGTAACTAAGAATAAACCTGAAGAAACCGTAAGTCAGATTGCGCATTACTACTTTTCAATAATATAGATATATATTATTGTGGCGAGCATTTGGCCCAAGACTATATATACAAAAGATGTATATATATATCAATCAACTGAAGACAAGAAGAAATTAAGAAGATTCAACATTATCATCGTTTTAAACAACATTTTACAGAGACCACTGATTCTCTGGAACTATTTTGGGCATGGGACCATGTGCACGGTCGGTCAAAAATAAGACTTCCAGGAAATTCCTGAACCCTTGAACTGATCTGGGTGATTTTTGGATATGTTGGTCATTTAGATCAGGGCTATCAGGGGATGTGGGGTTTTATGTATTTTTAGGGTAATTTTGGGGTGTTTTAAAAAAGTCTGTTTTTTCTGTGTTTGGAGATAATTGGATTAGAATTAGTACATTTACTGATCCAATTATCTTCCAAACAGAGGAGAGGGATTGTGTGCAGTGTGTGGGAGTGTCGTGCCTTGTAATCTTATTGTTATTGGTCTGTAAAGTTGCAAATCAGTCCCCCACAAGGTCCCTGTGGGCGTACCCTTTGCATGAGGATTGTCATATAAGGCCAAGTGTGGCTCTCATTAAACAGAGATTCAGTTACCCCAGTTATGTCCAAAATCTGGCCCACGGGCCAATTGCGGCCTGCATTCCGGTTTAATACGGCTCTACAGGTAATTTGCCTAATCTATCTGTTGTGGCCCACAGTGAATCCTTGGATCTGTGAACGCCGTGGTCCTGAGCGGAGTGCACGGCTTCACCTCGGGGCCAAGAGATCGCTAGAACGCAGTACAGTCACTGCTCGTCCTCAGTCTGCATTCTCACGATCTCTTGGACGTCGCGGGATCTCTTGGACGTCGGGGATTTGTTTCATTCTCCCTGGAGGCTGAGAATGAAGGGGAAGAATAAAAGAGGTAAGGGGCAGAGAATGAAGGGGCAGAATAAAATAGAGAAGGGGCAGAATAAAAGAAGTAAGCGACCGAGAATGAAGGGGCAGAATAAAAGAGTGAAGGGGCAGAATAAACGAGTGAAGAGTCAGAATAAAAGAGGGAAGGGGCAGTGAATGAAGGGGCAGAATAAAACAGGGAGGGGCAGATAATGAAGGGGCAGAATGAAGGGACATAATAAAAGCGAAAAGGAGCAGAGAATGAAGGAGCAGAATAAAAGAGAAAAGGGTCAGAATAAAAGAGAGAAGGGGCAGAGAATAAAGGGACAGAATAAAAGAGAGAAGGGACCAAATTAATGGACAGAGTAAAAGAGAGATGGGACAGAATGAAGGGACAGACTAAAAGAGAGAAGTGACAGAATGAAGGGGCAGAATAAAAGAGAGAAGGGACAGAATGAAGAGGGACCGAATAAAAGAGAGAAGGGACAGAATAAAGAGAGACAGAATAAAAGAGAGAAGGGACAGAATAAAGAGAGACAGAATAAAGAGAGTCAGAATAAAGAGATGAAATGAAAAGTATGCCATTTGCAATAGATTCTGCATAAAATAGTTAATTTGCATTGAATTTTAATGGTTCAAAGAATGTCAGGCAAAATGGTCGGCCCTCACGCATGTTCACTTCATCAAATCTGGCCCTCTTTGAAAAAAAGTTTGGACACCCAGGGTTACCCCTTCATGAAGTATTGGCTCATGTTTGGGGTATTGGAGAACTACATTTACTCTGGGGATTGCCATATCACAATACTCCCCTGAGTACAATCATTTGCTCTTATAAGAGCTGTTCCTGCTACACTCTCTGGACTAGGAGAGGTCTACCCACTGGAAGCTGGATCCTGGTCTTGGGTCCAGGGTGGGTGGAGGACGGTGAGACCACAACCAAGCAGTTTGTGGAGTCTACGGTGGTTATGGTGTTCCAGTACAGTGCTTATGGTGCTTGCAAGTACTAGGAAGCAGCGATTGATGGAGGTACCCGGTCCGGGTGCAAGGCTGTCCATCACATTGGTGGCAGCTGCGGGATGGCTTCCTAGTGTGAGGAGAAGCATCCTGGGGACACCGATAATGTGTGGATTATATTGAGGGCAACGCTAGCATTCGTGCAGCGCCCCTTGAAGCCCACAGACTTGTAGCAGGCAAGTAAGGCATCCTCTGACTCTTGCTCAGAGTTGCTGTTTGAGGTGCAGCAGCGATGGCCCTAATGTGTCGATGAAAACCTTCCAGGCAATCTGGAACCAGGTGACCATCGAGAGACAAGCCAAGAGAGACCACGAGTTCCTGATGGCAAAAACGAGGGGAGGAAGTCTTTAGCAGCCCTTTGGCAGAGGTGGTGCAAATGATCTAGGAAGAGGCGCCCACCAATTTAATTGACTTTACATCAGAGGATGTTAGCCACTCTCCCCAGCGGCAGCCAGAGGTACCCGAAGTAGGGGACCTCATAGACTGGTCCTATGTGGAACCCCAACTGGCAGGTGGAGATGGCAGCGGCAGACAGTGTTACCGGGAGAGGAGATTGTCTGTCCTTCATCCCAGCAGCAGAAAGCATTCCTGGGAGTGGAGATGGTCAGTCTCACTACCCAGTACCAGGCCGCATCACAGGGAGAGGAGATTGTTGTTACGATTGCCCCCGGTCTAGTTGATCGCTTGGATGTCCTGGTTCCCGCTGCAGAGAGTCGAACGGAGGTCTTTCGGTAGTAAGCTGCAAGTGTAGAATATTCCTAAGCATGAAATAAGCATCAATATCCCGGATCCCTACAACATGAGTCGAGGCTGCAAGTTGAGGGTCAAAACGAACTGGCTTTACTGGCACATAGCATGGCAATTTATGTGATTCCTCAGGTCCAAGGACAGCCCCCTGTGGACCTGATGGAATACAGGTACAGTACAAACAGGTAACCAATCACAGTACACTGTATCATTTGAATTAGTACCCGCCCAGCTTGGAGATAATGAGGCCAACGGTTTTACAATCTAATTATCTCCAAGCGCACAAAAGACCACGTTTTATTATGTCCCAGAAAACTACATGAAAATCCATAGAGGCCTGGCAAGCAGGCCTCTCCAAAACCAGTGGCGAGATTACTTTCGCCACAACACATAAGGGGGTTAACTGTACTATATGGTCTAAAGAAGCTAGAGAAACTTTTGAGCTTCTTAAGAAATGATTTGCCTGTGCTGACATATTGATACATCCTGACACTAGTAAACTCTTCATACTAGAGGTAGACGCCTTTGAGACAGAGGTAGGGGCTGTTCTTTCTCAGAGTGAGAGTCAGGATAAAACTGTATCCGCTGTCTCCAGATCATTTTGGTGGCCTTCTCTTCAGAGAGTATGTGGAGGCTTGTACTGTTTGTGCAGTTTCTAAGGTTCCCCATAAACTACCATGTGGCTTATTACAACCACTTCCTATACCCAGTGTCTCATTTGTCTATGGACTTCGTTGTGGAATTCCTGATTTCTAAAGGCTATACCACCATCCTTATGGTGGTTGATCGCTTTTAAAAAATGGCACACTTTGTTCCGCTCTAAAAGTTACCTTCTTCCCAATATCTGGTTCATATATTTAAAGGCAAAATTGTCAGATTACATGGTATTCCACAAAATATTGTGTTAGACAGGGGTTCCCAATTTGTGTCACGATTTTGGAGAGCATTTAACAAACAACTGGGTATAGAATTGTCATTTTCATTGTCATACCATCCTCAAACTAATGGTGTGGCTGAGAGGGCCAACCAGTCATTGGAACTATATTTGCAATTTTTTATTAATGGCTGTGACGAAAGTAGCCTCACCACTTGTACTTGGAGAGGCCTGCTTGCCAGCCTCTTGCCCCAGAATTATGGGTCCTGCAAAAAGACATGTGACTTCCATGAAAAAACAAACCACTGAACCGATCTGGGTGATTTTTGAATAAGTTGGTCACCCAAATCAGGGTTATCCGAGGATGTGACTATTGTGGGGTTTCCATGGATCTTGGGGGGACTTTTGGGGTGTTTGTAAATTGTGTATTTTTCTGTACCTGTAGATAATCAATTATCTATCAGATACAGAGTTGAATGTATTGCTTATCTGTGCCTCTTCCCCTCCCCCCATTTTCCTGTCCTATTGTTTACCCAGCAGGGCATTGTCCCAGGGACACTGGCAGATCAGTTTAAACTAGCTGCTCTGTCCCTCCTTAATCTCCCATCAGCACTTGCTATTGTCTGGCCCCACCCTTCCTTATACTATAGTAATCTATGTAACCTATTGTATGTAAATGGGGCTGTTGGGGGTTTAAATGTTTGTATAAATTGTAAGTGCTGGCTTGCATTTAACAGACCTGCTTGACCCTTTCTTGAAGCCTTGGCTCATGCTTGGGCGATGGGATAACTACACTCTGGGGATTGCTATTCTCACACTATACTCCCCAGGTATCTTGTAAGAGCTGTTCTTGTTCCTGCTATGCTCTCTGGAGGAAGAGAGGTCTGCCCACTGGAAGATGGATCCTGGCCTTTGGTCCAGGGTGGGTGAAGGACGTCGAGACCCCGGCGCAGCTGCATTGCTGGAAGTGGGGTCTGCAGTGCTGATGGTGTCGGTTGGATTCCTCATCAAGCACTAGGAGCATCGATTGGCAGAGGTACTCGGTCGGAGTGCCAGTGGTCCGTCACAATGGCACTCAGGAAAACTGGTCTGACTTGCTACCTTGGGCCTAATTTGCCAGGAATAATGCTACCCATGGCTTATCTGGACATAGTCCATTTTTGTCAACAACGGTCGTCATCCTACTGTTCTTTCTGTGATATTCTCCGACACTGCTATTCCTGCTCTGGATGAACATCTCCCATGTATATGTGAGACTTGGACTAAGGTCCACACAGCTCTTGAAACAGCTGCAGCTCGTTTCAAATTTCACGCTGATAAGCGGCGTGGTGCCAACCCTGTTTACCAGGTGGGTGATCGAGTATGGCTCTCCTCGCGAAATATGAGACTCAAGGTTCCTAGAATGAAGTTTGCACCCAGGTTTATTGGTCCCTTTTGAATTGTTCAGAAAATCAATCCTGTTTCATATTCTCTTGCACTTCCTGCCTCCTTGCGTATACCTAATTCGTTTAATATATCTTTACTCAAGCCATTTATCTGCAATAGGTATACTGTCTCTTTTGTCCCTCCTCCTCCTTTTGTTATTGCTGGACAGGAGGAGTACAAAGTCTCCTCCATAATTGATTCCAGATTTTCTCGTTGTTCTTTGCAGTACATGGTTATGGGCCTGCCGATCATTCTTGGGTTCCTGCTTGTGATATACATGCTAGCCGCAAAATCTGTTCTTTCCATGCCAAATTTCCTCTAAAACCTGGTCCTGCCCGCCCGTTGGGCGGTCTTCAAGTGGGGGTAATGCCACATATCCTTCGTATCCATGTGGCAAAAACAGAGATAACTACCTTCCGAAGACCGAGGGGAGTGCTGCTCGGTGGTCTTCTGCCATGATGGCTGGCTTGTGCGGCATGTTGGTGCATGCCGGCTGCTGTGGACCCACGCAATTATATTGCTCCACATCCATCCACGGTAAAGACGAAGTTGATGTGTGGATGACATCACGCAAAAGACGCACACGCACATTTTGGGGTCAAGGGCTAATCGGATCTGCAAGTAGGTTATTTAAACTCACTTATTCCTTAGCACATTGCCCTGTCATGGTTTTACTTAGATGGTTATCCGAGAGTGTGTTCCTGATCGTGTTTGTGACGAACTGAACCTCGTCACTGGTTCTTGAAGGAGCCTGCTGGCCAGCCTCTTACCCTGTGACTATGGCCTCTGCAATAGACCTGGCTAAAATACTTTAAAAGGCTCTGTTCATGTGAAATATGTACTTTTGTACTCCAGACAGAGAGACTGTAGAATATTGCATATTCTATGTTTCTATTGATTATATATATGGATGTGTGGATTGACATAAGTAACAGATGGTATCAATAAGTCACAAGGCTTTCTTTGTCCGAGAGCTCTGGAATATGGATTCGGGGGTCTTGTCCTTATATGGCTAGCGTTAAATGCTGACGTTAGTATTAGCACATCTTTATAGTAACAGAGGGACACGAGGTCGCTCTCAGTCTTGGCTTGGCTCTTGGCTCTGTACAACGATGTAACTCTCCCATCAGAAGTCCAGCAATTACCATCTGCTGTTGAATGTCCATTATCCTGTAACATCATTTGTTGTTTTATGTATCCGTAACTAAGAATAAACCTGAAGAAACCGTAAGTCAGATTGCGCATTACTACTTTTCAATAATATAGATATATATTATTGTGGCGAGCATTTGGCCCAAGACTATATATACAAAAGATGTATATATATATCAATCAACTGAAGACAAGAAGAAATTAAGAAGATTCAACATTATCATCGTTTTAAACAACATTTTACAGAGACCACTGATTCTCTGGAACTATTTTGGGCATGGGACCATGTGCACGGTCGGTCAAAAATAAGACTTCCAGGAAATTCCTGAACCCTTGAACTGATCTGGGTGATTTTTGGATATGTTGGTCATTTAGATCAGGGCTATCAGGGGATGTGGGGTTTTATGTATTTTTAGGGTAATTTTGGGGTGTTTTAAAAAAGTCTGTTTTTTCTGTGTTTGGAGATAATTGGATTAGAATTAGTACATTTACTGATCCAATTATCTTCCAAACAGAGGAGAGGGATTGTGTGCAGTGTGTGGGAGTGTCGTGCCTTGTAATCTTATTGTTATTGGTCTGTAAAGTTGCAAATCAGTCCCCCACAAGGTCCCTGTGGGCGTACCCTTTGCATGAGGATTGTCATATAAGGCCAAGTGTGGCTCTCATTAAACAGAGATTCAGTTACCCCAGTTATGTCCAAAATCTGGCCCACGGGCCAATTGCGGCCTGCATTCCGGTTTAATACGGCTCTACAGGTAATTTGCCTAATCTATCTGTTGTGGCCCACAGTGAATCCTTGGATCTGTGAACGCCGTGGTCCTGAGCGGAGTGCACGGCTTCACCTCGGGGCCAAGAGATCGCTAGAACGCAGTACAGTCACTGCTCGTCCTCAGTCTGCATTCTCACGATCTCTTGGACGTCGCGGGATCTCTTGGACGTCGGGGATTTGTTTCATTCTCCCTGGAGGCTGAGAATGAAGGGGAAGAATAAAAGAGGTAAGGGGCAGAGAATGAAGGGGCAGAATAAAATAGAGAAGGGGCAGAATAAAAGAAGTAAGCGACCGAGAATGAAGGGGCAGAATAAAAGAGTGAAGGGGCAGAATAAACGAGTGAAGAGTCAGAATAAAAGAGGGAAGGGGCAGTGAATGAAGGGGCAGAATAAAACAGGGAGGGGCAGATAATGAAGGGGCAGAATGAAGGGACATAATAAAAGCGAAAAGGAGCAGAGAATGAAGGAGCAGAATAAAAGAGAAAAGGGTCAGAATAAAAGAGAGAAGGGGCAGAGAATAAAGGGACAGAATAAAAGAGAGAAGGGACCAAATTAATGGACAGAGTAAAAGAGAGATGGGACAGAATGAAGGGACAGACTAAAAGAGAGAAGTGACAGAATGAAGGGGCAGAATAAAAGAGAGAAGGGACAGAATGAAGAGGGACCGAATAAAAGAGAGAAGGGACAGAATAAAGAGAGACAGAATAAAAGAGAGAAGGGACAGAATAAAGAGAGACAGAATAAAGAGAGTCAGAATAAAGAGATGAAATGAAAAGTATGCCATTTGCAATAGATTCTGCATAAAATAGTTAATTTGCATTGAATTTTAATGGTTCAAAGAATGTCAGGCAAAATGGTCGGCCCTCACGCATGTTCACTTCATCAAATCTGGCCCTCTTTGAAAAAAAGTTTGGACACCCAGGGTTACCCCTTCATGAAGTATTGGCTCATGTTTGGGGTATTGGAGAACTACATTTACTCTGGGGATTGCCATATCACAATACTCCCCTGAGTACAATCATTTGCTCTTATAAGAGCTGTTCCTGCTACACTCTCTGGACTAGGAGAGGTCTACCCACTGGAAGCTGGATCCTGGTCTTGGGTCCAGGGTGGGTGGAGGACGGTGAGACCACAACCAAGCAGTTTGTGGAGTCTACGGTGGTTATGGTGTTCCAGTACAGTGCTTATGGTGCTTGCAAGTACTAGGAAGCAGCGATTGATGGAGGTACCCGGTCCGGGTGCAAGGCTGTCCATCACATTGGTGGCAGCTGCGGGATGGCTTCCTAGTGTGAGGAGAAGCATCCTGGGGACACCGATAATGTGTGGATTATATTGAGGGCAACGCTAGCATTCGTGCAGCGCCCCTTGAAGCCCACAGACTTGTAGCAGGCAAGTAAGGCATCCTCTGACTCTTGCTCAGAGTTGCTGTTTGAGGTGCAACAGCGATGGCCCTAATGTGTCGATGAAAACCTTCCAGGCAATCTGGAACCAGGTGACCATCGAGAGACAAGCCAAGAGAGACCACGAGTTCCTGATGGCAAAAACGAGGGGAGGAAGTCTTTAGCAGCCCTTTGGCAGAGGTGGTGCAAATGATCTAGGAAGAGGCGCCCACCAATTTAATTGACTTTACATCAGAGGATGTTAGCCACTCTCCCCAGCGGCAGCCAGAGGTACCCGAAGTAGGGGACCTCATAGACTGGTCCTATGTGGAACCCCAACTGGCAGGTGGAGATGGCAGCGGCAGACAGTGTTACCGGGAGAGGAGATTGTCTGTCCTTCATCCCAGCAGCAGAAAGCATTCCTGGGAGTGGAGATGGTCAGTCTCACTACCCAGTACCAGGCCGCATCACAGGGAGAGGAGATTGTTGTTACGATTGCCCCCGGTCTAGTTGATCGCTTGGATGTCCTGGTTCCCGCTGCAGAGAGTCGAACGGAGGTCTTTCGGTAGTAAGCTGCAAGTGTAGAATATTCCTAAGCATGAAATAAGCATCAATATCCCGGATCCCTACAACATGAGTCGAGGCTGCAAGTTGAGGGTCAAAACGAACTGGCTTTACTGGCACATAGCATGGCAATTTATGTGATTCCTCAGGTCCAAGGACAGCCCCCTGTGGACCTGATGGAATACAGGTACAGTACAAACAGGTAACCAATCACAGCATACTGTATCATTTGAAGTAGTACCCGCCCAGCTTGGAGATAATGAGGCCAACGGTTTTACAATCTAATTATCTCCAAGCGCACAAAAGACCACGTTTTATTATGTCCCAGAAAACTACATGAAAATCCATAACTTTTACATTATTACAGGGAAACCACTCATTCTACCATTCATCTGAAGGCTCGCGTTCGTGTATATAAAACAGGCGAATGGCGCTCTAATCCCACGAACAGAATGGACTGTTTCTGCCGTATAAAGTCCGTTCGGCATTTTGAGATTGTTAGTCTTTGTTGGCGGCCATGTTTTCTGCTGGGTTAGCGGGCAGCGGGACTTCGTGTCTAACTCGTGGAACTAAACTCGGTATCAGTTCATGCGAAGTCCCGCTGTCTGTCTGGTAGTGGGGCTCGTTCGGTCCGGGAATGAGGACCACCTGGTAGCAGGGTACTTAACCTGCAGTTAACCGCAGAAACCACAAGTTAATGACCGCCACGCGGCCCGCTGTAGGGGGTCGTCGTTCGGTTGGTAGTTCGGTGGATCCCGTTCGGTATTTAGATGCGAACGTCGATGCCCCCAGGCCTATCAATTATGTTGTGGTTAAACGCAAACCTCAGCCGCCTGGGTGGTTAATGGCCGCCACACGCCGCTGGCCGGGTGGTCAAGCGTTCGGCAGGTTGTGGGGTGGCGGGGTTAAGTGGCGGCACACGCCAATTCTGAGGGGTCCCCTGTTCGTACCACGAATGGGGCCTTTATAATGGTTCGGGTAATCCATTCGTGCGTCTTTTCGTTTTAAACTTATGTAGGGACAAACAGTATCCATCGGTTAGCAAACAGTAACGTAGTTAGTTTCAGTCTTTTGTAACTGTGACAAAGTGCCCTTCGCCACTTGGTCCTGGAGAGGCCTACTTGCCAGCCTCCTCCCCTGTGACTATGACTCTCTCATGTATTTGGCTTTAAAGCCCCTAGTCTACCTTCAGACAGACTATTTATGTAGGCTGCTTTATTTATCTTATGTTTTAGTCACCCTGTACCCATTATAGGTGCAGGGTGTGTGTAATGTAATTGTTTATAGTGTGTGTGTGTACTGTGTAATGTATTGCCTGCTCTCTTGTATTGCTGAGGTTTGCTACCAACTAGGTGGGTTTGGCTATGGAGCTTGTCTAGTGCCCTTTGTTGGTAGCAACAGCAATATGCACTACCTGAATTGCAAGACTGGTTCATTTGCATATTCGGGTAGATTTGCATATTGCTAATTCTGCAGGCAGGTGAGATATTTACTGTTAAATATTGTCTCCCCTCACCCCTTTAAAAATGTGCCATTGTGTTGTGATAAGTCACTGTGTATTGCTTGATATGGTTTGACTGTTTGTGATTTTATTGAGGTTTCACAACAATGTTATTGTGGTGACCCTATTGGCTGGTCCCAAGGGAAATAAAGATTTTGACAGTTCTTCTTGATCCCTCTAAACGTAGCCTTGTTTCGTTATTGGAGGGAGCTGTTATAATTACATTGGGGATTACAATGCTCTGCATGCTCTACTGAGCTTGAGTCACTTAGCTCTTTTAAGAGCTTGTTCCTGACACGCTCTCCTTGGAGGAGGGGTCTTCACCACACAGTCCTGGATGCTGGAAGTTCATACAGGGTGGAAGGAAGAGTTCTTTCCCACACAGTCCTGGAGGACAGAAACTGATCCAGGGTGGAAGGAAGACGGCGAGACTCCAGTCAAGATACGGCGGTTGCGGAGTCTGCGGTGGTTGTGGTGTCTACTGCAGCGCTTGGAGTCCTCCGGAAGCGCTAGGAGCATCCGTCAACGGAGGGTACTCGGTCGGAGTACAAGGAGCTCCGTTACATTAGTGGCAGCGGTGGGATGGCGTCCTAGTGCGAGGAGAAGCAGCTCGGAGACACTGGTATTGTATGAGAGGTTATTGAGGGCAACGCTAGCCACTGTGCAACGTCCCTAACTACAGCAGCATGGAGCAGGGATGGATAGAGCCCTGCGAAGAGCACCTCAACATGATACGTCGCTACGAGGATGACGCTTACATTGAGGAGGTAAAGAGGCGGTTGGTCTGCTATGGCCCAGACCTTTCGAACGAGGTGGTCCACCAAGTAATGCGCCAGTTGAATGCTGAGAACAGTGCGGCAATGGCCTTTGAGTGACAACTGTGGAGGTTGAGGATATGGACACCTAGTCTCCAGCGGCAGTGCAAGTTACAGGGAGCCGAAGGTGTCGTCCTTCCTCCCCAGCGGCAGTGCAAGTTACAGGGAGCCGAAGGTGTCGTCCTTCCTCCCCAGCAGCAGTGCCAGTTACAGGGAGCCGAAGGTGTCGTCCTTCCTCCCCAGCAGCAGTGTGTCCTACAGGGAGCAGAGACAGTTGGTCTCTCTCTCCAGCAGCAGGACAATGTTATGGGAGTGGAGACAGGCTGTCTCCCTCTCCAGCGGCAGCCTGTGTTTCAGGGAGAGGAACACAGCACCCTATCTCCCTAGCGGCAGCTTACCCTACCAAGGGGAGACACCAATCTCCCAGATGGCGCAGAGGGGACCGTGGTCTCTGTGCCCGACCTACAGGGATGCTGGACAGCCTGTCCAGATCCACAACTACCCTCACAGGGACAACAGGAGGAGGGGGTAAGTACGAATTCCCCTGCCCAGCTAACTCCTAACTTGGCCCCAGGGTTAACAGGGGAGATGTTAACCCCCACTGACCCCCACGTTCCACTGGCTACTGAGCTGGACTATGTCCCAAGCCCCCCAGCGGAAGAGCTGGCAGCTGGGCAGAGTGCAGTCGGCCTCTGCCCTCCCTTTGTCCCTTGTCCAGAGCCTGATGTCCTGCAGGCTATACCAGCAGAAGAGCTGGCATCAGGGCAGACCGCTACTGGCCTCTGCCCTACCGATCCCCTTGTCACAGGACTGGCCTGCACCCCCCTCCTCCCAGCAGAAGCGCTGGCACCAGGGCAGAGCGCCGCTGGCCTCTGCCCTTCAAGTCCCCACAGCGTGTTGCCCCATCACCCCAGAGGAATACCCAGGTGCAGTCACTGTTTGCTGTGGGTGGGCTGCTCTAATAACTGTTTGTTGTGGGTGGGCTACTCTGGCTTTTGCTTATGGTCGGTGGGTGAATCGACTAACTTAGGCAGAAAGTCAGGTGCCTGGTTAGTCTTCCCCCCAAAGGGGAGATATGTGACGAATTGCCCTTCGCCACTTGGTCCTGGAGAGGCCTGCTTGCCAGCCTCCTCCCCTGTGACTATGACTCTTTCATGTATTTGGATTTAAAGCCCCTAGTCTACCCTCAGACCGACTATTTATGTAGGCTGCTTTATTTATCTTATGTTTTAGTCACCCTGTACCCATTATAGGTGCAGGGTGTGTGTAATGTAATTGTTTATAGTGTGTGTGTGTGTGTACTGTGTAATGTATTGCCTGCTCTCTTGTATTGCTGAGGTTTGCTACCAAATAGGTGGGTTTGGCTATGGAGCTTGTCAAGTGCCCTCTGTTGGTAGCAACAGCAATATGCACTACCTGAATTGCAAGACTGGTTCATTTGCATATTCGGGTAGATTTGCATACTGCTAATTCTGCAGGCAGGTGAGATATTTACTGTTAAATATTGTCTCCCCCACCCCTTTAAAAATGTGCCATTGTGTTGTGATAAGTCACTGTGTGTTGCTTGATGTGGTTTGACTGTTTGTGATTTTATTGAGGTTTCACAACAATGTTATTGTGGTGACCCTATTGGCTGGTCCCAAGGGAAATAAAGGTTTTGACAGTTCTTCTTGATCCCTCTAAACGTAGCCTTGTCTCGTTATTGGAGGGAGCTGTTATAATCATACTGGGGATTGCTATGCTCTGCATGCTCCCCTGAGCTTGAGTCACTTAGCTCTTTTAAGAGCTTGTTCCTGACACGCTCTCCTTGGAGGAGAGGTCTTCACCACAGTCCTGTCCTAGATGCTGGAGGTTCGTACAGGGTGGAAGGAAGAGTTCTTTCCCACACAGTCCTGGAGGACAGAAGCTGATCCAGGGTGGAAGGAAGACGGCGAGACTCCAGTCAAGATACGGCGGTTGCGGAGTCTGCGGTGGTTGCGGTGT
This sequence comes from Pelobates cultripes, assembly GCA_933207985.1. Lineage (NCBI taxonomy): Eukaryota > Metazoa > Chordata > Amphibia > Anura > Pelobatidae > Pelobates > Pelobates cultripes. The sequence goes on along the minus strand of OW240921.1, from coordinate 57,053,986 downwards.
CTGCTGCAGCGCTTGGAGTCCTCAGAAAGCGCTAGGAGCATCCGTCAACGGAGGGTACTCAGTCGGAGTACAAGGAGCTCCGTTACAGTAACAATTGTCGGTCACTCATCCCAGCAGCAGCAAGCAGCCCTGGGAGTGGAGATAGTCAGTCTCACTACCCAACACCAGGCAGCATTACCGGGAGGCGAGACAGCTGGTCCGACTCCCTAGCAGCAGCTTACTTGTTAACGCACCTGTACTTGCGGCGCCTGATCCAACTAAATGCTTTCTCGTCCACACAGACGCTTCTATGTTTGGATTGGGAGCAGTACTGAGCCAAGTTGGAGCCGACGGCGGCGAGCATCCCGTAGCTTAGGAGAGAACTGATCTCTCTCCCCAGTGGCAGGGCAAGTTATTGGGAGTGGAGATGGTCAGTCTCACTCCCCAGTGGCAGTGTGCATTACAGTGAGAGGAGCTGTAGCGGAGTAGTAGTATTATCCACGGTATCTCCACTGGTAGACAGAATGAAGCAGGTACAAAGCAGGTAAAATCCAGGTAGTGTAGTTACAATCCCTTTCTCCCAAGAACTAGACGACACATAGCTTGGAGGTCAACTGAGGTTTTTAATCACAGGCACAGTATTTATGTGGTTACAATTGTATGGGGTTTCCCGAGCCACAATGCAGGGTTTGTCCAGTAGAGGACTACATGTCCCGAAAGCGGCAAACTCCCGAACGGCTCGGAAGTCCAGTGGGGCTTGTGTTGCTGAGTAGCCGATTTTAGTTCCAGGCACTCGACGACAAAACCCCGCTGGCTTTCCATGAACAAAGATGGTCGCCACCTCGTGTTCGGTACACGAATGGCGGCCACCTGCAACAGACCTCAATCAGCATGGATACAATGTTGCAAAGTACCTAATTGGAGACACACCACCTGCTGTGTGCTGTAACACACGAATGCCACCTACATTACACAATACATATAGCATTAGCAGAATTATATAGTTAGCTGAAGTACATGGTTTAAGTCTATAAGTGGCTAGGTTTGCCACAATGCTCCCCGAGAACCAAGCCGGCATACACAGTCTGATCCCAACTGATCGGCTTGGGGATGTCCGGAGGAGTACTCACAGATCACTTTTCAAGTTCAGTTTGTCTGGATAACCTGTCGGCGTTACCATTTAGCTTTCCCGGGCAGTATTGGATCATAAAGTCAAAAGGCTGCAGCGCTAAACTCCAGCACAGCAGCCTGGCATTGTCTCCTGATACCCGGTTCAGCCAGACCAACGGGTTGTGATCTGTGAGTAGTGAGAATGGTTGTCCGTATAAATATGGTTGTAGTTTCTTGAGTGCCCACACCACGGCAAGGCATTCCTTTTCGATAGCGGCGTAGCTTACTTCTCGGGGTAAAAGTTTTCTGCTTAAGTAAGCTACGGGATGCTCGCCGCCGTCGGCTCCAACTTGGCTCAGTATTGCTCCCAATCCAAACATAGAAGCGTTTGTGTGGATGAGAAAGCATTTAGTTGGATCAGGAGCCGCAAGTACAGGTTCGTTAACAAGGGTAGTTTTTAGTTGTTGGAATGCCTGTTCACACTCTGGGGCCCATACTACTAACTTAGGGAGGTTTTTGCAGGTTAAATTGGTGAGGGGTTTGGCCAGGGTTCTGTAGTCGGGTACAAATTTTCGATAATACCCTGCGGTACATAAAAATGCTAGAACCTGGGTTTTGGTGTGGGGGTTGGCCATTTGGCTACAGCCTCTATCTTGGCAGGTTCTGTGTTCTGCTGGCCGCTTCCTACCCGGTGTGCTAGATATTGGACTTCTGCCATCCCCATATGGCACTTGTGAAGAAAATAGACTTTTACCTGTTATTTTCTCCTTTATTTATTCGGTATTTTTATATGTGAATACTTGTATATTGAATGGATTGGTTCGGTAGTTTGAAACTACCGACCGCTGACCAGCCTCCTGGCTCATTTACTTCAAAGAGACTAGCTATTAAGGGCTCCCTGGGCGGCCGCTGTCAGGGGCGGACTGAGAACCCTCAGGGCCCCCGTGCAAAATAAATCAAGGG